>CM054057.1:625654586-626355378 GCA_028641055.1 Alopecurus myosuroides
CATACCAATCCTACAAGTTTCCTATTCCTACACTTTTCCTATCCTATGATTCAAAGGAGCCCTAAGGAGGAATCTTGCTTGCGAATTTCCTACCTCTCAAAGTCTAGAAAAGAAAGCGGTCCTACATGGAGCCACATGTAACAGTGATATATACACTCAGCATAACCGCGCCACTCCTCTCTCATGATCACTCGAACTCAATCAACATACGACTTGGAGATATATCGGGATTTAGCGAACGTAGCTAGTGCTCTGTTTCGATTATAGCCGCCCGTGCCCAACCATCTGATAGTTTTACCCATATGGATACCTTGAACGTTTTATCGTGTAGTCTCTGATTTGTCGATGTTTGTAGGATTTAATGACATTCTGACAAGTAATAGGAGCCCAAGTGGCAACGTTGGCTTCTAATGGTTTGAGGATCTGCAATGTGATATGGTGTACCGTTTTCGTGGCAATGGCCAACTGCCACACGCAACAAGTGAAAGGAGCAATCCATGACGTCAACAGCAGTGACAGTTTTTCGGCCGACGGGTGTGTTCTTATTGCACCGGTCTTGGATAAAAGCCAAGACAGATTTTTCGACCTGCTATAATTATTAAAACACACACCTTCCTGTAAAGAATGGGACAAACCTCCTCCACCACCCCATTAGAAGCCAACGGCCTATGGGTACAAACGAGACTAGGAACCGTGGCCAAGTTCATCCTCCCATAAAGCCACCTTCTAGGTCGGCGTGAAGAAGAGTACCACCGTCCGGGGTGGTAGCCCTGGTATTCGGGCGCCACATCAAGCTGTAGAACGATGGACACCCTTAAATTCTAGCCCACAACCGCGAAGAATAGATCGCAAATCGCCCCAATGCTATCAAAACTAGGCAGCCGGTTTAGCATCCCCTTGCCTCCATTCCATGCCTAGACTACCTATTACCATGACAAATACACTTCACCCGGATCATCACCGCTACCTGAAAGATAGTCGCCGAAGCATCCAGAGCGGACCAGGGAAGCGACCTCCTCCTTCATCCACCTAAACACTAGGACACGGTTCGGGACCCCAAGATCCGCCAAAACCGGTGAACAAAACAGAAAGGCCACCCCTCTGATGTCGAAGTGGGATGATGACGCCTTGCCTTGACATGTCGGCCGACATCCTAATACGGAGGGAGGTGGCTCTGGTACGCGCACCACCGCAATCCCCTAGACGACTAGAAGCATCAGCAACAAGGCTTCCTGCCACCGAAGCTACACCTAGGCTTGGCTCGATGTTGCCTTGTGTGGACGAAAGCAAGGAGGACTCCGCCTCCTCGTCGGGGAGAGACAGTGAGAAGAATGTTGATTTTCGGGGTGGATGTGCCGGAGGTGGGAGATTAGCCGCTGATTATGGCGTCGGATTCCTTGCGAGAGCGTGGTTGCGGTCACAAGAGACTTTTTCGAGCGTATATCATGAATCATATATATTTCGATCGATTTATTTTGTATTACAATTTTGAGCAAACAAAATACAAAAAATCTATATATCACAGGTAACAAACAAGTTTCAGTGTACACCTTACATACTAGATAGTACAAAATCATCCCCAGAAAAGCTGTTTGGGTATCACTCTCTGTACCGAGTGGCTTTAGGCAGATGTCTGCAAAGCAAAAAAATCTTGTGATATTTAACCTTAGTATGAAGGAATTAATATTTTGATTTATATGTTGTGAAAAATGTTCTCTCAGTTGAAAAAGTAATTTAAGGAGAGCTTGAGAGGCCTGCTCAATCCGGTCACTAGGCTGATAAAGGATGGCGATCCCTGGCAGGACGTTTGGCCAGGACGAAGTCGCACAAAGAAAGACGCCAATAATGGATATGACCTGATGTGACTGTGATCAGGAGATGCATGGAATGGGTTTGGCGATATTTAACCATTGGTTTCATGCCTAAACATTACGTAAGATACGTACCAGTGCTATATGTTAAACGATAAGCTCATATCTGTAAGATAGGTAGTTGTTTCTGTTTTCTGTTGTAATCGTATCGGCGTAGATAAACCGTACGAGTCTTTTCCTTGTCTCTCAAGTTGAGAGATAGTTGTAATCTCCTGTAATCCCGTCGGGTGGTTTTGCCCCTATATTAACACAAAGGCGGCACGAGGCCAAGTACACGCTTAACCAAACCAATCCAATCTGTGTTTCCGATATGGTATCAGAGCTCGCCCTCTCGTCCACGATGGCTGGCTCAACCTCCTCCTCTTCTTCCCTCGCCGGACTTCTGTCGCATCCGGTGACGGAGAAGCTTTGCCAAGGGGAACCACATACTGTGGAAGGCGCAAGTGCTCTCGGCGATTCGCGGGGCACAGATGGGCGCCTTCATCCACAGCAAAGCCCCTGTGCCTCCCGCGGAGATCACCGTCCAGAGGGACGGGAAACATGTCCAGGAGGCTAACCCCCAGTACGTGCAGTGGATTGCCCAAGACCAAGAGGTTCTGCACTTCCTCCTCACCACCCTGTCCCGAGAAGTGCTGTCTCAAGTTCATGCATCCGTCAGCGCCGCCGAACTCTGGGATGCTGTCAAGGCGATCCACGCCTCGCGGACTCGCGCCCAGACCGTCAACATCCGCATCGCGCTCGCCACCACACCGAAGGGCAGCTCTTCTGTTGCCGAGTACGTCGCCAAGATCAGGAATTTGGCTGACGAGATGGCGGCTACTGGGAAGAAGTTGGATGACGAGGAGATCGTCTCCTATATACTCGCCGGACTTGACGGTGATTTCAACTCCATCGTGTCGGCATTGTGCTCACGCATCGAACCCGTCACGGTGGGAGAGCTGTACACTCAGCTGCTCAGCCACGAGCAGCGCCTGGAGCTCCTTAACGGAAGCGGAGGCTATTCTGCAAATGCAGCCTATCGTGGAGGCCGCGGTGGCGGTAACCATGGTGGCTTTAGCCGCGGTGGCGGCAATCAAGGAAACGGTGGCCGCACGTCGGGAGGAGGCGGTGGACATCAGTACCAGCAGAACAACCGTGGCAATGATGGTCGCGGTGGGTTCAATCAAGGCGGTGGCAACCGTCAAGTGAACAATGGAGGCTCTGGTGGCAACAAACCGCAATGTCAACTATGTGGCAAGGTCGGCCACGTGGTCCAAAAGTGCTGGCAGCGCTTTAATCAGAACTTCTCGGGTGTGACCGAGAAGAGTGCTAGCACTGCATCTACATCAAGCAACAACTACGGCAGCGACACAAGCCCTTGGCACATCGATACCGGGGCTACGGACCACATCACCGGTGATCTCCACAAGCTCACCATACGCGACAAGTACTACGACAATGAGCAAGTCCACACCGCCAGTGGGTCATGTATGGACATTCACCATGTTGGTCACTCATTACTTAGTACCCCTGATCGCAATCTCCACATAAATAATATTCTTCATGTACCACAAGCAACTAAAAGTCTATTATCTGCTCATCGTCTTGCTCGTGATAATTTTGCCTTCGTTGAAATTCATCCAAATATCTTTTTCATTAAGGATCAGGCAACGAAGAAAACCCTTCTCCAAGCCAGGTGTAGGAGGGGTCTCTATCCACTTTCGTCCACAACATCGAGTCCGAGCAAGCATGTTTTTGGTGTCACCAAACCAAGTCAGGAGAGGTGGCACGCTCGTTTAGGTCATCCATCCTCTGTTATTGTTCAGAAAGTCATTAGCAAGAATAATCTCCCATGTTCCAGTGTGTCTGTTGATGATTCTGTCTGTGATGCTTGTCAAAAAGGCAAGAGTCATCAACTTCCTTATCCTAGGTCGTTTAGCAAGTCTAATGCTCCTTTAGAGCTCATTTTCTCAGATGTGTGGGGCTATGCCCAAGAGTCTGTTGGACGAAAGAAATATTATGTCAGTTTTATTGATGATTTTAGTAAATTCACATGGATTTACTTTCTTAAGTATAAGTCTGAAGTTTTTAAGAAGTTTAGTGAATTTCAAAGCCTTGTTGAACGACAATTTGATAAAAAGATTCTTGCTATGCAGACAGATTGGGGTGGTGAGTATCAAAAACTCAGCTCCTTCTTTACCAAAGTTGGTATTTCTCATCATGTTTCGTGTCCCCATGCTCACCAACAAAATGGTGCAGCAGAACGAAAACATAGACATATTGTAGAGGTAGGTCTATCTCTACTTGCTCAAGCATCCATGCCGATGAAATTTTGGGATGAAGCTTTCTTTTCTGCCACATACCTTATTAATCGCACACCCACAAAAATTCTTGACTACGATACTCCTTTGGAACAGTTGTTTCATGACACTGGTAGAAAATAGGCCTTTAGTCCCGGTTCGCAAAGGCCATTAGTCTCGGCCGTGCAACCGGGGCTAAATATGCGCGACTAAAGGCCCCTCCCCCTTTAGTCGCGCGGCTTACGGACCGGGACTAAACGCCCGCCACGTGGGCCGTTGGCGTGCGCCGCAGGCGGGAGGACCTTTAGTCCCAGTTTTTGACACGAACCGGGACTACAGACTATTTCATTATTTCTTTAATTCATTTGGGTTTCTAATTATTTTACACTACAATTTTTCACTCCCTTTTGTTCACTCCAATTTTTATTATTTGCTTAGTGTCTAACTATAATTATCTCTAGTCAAATTACTTACTCGTGGTCAAACTTCCCGCTCGGTCACCCATCCTCCCACTACTCTAGCACCAGCACGCTTAACTTCCGAGTTCCATCCCGTCCCGGATCCAAGTGTTTCGCACGCATGTATGTGATATTAGTATCATATCAATCATATTAACACGTTAGTCGATGCCACATTTCTTTATTGTCTGAATTTTCAAATAAATCTTTTAATAAACAAAAGTAATGATGTAATTAATAATTTTGAATAAATAAATAAACATTAACTTTTTAATTTGTATTATTTCTAAAAAATATTCAGAAAAATAAAACTAATTCATTTTAAAATCTTAAAAATACAAATAATATATCAAAATATTCCGAAAAATAAAACTAATTCATTTTAAAATCTTAAAAATACAAATAATATATCAAAATATTTAGAAAAAGAAAACTAATTCATTTTAAAATCTTAAAAATACAAAGGATATATCAAAAAATTCAGAAAAATAAAACTAATTCATTTTCCCCTTTCCTAAATTCAAAATAAAATCTGATAAAATTCATGAACCACACCATATGAAATCTAAACCATATAAAATTTGCAGATCCAAGTTTAGACTATTATTTTGGACACAAGAACTGTTTTGGCAATGACTATCTGTGAGAATAATTTGAACCTAATTTTTAAAATACATAACCACAATCGACAAACTAAAATGTTCTGGATAGATATTGAAAAAATCTATCCATAGCACTTAGCCTCACATCAAGGTCAGCAACCAAATGAAAATTCCATCCTTTTTAATAAAAGACCAGTAGTCTCTTCTATGATTTTTAGAATGAGTTCAAAAATGAATTTTGAAGTAAATCCAACTGGATGAGTTTGGTATTGACTAGATCTATGTTTTTCTGGCTTAGATTAATTTTTGGAGCTCTAGATTTATTTCTGGTGAACAAATATAGAAACAGTAGTTTTTCTGTTTTGTTTTCTTGATGTGTTTTTGTTTGTTTTGAAATGTGTGTTTGATCTTATCTCGTTTCCTAGCTTGTATAGAGTGTTAGGACTTGATATTAGGTTGTTTGCTTGCAGAACATCTACCTTAGAAAGTGTGTGCATGATTGGAAACCCAAATAAAAATGGAACTAGCATTTGTTACTTTCTAGTTTTATTATTTTGGAATTGTGTGTGAGCAAGATCTTTTTGTGATTGCTTTAGTAAATTTTGTGCTAGGTTTAACCCGTGATTTTATTTGAGCCATTACAGAACATAGAGGTACATATATATATCCATTACATAATATAGAAATAATATAGCTAGGAATTAATATAGAAATAATATAGGAATTAATAGAAAGACATATATATATATATCCATTACATATATCGAACGCAACATAGCGGTACATAGATGCGGTACACACAAACAACATCTACTCGAGCTCCGAAGAGTAGATACAGAACAACTCGAAGGCAACGTATGCATCTATTGTTGCATACTCGAGATTGATCCGGTCAAGTGGGTTCTTCCCCCAATAAAAGTGATTCTTCGAGGGGAAACAAGTCTTCATGGTTTTGTAGTCGGGGTGGATGAAGGCAGTTGCCATACTAGCCATCCCGGTCTTGTGCCCGTACAGGTCATCGAAATGGATCAAGTCCTGAAGATCAATGTAGTGATCTTCAGGTATCTCAATACCCAACGTGCGCATCAACTTCGGCAGGTCATTTGTGATTTCAACGCTACAGAAGTCGTACCCTTTGTTGACAAGAAAATCAATAAGTTCTAGAGATTGCTTTGAACTACTGCAACAACAAAAATGGAATACGTGTTAGATATTGTTGCAACACGTGTATTCTTCCAATGCAACAACAAAAATGGAACACAATTTTCCTATGCAACAACAACAAATAGAAAATTTCATATTGCTACCCTATGCAATTTTCCTCTCTACAATTGATACCCTATGCAATTTTCCTCTCTACAATTGTTGCAACAAGTGATACTATTGCTATCAACATGACAACACAATTTTCCTCTCTACAATTGCTACCCTATGCAATTTTACTCTCTACAATTGCAACAAGTGATACTATTGCTATCAACATGATAACACAATTTTCCTACAAGAGAGATCGCGTGTGCGTACCTTGCCCATTGGAAGACAAGCACGGTATCCTCGTGAGCAATTTGGATGACGGCCACATCCCGTTGATTCGTCGTTGATGGCTAGGTTGAGACTCCAAGTGCAGAGTGTGTAGCTAGTGGCAAGCCTTCTTCCCCACGAGGGTGACTCGAGGGTTTATATCGAACTCTTGGGGAGCCAGTATTTCAGCAGTTGTCTTCCAAGCTTCCTCCAGGATCCTGCAAACAAGTAGAGAATTTTGTGCCCTCAACCTCCACAAGTGGTTGTCAAGCACAAGGTGTGGGACTTCTAAATTGCAATGCAAAACTGAAAGTAAATGTGCAATAATTAAATATACTACTAAATGCAAATGAGAAAATAAATATGCAATGGATTGTTTTTGTATTTTTGTGATGCAAGTGGTGATGGAGATAATGTAAATTCGAATTGGAGATGCAAGTAAAGTAAACTGCAAGTAAAGTAAATTGCAGCAAAGTAACTAGAGTGTTTTCTTATATTTAAAATAGGACCGGGGTTCATGGTTTCACACTTGCATTCTCTCAAATAAAGTGGTAGACGGTGGACATAAAGAATTACATGTGAGATTACAATAACATGTTTAACATTGAGTACTTTCATATGGGCATCACGTCCTAGCATAGAGATCTCTATGGTCATATTGATCCCTCTTATACTCCACTAAGATGCGAAATAAATCATAACACCTCGATAATTAAGGAAAAACCAGAGTATAGCTTTAAGTAATGTGACATGAAGTTGAAGTAAGAACTTGCTAGATCTAGTCATGGAGATTGATTAGTGTCACTTCAAATCCCCGGTAACAAGGTACTCCTTTTTATCCCTAGTGAGGTAACTTTTTTTTGGAAAAGGAGGCAAAGCCCCAGCCTCTGCATCGGGTAGATGCATACGGCTTTTATTAGCATAAACATAAAGAGTATTACAAGGTGAATGGCATCAAACAAACATCCGTATGGAATGAAAAAACATCAAAAGGACCATAGTCCACTACGAAGCACAAATCCTAAAATCATGCTGCCACCCGTTGGAGGTAAGGATGACCCGGACTGAAGCCAACAACCGGTTGCATCCAGCCTCCATAAAATAGCGCTGGTCATGTGGGAGAAGGAGCGACCATGCAGAAATCCAATTAGTAGCCATGTGTACCACCTGCAAAAAGTGAATATTATGCACCCTGTTAACGATTGCATCTTTGCGATAGTTCCATACCGCCCACAAGAATGCACATGTCCCAATCCGGATACGTCTTCTGTCATTTTTATGGATCCCAAGTAGCCATCCACCAAACATATGGTGCAAACTCTCAGGAGGGGGATATTAAAAGTAAAATGGAGCAATCTCCAAAATTTTCACCAAAGGACAAGAAATGAAAAGGTGGTCAATAGTTTCTTCATGATTACAAAAAGCACACTTTGTGCAACCATGCCAATTACGCTTTAACAGGTTATCCTTTGTCAAAATAACACGCCTGTACAGAAACCACATGAAAATTTTGATCTTTAGGGGAATTTTCAACTTCCATAAATATTTATGTTCAAAAGGATGATCACTATTCATGTAATCATTATACATGGACTTAACCGAGAAATCCCCGTTATTATTCAAAGACCAAGAGAACACATCTTCCTCATCAGAGAGAGAAACAACCATAATTTTTTGAACAAGATGCAACCATGATGTCCAATTGTTCCCTTGCAGATTACGTCTGAACTGGAGATTAATGGGTGGTGCGGTAGCTAACACATCAGCCACAAGTACATTCTTGTTCCTAGTAATGTGATATAAGCCGGGGTACTGAATAGCCAAGGCTGCATCCCCTATCCACACATTCTCCCAAAAGCGAGTTTGTTGGCCATTGCCCAGCACAAACCTACCCCTCGAGAAAAATTCCTTTCTTACCGACAATATACACCACCAAAATGGAGAATCAGTAGGTTTTGGTTTAACTTGTGCTAAAGTTTTATCCCCCAAGTATTTATTCATCAATAATTCTTTCCAAACCCCATCTTCTTTAAGAATTTTGAAGAGCCATTGCTCAACAGACATTTATTCTTAATATCTAAGAGTTGGATTCCTAACCCCCCCTGATTTTTCGGCCTACAAATAACACTTTACTTCGTCAAACGATATTTCTTCTTCTGCTGATCACTTTGCCAGAAGAATCTACTACGGAAAAAATTCAATCTCTTTCGAACTCCCACTGGAATTTCGAAGAAAGAAAGTAAGAACATGGTAAAACTAGTTAGGCAAGAATTGATGAGGACTAATCTGTCACCGTAGGAAAGAAGTTTACCGGCCCAAGAAGCTAGTTTCTTCCCAAAACGATCTTCTAAAATTTTCCATTCTTTTAGGAGTAATTTTCTATAGTGAATTGGAATACCAAGGTATTTAAAGGGCATAGTCCCTACTTCACAGCCGAAAATATTCCTATAATCGTCCCTATGCTCAAAAGCATTGCCAAAGCAAAAGATTTCACTCTTATGAAAATTAATCTTAAGGCCAGACAACTGTTCAAATAAAGACAAGATCAGCTTCATGTTCACAGCCTTATCGAGATCATGTTCAAGAAACAAAATTGTGTCATCAGCATATTGCAGAATGGAAACACCACCCTCAACCAAATGAGGAACCAAGCCTCCCACCTGCCCATCCTCTTTGCTCTATTAATAATAATGGCTAACATATCAGCCACCAGATTAAAGAGCACCGGCGAAAGGGCATCACCTTGTCTTAAACCTTTATGGGTTTGAAAATAATGACCAATATCATCATTTACCCGAATACCTACACTGCCCCGCTGAACAAAATTAGACACCCACTTACACCACTTAGAGTGAAAACCCTTCATCCTCAAAACTTGTTGAAGAAAATTCCAATTAACCTTGTCATATGCCTTTTCAAAATCAATTTTGAAAAGTACTCCATCTAACTTTTTGGAATGAAGTTCATGAACAGTTTCATGCAAAATAACCACTCCCTCAAGAATATTCCTACCGGCAAGAACGCAGATTGGGTTGGCTGAATAACTGACTGCGCAATCGAAGTCACCCGGTTAGTCCCAACCTTCGTGAAGATTTTGAAACTCACATTGAGTAAACAAATAGGTCTATATTGTTCTATTCTACTTGCATCCTCTTTCTTTGGTAACAAAGTAATCACACCAAAGTTCAAACGATAGAGGGGCAAGTTGTCAGCATGAAACTGATGAAACAAGGCCATCAAGTCATTTTTAATAACAGGCCAACAAAATTGGTAGAACTCGGCGGGGAACCCATCAGGTCCAGGGACCGAATTCCTATTCATTTGAGAAATTGCGTCATAAACCTCTTCCTCAGTGAACGGCGCAACCAAAATATCGTTCTCCTCAGCCGAAACACGATCAATATCGTTAACATTTTCTTCATCCAATGAGAATAAATTCGGCTCAGGAGGTCCAAATAGTTTTTTGTAGAAATCAGAAATAAAGGATTGGAGATTTAATTCCCCCACAATAGTACCCTCATCCTGTTCTAACTGAAAAATACGTTTCTTCCTATGTTTCCCATTTGCAATCAAATGGAAGTAGCGAGTATTGTCGCCTCCTTCTTGAATATGTTTGACCTTTGCTCTCTCAGCCCATTTGTCTTCTTCCTCTCGTCTCAGCCTAGCAAGACACGCATCCGCATCGTTCTTGGCTTGTCTTTCTGCTACAGTTAACGGAATAGACTCCGCTCGAATATCAAGCTCATTAATAAGCTGGAGTAATTTCTCTTTCTGCATTTTATATTGACCACTCAAATTCTTAGCCCATCCTCGTAAGAATTACCGTAGGTGTCTAATCTTGTTTTGCCACGACTCTAAGGGAGAAGCACCCTCTACATAAGAGGACCATTCCCTATCGACAAGGTTCAGAAACCCTTCCTTCTTAAGCCAAGCTAGTTCAAACGAGAACTTGGCTTTATTCCCAAGGTGAGCCTGTTGACTAGAATCAATAATAAGAGGGGTATGATCGGATCCAGTACGAGCCAATGCATGTACTGAAACCAAGGGGAACTTTTGTTCCCACTCAACACTAGCTAGGAATCTATCCAACTCTGCTAAGAAATCATTCTTAAGAGCATCTTGCGCCGCCCCATAGACCACAACAAAGGTTCATAAGAAAGCATCCGACTTATTCTTAATATGGAATTTAATACAAAAATCACCTGCCTCCACGTTCTAACCTCAAACATAGTGGGGTCAAAACCTACAAGAATGCCGCCAGAGCGGCCACGAGGGGGAAGGCAATACCATATGAAATCCCTCCCCCCCCCCACACAAATATTTTAAAAAAGGTACCGAAAAATTAGATCTCCCTGTTTCAATCACAGCAACAAAATTCAGATTTTCTTCTCGAACCGATTCTCTAATTGCAAAATGTTTAGCCGTATCCCCGAACCCGTCTGTATTCCGAATCATCCCTTTCATTGTTTACTGGATTTAAATTTCTGTAGCCTCGCACTTCGTCTCTTAAAATCTAGGCCAGTGCCCGCTTTCTTTCTAAGAGTAACTTTGGTAGGCAGAAACTCGGTAAGTGAACCCATTTGGTCCAAAGGGGGATCATTTTCCTCCATACCCAGGTCTTCCGATAAGTTAGTGGCAGTGTTCAAAACAAAATTACAGTCCTCTCCTTCCTCTTCATTAGAGAAAGAATTAGGAACAACAGAGAAAAGCCTAGTTTCTTCTACAGCTTTAAGTTTGTTTATAGACGCTTCTATTTGCAAAGAATCATTCCCCAACGAAACCCCCAAATTACGAGCAGTAGATGCAATAACCTGATTGGGAATATCAATAAAGGAGAGTTTTATGTTTACTTTCTGTCGCACCCGGACTTCTAGAGGATACTCACCGTACGAACTGAACAATATTTTGATTGGATTACGGGGCTTACCGGCACCCGCATCTCTTACGAGTAGGCCAACACTTATGTGTGACAACCAATCTTTACTATTCACCGTCGATGTAAACTATCCCATAGAAATCAGGACACTATTGACGTACTTCATACCATCACACATGGTACGTCAACGGCTTTGAACAAGATGATAACACAACAAATCTCTAAGACACAAAAGATTGAAATAAGTTGCAACTGGCCCTCACTAGGCAGAGAATAGCAAATACAATCCAGAGGACACATGTACCAACATAACATCATTACAACTCAGCGGAAGCATTCAAAGGGTCTGAGTACAGACAAATCCAAATAGGCTTAAGAAGCCGGGAATGAAAAGAAAACGGAGCCCATCCACGATGTCTCGGATCCTGCCCGGGTCCGCTACCTACTCGTCAGCAGCCTCGTCAAACTCCACGTAGTAGCCGTCACGGGGATCCTCGTAAGCGTAGTCTGCGGAAACCACAGCCCCAAAGGGGTCAGTACATAAACGTACTGGCAAGCAAGACTCACAGTTCACCAAAGTGTAGCCCGTCAACACCAAGCACAGATGGCTTGGGATCAACGGAAGAAAGGGTATAAAAGATGCTGCAACTGGCTGCACTAACCATCTATAGAACATACTACAACTTCCGGATAAACAGAAAGAAGATAAGATAGCGTATCGTAACCAACTATAACTAACCACCAAACAAACCCATCCTGGATCCCGCCCCTTATACAAAGAAGCAATCCGAGGATAACTCACACAGTTGGATTAATGATGGATCAAGTTGTTGTGTCAATAAGCTTATTACTAGTCAAGTTAACATTATTTAGGTGTAAGTTGTTCTGAGTACTTGTTAGCCAGTACTTTCACCAAGTTAACCATAACCGCGGAAAACACGGCTTCTCGAGAAGATTTATCCCTGCAGGGGTGCACCAATTTGGCCGTACACGTAAGAATAACCCGCCAGATGGGAAGGCCTTTCCCACCAAGCGGGGCACTCAACACAACTCAACTCTTCTTCGCATCAAGCCCAAAGCACCACGTGTTGTGCGTGCGCGGCTAATCGAGCCCCACGAAGAAAAGGGGACCCTCATAGCACTGGAAGACCACGCCGCCCTAAATGCCGACTACAAAAGTTCCACCCTGGCCTCGGGTTCGTACCTGCATATGCGTGCATCAAATGGAAAGCCCGAACTAAGTGTGGTGATTTGGACGAGATGCGAATCGAATCAAATTGAGGGGGGCGCCCATACACGCTTCCCACATGCGGATAGTGCGCTCATCATGGATCAGTAGACAAGACCCTTTTCCTTATTAGGGTCGACACTAGCAGGCCTCAAAACCACACCGGGCCTCCTGCCGGTGCCTTATCAGCAAATTGTTATTACCTCAAATTAACAGGTTGTTATTTAACATCGAGCCCCAGAATATAAACAGATATGATAACAGAAAGTAACTGATAACAGACTCGAGCAAAAACAACCCTAGGCATGCTAGTAAGACACGGGCCCAAGCAACGGGGTTATAGGACTGGAGGTGAGGCAATATCAGGGTTCAGGGTACCATGTGATAGGTTCGTAACAGAAGCACGATACATATGGCTAGCAGAAATAGACAACGGAAAGTATCGGTAACCAATGTTGAAAGGAACACAATGGTTCATGTGAGTGATAACTTGCCTGCAAACTCAGTAGCCGGGTACTGGGCTAGATCCTCAGAAGGGGTGTCGTAAAGATCGTCGGTCTCAACGTCGTCGTCTATCCGAGAAGAAGCAAACAAACAATACATGAAAATAAACAATCAATATCATGGCATAGTGCACAATCATGGGATGATGCATGTCAAGTTTAATGGATGCACTAAAATAAACTAATTGACATGGTAACACAATTTAAATGGGCACATATGCAATTTTGAGTTGCATATGAAAAGCTCATAGATTTTTTGTTGAAACAGTTGTTTTCTAATTAACCAACAGGTGAAAGTGGTTTAGTATGATGCATGGATGAGGAAAACAAGAAAATAACAACAATAGAACCAATTTGAAATGAGGTTTAGCAATTTAGAATTTTATTTATTAAGTTAAGGAATTTTTGGTTCCTTAAAGGTGACACACAAGTATGTGTTGTTTTCAGCCACTTAACTTGTGCAAAATAAATAACAAAATTCATAATTGAAAAGATCATAAAATTTTGGGTGGATTACATGTTTCAAATATTGAAAAAGGCATTAGGATGAATTTATTATGACTTAAACAAAATTAAACAAGTTTTAAATGAATTTAAAACAAGTTTGAATATTATTTGAATTTTATTTGTTCAAAACATAAATTCAAATTCACATTTGAAAGGTTTATACTTTGGTGGTTTGAAAACATATTTTGCATGTTCAAAAATAATTTAAATTGAGCAATTTATGATTTTAGCAATTTTAAATGATTTAAATAAGGTTTAAATTATTTAAGCAATTTAAATTATTCAAACCATGAAAAAAAATATATATTTGAATAGGTTATTTGAAATAGCATTGAAAACATATTTTATTTGCATTAGTTGGATTAAGAATGAAATAGTTATGAAATTTAGCAAATTGCAATTGAATTATTTGAATTCAAATTTGAGGTGCATTTGAAAAATTCAAAACAGGAAACAAGTGGAATCATTGGATAGAGAATTCAATCTGGATCAACACACATATTTTATTTTCATTATTTGGAGTTATAAAATAAAAGTTATAAGCAATTTTAAACTAGGGACCATTCTGTAATTTTAAAGGGACTTAACAGAAAAGAAAAAGGCTTAAAAAACGTTTTACACCGCACTGCTGTCTACCCCTAGCCACTGCCCGTGGGCCTGGGGACAGCGTGGCATGCGCGCGCGTGCGTGGCAGCTAGGGCCGCTGACGGGTGGGGCTCGCTTGTCAGCCAGCGCGCGAAAAAGATTGGGTTTTTAGCCCGCGGAGCGAGGGATTCGAACTCGTGACCGCGCGCGTGCGACAGAGCAGTGCTACCACTGCGGTGTTGCTTCAGTTTTGTCAGTAACGAGGGCGAGTACAGGTTATTGTTCAGATCCAAGGTGTAACTGAAACTTGCGCGCGCTCGCGACTGAAACCTGACAGAGATGATGACGCCGGCGGCGATCAACGTGGCCGTGCACGGTGCTGCTCGCGGTGATGTGCGCGTGCAAGCGTGCGGATGCTGGATGCGTGCAGAGGGTACAGAGAGGAGGAGGAGATCACGGTGGCTCACCGGCGTGGTCGTGGTTGCAGAGGCCCGGTGACGAACTCGACGGCGGCAAGTCCGTGGACGGCGGCGAGGCTACAGAGGCTCTCCGAGATGGATCGGGT
Source organism: Alopecurus myosuroides (assembly GCA_028641055.1). Classification (NCBI taxonomy): domain Eukaryota; kingdom Viridiplantae; phylum Streptophyta; class Magnoliopsida; order Poales; family Poaceae; genus Alopecurus; species Alopecurus myosuroides. The sequence continues at coordinate 625,669,582 of CM054057.1, forward strand.
GTCCAAACGGGAGAGGAAGTGGTGGCGAGTCGATTCCAGGGGCTAGGTGGCCAGGTGGAGCAACGGAGTGGAGGGGAGCATGGCGGATTCAGGCGGGTGGTTTCTCCGGCGAGGTGACAGTGAGGAGGGAGACGACGGGGGAGATGAAATCGGCGGCGGAGCAAGGGGAACAGGAGCCTAGGGTTAGCCAGGGCTGCGGCGCAGAGCCCTAGGGGGTCTTTTAGGCCTCGGGATCGCCTCCTGGCCGTCGGAACGCGCGGCTGCCGCCGTGGCATGGCCGGATGGCCTGCCGTACACGGAGGCGACGACGGATTAGAAGGAAAAAAGAGATCGCGAACCGGTACGGGCCACTGCGGGCTGGGCTGCGCGCACGAGGAGAAGGAAAAGGGAGATGTTGGGCTGGGCGCAGCCCACTCCCCTTTGACGCCAAAATTTCTTTTTAAAATTTTCTTTCTCCTGTTTTTTTTGCTGAAAAAGGAATTGGAAGAATTTGATAGGTTTTACATTAGTAAATTTTTTGGAAAAATTAGGGTAAGTTATTTAGGTCATTAACAAACAAATGCTAAGTTCTGTTTTCAAAAAGTTTGAAATTTACTTGCTGTTGGTATTTAAACCAAATTTGGATGATTTTTATTTAAGTGATCATTAATAAAACAAAACTTTAAATAGGGTGACCCCTATGTTTAATTATAAACAAAATGAGTTGATTTGTTTTGATAACATTCATAATTTCAAAGTGGTTCTGTTTGGTGCTTTGATTTGAATTTTTGAATGCAATTTGGAATCAATTGATTGATTAAAACCATCCTTTTAATAAGTGAGCATTATGGAATAAAATGGAAACAAATGAGGGTTTGATTTGACATTATAATTTGAAAAAGATTGTAACAGAGCAAGTATGAAATAATTGTTTGAATAAAGTTTAAATTTGAATTGTGAAAACAGGGAAAAACAGATGCAAACTAAATGAAAACAAATGGAAACAACATGATGACATGATGCAATACTTTAATAAACATGAAACAAACATTCTAAAGGGAGTTTTCATACTTGGGATGTTACACTTTCGTACCTGGCGAGTAGATATCATTCCTTCTCTGAGCCAAGGCGGTGGCACGGTCCAACTGCATGTCATGCGCGTTGGATTGCGAGCGGATTCTGTTGCTAGAGTGCATACCAGAAATAGAAGGATCCGCAATCCCACCATAGTTCACGACATCTTGAATATTTGGCGAGAAAATGGGAGTACCGTCACCCCGGGGACTGACAATGCCCTCCGAACCCAACAGCTTAGGCGAAGGCTTGGGACTTACTATCACAGAAACATCTGTCACAATGGCAAGATCATCAGGCCTATGTACTGGTAAACACTCAGCAATAACATATGATGCACTCATCAAACAATCACCATTTGGGGCAGAAACAGCAGCCAATGCTCGGTTAGAACCCACACCCTGGACCGTCTTGGAGCCCGGCGTGGCCATCACCACGGCTGTAGGTGTACTGTGATGCTCCATAACAAGGCTCTGCCGCAGCGGCAGTGGTACAGTGCCTCCCCTCCTAGCGGAGAAGGCCACTAGCTGCCGTGGTTCGGAACTCTGCCGCGGCAGCAGCAAATCAGTCTACCGCGATCCCAAAGGCAGCGAAGATGGCACAGAACTAGGCAGTTTCTCTGCTGTCACGGCAGGAAAAGGCAGAAAATCCTGCCGTGGCTCTAAGGAGAGCCGAGCTCTATCCCTACTGCAACTGTCTTGATCACAAGCCTCCACAGCTGCAGTACTACTAACGTGAGGCATCAGTACCTCATCCAAGTGTACACGAGTACCAGGGGAAGCACAATTGCTCATCTGATAATCACAAGACAACGGATTAGCAAAAGAAAAATTGTTACCAAGAGAGGGACCAGTGTCCAACAGAGAGTAGTTACTTGAAATCATTAAATCATGACATGATACCTTGGTCCCAGGGGACGGAGAGGGCAGTGATGTCGAGACATCGTAGTAGTTTTCATAGACGGGGGTGCCATGAGACTACGGGTAGAGACGTGGGGTAACGGGATCGCGTTGTAGACAAAGACACAGGATTTACCCAGGTTCGGTACGTCGTGATAATACGACGTTCCTACTCCTGCAATCTCACTATCAGGACTAAAGCCTGTGTACACGATTACAATGTGAGGTTCGATCTAGCTATTCGCTGAGGATCAACTTCTCGGCGAGTTAGCCTCTCTCTTCTTCTCGATCTAATCTCCCGCCTGGCTTTATATAATAGCCAGGTTAGGGCATACAGAATAGGAAACCTAGAAGGCTACGGTAACTACCAACTTGGAAAGTACGGAATCCGTCTTCTCCTCCAAGCCAGATCACGTGGGCCGTGATCCGGGTTCTTCTAGAATCCGGCTTCTGTGCGTCAGCTTACTGGGCCGCCCAATGGACCATAGCCCACTACCACTTGGGCCACCCTGGCAATCCGGCACTTTAGACTACCATCTGATATACCCCTATTCAGTATATATCCGACAGTAGCCCCCAAGAAGGATTAAAACTCTGATTCACCGTCTTTCGTCAATTGTATATTGTCCGAGAAATATGGGCCAGCAGTCTTGATTCTTCTTATTCTTCTTCAAAAAGAGATGGTAACTCGAAACTCGGAATTCGTAAAATCCGGCTTTTCCGACACGTCCCTTCGCGGAGAAGGAACCTCCTACGTCAGCGCTTTAATCATGCTGACGTAAGGGACGTTTGGGTTCCACGCGGGAAACCCAGTAACGTATCTCTGACAGATTCTCACGGGAAACGAGGAGATAGCCATCATTCCCCTGTCGTTCCATTTCCCGGATTTTCCGGCGAGTGACACGCGTTGAACATCCAACGGTCAAAATAGTCGTTGGCACGTATCTTGACGGATTTCTGGCTATAAATAGCCTTCTTCGTCCTCGCGTAAAAACCTTCCGCAACCACTCGAACGCCATTGCAGCGCCCAAACTTCCAGCAGAGAGAGCACCGAACGCATCGCTCCCAGAACGTCACCGGAAGCGAGCCGCGCCGCCACCAAATGGCAACCTCACTGCCCTCTCCGGTCCGCACCGCCGCGCTCGATATCGAGGACATCATCAACGATTTGGATCCACAGTTGGATTCCCCGACGCGCGCCGGCGACGAGCCAGTGAGGACTGCGGCGGCGGCCGGAGGGAACCTCTCCGCCACCGCGGGTCTTGCGATCTCAAGCGCCGCGCCTTCTCCGCCGTTCGCTCCTGAGACGGCGGAGGAAAAAATCACACTTCTCGGCGACGAGCTCGCCGCTGCTGAAGCCGCCGAGGAGAAAGAATTTGTCGGCAACTGGAGTCCGAGCAATATTCCCCCTTTTCTTCTTCCCCAAATGGAAAGAGAAGGACTAATAGTCAAAGGTAAATGGCGAATGTCGGAGGGCGAGCTCAAGCCCGTACCCAAAGACGGGGAACGCGTCCTCCTTACTTCTCACATCATGAGAGATATGGGTTTATCGCCTTCCGCCTTTTTCTTGGACGTCCTCAACTATTACGGCGTTCAACCACACAATATCTCTCCGAACTCCATCCTCTATCTAGCTAGTTTCCAAGCCCTTTTTGAAGGCTATTTAGGAATAGCGCCCAGCCTAGAGTTTTGGCGATATTGCCTTGAAGTGAAACATAACCTCACAGAGGGGAAGTCTCCCATCTGTGGAACTATTTCCTTCTCTCTCCGGAGGCTTAGGGAAGAATGGTATCCGAAGATAAAAACATCGGAACCCGTCAAATCTTGGATGGGTTTCTTCTTCTATCATCAGGACATCCCTTTCCCTGGCAAAGAGAACGGGGTTCCTCCATTCACCAATTCCGCCGCCACTCCTCAAGAGAGTTGGACAGCTGAAGCAATACGGACATTGCCGGAAGATTTGATGAAGATGAAACGGCGTATCGCCCAGCTCACTTCCTCTAAACCTCCTTTAAACGGAAAGGATACTGTTTTATGTTGGTTTGGACGCCGTGTTCAACCTCTTTCCTTTCGTTCCCGGCTCCTTTGCGAATACGAAGGGCCAGAAGATAGCATGAGGGGGACCGAAAAGGCCTATACCAAAAAGGATTTCATAAAGCGACTCAACCACCTGGTCGCCGCTAGCGAACAATACGCCGAAAGTCTGGCAATATACCACGTGGAGAATCTAGCCCCCAAGGTATTTATATTTTCTCTACCTTTGGGTTTTTCTCGGATTTATCCTCCTTGTCTGACTTTTAACGCGTCCTTGTCACTTTCCTAGTTCAACGAACTTAAAGGAGATGATCTTGCTTCCGACGCCAAGCTTAACGAAATACATGCCAGCTTCTACAGCAACCGGAAACGTAAAAGGCATGTGACCTTTGAGGAAACGATAACTGTTGACGGAATTCCTGTCGCCACATCCAGGTATTCTGCTGGGACTTTTTTATCGTTATTCCCCTCCAGTTCTTCGAGATATTTATTTCTCGGATGTTCTCTTTTCAGCCTTGCTCCAACTCCTTTGAAAGCAAAGAACTTGAAGAAACATAAAGCTGCTGCTACGAAAAAAGAACCTCGCTCTGCTGCGTCTGGGATGGACGAGCCTATCCCTACTTTGGACTTGAATATCCGGATAAAGGAAGAACCCTTTGATGAACTCGGCTATATCCGTCCAGAAGCTAAGAAATTCTTCGCTCCTGCGCCTCTAATTCGTCCTTGGCCACAGGGCGGGCTGATCATCCGAAATGACTTCGTATTTTCACCTCGTCAGGTCATACAAGATGGCCTTCATCACGTTGGGATTCTTTTTTCTGAATATGCCAGAGAATTCAACGAGACTTTGTCAAACTTGCGGGAAATGAGCCAGGTAATATCTCTAGCCCCCAAGCAATAAGTTTGAAACATAGTTTCATCTTAATGCTTTTTTATTACGCTTGATCTAACTTAAGCGTTTGGCTTTTATTTCCGTGTTTCAGCATACTGCTGATGTAATAAACTTGGAACTTTTTAAGAAACTTAACATCAAGAATGAAGAGGTGAAGACCCTTCAATCTATTATTAAGTCTAAGGATGATGAGCTTGCCTCTTCTCAGCAACAGCTATCGGAAACAACAGGTATTTCTTTACTCTGTTTTATTCGGTTTATCAATAAGTATTTTCTCGAGATATTTCTAAACTCGGAATTTTTTCATTGCTTTCAAGTTGCTTTGGCTAAGGCCAAGGAAGTAGCTGAAGATGCCGGGAATGCCGAACGTATTCGTAAGGAAAATTTAGATCTTAATAAGGAGCTTATGAAGGTTCGACAAGATCTGGAAGCCAGTAATCTGGCCCTTGGTATTGCTCAATCCAAGGCTTTCGATCAGGCGGAAAAGGATAAATCCACTATCCACGACTTGGAAAGTATGTTAATCCTTCGCCTAAAGGAATGTTCCGAAATTGACAAGGTTCTCGGTAAGTTTTATTTCATTTAACGATTTATCCATGTCTAGCTTTCTTTCTCTGTTTTGTCGCCTAACCTTTTTGGAGGCTTGTTCCAACAAAACAGGAAATTATCCAGGTCTTTCTCGTATGGAAAAAATCCGAGCTTTTGGGAAGGTATGGAATGCTATCAGAAACGCTGGGATGCGGCTGATCAGCAATTTCTTCCCTACAAGTACCATAGAATTCTCGGAAGTTTATAAACTTCCGGCTGCTATCCTGGAGGTGGCGGAATCTAGGGAATCCACCTTACGCTCCGCTGCACGGGGTGGTGCACGCATGGCTCTCGGCCTTATGCGTATGCATTACCCTGGTGCCAAATCTTGGCGCATGGCGTCCGGTATCCCTCAAGGATATACGGAAAACCAACGAACCAGCATTTTTGATGAAATCAAAGGCCATGCCACCAAGATTGCTTCTATGGTGAACATTTCTATCACCTATCCGGAAGAGGAGATCCCCGAAGCCCCCGAGGATGACAGCAGCGACGAAGACTCGGATGCTTGAAGGGCTGTCCTGATCCTTGATGGTGGATAATAGGAGCATTTTTTACAATGTAATTCATATTGTAATGCTTCTATTCTTTTGTATAGACAAGAACTCCGCCTTTTGCAGATTAATTATGAAATTCCTTGCAAGGTTTTTCGGGTTTTAGTATTCCTTTATCTTCTAAGTTCTCTGGCATATATGTTTTAACTGTCCTTAGTGTTTGAAATGGCTCGATAGTATTATGGATCATCATGCCTAGTAACTGGGTATAACCAATCAGTTTAAACTCGGAAACATGGATCATACTAAAGGCATTTTTACTAACTAGCTCCATTGACCCAACACATAAGCAATCAGATAATGCTTAGAGAAAAATAAGGAATTTTTTGAATGAAACTTGGGCACGCAGGCACAATCCGAGTTTCCTTTAGCCATTAGCAGGCTGAAATCATTCAGTTTTTAAACGCCGAGCACGCAGGCACAATTCGGGTTAACATTGAGTATTTTGTAAGATCATTGGGAAATAGATAAGGTGGAATCATGCTTTGTACTATAATGAACTTGTAAAAACATGGATATCAGAATTCTGACAACTTTATTTGATGATCTCAAAAGATGTTTACATAGAAATTGAAATAAGTATAGAAGGGACGTAACTGCTGGATGCTCCAAGGCCTCTTTGTCTCTCCTAGTTCATCATCTATCTTTTTCTTTCTTTTGCGATTCGGCTTCTCGGGATCGTCTTCCGTATCTCGAATATCGACAAGATAGTATGACCCATTTTTCATGGCTTTACTTATGACATATGGTCCTTCCCATACTGGGGCCAATTTGTGCTTTGTTTGTTGTACCAATCTCAGCACTAGGTCCCCTTGTTTAAAAGAACGATGCCTGATTTTTCGACTATGATAACGCCGTAAACCTTGCTGGTAGATGGCAGATCTTTGAATCACAACCTCTCGTTCCTCTTCTAAGAGATCAACGGCATCCTGTCGTGCTTCTTCGGCATCCGAGTCATCAAAGTCCTGCACTCTTGGGCTATCATGGATCATGTCCGTTGGAATAATAGCTTCAGCACCATAAACTAGGAAAAACGGGGTTTGCCCAGTTGACCTATTTGGCGTCGTTCGAATACTCCAAAGCACGGAAGGTAGTTCTTCTACCCATGCTCCCGCTGCTCTGTGAAGAGGAGATTCGAGTCTTGGGCGTATTCCTTGCAGGATTGAGCTATTCATTCGCTCAACCTGCCCATTGGATTGCGGGTGTGCCACAGATACGAGATCTAGGCGTATTCCCGTTTGTCGGCAATATCTTGCCAACTCTCCAATGGAGAAATTTGTCCCGTTGTCGGTTATTATGCTGTGTGGAACGCCATATCTCATGACTATGTTAATGATGAAATTTCTGTCGGTTACACTGTCAAGCTTTTTGATGGGTTTGGCCTCCACCCATTTGGTATACTTATCTACTGCTACGATTAGATGTGTAAGTCCGCCTCTCGCAGTTTTGAATGGTCCCATCATATCTAGCCCCCAGACCGCAAACGGCCATGTAATTGGGATAGTTTTGAGTGCTTGGGCCGGCAAATTAGTCTGCTTAGCGTAATATTGACACCCTGCACATGTATTGACTATGTGCTCCGCATCTGTCTTGGCTGTTAGCCAGAAAAACCCAGCACGGAATGCTTTTTTGACTATGCTTTTTGATTGAGAATGATGTCCGCAATCTCCGGCATGGATTTCTTCCAGTATTTCTCGTCCTTCTTCTGGTGATATACACCGCTGAAAAATTCCGGAAGTACTGCGTTTATACAAGCAATTGTTAATTACCGCGTATCCTTTGCATCAACGCTGTATTTGTCTCTGCAAGACTTCGTCTGCTCCACCGGGTACTTCTGATTGACTAAGAAGTTTAAATACGGAATTGTCCAGTCCGGGTTGACAAACATAACTTCAATTGACTCGGAACCAAAGGATACTCAACATCTCCACCTTTTATGGATGGCTCGTACAGATGCTGGACGAATACTCCTGGTGGTAGGTTTTTTACCCTCTCTGACCCCATGCGGGCTAACGCATCCGCGTTCCAATTTTCCTCCCTTTTTACGTGGAGTACTTCAAATCCAAAGAAACAGATGGCGAACTCGTCCACCGTTCTCCGGTATTCGGCCATTATAGGGCTTTTGGCGTCCCAGGTTTGGTTAAGCTGATGCTGTACCAAATCCGAGTCGCCATAGCACAAAATGCGCTTTACTCCTATTTCTTTTGCTATATGCAAGCCATGAAGCAAAGCTTCGTATTCTGCCACGTTATTACTGGCGTTAAAATGTATTTGCAATACGTACTCCATTGTGTCTCCCTTGGGGGATTTTAAGACTACACCAGCTCCAGCGCCCTCCTTCATCTTGGATCCGTCAAAGTGCATGATCCAGTACTCGGACTCCGGCATTGGTGTTTTCTCCATTGCTTCCGTCCAGTCGGCGACAAAGTCTGCCAAAACCTGGGATTTTATTGCCGTCCTTGGCTGATACTTAATGTCGAAGGCTGCTAGCTCGATACCCCATTTGGCTACTCGTTGCCTCCGTATTGTTTATTATCCCCTAGTGGTGCTTTACATACCACTGTTATGGAATGTCCTTGGAAGTAATGGCGCAGTTTTCTAGATGCGAAAAATACACCATATGCCAGTTTTGATAGTGTGGGTACCTTTGTTTGACTCGGAAAAACTTCACTTATGTAATATACTGGATGCTGGTCTGGTTGCTTTGTTCGTCCTTCTTCCGTTCCACAACGATTACCGCACTAATAACCTTGTTTGTAGCCGTGGTACAATAACATGGGTTCTTCGTCTTTTGGGATGCCAAAATCGGAGCTTCATCAAAGTCTCTTTTAACTGGGTTAACGCTGCATCGGCCTCCTCTGTCCACTCGAACTTGTCGGATTTTTTCAGCAACTTGTAGAGTGGTAAGGCTTTATCCCCCAGCCGACTGATAAATCTGCTGACGGCAGCGGCGGAACCCGTCAATCTTTGGACATATTTCACGCACGTGGGTTTGGAGATGATCAAGATGGCTTTGATCTTTTCCGGGTTAACTTCGATTCCCCTGTGAGAAACGATGAAACCCAGAAGTTTTCCTGAGGGAACTCCGAATACACACTTTGATGGATTTAACTTCATCTTATAAGTGCGCAAATTTTCGAAGGTTTCTTGCAAATCCTCAAGGAGTCTATCCTTTTCCTTGGTTACGACGGTAATGTCGTCCACGTAAACATGGACGTTTTTGCCATGCAATGCTGGTATGTTGCACCTGCGTTTTTCAAGCCAAATGACATGGTTACGTAATAATATGTCCCGTACGGGGTTATGAAAGAAGTCTTAATTTGATCTTCTTTTTTCATGCGTATTTGGTGGTACCCGGAGTAAGCATCCAAAAAGCATAAAAGCTCAGAGCCTGCAGTGGCATCTATTATTTGATCGATTCGCGGTAACGCGAACCTATCTTTGGGACACAATTTGTTGAATCCTATGTAATCTATACACATTCTAAGAGCAGTAGTGTCTTTCTTCGGTACTAATACCGGATTCGCAGACCATTCAGTGTGGATTACTTCCTGGATGAAATCTGCTGCTAAAAGCCGGATAATTTCCTTGCCAATAGCCTTCCGTCTTCTTCCGTCAAATCGACGGAGACCTTGTTTGACGGGTTTGGAGCCTGGAATCACCTTGAGTTGATGCTCAGCAAGTTCCCTGGGTACGCCTGGCATATCAGCTGGACACCAGGCGAAAATATCCCAGTTCTCACGGAGGAACTTGATGAGCTCGCTTTCCTATTTGTCGGTCATCCCAGTTCCTACTACGACAAATTTTGTCGAATCTTTAGAATCTAGGATTACCTGTCTCGTGTTCTCGGACGCCTTGAAGCTATCTGCTGGCTTCCGGGTTTCTTTTCCTGCCAGCATTTCTGTCGGCGATACTTCCTTGGCCAGCTCCTTCAGTTCTTCCTTTGCTATAACTCTCTGAGCGCAAAGGGCGTTTTCTTTTTCCAGCTTGTTCGCCAGCTTGAAGTCTCCAGCGATGGTGATTACTCCTCCTTTGGGTCCCGGCATCTTCAGCTTGTTATAGATATAACATGATCTTGCCATGAATTTGGCGAAAGCTGGACGTCCGAGTATCGCGTGATACACGCTTTCGAACGACACCACCTCGAAGGATACTTTTTCCTGACGGAAGTGATCTTTATCTCCGAAGGTGACATTTAGGGAAATTTCTCCTAAGGATCGTGCTTGTCTTCCAGGAACAATGCCATGGAAGCGTATATTGTTGTAGTTGACCTGGGACTCGGAGATTTTCAGGTGTTTCAATGTATCCAGGTACATTATGTTAATGCTGGATCCTCCATCCATCAGCACTCTTCTTAGCCTAGTGTTCTGGACAATAGGGCTTACAACAAGAGCTTGTGTGCCGGGTTCAGGGATGTTCCCGGGATGATCAGACTGATCCCAGGTAATTGGTGTGTTTGAATACTTCAGGAATTTTGGGGTTGCCGGAACAACCGTGTTTATCTCTCGAAGTGTTCTTTTGGCCACCTTTGCTGATGGGGTTGCTAAGAACGTTAACAGTGCCTCTCCATCAACTCTCGGAAATTTGGGTTCACCTTTTCGCTGTTGTTCCTAGATTTTTTCATCAGTGTCCGATTCACTGTCTTCTTTCTCAGCTTCTGGCTTTTCTTTGGAGAACTTCCTTTTGGAATTCTTCCCCTTATTTCCGTATCCTGCACTGCCTTTCATTTGCTTATTCAGCCGGCATTGCGCGTTGGTATGGGTGGGTTTCCCAAATTGTGAATGGTGGATGCAGGGTTCAGACTTAATCTTCTCCCACTCTTCTTCAGTGTAGTTGATTGGTTCCGAACTGCGTCGTTTCCATTTGTTCCCTTTTTCGCTTCCAAAGGTTATATTAACTTCTTTGGGTTTTGGTGTTGCTTCTGAAGTTCCTTTTTTCTCAGTGCGAGGATTTTTCTTGGCCAGTATCAGTGTGTCGATATTGCCTCCTCTTGCTCTGATGTCGTCTTCGGCTGCCGCGTGTTCATTGGAGGTTGTAAGCATAGATCCGAGATCTTTGTGCTGTTTGGAACCGACTATGAACGGTACAAGTCCGAGTTTCAGGCCATTGACGAAAGCATGCATTGCTTGTACGTCAGTTACTCCAGAGCAACTATTCTTCATTGCAGTCCATCTAGAGATGAAATCCACGTATGGTTCATCCTCAAATTGGGTGCAACGGTTCAGCTGGTTGATGTTGTTCGGGCGTTTGTATGTTCCCCGGAAATGCTGAGTGAATACTCGAGCCATATCATCCCAGTTGTCGACAGTTCTTGATGGCAATCCATTGATCCAATCTCTGGGTCCCTCCAGTAACATTAGGGGAAGAAATTTTACGGCTTCCAGGTCTGTCCCATTGTTAATCTGGACGGCTGTATAGTAGTCTGAGAGCCAGGTATCCGGGTTTGTACTGCCGGTGTATTTCTGGTACGTTGGACCGACCTTGGCAAAGCCAGAATGCAGAGTTATCCTTCGGATCCTGTCAGTGAAACACTTAGGCCCAAAGTATAGATCATCCTTTTCCGCCCTATCAATGTGTGCGGAATATCTTCCGGCTGAATGGACAGAAGGGGATCTACTCCTTTCTTTTCCATTGTTGCGCGGACGCGTTTTTCCGGGATCGTTTCTATTTCTTTCAAGATCGCGCCCTTTTGGATGAGGCGGAGTTCTACTCCTATACCTTTCTTTATCCTTAGGGGGTGTCCGAGATCTCTCACGCCTGTGAGGTACATCATGTCTTCCGGCTTTGTCGGCAGGGTTTCTCGGAGGTGGCATTGGTTTGCCATCATTCCGGTGTTTTTCTTCCCGATCGTGGGGTTTGCCTCCACCTTTCGGGAGATGGGATCCGGTTCGAGACGCTTCGTCCCTGTTGTCGGGGTTTTTCTTATCTTTCCTTGGATCCGCTTTCTTATCCTTTGAGTTGCCGGAATCTCCAGGTTCTTCCGGTCCAGGTGCTCCAGCGGCGCAAGTAGCTGTTTTGCATAGGGTGGAGTTATCATGCAACTTCCCTGATCGCTCTTGGGCCCGCTGTTGTTGTTGCAATGCTTTTCCTACGAAAGCATACACCCCCTGGAGTTTTTCACCATTGGAGTACAGGTCATTGTTGAGGATGGCAAATGCTGCTTCCGCATTTTCTGCTGCGGTTTTGTATATTGGTTCGCCCCTGGCATCTTTGCCGTTTACCTGCTTTTGCCAAGATGGGTTGTGAAACCTTTCTTTTGGCGGCAGTACTTCCGGTCTTACGATTCCGGGTAACCTTGTAGGTTTGATGCCAGATCTATTCTTTCTCTCGTACTCCTCTATTTCTTCCTTCATGAGCTTGATGTCATCCTGGGTTTTTTGGAGGTGTTCACGAGATCTGAGTAGATGTTGCTGTTGCCGTTGGAAAGCTCGTCTCCTGGCTTCCAGCATCTCAGGGGGTTCGTTTAGTCCCACTGGCGTTTGTAACAGATCCTGTTCTTCTTGTTCTGTCATTGGCTTAACAAGGATTTCCTTGGTTTTCTTCTCCGCAGGCTTTGTTCCGCTTGCATCTCCTACTTCCGGGTTTTCATCGGCTGGATCAGCCAATTTCTTCTTCCGGAGCTTGTATTGGAGTTTTTTAGCGGCCTTGTGCTTTTTCTTGGAAGAGGGAGGTTTTTTAGCAGGTTCATCCTCTGTCAATTCCTTGACGTTGGGAAATATCGGAGAAGTTTCTCCGTCTTCTCTCTCTTCCTCTGGCGGAGGGGTTTTAGGGCTTTCCTGACTACCGGCGTCCGTGGTATCAGCTGGTTTTGCCATTAGTACTTCATGGAATCCCTCTTGATAAGATTTAACTTTCCTTTCTAAGGCGTCCACGTCTTCGTCTTTGGAATCAAAATCATCTGATCCGGTTTCTGATTCTAATCTCGCCTCAATGGCGGCTAGTACAGAGTCAGCTTCCGAATTCCTCGCTGGATTAGCGGCTGTCGGATCTTCCACCTCTGTAGTGGGTTTGATGTTTTCTGCCTCTTGCACGGGATTACTTTCATCCGTGTTTTCGGCGAAAACTGGACGATCCACCTCTGTAGTGGGTGTGTTAGTTTCTGCCTCCTGCACGGGATTTTCGTCATCCGTGTTCTCGGCGACTTCGGATTGCACCATACCGATGAAGTGTGTATCACTTTTATGTCGGCGATTTGAGCAAAACCCCGGATCGTAGTCATCTTCGACTGGTTACAGGGCGGGTGGGATAAATTTGCTTCCACCACAGAACCCCATGGCCTCTGCAGTTAATCCGATAAAGATATTAGCAGATCCAATCGGTAACACGCAGGCACTTACCAGATGATTTTGCGCCGGCATGTAGGATCCGTTGTCGAGGAAGCGTCCGACGTCATTGTCGAACTCCAGGCTTCCGACAGTTATGGAACTGCCGATTCCGCCGAGTATCCCAGATCGGAACTTAACGCCTGACGTCGTTTGCCCCACGGTGGGCGCCAACTGTCGAGACATCGTAGTAGTTTTCATAGACGGGGGTGCCATGAGACTACGGGTAGAGACGTGGGGTAACGGGATCGCGTTGTAGACAAAGGCACAGGATTTACCCAGGTTCGGTACGTCGTGATAATACGACGTTCCTACTCCTGCAATCTCACTATCAGGACTAAAGCCTCTGTACACGATTACAATGTGAGGTTCGATCTAGCTATTCGCTGAGGATCAACTTCTCGGCGAGTTAGCCTCTCTCTTCTTCTCGATCTAATCTCCCGCCTAGCTTTATATAATAGCCAGGTTAGGGCATACAGAATAGGAAACCTAGAAGGCTACAGTAACTACCAACTTGGAAAGTACGGAATCCGTCTTCTCCTCCAAGCCAGATCACATGGGCCGTGATCCGGGTTCTTCTAGAATCCGGCTTCTGTGCGTCAGCTTACTGGGCCGCCCAATGGACCATAGCCCACTACCACTTGGGCCACCCTGGCAATCCGACACTTTAGACTACCATCTGATATACCCCTATTCAGTATATATCCGACAAGTGAAGAACAAGCAATCCCTTCAATAAGGTCTACTTTTTCTGCCGCAAAGTGACTAGCTGCTGCGTCACGAGGAGACATCACCCCGGGAAGATCAGAAGGAGGGACAACTTCCACCTTGAAAACATAGTGAGCCATCTTAATGGACCTAGCCACCTGAGGTGAGAAATACAGACCCGCAGCTCGTTTAGAACCAATGTTCGCTGAGTTGAGGTTTGAATTCTCCGAAGTCCCCATTCTCTCCAAAGAGGGCTGAAAATCAGGTACAGGGATATCAGACACATCCATCTCCCTATCTAGATCATCATCACCTTTGCCATCATCACCATGATTGTCATTTGCCTTTTGAGCTGAAATCATATCGACATCCACTCCTTTGTCCCCCTCTTTCTCAAAAGAAAGATTATAAAATCCGTCCTTGATAAAAATAGGAAGTTTCTTAGGGATTTTTGTATGATCAACACATCCAATAAACACCCTAAGAATGCCATGTTCTCTAGTATATTTCATATCAATCCGAATTGGTTTCCCAAAAAGAGTACCAAGGCTCCACATAGCCAAGAAGTCCCTTTTGTGTTGGCTAGGTATCCCATGCATCAATAACCAAAACTTAGGAAGCTCAAACGCCGGTTTATCTTTTGTGTGCCAAGCATCAACAACCAGCTCAATAGTGGAGTTAGGCACCTGAAAGGAACAAAAGTTTCTAAGCCTATCTAGCTCAGCTTTCGAAGGGAATTGTACTTTGTAAATATTGTGGCCAACCTGAAGTAATTCCCACTGGAACGCATCAACCGGAACCACATGATTCAGCTGAACAATGATTTGTGGTATGTTAAATTGACCACCAACCACCGAGATAGACCCCATACGAGTATTATCAGATCTAGGCCCGTAGTTCTCGGATAGAACCGCCTCATAGAAGGTGAGATCATCATGAGCATGACCATAAACAAGGATTTGTGGTTTCACCAACTTCAATAAGTGGCAGTCATCATCCACATCCCCCGTTCCCTCGCAATAATCACATAGTAGAGTGGTGCAATCCGCTAGAACATGCCCTGAGAACCCGCAACGAAAACATCTACTAGATTTTTTAGTCTTGTCCGAAGTGCTACTGTCCACCAATTGTTGCGCCAAAGGTAGCAAGTTTTCCGCAGCCGTAGACACAGCCGCCGCATCAGTACCCTTCAACCTTTGATAATCCGTGTTGTGGCTAGAGCTAGTGGCCGGTTCAGCCCGAGCTTTAGCTGTTACCACCGCACGTGCAGCTCTACTGTTAGCCAAGCCCGATAACGCTCCACGACCAGCCCCATTAGGCCTCGATCTGAAGTTATTACCTCTGTTATTAAACCTTGCTTGCATCCTCTGTTGGCCATTGCCGAAAGCATTGGATCCCCACCCTACATTGAAACGACCTTGCGGTAGTCCCTGATTCTGCCCTTGATACCCCTGGTTCTGGAAGGTACCATCCTGCCCACGCTGATTGAACTCTCCTTGCCAATTGTTCTGACCAGACCCAGCCGCATTGGGTTGATTAAAACCGGTACCTTGCCCATTAGCAAAAGCACCTGGCCCATTGTTAACAAAATTACCTTGATCATTGGTCGCAAAGTTCCCTTGATTGTTACCAAAGCCGCCAGCCTGATCACCGGAGAAGCTAGGCCCTCCCATCTCAAAGCCATAGATGCCGCCTTGATTACCTCCGAAGTTGGCATTAGCCCCATTGTTACCGAACCCACCAAACTGATTGCCTCCGTTACCAAAACCATTGTTCTGGTACCCGAGATTGTTGAGGTTGCCTCCATTGCTTTCATTACGACCTCCTCTACCCTGTGCCCCGCCTCGAGCAAACGAACCCCGACCACCACCGCGAGGGTTGCCGCTGCCGTAGTTCATCTCGTTCGCGAGCACAGAGATAGTGAATACGCGCAGTCGCCGAGCCCTTGATCTGATCGTAAAGAGGACGTTCGATACTAGGCTAGGGTTTTGGAGTCCCACCGATCGGGAGGCCGCTGCATTAAACGGGCCCCCGCTCGAGGTCGCAGCAACTCGGCCCAAAGAGACTTGATTTTGAACAGATTCAAAAAATTTATTGGAACCAGAATCCGAAGGAGGACCATTGTCCGATTTGGAAAGCACAAGAGAGGACAATTCCTCCATTTTGCGCAGGGCACGCCGGCGGCGCCGAGACACCACCAAGGTCCACTCCCCGTCATCATGGGGATCAAGCGGGTGTACCGATGGAGTCAAACATGGGGCCTTGATCCGAGGATCCAAGATCTTCGGATTAGACAGATGAGGTGATCCTACCGAGGAATCACAAAAGATCGCTGCACACTTACGTTGATGTAGAATCTTGAGATGCTTCCTATCTTTCCTCGAAGACGCGAGATCGCAGGAGGAAGAAGGCAACGGAGTGCGACAGAGGTACCTCCACGAGAGAGGATCAGATTCCTCTGGATCGCGCGGAGATGAGATGTCCTCCTCGCCGTCGCTGATCTCCGACGAGGTCGCCCAAAACCGGCCACTAGGCCGATCGCCTAGAGTGCCGCCCATCGTCTTGATAGCGAGATGCTTTAACAAAAAAAAATTATGAGTGTTTGCTTTCATCCTGCAGTTGTTAGAGGCGGCGTTTCGCCAAATCGCACCTGCAAACTCATCATTTGGCAAATGCTTAAAAAAATTGGCGTCTAGTGAGGTAACTAAGAAAGGTTTAACAAAACCTAAGAGGATCGCTGAACTTCTGTCACTTTCACAGCACTAGCCACCCCCCGTTACTCCAACTAATGCACCCATCACCCCACACACGCTCTCAAGAACTAGATTGATCAAAGCTAGCAAATAAGAACGGGGTACATAAGATACATCTACTCAAATAACTCAAGAGAAACAATTGCAATCTCAGATTCAATAACTCATAGAAAAGATCCACCACATAGGAATTACAACGGTGCCCGTAATCATGTGAGGCAGCTCATACGGATCTAATTAGTGAAGCACATAGAGAGAGAGATACAAGTGCTACTTCCACAAACCCATAGCCCTGGGGTGGACTACTCCCTCTTCATGGAGATGTCGATGGAGATGACGTTGGAGGGGTAGGAGATCACACCGGCGGCGCCCCGCCAGAGTTTTCCCCCTCCAATTTGGAACTTCTGGTCTCTGTTTCGGTGTTTCGGTGTTTCGGCGGCGCTCTCCTCCGTAAGGGTACGGGGGACCCTTTTTATAGTCGGTTTTAGGTCAAGACGGAGTCGGTAAGTCGAAGATGGAAGGAATTGGGGCCTCGGGGGCCAAAAGGGGGCCTCTCACGCGACCAAGGAATCTGGCCGCGTGGAGGGTCCTCTTTTGGGCCTCCTTGCCCAATTCTCGTGGATCCTTCGCCCGCAAGTCTTCTCCTTCCAAGAAAATGACCCCCGCAGATTTTCAGGTGATTTCGCGGAAGTTTGCCTCCTGAAACGTCAGAAATATAGAAAACGGGGTTTCTGACAGGTGGGGTTAATTCCATAAAAGTTGGGGGACTTTGTAATTTAACCCCAAAATACTATAAAACATTGAATTATACCCTTATATGATGCAATATGTAATAGAAAACCATGTGAAAATATGCAAAATTCATCTATGCATTTTAGATGCATCAACATCCTCAAGCTTAACCCATGCTCGTCCTCGAGTATGAAGGTGATAAAACTAAGATGGGTTTTGCATATTGAAACAATCATGGGATATCAAGGAGGATTATTCATGCTACATATAATCAAATGATTAAATACTAGAAATGAGTAGCAATATACAATTCATGTTAAAGAAATGTCAAATATACAAGCAAAGATGCTTCATGAAAGTTCACAAAGTGTATAATGAAATAAAAGCACTATGGACCAAATGCATACACAAAATGAAAAATAAAATCCTATATTGGTCAAAGAATAGCATAATGGAGAATAGAAAATATGGTGGACACTTTGGAGAAAATTGAGTAGAGGTAAAACATGATCAAGTCTTATTTAGCCTCTAAATTATTCAACTAAAATTACTAATTGAAATGTGGTATCCATTTATCTAGGACTCTCATTGCCCCTTTATCACTAGCATCTTAAAATTGTGAGTATTGAAGTAATGAGAATGACAAGGTGGTTGAAAGCCTCATGCCCCGTGAGTGTGAAAACCTACTCCATGATTACTCAACTTAAGATTCCTAATAAGCTTTGTACAATCATAATAAGTATTAATGACATCATAAAGAACCGCAAAGAGGTATCTCTTGCCCCATGACATGGAAACAAGCCCATGTTACAATGACAAGATGAACAAACGGAGTAGACTCATCATCCTTTTTATTTTCATTCACTTTATGCATAGCTTCTTATTTATTATAGGATGTGTTGTAGAGTCACTCAAGCTGTAAGTAAATTTCCACCATGATAAAGCATGGCTTGGGTTAGCGTCCCAATGCGTTTCTCTAGTCATATAGATACTTACTCATCAAAAGTTACTATTCCTCTATTTCTTTTCGGCATGGCAGGAGTCCAAAAACAAAAGTACATGATATCAACCAAATGTAATTTTTGTTTGTGCAATGTTGAAAGCTTTCCGGTGATACACGTTTATAGCTAGCTCCCAACCACACACTTGTCAAACGCAAAACTTGTGGCTCCCATTATTGGGTCATGTTTATTAGATGCATAAAAAGTAAACTGTGCCTTCAAAAGTTCGTGAGAGTCCTATCCCAAGTTCAACCCATGACAATTAATAAAGTGAATATCTTAATTAAGAACATAAATAACACAATAACATGGTGAACATACTCGGAATAGCAATGAAGCTAATGGGAAGATATGGTGGACTCACTGGAAATACTTGGCTAAGGAGTGTTGGGAACAAGTTTTTACTTGTTGGAATTTTTAAATTTTTGGGCTAGCAAGAGGGAGATAGTTGACCAGCTACTATGCATGCATATGTCCATAGAACTACTCATTTCATGACAAACTAAATAAACCAGCAATTAACATCAAGGACATGAATAAGAGATAGCTCAAGACAACATTATTGTAAATTTCTGCACATAAAAAGCCTATAAATCATGCAAACATATGTAGCTCTTCAAATCAACCATGGCATCCCTATTCCAAGTCATAATACTAGCATCCAATACATTCCAACCCCAAACTCCAGTAGCTCAATCTCATATAAAATGATGGTGGTGGTCTTATCAAAACAAAAATAAAAATAAAAACTAGACGCTTCAAGTCTCTACGATAAATGCTTTGCTTAGAAAAACAGAAAGTAGACGTGTGCTAACCAAAAGAGTGTAGCTCCAGTGGGGTGTTCATCACATCCCCAAGCTTATGGCTTTCACCATTCTTGGATGTCTTGAGGCGCAGCTCCTCTATTCCCTGTGAAAAGACTTCACAAAACATGTTTCTCCCATTCTTTTTCTGTGGGGTGAGATTAGCAAGGACAAACAAATCACATGCTTGCTGTGCAAAATTCGAAATCAAATGCTCCAGTAGATATACAATAAGGTTCATTATGTTGTATGTTCACTCTCTTGCTTGAAAAAATCATGGAAATTCGATTCCCAAGCCCAAAGAGTGCATAAAACAAAAGAAGGCAGAATCTGTCCAGAAAAGCAACATCACCAAAACGAACGTTTTTCCCTAAGCTAGACTCGTCAAAAAATTAAGCCAATTTTTGTGCTTACAGAGGACGAAAAGTTGCAGAACATACTCAAAAATTAGCTCAATCTGACATACGAATAAAAAAACGTAAAATCATACGGTGAGCAGACTCGTGCTGAAACAGAAATTTCATGCAGTAGGATAGCAACTTATAAGTCCAAATGGGTTTGACTTGACTCTTTATTGAAAACTCCAGAATTACAACAAAAAAAAAACTAATCTCTTGAGACAGAAAGAGGACACTAGGAAAATCCAAACAAAAACAACCGGGTTGCCTCCCGTAAAGCGCTTTCTTTATAGCCATATAGCTAGGCTTTACTTACTTGATAATCAAGAGGGATAAATCTCATGAGGGAGCTTGTTCTTCAGCGTTCCCCTCTTCCTTGGGAAGTGCTCCATGCTTTTCTTGTGAGGGAACTGAAACTTGACATTCCCTTCCTTAGAGTCTATGATTGCACCTGTAGTACGAAGAAAAGGTCTACCCAAAATAATAGGACTAGGGGATTCATCCCCCATATCCATAATAATGAAATCAACGGGTACGAAAGTCATGTGCAATTCAATCATAACATCTTTTACTTGTCCTATAGCATGTTTAGTAGAGTTATCAGCAAGGAAAAATTCACTTGAGCACTTTTCTAAATTTTCTAGTTCTAGCAATTCATATAATTCTTTAGAGAGTACCGATACACTAGAACCTAGATCTAACATAGCATGGTGAATTTATTTTCCAATTGAAACTAGCACCTTGGGGATCCATGCATCCCCAAGCTTAGGAGGTATCATGGCCTTATTCTTGTACCTAGCAATTTTTTCTTGCAAGACATGATTAGCAATATAAGATCCAAAGCCAGGTTGATTAACATTTATAGTGGGATCACTAGCAAATTTTTCTAAATCAAGCAATGGATCCTTAATTTCAGTAAGCATCATAATTTCCTCTACTTTACTCTCTAATTTAGCTAGCATGCTTGATTCATGAGGACTAATTTCATCTTTGCTAGCAAGATAAGACATATATGGAAGTAAATATTCAGGGTACTTCACTATTTCATTCAAAGTTTCTTCTAAACTAGTAGGGATATGCTCACTTGTATTCTCAGCAATATGATCAATATTTTCAATAATAGGAGTAGCACTAGTAATAGAATTCATTCCTACAGTAGGTTGTGCTTGTGGCTTTCCTGCTGACGTGCTTAATAGAGTTGCTTGATTATCAGCTAATTTTGATAATGCTTTATCTAAATACGAAGATTGAAGTTGCAATCCTTTAATATCACTACTAATGGATGCAATAGACTTATTTAACTCATGTATCATAGCATTGTGACTAGCAACTTGTTCCATAAGCAATTTATTAGATTCAGAAATTTCACTAGAAGGCTTCCACTTATTTTCATTAGCATTAGGATATGGAACAAAAGATTTATTTGGCACATAAGGAGGTTTACTATATGAATTGTAAGCATTACCAAAACCATTGCTACCATAATTCCTAACAAAATTAACAGCCATACTTTAAGAATTACTACCAACTAGCTCCTGCAAAGGCACATTCTCCATATTTTTTTATGAATAAAAGCAAGAATAATGTCCATTTTAGAAGACAAATCATTGGTTTCTTCAATTGAGTTTATTTTCTTAGTGAAATTGGGTGCTCTTTCAGTATTCCATTGACTATAATTTTGCAATATGCTTTCTAATATGCTCTTAGCCTCTCCTACAGTTCTCATAAAGGCACCTCCAGCAGCAGAATCAAGTATATTTCTAGACATGTAGTTTAGACCATTATAAAAAAGAGTGTAGTATGGTCCATTCATTTACTCCATGTGATGGGCATGTTCTAAGCATTAATTTAATTCTATCCCATGCCATGGCTACATGTTCATTATCATTTTGCCTAAAAGAGGATATTATTCCTATTTTGTAAAATTTTAACGGGAGGATAATTTTTCTTAATGAAATCTTCTTTTAAATCATCCCAAGACTTTATACTAGCTGTAGGTAGTGAAAGTAACCATTCTTTTAGCCTTTCCTCTAAGTGAAAAAGGAAATAATTTCAGTTTTTAAAACACTTACTTTCCACATTTTTAAATTTTTGCAAATCACCTATTTCCATGAAATCATGAGATGCATAGAGGCATCCTCCATAGCACTACCACCAAATTGCTCTAGTAATTAAATTCAATTAAACTAGGACTTACTTCATAGCTTTCAGCTTGTATTTAGGTTAGTAATTGGCTAGCAATGAATTGGTCATTGGGTGTATTTGTGTAGTCACTTAATTTAGTTCTATCACCCATTTTAACAGTTTTTATGTAGTTTTTTTATTTTTTATGCAAAACTGAAAAGTAAAGTAACTAGGCAAATTCGAAATACTAAAATAAACTAGATAAACTAATGCAAAGCTAAAATGCAAACTAAAATAAAATATGCAAGACAAAACAAAAACAAGAAAAAAACAAACAAAAACAAGACAAGAAAGAAAACAATCTACTTGAAAGAAGGTGGAGATAGAAAGGACGGTACTCACGTAGGTGCAACCTCCCCAAGCTTAGGTGTTTGCACACATTGTTGGTGATGAAGACTTCTGTGAGCTCCCTTGGACAACTCCTTCACCTATGACTCCCCGGCAACAGCGCCAGAAAAACGCTTGAGCCTAGGTTGACTCCAAAGTGCAGAGTGTGTAGTAGTGGCAAGCCTTCTTCCCCATGAGGGTGACTCGAGGGTTTATATCGAACTCTTGGGGCCAGTATTTCAGCAGTTGTCTTCCAAGCTTCCTCCAGGATCCTGCAAACAAGTAGAGAATTTTGTGCCCTCAACCTCACCAAGTGGTTGTCAAGCACAAGGTGTGAGACTTCTAAATTGCAATGCAAAACTGAAAGTAAATGTGCAATAATTAGATCTACTACTAAATGCAAATGAGAAAATAAATATGCAATGGATTGTTTTTGTATCTTTGTGATGCAAGTGGTGATGGAGATAATGTAAATTCGAATTGGAGATGCAAGTAAAGTAAACTGCAAGTAAAGTAAATTGCAACAAAGTAACTAGAGTGTTTTCTTATATGTAAAATAGGACCAGGGTTCATGGTTTCACACTTGCATTCTCTCAAATAAAGTGGTAGACGGTGGACATAAAGAATTACATGTGAGATTACAATAACATGTTTAACATTGATTTCTTTCATATGGGTATCACGTCCTAGCATAGAGATCTCTACGGTCATATTGATCCCTCTTATACTCCACCAAGATGCGAAATAAATCATAACACCTCGACAATTAAGGAAAAACCAGAGAAAATATTTAAGCAATGTGACATGAAGTTGAAGAAAGAACTTGCTAGATCTAGTCATGGAGATTGATTAGTGTCACTTCAAATCCCCGGTAACAAGGTACTCCTTTTTATCCCTAGTGAGGTAACTAAGAAAGGTTTAACAAAATCTAAGTGGATCGCTGAACTTATGTCACTTTCACAGCACTAGCCACCCCCCGTTACTCCAACTAATGCACCCATCACCCCACACACGCTCTCAAGAACTAGATTGATCAAAGCTAGCAAATAAGAACGGGGTACATAAGATACATCTACTCAAATAACTCAAGAGAAATAATTGCAATCTCAGATTCAATAACTCATAGAAAAGAACCACCACATAGGAATTACAACGGTGCCCGTAATCATGTGAGGCAGCTCATACAGATGTAATTAGTGAAGCACATAGAGAGACAGATACAAGTGCTACTTCCACAAACCCATAGCCCTGGGGTGGACTACTCCCTCTTCATGGAGATGTCGATGGAGATGACGTTGGAGGGGTAGGAGATCACACCGGCGGCGCCCCGCCGAAGTTTTCCCCCTCCAATCTGGAACTTCTGGTCTCTGTTTCGGTGTTTCGGCGGCGCTCTCCTCCGTAAGGGTACGAGGGACCCTTTTTATAGTCGGTTTTAGGTCAAGACAGAGTCGGTAAGTCGAAGATGGAAGGAATTGGGGCCACAGGGACCAAAAGGGGGCCTCTCACGCGGCCAAGGAATCTGGCCGCGTGGAGGGTCCTCTTTTGGGCCTCCTTGCCCAATTCTCGTGGATCCTTCGCCCGCAAGTCTTCTCCTTCCAAGAAAATGACCCCCGCAGATTTTCAGGTGATTTCGCGGAAGTTTACCCCCTGAAACGTCAAAAATATAGAAAACGGGGTTTCTAACAGGTAGGGTTAATTCCATAAAAGTTGGGGGACTTTATAATTTAACCCCAAAATACTATAAAACATTGAATTATACCCTTATATGATGCAATATGTAATAGAAAACCATGTGAAAATATGCAAAATTCATCTATGCATTTTACATGCATCAGCCGTGTACTCTAAATCAAGCCCGAAGAACTTGTGGTGTTCATCGGCGGCTTCATAGCGATTGCTCAAACGGCGAAGAACTTCGGGGAGCCTCTCGCATATAGTGGTATAGAGGACATGGATATTCTTGCCGCATGGTGTGGACACATGGAGAACGTTCCAAATGGGAGAATCCATGGATGGTGGGTGTGGAGGAAGAAGAGAGAGGATCAAGAAGAGAAGAGAGGAAGAAGAACAGAGAGCCGCGCGCACATACTGTAGCAAATGGCCTTCTGCCTCTCGTTCGCGACATAAAAACACGCGGGAGGCGAGCTGTTTCGACCTTTAGTCGCGGATGGCCAGGCCAACCGGGACTAAAGGCCGGGATGCCAGCCGTTGGGACCTTTAGTCGCTGGGGGCCAGGCCAACCGGAATTAATGCCCTCCGCACGCTTCCCCAACTGCCATTCATGACGTTTAGTCGCGGGTCGCCTCGCGAACCGCGACTAAAACGAATTTAGACACGGTTCGTATTGTTTGGGGACTAATGGGGGCGTATGGAAGGCCTTTTTTCTACCAGTGTGAGAAGCCCGATTATAATGCATTACGTGTATTTGGGTGTGCATGTTGGCCTAACTTGAGACCCTACAACACGCATAAAGTCCAATTTTGGTCAAAACAGTGTGCCTTCTTAGGGTATAGCCCCCTACATAAAGTTTTTAGATGCCTTGATATCTCAAGTGGGCGTATTTATATCTCAAGAAATATATTTTCGACGAAAATATCTTTCCGTTCCATGCCTTAAATCCAAATGCGGGAGCCCGCATTAGATCTGAAATCCTCCTTTTACCGTCTGATCAAGGGGGAAACAGTACTATTGATCATCTGGTAAATTGTCCAGATTTTACTGACTCTAACGGTTCAAATTTGGAGCCTTTTGGTGATTTTATGCAGCAGCAACAGAGAACAGCTGGGGAGGAACACGGAGCAGATACGCTGCGGGATCCCGAGAGATTTCGTGCAGATCCCGAGAGATCTCCCCCGTCAGCGCGCAGTCTGTCGCCGGGCACGGACAGCTCCTCTCTGCACCAATCAGTGCCCGACACGTCACCGACCAATTCTGGCGGAGATTCGCTGCCTGGCGAAAGCGCGTCGCCCGTGCGCGGAGAACAAGGTGGGTCCCCACCGCCACGCGCCTCTGACCAATCACCATCGCACAGCGCGCAGGATGCGTCGCTGTCTACTGCGGAGTCCACGCCTGATCAGCACATGCAGGGAGGATCCGATGCGGGATCGCCTGCGTCATCTGTCTCTACACATCCTCCTGCGCCTGAACCGACTCAGGCACACACAAGGTCAAGAAGGGGTATTTTCAAACCCTTTATTCCGAAAGATGGTACAATACGGTATGCTAAATATGCTGCTACTGGTGAACCTGATGATTTTCGAGAAGCATTAAGTGATAAAAATTGGAAACATGCCATGGATATAGGATATGATGCTCTTATTAAAAATAGAACATGGCATTTGGTACCACCTAGTGAAGGGAGGAATTTAATCGATTGTAAATGGGTATATAAAATTAAGAGGAAAGCAGATGGCAGTATTGATAGGTATAAGGCTAGGCTAGTAGCTAAAGGATTTAGGCAACGTTATGGGATAGACTACGAGGATACTTTAGTCCTGTTGTTAAAGCAGACACAATCAGATTGGTACTGTCTATTTCTGTTTCCAGGGGTTGGAGTTTACGCCAGTTGGATGTTTAGAATGCATTTCTTCACGGTGTTCTAGAGTAAGAAGTCTATATGCGGCAGCCACCAGGGTATGAGGATGGAAATATGCCGCATCACATTTGCGGGTTGGATAAGGCATTATATGGGCTAAAGCAAGCTCCTCGTGCATGGTACTCAAGGCTTAGTACAAAGTTACAAGAATTGGGGTTCAAGCCATCAAAGGGTGACACTTCACTTTTCTTTTACAAAAAGGGGAAGATTACTATGTTTATGCTCATTTATGTTGATGATATAATTGTTGCAAGCTCTTCTGATGAAGCTACTACTGCTCTGCTGAATGATTTGAGGAGTGATTTTGCACTCAAGGATTTGGGAGATCTTCATTATTTCTTGGGCATAGAACTGCAGAAATCTGGTAATGGCATTCTATTAACTCAAGAAAATTGTGCATCTGATGTGCTTAGGCGTGTGAACATGAAAGATTGCAAGCCATGCAGCACACCTATATCTACCACTGCAAAATTATCTTTGCATAGTGGAGAAGTGTTGAGTTTGGAGGAATCAACACGGTATAGAAGCATTGTTGCTGCATTGCAATATCTGACACTAACAAGAGCTGATATCTCTTTTGCTGTTAATAAAGTGTGCCAGTTTTTGCATTCACCTACATCAGTTCATTGGACAACTGTAACAAGGATATTAAGGTATAGGCAGTGTGGATACAGGACTAAAGATTAGCAAGTCATCTTCATCTTTAGTAAGTGCTTTTGCAGATGCAGACTGGACAGGCTGTCCAGATGAAAGAAGATCTAGTGGTGGCTTTGCTGTGTTTTTTGGGTCAAATTTGATATCTTGGAGTGCTAGGAAGCAAGCCACAGTATCAAGATCCAGTACAGAAGCAGAATATAAATCTTTGGCTAATGCAACTACTGAGGTAATGTGGGTAGAAACCCTTTTTGATGAACTTGGTGTTGATCATCCTCAAGCAGCATGTCTATGGTGTGATAATTTAGGTGCAACCTATCTGTAAGCTAATCCAGTGTTCCATGCGAGAGCTAAACATATTGAGATTGACTTCCATTTTGTGAGAGAACGAGTTGCACAAAGACTGTTGGAAGTGAAGTTCATACCAACAGGAGACCAGTTGGCTGATGGGTTTACTAAGCCACTACAAGTTGGACAGCTACGAGCTTTCAGAAGCAACCTTAATCTTGAAGTGTTTCGGTCGAGGAAGGATGTTAAACGATAACTCGTATCTGTAAGATAGGTAGTTGTTTCTGTTTTCTGTTGTAATCGTATCGGTGTAGATAAACCGTACGGGTGTTTTGCTTGTCTCTCAAGTTGAGAGATAGTTGTAATCTCCTGTAATCCCGTCGGATGGTTTTGCCCCTATATTAACGCGAAGGCGGCACGAGGCCAAGTGCACGCTTAACCAAACCAATCCAATCTGTGTTTCCGATACTATATGGAGAAATTAAGTTCATTAGGTGACCAATATCAAAAACTATTTCCACTGAAAGTTTGCAGCAAAGTGAGAGAATCAAAACGTCCTGAATTTCTATAACAATGCATAAAGGTTTACTCCGAGGGGAAGAACCATTCTGACCTTAAATGTTTCACTGAACCGAGTGAAACTAGTCTTGCCTTTCGGCTTATCATATCGTAAACACAATATGTAGGAATGCCGTGGGCGAGACTTTTACACTCGGAGCACTTGCACATAGCGACGGAAGCCATCATAGCATCCCATTCACGGCAATTGCTTAGAAGAAACACACGGTTTCCTCCTCTAAATCTACGGTGATGGGATGCTACTGTGAATGCTCTTGAGCCAGTCGTGCCAACAAACAGAACCTGGTTACCCAAGTCTTTCACCTCCGACCACCGGCGTTTATCCAAGTCTGCCTCAAATACACGCAGGGACATGGAGTGGTGATCAGTCTTGTTCCCGAGATCCAATGGAGGTAAGCTCCACCGTACCAGCAACAGCTTTTTCTGGTCAGATGATATGACAAGGTGGTACTTTAGAATTGGACATGACGTTGGACCAGGCTGTTCCTTGATGACATGCTCGGCGCAACCTAGTGATGGCACCTCTCCGGCAACAACATTATGGGCGAACAGATGCCCCCGCCACCCAATGGCGTAGATCTTTCCGCTGTGAACTTCTATATCCTTGTAAAAACAGTCCTCACCAGCATGGCCATGGAATCCAGACATAGTGTCTGGATCTGACCACCCTAGCCCGCCCAGCCGGAACCATGCAAAGTTGGCTGGTGGTGCCCTGGATGTGTGGTCTTTGAAAATCATGACAATGAGATGGGGTGACAACACAATTATCTTTTTCATCTGCAACATCGCAATCGACATAACCAGGCTGCAGCGACCATAGTAGCCCTGCCCCGTGGTTGGGGACAACGGGTCTCGGATGGTACAGTGAGTGCTCGGAAGCTTGTGCCGGCAGGAGATCTCGATGACCGCCGTGCACGGGGAGAATGGATCGCAGATGAAGCGTTGACCTGACCCCTCATACTTGCTGACGAGGTAGCTGCCGAAGGAAGCATCATGGTAGACGTTCACGGGCTTCGCAAATTGGCCCACCTTGCCGTCTGAGATGCTCTGGTATGCACCGCTGCCGAGGTTGATGCACGCCAAGCCCGGCGGCAGCAGCGTGGGATGGAGTTGCGCGACAAGGTGCCATTCACGACAGACGGCGGCGAAGCTGAGACGGTCATGGGATCCAAGCCGGGCAAAAACGAGTCCGGCGATATCTGACGGCAGGTCCGGCCAGCATGTCACGCCGCCAGCCATATTGCTGAGGAAGATGCCCATGTTGTTTGGTATCGTCACGCGATCGAGCACGCTTGATAGATCGGATTTGATTCCGAACTAACAACACGGCAACAAAAAGATCGCCGGACCAAGTCCTGGAGGTCACGGTTTATACAGCACCGGCTCGTATATCTAACAACGCTAGATGACACGGCAACAAAACTAGAGCAGGATCGTAACCTGTCTATGTAACGAAAAAAAAAGTCAGTTGTGACTTAAGAAATCGCAAACTCTTGTTTATTAACTCCAACGCTGCTAGCTGCATCCGACCAAATAGTATATATCTCCAAATATTAATAAAACAAATTTGATTTTCTTCCTTCAAAACCAACGTGAAATCTGCTAATCTATACTCTCTGAAGTCCACACAACTAACCATCCACCGCCGTCGGGGGGCACGCTGACCGGATGTAACCGCTCTCGCTGCGCTTCTAGCCCATGGGCCTGGGGTTTGTGCTCCGATGATCTCTAATTCTCCGTCTGTACCATCCCGATAGGACGGCCCCAACGCTGTGGAGGTGCATCCACCTCCAACGTCTTCACGAACAGTCTGCAGACCTGTATCATTATTTTCCTTTTTATATTTTGCGATCCCCAGACCTCTCCGATGGCGCTTCCCCGGACCTCCCGGATCCCATGAGAATAGAGGAGCCTCGGTGGCCCCTTCCCGGATCCCAGGAGAAGAGAGGAGCCCGATGGCCCTTCCCCGGACATCCCGGATCCCACGAGAAGAGAGGAGCCCCGGTGGCCCCTCCCCGGACACCTCCTGGATCCCACGAGAAGAGAGGAGCCTCGATGGCCCCTCCCCGGACCTCCGGATCCCATGAGTGACTAAGTAGTGCATATATATAGCAAAAGAAGGAACACTTATATTACAGAATCAAAGTATATCGAACATATTACATGACCGATGGAATGAATTACAAAATCAAATTCAGTTCCGACCGGTGCTATAGTACTCTCCATTTATATTTAGAACCTCTGCTCGTATGCAGTCCCTTGGTAGAAGACTGTCCCGGAGCCGTTCGATCTAATATAATGAAGAGTGGTCAATATATATTAATAAAACTAAATAACTAAAATAGATGGTAATAAGAAAAATTGACAACTGACGTACATGAAGGTGCTTTTAATCTCTGCCCTTGGGACAGGTAGTCTGACGAATGAAATCGCAGACGTAGTATCCACACAAGTGATTCCCATCTCCTTGTTGCAAGCACTTTACGAGAAAATGGTTTCGATCAAAATAATAATCAACCAACCATGATAATGGTATCGAACACTAGAATAAAGAAGATGTAGGGTAATACCGAGATTTGGTAACGCAGTTTGGCGCTCAACGCCTACATCTGCGGGGCATGACTACGGGCCCTTCTCCCCGTGTACTAGTCAAAGTACCGTCGACGACAAGCCCGCCGAGGCAATACAGACGCACCAGATCTCAACGCCATGCCGGTCCGGCCGCCCCTGCCACGGGCGCCGGACCGTCCCCTCGTGATCTTGTGTCTAGCCTACCAGCTTCCGTCGTGTCTATTTGGGCTATCCCGGTGCCTTTATATATTAGGCCAGGTTACACGTGTTCGACTCCAACACCTAACCTTCCGTCTAATTACAAGTCCTAGCGTAGCCCTAATCGTACACATATTCGACATATATTCCAACAAACTCCACCTTGGCAAATATGCCTTCGCCATCTTGAAGCCGTCATGCCGAATCTCTGTATACCTGGATTTGAACCATTAACCATGAGCTCCGTTGCTACTCCATTGACTCCATATGACTCCACCTGCAACCGTAGTCCCTTCCTTGTTTCACCACAGTCAATGCTCCCACGAAAATTAAGTTCTTCCCCACTCTTCTTGTGCTCCCAAATCTCCGGAGTATCCGTCCACCGCCATCACACAACGATCATAAAGTCACCACATCGACAACGCCGTTGCATTGTCACTTTGGTAGCCTCGTCCTTGATCTATGTGAAAGTGAACAACTCACATTTTAGGTGTCACAAATAAGAGTTATCTGAACTCATCATTCTCGCTATTGTTGACTGCATCTCTGAAATATTGAAGAATTTTCGCCGTTGCCTTAAGTCATCTTCAGTCAAATTCACAACCGTCTCATCACCACTTTCGCAGATCCTCCATGGCCAACACTCATCCATCTCCATGGTCTCGATAGATAGTTACCATCATGAACCTGTTACTCGCCAACACTACTTCAGCACCCCTTACACTCATGTCTGACCATATGTCTGACCTCCAGTGCCTGGTATGTCGCTGTGTCCCGTGCTTACCGCACGCCTCGCCGCTATTACCGCGTCGAGCATCCGCAATCTTGGCAAAGATCTCAAGGGATGCTAACCCACACCATCTCAGGCCCCACTACAGATAACCATCGGTCTACCCGACCGATGCCGAGTTCCACGTATCTCCCGAACCTTGACGTCCAGTCCGACCAACGTGCTTCTCGCCTTCCCACTGACTAGGCTTCGACTCTCCGATATCTTACGCCGTAGCCCCTCCATCAGCCGAGTGGAATCGTTAGACTCCAGCTCCACCTTCAACATGCCTCCATGGTAGATGATCAGTCCAGCCCCGCGCCCGTTGACTCCAAGATCTCATGTGTACACCATCTTGAATCAACCCCACGCCGCCGCATGTCGAAGCGCGCATACCCATGCGCCGCGCGTTGCCACGCCACAGAATCCGGACACCATCAGCCGTCATGCTCCTAAGTCGTCGTCGCCGATCTTCACCGTCTTCTGTCCCGTCAGACTGTCCAGTCCAACCCAGCCGAAACGCATCCGACTGCAACCATGCTCCACCTTGCGCCTAGTACACTCGCCATATTATTGTGCACTATCCGGCGCCCTGTATATGCATGATCCTCCGCGACGTACTCCAGGTTGTCGAACCTTATGCGTACGTCACCCAACCTGCAGATTATCTGGTAGATCCTCGTGTGCAAATAGCATACATCTCAAAGAAAAAGCCCTCCTAGTAGCTTCCGTGGTACCCACAACTTCCAATGCACTTTCCCTCCTTAAGTTTCTATATCCCATGCACCGTACCACCATGCATGCATGTGCAGGTTTTTTTTTCTTTAACAAATCTCTGCATGCAGTTTGCCTGGGTATCGAGCAGCCCTGCCGTAGGCCAAACGCATGTGCTGGACCCCTAGCTATGTGCGTGCCACACCTGGACCTTGCCTGCACGACTACAGCCCTGCAGCAGGACCGATTCCGCTGCTAGGCTTTGACCGCCTGCGCCGCACTTGGCCAAGCTTGCACGCCGCACCACACGCCAGTAGCCGATCTGATCCACCACTCGAATTGGCCTCATGCGAATACTTCGTATCACAGGCCGCCCTTAGCGAAACTGCCGCATGATGTGCTGTTTCCGATCGCTTCGATGCGCCACTTTCAATCTCGTTGGTGTACCTCCATCGCGAAGCAAACAACGAATCGCCTTCGGCGCCCCTCTAGATCAACGAACCGCAGCCTTCGAAACCCGCTCTGATACCACTTGTTACAAATCCGAGGCGTTTAGTCGATCTACCAAGGCCAAGCAATCACAGCAAACATGACACCGAGATTTGGAAACAAGGGGTATCAGAGTCTCCGACATTATACCGAGGATCATAGACTTGTTACGATAATTACGACATGCTAGATCATAGACGACACGGATTTGTTGAAACATGGCGTTGAGATTTGTTGTATTTGTGTCGAATATAGTGTACGTATTAGATTACGTTTGGACTTCGAGTTGTGATAGGTGTGGATAGGTACGTGTAGTGTTCGAGTCAAACACTAGTAGACTTGGCCTCCCATATAATGCGGGGGCACCACACGTGTAACCTATGACGACTTGATAGCAGCAGACGCGCAAGGGGAGCCGGCGGTTTGTGCCGGCGACCAAGGCGGCCGGTGCAGCGGTATCAATGGGGAGGTGCGCCCGTAGTCATGCCCCGCAGATGTAGTCGAGTTCGCCGAACTGCGTTAACAAATCTCAGTGTCGTCATCGTGTTGTGATTGATTGGTCCTCGGTAGATCTACAGTGCGTCTACGATTTGTAACAAGTGGTATCATAGCAAGGTTCAATGGTCGCGGTTGTTGATCTAGAGAGCAGCTGGGTTCGGCGACACAGAAGCAGGTTGACCTCGGCGAGTTGGTTACGCGCAGCAGCCTATCGAAATTAGTTGATCAGGCGGTGCAGACGCGTACGGCAGTGGCCGGGAGGTCAATGGCGAGGTCCAGAGCCGGACAAAGCAATCAGCGAGTTTGCATATGGAGTGGATTGATCCGATCCTATGGAACGCCAACCTAGGCGTCGTAGCACGCGGGGGTGATGAGGCTAGCGGCAGAGTGCGCGTGCAAACTGCTGAGCTGGAGGCGTGTGCAAACCACGCGCAGGAGGACAAGGCATGCATGGCTAGTCCAGTTGCATATGGTCACGTCCTGTGAGCAGTCTAGGCATCACATGATTGCAACTCACACGTCACAAGGAGGCTGATCTGATCGAAAGCTTTGCATGCAAAGAGATTTGTTGGAGAGAGAAAAAAATGGCAATCTGCACCATGTGGTAGATGCGGTGCATGCACAAGCAATATGGAATAAAAGAAAAGGAGCATTGGGAGTTGTGGGACATGGTACGTGTACCCGAAAAGCTACCAGGAAGCAATTTCTTTTAGGTTTGTTGCTCAGTTTGCGGGTTTCTACCGAAAGTTTGTCAGATTGGCGACGTGCTGGAGTACGTCGTAAAGGATTATGCATATACAAGGCGCGGACAGTGCACGACAATATGGCGGGTGTACTAGGCGCAAGGTGAAGCATGGTTGCAGTCGGATACATTCGGCTGAGTTGGACTAAACAGTCTGACGGGACAGAAGACGGTGAAGATCGGCGATGACGACATAGGAGCGTGACAGCTGATGGTGTCCGAATTATGTGGTGTGGAAACACGCGGCGCATGACTATGCGTGCTTCGACATGCGATGGCGCAAGGTTGATTCAAGATGGTGCACATGTAATATCTTGAGGTCGGCGGGGCGTGGGGTGGACTGATCATCTACCATGTAGTCATGTTGAAGGTGGAGCTGGAGTCTGACGATTCCACTCGGCTGATGGAGGGGTTACGGCGTAAGCTAGCAGTGAGTCGAAGCCCAGTCAGCGGGAAGGCGAAAGACACGTTGTTTCGGACTGGAGCTCACAGTTCGGAGAGATGCGTGGAACGCGGCATTGGTCGGGTATGACCGATGGTTATCTGCAGTGGGGCCTGAGGTGGTGTGGGTTTAGCGACCTTGGAGATCTTGGCCAAGATTGCGGATACTCGACGCAGTAATATCGGCGAGGCGTGCGGTAAGCACGGGGCACGACGATGGACTAGGGCACGGACGGTCAACCATCCATCCCTCTTGACAAGAAAACTCCTATTGAGGTATATGTCGAATATGTGTACGAGTAGGGCTTTGTTGGAATATATGTCGAATATGTGTACGAGTAGGGCTACGCTAGGACTTGTAATTAAACGGAAGGTTAGGTGTTTGAGTCGGACACGTGTAACCTGGCCTAATATATAAAGGCGCCGGGAGTAGCCCAAATAGACACGACGAAAGCTGGTAGGCTAGACACAAGATCACGAGGGGACGGTCCGGCGCCCGTGGCAGGGGCGCCCGGACCGGCGTGGCGTTGAGATCTAGTGCGTCTGTATTGCCTCGGCGGGCTTGTCGTCGATGGCGACTTGATAGCAGCAGGCGCGCAAGGGGAGCCGGCGGCTTGTGCCGGCGACCAAGGCGGCCGGTGCAGCGGTATCAATGGGGAGGTGCGCCCGTAGTCATGCCCCGCAGATGTAGGCGAGTTCGCCGAACTGCGTTAACAAATATCGGTGTCATCATCGTGCTGTGATTGTTTGGTCCTCGGTAGATCAATTGTGCGCCTACGATTTGTAACAAGTGGTATCAGAGCTAGGTCAAAGGGCACGGAAGTGGATCTAGAGGAGTTCCTGATTGAGGTACTATCCGTGTGTAGCCCGGAAGATTTAATGCTGTCAAGCTAGTTGATTTCGGTGTGTTCTAGTGTCCGTGACTGGAGAATCGCAGGCTATCGCGGAATCGTTTTGCAAAACCGATTTGGAGTAGCTAGGCGACGGAGAAGTCGTGGATATGAATAGCAAATCACGAGTGGACACAAATAGTCAAGGGCTGAAAAAGACGGAAATAATCGCGATGGAACAGCTAGACGAGCAATAGGGCGCATCTACCTGGGCGGAGCTGCCGGCCGCAGTAGCATGCAGGTTGGAGGCAGCAACATGCATGGTGGGCCAGCAGACAAGCATGCAGTATCCAGGCAAGGACAGAATCGTGGCTTGCTAGAGTTTGCATGCACGCAAGGACAACAGTAATTGAGATTTGTTACTTGAAAAAAAAAATCTGCATCATGGTGATTTCTGCATGCGTGGTGTGGCAACATAGAAAAGAGAAAAAGGCATTGGTAGTTGTGATGCACGTCCTAGGTGCACAATGTGAGCCACCGAAAGCAATTTCCTCATATTTTGTTGCCCAGTTTTGCACGTGTTTTACCAGAAGGTTGCCATATTGGCGATGCGGTGGACCGCGTCGTAGAGAATCATGCATATACGGGGCGTTGAAAGTACACAGCAATATGGCGGGTGGACTAGACGCAAGGTGGAGCATGATTGCAGTCGGACACGTTCGGCTGGGTTGGACTGGACAGTCTGATGGGACAGAAGACGGTGAAGATCGGCGATGACGACGTAGGAGCGTGACGGCTGATGGTGTCCGAATTCTATGGCGTGGCAACACGCGCCGCATGAGTATGCGCGCTTCGACATGCGATTGCGCGGGGTTGATTCAAGATGGTGCACATGTAATATCTTGAGATCGGCAGAGCGTGGGGTGGACTGATCATCTACCATGGAGTCATGTTGAAGGTGGAGCTGGAGTCTGACGATTCCACTCAGCTGACGGAGGGGCTACGGCGTAAGATATCGGAGAGTCGAAGCCTAGTCAACGGGAAGCCGAGAAGCACGTTGGTCGGACTGGACGTCAGGGTTCGATAGGTGCGTGGAAGTCGGCATCGGTCGGGTATGACTGATGGTTATCTGCAGTGGGGCCTGAGGTTGTGTGGGTTAGCGACCCTGGAGATCTTGGCCAAGATTGCAGATGCTCGACGCGGCAATTGCGGCGAGGTATGCGGTAAGCACGGGACACGGCGATGGACCAGGGCACGGACGGCCGGACATGAGGTTTGACATGTGTGCAGGGGTTCTGAAACAGTGTTGGCGAGTACCAGGTTCGAGTTGGTGACTGGGTCTATCGGGATTGACATCAAGTGATGGAACTGAGTCGGCCATGGAGAATCTGCGAAAGCAATGATGAGACAGTTGTGAATTTGACTGGAGATGACTTAAGGCAATGGCGAAATTTCTTCAAGGTTTCAGAGATGCAGTCAACAATAACGAGAATGATGAGTTCAGGTAACTCTTATGTGTGGCACCTAATATGTGAGTTGTTCACTTTCACATGGATCAAGGACGAGGCTACCAAGGTGACGATGCAACGGCGTTGTCGACATGGTGACTTTATGATCGTTGTGTGATGGCGGTGGACGGATACTCCGAAGAGTTGGGAGCACAAGACAAGAGTGAGGAAGAACTTAATTTTCGTGGGAGCATTGACTGTGGTGAAACAAGGAAGAAAGTACGGTTGCAGGTGGAGTCATATGGAGTCAAGGGAGTAGCAGCTGAGCTCATGATTAATGGTTCAAGTCCATGTATACAAAGATTCGGCATGACGGCTTCAAGATGGCGAAGGGCATATTCGCCAAGGTGGAGTTTGTTGGAATATATGTCGAATATGTGTACGAGTACGGCTACGCTAGGACTTGTAATTAAACGGAAGGTTAGGTGTTTGAGTCGGACACGTGTAACCTGGCCTAATATATAAAGGCACCGGGAGTAGCCCAAATAGACACGACGAAAGCTGGTAGGCTAGACACAAGATCACGAGGGGACGGTCCGGCGCCCGTGGCAGGGGCGCCCGGGCGGTGGCGTTGAGATCTAGTGCGTCTGTATTGCCTCGGCGGGCTTGTCGTCGATGGCGACTTGATAGCAGCAGGCGCGCAAGGGGAGCCGGCGGCTTGTGCCGGCGACCAAGGCGGCCGGTGCAGCGGTATCAATGGGGAGGTGCGCCCGTAGTCATGCCCCGCAGATGTAGACGAGTTCGCCGAACTGCGTTAACAAATATCGGTGTCATCATCGTGCTGTGATTGTTTGGTCCTCGGTAGATCAATTGTGCGCCTACGATTTGTAACAGATAGTAGTACTTACTTGCACAATATCAAATGTAACCTCTGGTTTCCATTCACCGGGAGACTTTTTTGTGAACCTCTTCCAAACGCTGCCCGAGAAAGAAAAAGAATAAAAAGAGTTAGTAATTACTTGATATCCGAAAATGAAACAAATTAGTCGATATAGTGCCATATATAAAGACTGAAATTAATAAAGAAATTATCCCTGGATCATTTCCTGCATGTCCGCCCACATCGCTAGGGGTTAAAGTTTTGGGTCCATTACCATTACTTTTCCTTTGTCAACTTGGAAGATTAGCAGAACATAGTGGAAGCTGCGCACGCAGAACTCATCAATTATACACTGAACATCGAGTAGGGAAAACAGAATGTGTACAACACAGTAACACTAACCCGAAGTTGTAAGGAAATAGTATTTCCCGCCGGTGTTGGTGAAACATTATTGCCCTCAGAATATTATGTTCTATATCCTTGGGAGATAGCTGAAGAGTCTTATGATTAACAAAATGTGGGTCAATAAACTCAATATCATAGATTCCACCTCTTTTGCATTCGAGAATCTTCATTCTACAATTATAATCGAAAATTGTCTACTGCCTAGAAGGGTAGCTACACACCCGTTGAAAAATCTACACGTGTCTAACGTCGTTGTATACCACTAACGTCGAGGTGGGGATGCCGCCTCAGGCATGCCCGCTTCCTTTTCCTTCTTTTCCTCTTTACCTCTCCTTTGACTTTCCAGCATGTACCTTTGTTCTATCTCTTTGTGACTTCCTTTCTTTCTTTCTGCGCGAAGCAAACAATGGATCCCCTCCCTCCTATGTCCTCCACTCTCTCCTGTCACCTCACGATAATGGATTTGTTTCTTAGGAGGAAAAGCTCGATGGCCTTCGGATCTGGACCGAGATGGTGCCGGCGGGCAAGAATTGGGGCCGGGTTTGGCCGCGTCAGCAAGCAGGGACCCGGGGAGGAAGAACGGCGGGCGGCCGCGTCGTTGACCACCAGCAGGACTGGCGTCCACGGCCACATGCGAGCCGCCAGATGCGTCATGGCACCAGGACACCCCTGCGCAAGCCGGCAGGACGAAGACGAGGCGATGCTGGCTCAAATCCGCGAGCAAGGGTCCATGAGGCTGTGATTCATTTCGAGTTTTTCTTCCAGTTGTGTTTCTGGGTCTCGTCCATCAGATTGCCTTTGAATATACTTTTTTTTGGTTTATCACGCGACATGGCTGATGTGTGCTTTTGATGACTTTCGTGGTCCGTGTTGCTGATGGTGCTGTACTAATTCATTGCCCTATATGCTCATGTGCTACCTGCTTGATTTTGGTGCATGAAGTGTGATTTTTTTTCTCATTTTCTTTCCGGTGTTCTTTGGTCGTGCAGCCTACACGCCGTTACTGCAAGGCCGTACCTGCTTTGCGCTCGTATTTCTGCTACGTTGATGGATTTGTGATTTGCTGTTACTGCTCGTATTTATTTCTTGATGCTCTTACCTTCCTGGTATATTCCCCTTTCGCATTTTTTTCCCGATCTGACTCTTTTAGATTGTGGGGGGGTTGCTATATGATTAGGCATATGGATTAAGGTTTTTTTCTTCCGTATTGATTAGTCACTGTAACACCTGGGGTGTTACCCTAATAGAGAGTTGTTTGTTTTCTTTTTTTTGCATCATATGCATCACATTGCATTACACCATGTTTGCATCACAACTGAAAATTCAAAACAATTTAAACTTTCACCCCTTGCTTAAAATTTCCAATTTCAAACTTGCAAACTAAACCACTCATTTGTTTTTCAATAGTTTGAAATTGTTTTAATCAAATTGCCTGTTAATAAAATTTTCCCCTTTTGTTAAAAACCCTAAGGGCAAATTAAATTTCAAATCATTTTCAATCATAATGGGCATGATCCAATTGTGGTTCAAACACTAAAATGTTTGCAAACAATTAAAATTCAATAAATGTTTTCTTAATTGTTGAGTTCATTGAATAGAAATTGATTGAAAAATCAACTCCTTATGATTACTAATGGAAATTCAAATCCCAATTCAAAAAGTCCCATTAATAATTCAAAGTTTGAACAACAATGCTAGCATTTGTTTTAATTATTGTTTGCAACTTAATAACATTATTTATCAATTAAATACCCCAAACTCTATTTGGAAAATTCTAAACCAAAAATAAAATTTCAAACTTGTTGAATAATGTAAACATTTGCTTCTAATTTTCTGTGTTGAAAACTAACACAAATAAATTCATGAAAGAAAACCCTACACCCCCTCCAAATTCTATTCCTTCTCCCTCTTTTATCCTTTCCAAAAAAATTGTTCATAAGGAAAAAAAACAAACAACAAAAAAAATAGAAGAGAGGGGTGGAGAGAGAGGCAGCCCACCCCCCTTTTTCCCTTTTCTCCCCCAAGCCCAACCCTTCTAGCCCACTACCCTTTTCTCTGTTGTCGTCTACCTCCTCTCTATCGTCAGCAACTGTACGATCATCATCAGAACCACTCGATCCTTCTTCCCCCCTCCGATGCTGCTTCGTACCTTGCTCCACCTCTCCATAAAAACCACCTCCCCCCCTCTGCTGCTAGCCCTAGCCACCCTAGTCCCTTTCCCTAGCGCCGCCAAGTCCTTCCTCCTCCCCCCCGAGCTCCCTCCGATTCTGAACCCTGCACCACCGCCTCCCCCCACCGCCGTCAGACACCGCCACCTTCCCATCTCCACAGCCACCTCGAGGAGCCACGGGTCCCGGGAATGGAACCGCGGCGTCCTCCTGGGCCTCCCCGTCCCATCACCGCTTGCTGGGAGCAGTCTGGATGGCCGCGCCGTCGCCGGTACACCACCTCGCCGCGGCTGCACGTCTTCAGCCGCTCGACCAACCGAGGTGATCGTCTCCCGTCTTTTTCCCTCGCCCCTACTACTCTGTCACGGCCACCGCACGCACGCCGAGCACACGCGCGGACCGCGCCACCCGCGCGCAGCGAGCAGCGAACCAGCGGCCGCCGGCCGTTCTGTTCTTCCCGTCAGGTTTCAGAAACCACGAACTGAAACCAAAGTTCAGTTAACACTTTTAACTGAAGGATAACCCGCGACCTGCTCGTTACCTGACAAAAAATCGCTCCCAGCCGCAGTGGCACACCCCACTGCGCGCAGCCCGGAGGGCGCGGGTTCGACCCCCCTGGCGCAAATTATTTTCCATGTTTAGCCCAGCAGTTGACCCCACCAGTCATTGGCAACCGTGGCCACGTCAGCCCCCGCGCGCGCCGCGTGGACGCAGCAGGGCTTGGCCCACGGGAAGTGACTGGTGTATGTTCCAGTGCGGTAACGAAAGAAATTCCAGCACGTTTCTTTTAATCCAAGCCCTTAAAAATTGCAGAATGGTCCATAGATTTCAATTGCTTATAACTTTAGTTTTATAACTCCAATAAATGAAAATAAAATATGCACACTGGTCTAAATTTAATTCTCTATCTAATGGTACCAATTGTTTCCTGTTTTGAAATTTCCAAATGCAATTTAAATTTGAATTCAAATAATTCAATTGTAATTTGCAACAATTCATAAATAATTCATACTAATTCCAAATAAGGCAAATAAAATATGTCTTCCATACCATTTTGAATAACCTTTTCAAATATAAATTTTGTTTCATGGTTTGAATAATTTAAATTGCCTAAATAATTTAATACTTGTTTAATTCATTTAAATTTGATAAAATCATAACTTGCTCAAAATAAAATAATTTTGAACATGCAAAATATGTTTTCAAACCATCAAAGTGTGAACTTTTCAAATGTGAATTTGGATTTATGTTTTGAACAAATAAAACTTCAATTAAATTCAAACTTGTTTTAAATCCATTTAAAACTTGTTTAATATTGTTTAATTCATAATTAAATCATTGTAATTCCTCTTTTCAATAATTGAAACATGTAATCCACCTAAAATTTGGTGTTCTAATCAAATATGAACTTTTTTATCTGTTTTGAACAATTTAACTTGATGAAAACAACCAAATGCTTGTGTGACACCTTTAAGTAACCAAAATTCCAAAACTTAATAAGTGAATTCCATAATGGTTAAACCTTATTTCCAATTGGTTCTATTGTTGTTATTTTGTTGTTTTCCTCATCCATGCATCATGCTAATCCACCTTCACATGTTGATTAGTTGGAAAACAAATCATCTAACCATAATTCATGGGCTGTTCATATGCAACTCAAATTGCATATGGGTCCATTTAAATTTGTTTATCTTGTCAACTAGTTTACCTTGATGCATCTTTAAACCTGTCATGCATCCATATCTTGGTCATGCTGGATCTTTTGCCGTAGTAGTAATTGTTGCATCCGGTGTTTGTTCGAGGTTCGTTGCTTCTTCCCGGATAGGACGTTGAGATGATGTGAGCAACGACAAGTTCTGCTACCTTGCGGGATCTCAGGCAAGTATACTCACTTGCTGCCAAATGGCTGCCTTTCATCACTTGTTACCGATACTTTCCGTTGTTCTTTTCTGCTAGCCTTAGTAGTAGTTGTTTCTGTTACGAACCTATAACATGAATCCTTTAACCCTGCTATTGCCTCACCTCCACACCTATAACCATTGCTTGTGCCCGTGTCTTACTAGCATGCTTAGGTTGTTTTGCTCGAGTCTGTCACCCGTTACTTTCTGTTATTACTTCATTATGTTCTGGGGGCTCGATGTTTAATCAATCAATCATGCTACTATTATTATCAATAATAAATTTGATGATAAGGCACCGGCA
This sequence comes from Alopecurus myosuroides, assembly GCA_028641055.1. NCBI lineage: Eukaryota > Viridiplantae > Streptophyta > Magnoliopsida > Poales > Poaceae > Alopecurus > Alopecurus myosuroides. The sequence continues at coordinate 625,711,301 of CM054057.1, forward strand.
GGAGACCCTTGTGGTTTTGAGGCCTGCTAGTGTCGACCCTAATAGGAAAAGGGTCTTGTCTACTGATCCATGATGAGCGCACTACCCGCATGTGGGAAGCGAGTATGGGCGCCCCCCTCAATTTGACTCGATTCGCATCTCGTGCAAATCGCCTCATTTAGTTCGGGTTATCCATTTGCTGCATGCATGATCTTGCGAGCCCTTGGTACCCGGGTGGAACTTTCGTAGTCGGCATATAGGGGGACACGGTCTTAGAGTGCTATGAGGGTCCCTTTTCTTCGGGGCTTGATTAGCCGTGCGCCCAAGGTTCTTTGGGCTTGATGCGAAGAAGAGTTGAGTTGTGTTGAGTACCTCGCTTGGTGGGGTGATCTCCCATCTGGCGGGTTATTCTTACGTGTACGGCCAAATTGGTGCAACCCTGCAGGGATAATCTTCTCGAGAAGCCGTGTTTTCCGCGGTTATGGATTACTTGGTGAAAGTACTGGCTAACAAGTACTCAGGACAACTTAAACATAATGATTAACAATCTTTCACCCAATGATTAACAACTTGACTAGTAATAGGCTTATTGACACAATAATCTGAACCATCATTAATCCAACTGTGTGAGTTATCCTCGGATTGCTTCTTCGGATAAGGGGCGAGATCCAGGATGGGTTTGTTTGGATTTACTTTCAGTTGGTTACAATACTCGATCTTATCTTCGTTCTGTTAGCCGGAAGTTGTAGTATCTCTCTGTAGTTGGTTAGTGCAGCCCGCTGTCGCTTATTTGCAATAACCCCTTCCTTTCCGTTGATCCCAAAGTATTTGTATCTTGTGATGACTGGTTACGCCGGTATCTTGTGAGTATGGGTTATCCACTTGCCAGTACTTAACCGTACTGACCCACGAATCTTTTTCGTGGCTGCATATTCAATATTGCAGTCAACAGGTTTGAAGTCTGACGACGTTAGCTTGGGAATCCCTCCGGCTTGGCCTGGGCAGGGATTGGACGCTGTCGGTTATCTTCAGGACTCTTAGTCCAATTTGGATCTTGTCCGTAGCCGGACGCTATGTTGTTTCTTCCGTTGTTATTTGGATCTTTGTATTTTATCAGTTGTATCCTTGACCCGTTTGAGTCATCTTGTATCTATCTGTTTCTGTTGTAATTGTGGAATATTCGTGAACTGTTGTAATGTTATCATAAGCGGCAACCTGGAATCGGTTATTATGCGGATTTGGCGGGAATGCTGAAATCTGCATAGTGCCCGATCTCGGGGCGTCACAGTCACTTTATGTAGTAGTATGACTCTGTAAATTTTGGAGCTAGCTTCATCGAAAAGTGTTTACAAAACTGTTAGGATTTGCAGATCTATGTAAGGATTTCATGGTGACCAAGTTGGAGCTTAGTACATGGTTTGCATTTCTGTTTTCTTCTCCTACTTTTTAATCTAGAGTCTCACTGGGAGACAGATTGATGGTGTGTGTACATGGTCCAACAGATTAATGGTCTCTAGAGCCTCACTGAGAGGTAGATTTATCCATGAGTTGAATTTGATGCTTTGGGTCTGAATTTTTGTTCATGGCGCGGGTTCCCTTCTGGTGTGGCTCACTGCCGAGATTTTAGAATATGTTTCGATTCCTTCTCCTTGGTTGTTTGAAGGAGGTGCATGCCTTCAGTTTTGAGTTTTGGTGCCCATCGAGTCCATCCCACCCGAGTTGGGCTCCCCCGATGCCATACCCTCCTCTATGTCATTTTTCTCCGTGTTGCAAATTTTGGATGCGCCACTTTCTTATCTTCTCTTTCTGATTTTTTTAACTGCACAAATATCCTTCGATCATGGAAAGGAACACATCAATTTCATTCACTGCTACATTGATTCAGAGCGGCGCAGCACAACGGTGATTTGATGTTTTCTTATATGCTTTCTCTCACAACACGTTATCAAAATTTGTCATTATCTTAATCAATGTTCCTTTTAGAACTAAATCAATGTTTTGATTCTGAGTGGAATTTGGTTCCTGATTTTTGTCTGTTATTCTTTGTCATATATGAGCATGCTTCTCCACGGTAACCTCCTCTTTCAGAGGCCCAGTGTGGTTCAAGGAGGCGTCCCAGCTTCATTGGAGAAGACACACCTTGCGACTTCAAATTGTGTAACATTTCCCATGTGATGGGTGTTCATGCAGATTTACAGATTTGGGGCCTCTAAATCTAGAGCTTATTTTTTTGGAAGCTTGGAAGAAATCTTGTTCATAACTTTTTGTGTGTGTGGTTATATTGTAATAGATAGATGGGTTTCATGTTATTATGTCAAATATCAAATAAGGCCATTAGTAGCTTTGTATCTTCTTTCTTATGTAAGTTTATGCCCGAATTTTATTCTTTAATTTTATCCTAGGCTAATCAAGCTCCTAGTACAACTACTTGAATAATTTAAATTTTTATGGAGGTAATACCTCTGCATAATTCGACCCTGACCGTAATTCGACCCTGACCGATTTGATGTTTCAGGTTGCCAGTAATACTCTCGGTGGTAATATGTGACATATGGGTGGCATGGACAAAAAGAAGCCAAATCTTGTGTTCTTTAGACAGCGTGAGATAGACTGTGGCACATGAAAAGTTGCAGGGAAGTAGTATTTGTTTTTCTCATGTCCTCTTTGTGAATTTGGTGTAATTATTTGGCATATTTTTTTTCCTCGTCAGATGTTTACATCACTAGAACCCAATGTTTAACTCACTAGAACCAGCTTCTGGTTGTTTTGTTTCCATACAGACACATGCATGGGACCCACCTGCTTTTTGGGATGGGGCGTACCGTGTACGTGGTAATAACACCATGCGAATGGAGCCCGCCTCCTTTTTATCAGAAGCTCGGCACTTCAGCTAACACCGTTAGGTGTCCGTCAAGTGACAGTATCAGATGGGCACCATCCAACGGCTCAAACTACTGGGGTAGCTACACCCCCATGATAGAAAATCCACACTCATATATATATATGAGGTGAGCTAGAGACTTAATTAGAGAAATAATTACTTACAGCCAATAGGCACTAACGATAGATTTGTCGAGGGCCTGCTGCTGGGAATAACTGAAACAATTCGTCAAATTGAATCAGAACCATTCCATCTCCATACCCGTAGTGCTCGTCTCTAACTGCGAGACATATCCAGTCCTGAGATTTCTCAGCGGCTTCCATATACCAACTATGCACTCTTCGTATTTTTATTGGTAGATCCTTTATCTCCTCGGGTTTGACGAGAGGCTTCCCGTACTAGTATTTGTACGCACATTCAGCTTCGTGGAAGTAGTCTATTGTTTGCATATACTCAACAATGGACAAACCCGCGGCAGCTGCCCTTTCTCCGTACAGTTGTATAAACTCTGGATCAATTTGCTCGCCAGCATTAGTGCTCGGCCCCACCTGGGTATTCGAAATCACTTTGAGCGGGGAGATGGATTGTTTTTTCTGCTCTCTGAGCTGGGCAACTGATTTCCCCCTTTTCCCGCTTGCGCTACTACTTTTCGTCGACCGTACCATTTCCTGGTGTGACTTCAGAATAGAGCGGTCATAGTCAGATGATAGACTCGGATCGGGTTGATGAAGAGTCTTCACCATTTTCCAAGCTCGTTCTACATCTTCTTCGGTCTCGGGGAAATCTGCCTTTTTCTGCTCCTTCCGCTGCGATTTCCACGCCTTGTATTCGTCCCTTGCGATTTTCGTGGTTTGCCCAGGAGTATAGTCGTAAGGTAACTTGGGTACCTCCTTTGGTACCTTTGGGAGGGGTGACCGTTGACGTTTGGGTGATCTTTTATGTTTTGGCAGAAACTTAGTGGGCGAAGAAGGCTGACGCGGAGGCGTAGGCGACCGCGGTGGAGAAGGCTGACGCAGCGTCATAGGCGACCGCGCTGGAGACGGGCATGGCGTAGGCGACCGCGCTAGAGACGGATGCATGGCGGAGACGACCGCGCTGGAGACTGTTGCGCTGGAGAATGGCGAGGAGTCGATGGCCTTGCCGTCTGATTTGGAAGCACAATGCATTCCTTTAGCCATAGAACGGTCAAGTTCTTGGCTTCTCCGAGTTCAGTCAACTCTCCGTCTTCACCTTCAGGGAAATCAAGCTTCACCCGCTCGAATCCGTTGACAACTTCATCGACCCCAACTATGGTGAGTTGGTTCGTTCCCAATTGGTAAGACATATGGTGAGTTGGTTCGTTGCCAATTGGTAAGACATAGCCGACCGCCGCCTTGATGGTTATATTGACGACCTTCACATGGAGCTCACAGTTTGTCATCTCCGTGATTTCATCCACCGGGTGAATCATTGGCGGTGCATCATCACCCGGGAGCTGCGTGGACGCAATGCTGCTTTTCGGATGAGAATGTGCAGCGCCGGTAGCCTCGAGTTCACCTTCTACCATGTGTGGTATGCCGGTAGACACTATCTGATGGCTGAGTGTGTTAATTTGGTCCTGCTGCTTCTTTGCTACATCATGTGTCCGCTTTATCTGTTCTTCAAGTTGACACCTCCAGTTTGCCTGACTCTCTGCTTCAGCTGCCTCCGCGTCCTTTTTCCGTTGACGGCTTCTATCGGGGTATTTCTTTTGGTGTCGTCAACCCAATACTCCATGGAGGATTGCCTTTTGTGCCTCGTGTACGCCCTACGTGTTCCTTATTCCCGAGGGCGCGTGTGACCTCGTTGTTCTCTCTATCTGGCACGAACTTCCCCTCTTTAACGTCCTTTATTGCGCTTCTCAGATTTTCTATGGGTAGAGGATTCTCTTTATACCTTAGCTTATAGATTTCTTTTCCTTCGGCGTCCAACGTGCCCCCATGCCCGTAGAATCATGACCTTGTCCACTCAACCCACAAGGACGGCTCGGGAGTGATCCCCAACTCAAGCAGGTCGTTCTCCCAATTCTCCCACTTGGGACTGGAACCCTTGTAGCCAGCTTGCCCCATAATATGGTGATATACCTTTTTAGCGGAGTTTTTTCTCCTTTGTTTTTGTCCTTTCATGTGCATTCTCTGACAGCTTGTACTTCACAAACTCTGCCCATAAGGGTTTTATTTTCGCATACCCTAGAGTGAAATCTGGAGTCTTGCCCTTCTTAACATAGTCAAGGTTCAATATTTTCTTCCAGTTTTTTAATTGCTCGGCCATCTTTTTCAGAGTCCACGCCTTGACCTTTTCTAGTATCTCAATTCTCTTTTTAGTAACATCGGCCTCATTCTCATCTGCCTCATTCTCGTGCACCTCCGGTAAGGGTAAGTTGAAATTACACATGTTCTTCGAGAAAAGATGCTCTTTGGCTTTTTTGCTGACATATTAAATTTCTTATCTCCGCGGATCTTTTGGCTCATTCCACTCATGAAGTGGGCAGCCAGCGGAAGCTCGTGTTCTGGAACGTTTGCCGCCAGCCGTGACTTGGAGGAAGATTCATGAGATAGGTAAGCCGATGCTGCCGCCAGAGGTTGTCAATGTCATGGGTGGTGACATGAGGAGCATCCGTGACGGAATTTTGTGGATGGAGACGAAACTTCTCTAAACGAGCCGTCCCTCATACCCGTTATACGTGCTCATGGTGCCCCGATCCGCGGGGTTTGTGGATAGAACCCATATAGAGGTGTTCTTGATTAGATATGAAGATGTATGCAGGGTCTTCCACTTGGGAGTGCTCGACCGAAGCATTGTTCTCCTGGTATCGCTCAGCATGGCGCATGATAACGCCATGGAGAATATCCCGAACATCGCGATTTCGGACCCCTACTACATGGTTGAGGACTACTTGCGGTCAGCTGCCGACCGGTTTATTATCACGAACTTTATCACGGATTTTTTGATAGATAACAAGCATCAGAACGCAATTTTCATGTCATACTTTCCCCTGTAAGTAGACCTTTTCTTCCCGTCATTACATTCTTTCTAGAATCTCCTTAATATCCGATGACGATGGCTTGGTCGAAATGTTCTACCCAGAGTAGGAGGATGCACACTCATCGTCATGCAACCGCATTTGTCGCAAATTACTTATCTCGACGCGGGTAGGGCGGTGCACAAAAACTATAGCGACATCAAAGCTATTCTTAATAGTTCCCTCAACGGCTTCGCCTCCGAGTTAGGCAAGCCCCTCAAAAATGAGAAAACATTCTGAGGCGCCTACGTGTGCACAGACGTAATCGATTTCCCATGCCTCAAGCTGTCGGCGAGAGAAACTGGTTTGGAAGCTTGGTATGCCATCTTTTAGATGAGGGAATACTTAAAGGACGCACAAGAGATACTGTTTCCAAGTGGTCTCCGAGACAAGACCATAAAGATGGATATGGAAGAGCTGAGTTCCGTCGCATCCAGCGGAGGATCTTTACTCAAGTTGGATGTCATCACTCAGGGTGGCTTGTTCTTCCACGGCCACGCACCACTGAGAAATCATGACATAGAAGCACACCTACTTGAGCAATGTGACATCCGGATATTCAACACGCTAGAGCGCGTTCGTCCGTTCCCGCCGAAACCATAGGATGGATAAAATGTTAGTATAAAATTCATGCTTTACTTTGCAATGCATATAATATCTATGAACTTGCATCATATAAATGTCAGTCCTTTACTTGTGGTGTTTTATTCATAACCCTTGATGCTTTTATTTTTTGCATAGTTATTTTCAGTCTATTACCAATTTCCATGCAAATCACATATTTTTGTCTTGTGCGCAGATGACGTGGTATGTTGTGTATAACGGTAGGGTTCCCAAAGTCTATGATGATTGGAAACACTACCAGAGACAGGTGCACGGTTTTAGCGGCAACAACTACAAGTGGTAGCGGCAACAACTACAAGTGGTATAACACCATGGTGGAGGAGGAAGCTCAATACGCCACTTATCTAGTGAGAGAGAGGACAGAGTCGACGAGGGCCCGGATGACCACCTTCGCCATCGCCGTGCTGATACTCCTTGTGTTGATGCTACTATTTGTAGTACTTGTCTAGCTAAACATTGAGTGCATTGTCGAACTATTTCAAATCAAGACCATGTAATATAAACTTGTGTATTACGTGTTGATGATCGATACTATCGAATGGCTACTAGTTGACGATGCTATGTAATGACAACCATTTTGAAATATGTTCTTTACTGTATATTTCTATTAAATATGTATTTGTCATTTCCTATAAATATCTTTCTAGCAAAAGACTGTTATTTTTGTCCCCCAGCTACCAATTAGCTTCGGTGCATAATAAGTATATCGCAGGCGAATACTTACCCTAGGCGCATAAATGCACATTCTCTAGAGCTAGTGGATACCGCAGGCGCGCAAAATCTATTCGTCGGCGCTTTATTGAGATACCACAGGCGCATTAGCTTATTTTCATGTGGTAATGCAATACCATTGGCGTGTAGGTCCCAGGAAAATAGCAATTCGCGTGCGGTAAGCACATTTTATTCGCCCGCGGTAAGGTTTTCCCTAGTAGTGCAAGGAGCTGCGTGTAACATGATTTCTTGTATCGTCTTCGTGTGATCCATTGAGATAATAAATAACTCTCTTTATTGAAAAAACTCCCTTTAATTCATGTATTTAAAAGAACACTAAAAGCAATGTGTATTTCAATATCTCTTTTATTCACATATTTTACGTGTTTGCTGTTGCACAAAGACAATGATGGGAATGTAGGACGACAAGAGAAACTAGACATCATGTTGAGGCACCAGGTGAAACAAGGTCTTAAATATCTATTATTCACATCACGAATCCATGGACACTTCAATAATCATTTAATGTTGAACATTAAATGAATTATATTCTCAAAAAGTACAAAAGGCTCCTCCCGGAAATTTTATACCAGCTAACACCGATAAAGAAGGAGGCGACACCTATGTGGTGGGCACAAGCATCAAGATCTTTTACACGAGCTAATAGATATAAAGTTTTATACATTTATGCTTTGGAGTTTTCTTGTATTTGAAAGGTTGTTAAGTAAAACCATCATTATTATTATTCTTAATTCATGAAAAAACACAAAGAAACCAAATCTTTTTAATTCCATGGTGGTGGAACACAAACTATGCACCGGCATCCTTCGGGAAGACACCTGTCAACCGCAAGGTGGCCCAGGTTGGCTTGACAGTCGTGCAAACATAACTCCGGGCTACATGGCCCAGGAGTAATTACCGGAGTCTGCATGCAGAATTCAGGGATCAACGAGCCACCCCCAACTGCGGTCACCTTGATAACCATATCTATGTTTGCACCAATTCCACCGACATAAAAAAAATTTGGGAAGATATATTAGAAGATTGCCGATAGATAATTTTCCATTGAAAAAAGATATGTGTCTCTCGAAGAACATATGCCAAATATACATACCATACGACCCCAGGGCCACCAGGGCAAAGAGTAGCATCTTGGAGAAGAACTTCATCATGGAGATCCTAATGGGATATTTTCTGAGAGATTATAAAACTTCTTTAACAATATGTTGGCACCTACCCTGGAGAGGGGGATTGACTTGACTTATATAATGGGCATATATCAATACGCGGCTATCATTCCCATGTGTTTTCATATTTTTAGTACTATTAGGTATTGTGATTGGTCATAATTTTACACATGTCGACATAAGTAATTATATCCCGTACAGCTCACATAGATTTTATTATAAATATTGAGTATTCATTTTCATTAATAAGAAAAATCCAAAAGTAATTACCACTAATAATATTATTGTAGTTACAACTAAAAATATAATTGAATTATAGGTGGAAATTTATAGTATTAAAGAAAAAAGTATCCAAATTTATTGTATTAAAGAATAAAGTATCCAAATATCGGTAGCAAAGACACAACTGCCAAAAATATTAACGAGATCAAACTATGCCAACTAATAAGACAATCAAACCATGCCAAAATATTAACGAGATCAGCTGGGATGATGCAACGCTTCGTCGAAGCGGCCGTGGCATTGCCCACCACTTTCTTGACCATGGTGGTGAAATATTGTCCTTCTTTCTTGACGCTCTTGGCCCATGTGACACGGAACATTGACACCTTCTCTCCGCAGTAGTCGAGTTCCCATATATCGTCGATTCTAGCATAGTATCTTTCCTTGACGTCACCTGTTAATGATTCCATCTACCCTAGAGTTCTGGTATTCGCAATTTCGGTTCTTATTTGCCATGTAGAATGTGTAACCATTGATATCGTATGCCTGATAGGTCATGAGGTTATGTGCGGAGCCTTGTGACAATGTGAGTATGAGTTTTTCTTCTTCATAATAAGGCGTCTCCAGGGGACCGGTCATAATTTTCTCCCTGAACCACTGTGTGAAATGGATGTTGTGCTCTCTGATTATTTCTGCTCCGTTCCTCTGTTGTCCCCGGTCACTGTAATACTTCGCGATTAACATTTTGTGCTCTTCCAACCAAGGATCGATCACTGTTAGATGTTGTAGCGCGACTAGGTTTGCTCTGTCAAAGTCGTTGCGTCGGCCCTGAAAGTCGACATTCATTTCGCGTTGTCCCTCGCGGAGTCCCCATCCAGCGAGCCTGCCAAAGTGCATGTTTACGGGAAGACCAGGGTTCTCATCTTTCTCTAGAAAATTCGTCCAGAAAGAGATGCACTCTTCTGTCAGAAAGCCCTTGGAAATGCTTGCATCTGGAAGGGCCCTGTTGCGGACGTATCCTTTGATGGAACCATTCATCATGTCGAACGCCATCATGGAGTGTAAAAACAGCGGCCCAAGCTGGACGATATCATCCACGACATGGACAAGGAGATGCACCATAACGTCGAAGAATGCGGGCGGGAAGTATATTTCAAGCTCGCATAGTATAACCACGATCTCTTCATGTAGCCTTGCGAGTTGCTTCACGCCAATCGACTATCGAGAGATGGCGTCGAAAAAGTTGCAGAGTCCAAACAGCATTTCGCGGACGTGCCCGTCCATTATCCCTCGAATTACAACTGGAAGTATTTGCGTCATCATCACGTGACAGTCGTGAGACTTCGTCCCGTTGAACTTCTTCTTTGCTACGTCTAGATATCTGCTTATCTTCCCCGTATAACCGTAATGAAATTTGACTCCTAGGAGGCACTTGAAGAATTGGTCGATCTCCTTCTCGCTTAGTGTGAAGCACGAAGGGGGACAGTAATATTCCGTCTTCTTGGCCTTTTTTCCCTTGCGGCGACCTTCCGTCCCATCTAACACATCATCATCATCATCGTCATCATCATCATCCGGTTTTCCTCCGTGGAGCTCGCCCCTGATATTAAAAACTCTCAAGTCGTTCCTTGCTTTCACCCCATATTTGGTCCTCTCCAGCATGTTAAGTCGACTACGATGGCCAGTAGGGCTCCCATTGGAGGGACGGTGGGGAGGAGGGCGGGAGCTGTAGTCCTCGATTTGTCCAGGCTCCGACATTTTGGGGTCCCTAATCTCGATCTGGCCTTTGTGCTTCAGATTGCGGCCAGTGAGGGCCGTCCAGGGAAGGTGTTACGATGGCCTGGCTATGGTCTTGGTCATGCCGACCGCCTAAAACTGTGCCATGGTTTCTCCTCCTATTTGGTCGTTTCTGCTGGGAGTGGTCTCGTGGCGTCGGGGCCTGCGAGGCTTGAATAATGGCGGTGGTTCTAGGGTTTCTCCAGTGCCATGCGAACGATCTTTCTGATGTGCTCTCCTTGATCTAGCCACAGTGTCGAGTTCCGGAAGGCTCCGCCGGTGAACTCACATAGGCGCATTATGCCTGGAGATTGCTGGATCGGGTGGATTCGGTCGTGCGCACCCGAATCTGACCGTTTGGTTTCAGACGGAGCGCTTCGAAGCTGCTATTCCATGGTGCTGGCGGAGAATGACATAGAGGCGAAATCTGAGAACTGGAGAATCTGGCAAGGGGGCGACAACATACATGAAGTTCAAATTCCTACCTTTCCGTGTGAAAATCCAAGGTCTGGCCTTAATTGGTTGTGCCTGACAGTGGTCTTGTTGAAGTCATTGTTTTGAGAGCGACGATTATCTTTAGGGTGAAAATCCAAGGTCTGACCTTAATTGGTTGTGCGTGGCACTATTATTCTTTAAGACATTGCTTTTGAAGAATTGGAGATCAGGTGTTGTTTTGGTGGTGGTTGTGTGGCTGCTCTAAGGACTGCAACCCTGTAGCGGGACCTTTCTTTTTATTTCTTTTTCTTATTGTCTTTCGGCTGTGTGCATTCGTAATGACTCTGGTTATTGCATTATTGCAGAGGCTGGGTGTAATTTGTATCTCCTTGATATTAATATTCATTCTTTATCTAAAAAAATTACGGAAAATTTTAGTACTAGTGTTGTAGATAATGCCATGAAAATACTAACTTTTATAGGTGTGCACAAATTGAAGCTCATAATGATATGCACCAAAAAATAGTACACTAGCAAGCACTAGTGGAAACAGGGCCTTTTGTCCCGGGTCGTAAGGGCCATTTGTCCCGGTTGCGCAACCGGGATGGGCTAGCCGGGACAAATGGCCCTCCCCATTGGTCCCGGTTGTGCCAGGACCCGGGATGGTAAGGCTGACCCACGTGGCGACTCTGGGCCAGGGACCGCGAGGGAGTTCGTCCCGGTTCGTTTTAGGGACCGGGATGGATGCCTTCTTAAAAAAAGAATAAAGTCCGCCCATTTTCCCTGCCGCGGCAGATTTTTTTTTGTTCGTTTTTTTTTCTCCTGCCTCGCAATCGCCAACCGGCCTCCCCTTCCCCAACCGCTCCAGGCCCACGTCTTTAATTAAGCCCACTGACACATTTTTTAGTCAAAAAGGCCCACTGGCCCGCGTCTTTTATTTATGGACAGTCAACGGTTCGAAGGGCCCACTGGCCCGCGTCTGTTATTATGGCCAGTCAACAGGGGCCACTGGCCAGCGGCCTGGTGGCTGGTTCGCGTGGTCCATTAAACTAAGACCGAAGGACGGTCAAAGGGCCGCTGTCCGCCTCGTCTTCCCGCCCCGCCTCGTCTTCCCGCCCCGCCTCGGCTTCCCGCGCCCCACTCCCCACGCGCCACGCCTCGGCTCCCCGCATTCATGGCCGCCTGCAACCGCCGCCACGTTCAGGCCGCCGGTTGGCATGCCAGCCCACCCCGGGTCCTTTTTAAAGGCCCCCCGCCGCCCGTACAACCCACCCACCCCGGACGCGTCCCTGGCAAAGCAACCCTAGCCGCCACCATGTCCCGCTGGTTCTCGAACTCCGGCAAGCGCCCAAGGAACGACGACGGAGGCTCGTCGAGCGGCGCCGGCCGCATCCCGCCCCCGCCGGCGGAGGCCTTCGGCTACGGCCCTGGAGGTGTCCGCCTCGGCGGGGTGCCACGCGTCCCCGCGCCACCACCGGCTGCACGCCCGCCGCCCCGCGCCGCGCCCCGGGCAAGCGGTTCCGCCGGTACGTCCGGGTGGACGAGGCGGAGTGGCACTGGAACAATGCCACTCCGGTGTTCTACAACGACGTGCACCTCCCGGACGGCTGGCACCTGAATCCCCAGCGGATCCCAGTGCCGCCGGCCCCGACCGGCGCGGCGCTGCTCGAGGAGATCGAGCGCCGGCGCGAGCTCCTGCCGGCCCCCGTCCGCAGGGAGCGGATGTACGCGCGCGGCTCCCCCTACTGGGCCGCCTGGCTCGAGCAGGAGCACGAGCAGCGCCGCCGCTCCTTCATCCCCGCCCCCCTCGAGGCCAACGTGGACGACTACCCCCCGCCAGCGCCCGGCCGGGAGAGGGAGCTATGGCTCCTCGTGGACGAGCCGGAGGACTTCTCCGGGGAGGAGGACCCCGAGCTCCGGGCCGCCATGGAGAAGGCCTGCGAGGCCTCCCGCCACTCCCTCATCGACGACGAGATCAAGAGGTGGGAGCGTGTCGTGGCCGCCGCCGCCGCCGACGCTGCCGCCATGCCGCCGCCGCCGCCACCCCCTAACGAGCCTGCCATCCCCTGGTGGCAGGCGATGAACGCCGAGCTGGAGGCGTCCGAGGACATGCCGGAGCCGCAGCCGCTCCCACCAGGCCTGGAGTATGGCATGAGATGGGCCTGGACCGACGGCGTTTGGGCGCCGGGGTCGCCGGAGCAGGAGGAGGAGCTGCCCCCGCCGCCGCAGGAGGTGCTGCCCCCGCCGCCGCCGTATGCTCCCCCGGTGCCCCCGATGTCTCCAGCCCCGGCGAGCCCGGCCCAGCCGCCTGCTCACCTGTGGCAGCCCCCCGCCTACGTAAGCCTCTCCGACGACGAGGACGACTAGATTGGCGCCGGCCGCCTGTGGCCGCGCCCCCGCCCCTAGCTACTCCCCCAAGAAACGGCCGGCCGCCTGTGGCCGCGCCGCCGCCCCTTATGCAAGTACGGCCGGCCGCCTGTGGCCGCGCCGCCCCTATGTAAGCAAGGCCCCTGGCCTTATTCTAATAGAAGTTGTGTTTCCCTAATCTACTGTGTCCCTAGTCCATTCGTTCCCGCCGCCGCCGGCAAGGCTTCGCCCAGCCATGACCACTCGTTCCCGCCGCCGGCAGGGCTTCGCCCAGCCATATCCACTCGTACACGCCCCTGGGGTGTCCGCTCGGCCTGGAGAGAGGGCCGCGCTTTTTATACACTTGGGCCTTTAGTCCCGGCCCGTGCCACCAACCGGGACTAGAGCCCCTTTGGTCCCGGTTGGTACCACGGCCCGGGACCAAAAACAAATTTCGAATTTCGGTGGCACCCCTGCGCGCCCAAAATTTTTTAGCGCCAAAATTTGAAAAGTGTTAAGTTTGCACATTAACAACTTTTATATACTTCCAAATTTGACAAAAATTCCAACATGAAAAATGCTAGAATTTGCAAAACTAATTTAAATCCATTTTTCGTTTAACTAAATAATTATTCTAACTATTGAAACTATTAATTATTTTTTCATTTGTATATAATTTGAATATAAATTATGAAAGTTATGGATGTAGCCTCTTTCTTGAGCAGCGCAACAGAAGTGCTTAGAATCCACAAACTCCGGCTCTGTGTCATACAAATTTCTGGAAATTTCCACCCATACACTTTTTGGAGCTAGGGCCTCATTTTCATAGTAGAAGTAGGGTGGCTTGTTCATCCTCTAGAGTCGATGTCAGTCCTGGCTGCTTGTCCATCCTCTAGAGTCTGCTCTGCTCTGCTCTACTGCTCCTTGCGGCTCAGGTTGGTAACGGTCAATGTTTGCGTATGCTTTGTGAACTTATGGTTTGATTTGAGAATTTCAAAACTTTGATTTGATAATCTTTTGGCCGGAAGCACCTAGCAATATCTTTTAAACCTTGTTTCTCTCCATATGCTATTTGTACTTCTCATCGGCTCTAATGTTTCTCTATCTGATTCTACTTCTCCTCTGCCTAGTTTACAGATGTTTGCTCTTTTCTGTAGATGTTTCTACACTGTAAAATGGGCATGTCCTGCGAAACATGCAGACAAGGCGTTGAGCACCACTACTGGGACATCTTGGACGATCAAGGCAAAGGTTTTTTCAAGATTATGCAATTCTATCATTAGTGAGAGACTTCACGTCGGCAATCTCAATTAAAGTGCCAGTTTGTGTCTGATCCCACCAACCCCTCAGAATCCTCCTATTAACTTCACCTATCTCAACTGAAATCACTGTCTTCATGTGGATGCCAAGCCTGTGCAAAGCTATCTCTCCTCCTCCAATACCGGAGAATAAGGACACCACATTAACACCATTGGGAAACATGTTCTTCAACATCGACAAGTGGCAACCCACAGTATCAATTTGGAATGAATTGCCTTCCGTGTACGCTATCATTAGTGAGAGACTTCACGTCGGCAATCTCAATTAAAGTGCCAGTTTGTGTCTGATCCCACCAACCCCTCAGAATCCTCCTATTAACTTCACCTATCTCAACTGAAATCACTGTCTTCATGTGGATGCCAAGCCTGTGCAAAGCTATCTCTCCTCCTCCAATACCGGAGAATAAGGACACCACATTAACACCATTGGGAAACATGTTCTTCAACACCGACAAGTGGCAACCCACAGTATCAATTTGGAATGAATTGCCTTCCGTGTACGCTATCATTAGTGAGAGACTTCACGTCGGCAATCTCAATTAAAGTGCCAGTTTGTGTCTGATCCCACCAACCCCTCAAAATCCTCCTATTAACTTCACCTATCTCAACTCAAATCACTGTCTTCATGTGGATGCCAAGCCTGTGCAAAGCTATCTCTCCTCCTCCAATACCGGAGAATAAGGACACCACATTAACACCATTGGGAAACATGTTCTTCAACACCGACAAGTGGCAACCCACAGTATCAATTTGGAATGAATTGCCTTCCGTGTACGCTATCATTAGTGAGAGACTTCACGTCGGCAATCTCAATTAAAGTGCCAGTTTGTGTCTGATCCCACCAACCCCTCAGAATCCTCCTATTAACTTCACCTATCTCAACTGAAATCACTGTCTTCATGTGGATGCCAAGCCTGTGCAAAGCTATCTCTCCTCCTCCAATACCGGAGAATAAGGACACCACATTAACACCATTGGGAAACATGTTCTTCAACACCGACAAGTGGCAACCCACAGTATCAATTTGGAATGAATTGCCTTCCGTGCACGCTATCATTAGTGAGAGACTTCACGTCGGCAATCTCAATTAAAGTGCCAGTTTGTGTCTGATCCCACCAACCCCTCAAAATCCTCCTATTAACTTCACCTATCTCAACTCAAATCACTGTCTTCATGTGTCTTCTCCTCCAATGCCTCAAATTAATTTGGTGTGCCTGCAATGTGTGCGCGGAATATATCGCTTGTTCTATACCGTGTGTCAACAGATACTACATATTAAAAGTAGCTATAATCCTGCAATATCTGTCAGGATGTTATCCGTACTATCACTTCGAAATGTATTCGGACATGGGTCATAGTTGTCAGCTATTTACCGGTCAATACAAAATACTAATCAAACAGAGCTATATGATCATGTATTCCACGCTTATTATTACACATCACCAACATACGGAGGAGAGAGAAACAGAAAAGTGGGATGGTGGAACAATAATGCTTGCCAGCTTTTCTTCGTGTCCCTTGCTTATGATCGCTTCGGCCGTAACCATGGAGCATCTTCATTATTTAACGGGATGGTGGGGTCAGATTTCACTGTGAAGGGTGGAATTTCAACAAACTTATTGTAATCTTCTGACATGTCTGTCGTGTCCTCGATTCCCACGATGTTTCTTTTCCCTGAGAGAACTATGTGACGCTTCGGCTCATCGTATGATGAAATTGTTCCCTTATTTTTTCTTTTCTTCGGTCTGGAAGACATGTCCTTCACATAGAAGACCTGAGCCACATCATTGGCTAGAACGAATGGTTCGTCATTGTAACCAATACAGTTGAGATCCACTGTTGTCATTCCATAAAGCGGGTCTACCTTTACCCCTTCTCCATTCAGGTTGACCCATTTGCACTTGAACAAAGGGACCTTAAAAGAAGGTCCATAGTCAAGTTCCCATATCTCCTCTATGTAACCATAGTATGTGTCAGTTTTTCCATTCTCGTTTGTTGTATCAAAGCGGACACCACTGTTTTGGTTGGTGCTCTTCTTATCTTGGGAGCTCGTGTAAAATGTATTTCCATTTATCTCGTACCCTTGAAAACTCCCAATAGTCGAAGATGGTGACCCTGCCAACATGTATAGCTGATCTTCAACAGTGGTGTCATTTATAAGACGTGTTTGCAACCAACTTCCGAAAGTCTCCATGTGTTCGCGTTTAATCCATGAGTCATCCTTCCCCGGGTTTGCAGACCGTACAATATTCTTGTGTTCCTCGACATACGTAGCCATGAACAAAGAATTTTGTAGAACTGTGTAGTGTGCTTTGGTCAAAGAATGCCCGTCCCTAGGTATCATTGTTTTCTTTCCCAGCGTTCCTTTTCCCCTCAGTCTCCCCTCATGCCGCGATTCAGGAACACCAATTTTCTTAAGGTCAGGAATAAAGTCAACACAGAACCCAATGACCTCCTCTGTTCCATAGCCCTTCGAGATGCTTCCTTCTGGCCTAGCACGGTTATGAACATATTTCTTCAAGACTCCCATGAACCTCTCAAAGGGGAACATATTGTGTAGAAAGACCGGACCGAGAATATGAATCTCTTCACATAGGTGAACAAGGAGATGAGTCATAATGTTGAAGAAGGATGGTGGGAACACCAACTCAAAACTAACAAGACACTGGACCACATCCCTCTGTAATCTTGTCAGAATTTCTGGATCGATTACCTTCTGAGATATTGCGTTCATGAATGCACATAGCTTCACAATGGGTACTCGAACATTTTCCGGTAGAAGCCCCCTCAATGCAATCGGAAGCAATTGCGTCATAATCACGTGGCAGTCATGAGACTTCAGGTTTTGGAATTTTTTCTCTGCCATGTTTATTATCCCCTTTATATTCGACGAGAAGCCAGACGGAACCTTGATACTGTAAAGGACTTCAAAGAATATTTCCTTCTCTGCTTTAGTAAGAGCGTAGCTGCTTAAGGAATGGCGCCCTGTATCTGTGTGCTTGTTGCTTGGGTCTTTCATACGTTGCTGGTCCTCCCGTGCTTCAGGCGTATCTTTTGACTTCCCATACACGCCCAGGAAGCATAGCAGATTGACACATAGATTCTTTGTCACGTGCATCACGTCGATCGAAGACCGGACATCTAAAACTTTCCAATAGGGTAGCTCCCAAAATATAGATTTCTTCTTCCACATGGGTGCCCGCTTATCAGGGCCGTACGGAACTGGTTGGCTGCCAGCAGCCTTACCAAAGATTACTTCTAGGTCCTTGACCATATCGAATATATCATTACCACTACGGAGCTCAGGCTTCTTTCGGTTATCTGCCTCACCTCTGAAATGCTTCCCTCCTTTTTTCCTTAAGGGATGCTTGATCGGAAGAAATCTACGATGCCCCAGGTATACAACCTTTTTACATTTATCCAAAAAAACACTGTCAGTCTTATCTAAACAGTGTGTGCATGCATTGTATCCCTTGTTTGTATGACCGGAAATGTTACTAAGAGCTGGCAATCATTGATGGTCACGAAAAGCAACGCCCGTAGGTCAAATGGCTTTTGTTCGTTCTCATCCCACACACGTACACCTGGTTTGCCCCACAGTTCTAAGAGTTCTTCCACTAATGGCCTTAGATACACATCAATGTCGTTGCCAGGTTGCCTCGGGCCTTGGATGAGAACTGGCATCATAATGAACTTGCGCTTCATGCACAACCAAGGAGGAAGGTTGTACATACATAGAGTTACAGGCCAAGTGCTATGACTGGAGCTCTGCTCCCCAAAAGGATTAAAGCCATCTGTACTTAGACCAAACCATAAGTTTCTCGCCTCTCCTGCAAAGTCTGGAAAGTCTCTCTCGATCTTTCTCCACTGCGATCCATCGGCGGGGTGCCTCAACTTTCCATCTTTCTTACGGTCTTCTTTGTGCCATCGCAACAACCTAGCATGCTCTTTGTTTCTAAACAGACGTTTCAGCCGTGGTATTATAGGAGCATACCACATCACCTTAGCAGGAACCCTCTTACGGGGGGGCTCGCCGTCAACATCACCAGGATCATCTGCTCTGATCTTATACCGCAGTGCAGTGCATATCGGACATTCATCCAAATTCTCGTACTTCTCACCGCGGAAGAGAATGCAGTCATTAATGCATGCATGTATCTTCTGCACATCTAATCCTAGAGGGCAGAGGGCTTTCTTTGCTTCGTACGTACTCTCAGGCAATTCGTTATCCTTTGGAAGTTTTGGCTTCATTAGTTGAAGTAAAGTCTCAAATGCCTTGTCAGTCACACCGTTTTGTGCCTTCCATTTCAGCAACTCCAGTGTGGTACCGAGCTTTGTGCTACCATCTTCGCAATTTGGGTATAACAATTTTTTGTGATCCTGTAACATGTTGTCCAGTTTCAACCTCTCCAATCTATTTTCACAGTCTTCCCTTGCATCAGCAATAACTCAGCCAAGATCATCATCGGGCTCTTCTGATGCCTGTTCTTGATCACCTCCTTCTTCTGCATTCTCTTCCATTGCAGTATCGTCGTATTCAGGGAACAAAGGATCTTCTTCTTCTTCATCGTCTTCCATCACAACCCCTCTTTCTCCATGCTTGGTCCAGCAATTATAGCTGGGCATGAAACCTCTCCGAAGTAGATGGCCGTGAAGGATTCTTTCGGAAGAATGTTCTCTGACGTTCCGACAATCAACACATGGGCAACACATGAAGCCATTATCTTTGTTCGCCTGAGCTACAGCAAGAAATGCATTCAGGCCTGCCATATACTCGGAGGTGCGTCGGTCACCGTACATCCATCGCTGCCGTGCATCCATCTGCATCATATAATTAAGTTTATCAAAATACATATTAATACCGAGATAACCACAGTACATCGACAAATAATACTTTTTTATGTATCAGTTACAGATGAAAAAGATAATTTGTTAACCTCGGTCGAAGAAACCATTTTCAGTGAGCTTGTGTGCGTCTCGGGAATTTCGTCGAACACCTCGTGTGCATAGTAAAAAAAAAACAGCAACACCACACTCTCTCACACCTCCAAGCAAAAAAAAATATGGAAGGAGGGGGGGCTGGGGCAGTATATATAGAGGAAGGGGGCATTGGTCCCGGTTCGTGGACTGAACCGGGACAACAGGTCATGCGCGTGCCACGTGGCCTGTGGCTAGGCATTGGTCCCGGTCCGTGGCACGAGCCGGGACCGATATGCCCCCCACGAGTTGGGACCAATGCGCCCAGGCGATTCCTGTTGCCCCGGGCGCACGAACCGGGACCAATGCAGGGCATTTGTCCCGGATTTGGTTGCAACCGGGACAGCTGCCCCCCGGCCCCCTGGACGAGAGGGGTTGTTTCCACTAGTGAAGGTAATGCGGAGGTTCTTGAAAAAGAAAAAAGTTCTTGAAGATGTTTGCAGAACAAAACAGAAATTTGTTACTGGCTACATAGCCTAGGAATTCTCATACGTCCTCGACTTCAGCTCCTCCATCGCATCATCCACGGTCTCGAGAGCGAGGGTTCATCTTGGAATCGAGGGCTCTCACTCAACTTCGCCGTGGAAGTGGCCCTAGAGTATATACACCTAGAAAGGATCAATAGTCCAATGTCAATCGAATCATCGATGAATTCATGGTAATAAACTAATAATGCAGTTGAATAACAAAACTATCAAGAAAGACTCGCCTTGAATTTTGTCGGTCTAACGAGCTTAAAAACCACAGTGTCGCCCACCTTGAGATTATGATCTAACACAAATTTCATCCACCCGCTAATAAGAACATCCCTGCCACTTTTATACTTGGCGTAACCGCGCTGCCCATCCTCGTCTTCCAATGTCACTATAGCATCTTGATTTGGGAGATACCTTCTGCAGAAGCTAGACGGGATAGTCTGGGGAAAATACACATAAAGGAGAAGAAATCTAAAAGTCAATTGTGACAGGACCGAAACAAGAAGCCAATCTGTTACTTGAACGTGTATTGAAAGGCCCATTGTTGAACAGATGTTTACCAGGCAAAAAACTCTCAGAACGTGTGATGGCTTCAGATGCTTGGTGAAGCTTGGATACTCTCCTTGAAAGTTCTCCTGTACAGGAACAAGAGAGAGAAAAGTTCGATCCGTTGTGTTCTTAAGGGTTATTTAAGGAGAAGAAGCTGAACAATAAGAATAAATGGTTGGATGAAATTATAGACGTGTAGACAGGGGAGTTGGAGGAGGGGAACTTGCCTGGAAGATCGCCATGGCTGGGGTGTGCCTCCGATTGATGGGTGTGTTTGAAAACGGGAGGGGTGTGGGGTATATATATCCAGGACAAGGGAAACAACGAAAAGACATTAAACGACCGTTTGATCTGTTGAGTGATTTACGACTAGGACATTATATATCCACAGGATTTACAAAATGGAAAACGCTAAAATTCAGTTAGCACTTTCCAAAATAGCTGACAATCATATGATTTTTTTCGATGAAACAAATGGCTGGGAGTAGTTGTTTCGGTTTTGTGTCAGTTGCGACTCTGAATAATACGTTTTTTTTTCTGTGCGTGAATCTTCTAACATATATTGTTGCTACAAAGCTACCCGACCACGAGCCACAAGCCCAATAAAACTTACAAGATTCAGTTTTCCTGTGAGACATTCAACCCACAAGATTTAACTACAAGACGTGGGATCGCTTGCGTGAGCTCCACAGACAGACTGACAAGAGATGGGTGGTTATTGGAGACTGGAATGAAATTCTATACAACTACGAGAAGGAAGGGGGTAATGCTAGGCCCCTACATTTTATGCAGGCTTTTAGGGATGCTCTATTTGACTGTGGACTTGATGATCTAGGTTATATTGGGGACATATTCACGTGGAGAAGGAAGAGAAGCAGGAATGGACCGGGTATAAGAGAAAGGCTGGACCGAGCATGTGCAAACGAAGGTTGGTCCCAATTATATCCATACTCAAGTGTTCAAAACCTTGAGATGAGACGCTCGGATCACAGGGCTATATTACTAGATACAGACTACTATCGCAGCACAGCTTTGTCCAGGAAAATAACAAGGAAACGGTTTGCGGGCAAATGGTTACGGGAGGAAGGTGTAGGTGATGTTGTAATGGAAGCATGGCAAAGGGGGCTGCATGGCAGTACTGGATGCGTGGCATCGGCAGTAGCTGCGGTGCAAAATTCCCTGCACACTTGGGATGCAAACGTTCTAAAGAAACTGCGGCGCCGTCCGCGGGAATTATCAAGACAACTTGAGATGGTTCTACAACAAGAAATGTCAGAGAGAAATGTTAAGAAGCAGGAGGAAATCACGGAGGAAATTGAAAAGGTACTCGAGCAAGAGGAGGTCTATAAAATGCAAAGAAGTAGAGCTAATTGGCTGATCCATGGTGACAGGAACTCGGCTTTTTTTCATATTTTTGCGAGAGCTAGGAAGAAAAGAAATATGATTGTTAAATTGAAAAATCCGGATGGAGAGTGGAGGGAAGGTAATGAAGAAATAAAACCTATTATCCAGAATTATTTCTCTTTCTTTTCGTAGGTGGTAGCAACGGAACAGGGATTATTGGACAGAGTGCAACCGAAAATCACTACAGAGATGAACGACCGGCTTTAATTACCCTTTCTGGAAGAGGAGGTGAAAGATGCATTACATGCAATTGGCGATTTCAAGGCACCGGGGACAGACGGTATGCATGCTATTTTCTTAAAAAAAATTGGCCACTGATAGGTGACAAAATCACGCAGGAGGTAATTTGTGCCCTTAATTCGGGGGTGATACCGGAGGGATGGAAAGAGACGGCGATTGTTCTTATTCCAAAGGTGAATGAACCAGAATTAATAACCCAATTCAGACCTATAAGCCTATGCAATGTTTTATACAAGATCATATCGAAGATTCTGGCTAATAGGCTCAAGGTATTGCTTCCTGATATTATTAGTCTGAATCAGAGTGGTTTTGTCCTGGGAAGGTTGATTACGGACAATGTGTTAGTAGCGTATGAGTGCCTCCGTACGCTCAAAGGTAAAAGACAGGGAAACAATGGTTGGTGTGCGGTCAAGCTTGACATGCACAAAGCATATGACAGAGTGGAATGGTTTTTTTTTAAGAGATATGATGGTTAAACTCGGTTTTGATCAGAGGTGGATTAATTTGATCATGGCTTGTGTCACAACTGTTAATTACAGGGTATGGTTCAATTCTGACGAGACGGGGGAGTTCACTCCTACGAGAGGGCTGAGGCAGGGAGATCCTCTCTCGCCTTATTTATTTCTACTATGTGCTGAGGGACTATCAAACTTATTAACACATAAAGAGGAGAATGGTGGCTTACATGGAGTCAGGGTGTGCTGGGAGGCACCGTCGGTATCTCATTTATTCTTTGCTGACGATTCCCTGATTTTGATGAAGGCGAACGCGGAAAATGCTACTACTCTTCGGAAGGTGCTTGATATGTATTGTTCTAACTCAGGACAGATGGTGAGTGATGCAAAATCTAGAATTTTTTTCAGCCCGAATACTAAAACGGAAGCGAAGGAGATAGTATGCTCAAATACTACATATTGATTCAGAAGCCCTAAACGACACATATTTGGGGCTGCCGACTCAAGTGGGAATGGACCGGGCAGATTGTTTCCAACACCTAGTGGATCGTGTATGTAAAATCATAAGTGGCTGGAATGAGAAAAATCTATCAATGGGAGGCAAAGAAATATTACTGAAAGCGGTGGCTCAAGCAATTCCTGCATATGCCATGTCGGTATTTAAAATCCCGAAAGGAATCTGTAAGGCAATAACCGCGGCAATTGCAAGGTATTGGTGGGGCGAGAAGGATGGAAAGAAGTGTATGCATTGGTATTCTTGGTGGAACATGTGTACCCCAAAAAATGAAGGGGGTATGGGCTTCCGGGATCTACACTGTTTCAATTTGGCGATGTTGGCAAAACAAGTGTGGAGACTGTCAATGGAACCGGATTCTCTTTGTGCGCGGGTTCTGAGGGCAAAGTATTATCCATCAGGTGATTTGTTGAGCACAAAACTGAAAAAAGGAGCTTCATTCACTTGGCAAAGTATTATGGCAGGGATGGAGACGTTTAAAAGGGGGTACATATGGAGAGTTGGCAATGGTAGATCAATTGATATATGGACAGATGCTTGGCTCCCTAACAGCCCCGATCGCAAGGTCCTATCAAGAACGGTGACACCTTATTAAGCAAAGTGGAAGACTTCATAAATCCGGTAACAGGTTCATGGGATACTTTATTATTACAAGACAATTTCTTTCCTATTGATGTTTGCAGGATACAAGTATTGCCACTACCAATGTGGGAACAAGGGGACGAGATCGCATGGCAGTTTAATAAAAATGGTATGTTCTCGGTGCGCTCGGCCTACCACCTGGAGTGGAATCACCAGTTTCGGAGCCGGGGGAGAAGGAGGGACAGTGCAGGGTCGTCTCGTATTAATCCGGTGTGGAAAAGGATTTGGAAGTTATCGATTCCTGCAAAGGTTAAAATATTTACATGGAGGGCTCTTCACGGATTACTGTCCTGTATGTGTGTATTGGCAGATAGACATATCGAAAAATCTGGCCAATGCCCACTATGCATAACAGGTGCGGAGGATATTTCTCACATGCTATTTAAATGTAAGGGGACAAAAAATATTTGGAAGGCCCTAGGCATTGAACGTTACATAACAGACGCGACTCAAAGGGAGAGGGCTAGGAGTGCCATTCTTGAATCCCTGCTTATGGAGACTGATGATACGGGTCATAGGAGAGGTGAAGTGCCTGTGAAGGAGATCGTGGCCACAGCAGCTTGGTTCATATGGTGGAGGCGCCGCGAGAACAAACACGGGAATGTGGTGCCTACTGCGAGCCGAATGGCGCTATCCATTAGAGCAATGGTAGCGAATTATATGAAGTCGTTAAAGAAGGGGGCGTCGATGCAAAGAGTGGGATGGGCTAAACCACCATCGGGGATGGTTAAACTGAATACTGATGCTGCGGTTAACCTGGGTACTAGAGAAGCATCATCGGGTTGCATAATTCGTGAGCACGGGGCCAGTTTTTGGGAGCTTGCCATTTGGAAATTGAAGGGGTATTTGATGTGACATCGGCTGAAGCACAGGCTCTCCGAGATGGCCTCAGACTTGCGGAAAGAATTGGATGCAACAATGTGTGTATTGAATCGGACTGCAAGGAGGCAATTATGGCGTTGGCGGATCCGAACCAGTACAGGATGGTGGGTTCGATTTTTCTTGATGAGTGCCGACAAATTATGGCGGGCTTTTCTTCGACACGCGTCTCACACTGTCCTAGGGAGGCCAATATGGCGGCACATATGATAGCCCAGTCTAGAGGTTTAGATACAAATATTTGGCTAGAGGAACCACCGATGTTTTTGATCCCACAACTGGTGGGAGATGTAACCAATGTATAACTTTTTCCAGCGGCAAGTTTTGTTACGCGCTCTTTTCCTTACCAGGGTACCGAAAGGGACTGGAAGGTTTTTAATGAGGCGGGCTTGTCTGCTTAATATATGGGTTTTTGATTGTTCAAAAAGGAAAATTTGTATTCACCTACGAGACGCGTAGGGAGTCTAGAAGCTTTAAATTTTAACAAAAGACGAGATTTATTTATCCTCGCCTACAAGAATATATTTCAATTTCACTCGAAAGATGTGCATGTTACCGCAACCACTATATGACGCTCTTTGCGAGCTATCTCTGGTTCAGGGTGTAATGCACAAAGCCACCAAGCTACAGAAGGTTTGTGCAATATCTTCCTTTTAAACATTTATATATTGTCTTTTTTCTTCTTTTTTTCCATTTTCTTTACTGTTTCTTTTTTTTCTTTTCCTTTTTTCTTTTCTGTTTTTTATTAGTTTTATTTTCCTATATTTGTAAATATTCGATTTTTATATTTTTTTGTTTTCCGTGTTTTTTCTGAAAATTTCAAAATTTGTTCATTTTTGAAATTTGTTCACTATTTAAAAAAAATCTTATTTTCAAAACTGTTCATCATTTTTTTTAAATGCTATTATAAAAACTTGTTTATTTTCAAAATTAGTTTATTAAAAAAATTGTTCATCATTTTCAAAATATATTTTTATAAAAAATTGTTCAATTTAAAAACTTGTTTATTTTTAAAATTCGTTCATTAGAAAAAATTCCCTTTTCTAAAAAACTGTTCTGTGTGGACTCAAACTATATGCGCTACTGGTCCTAGCCCATTTAACGGATCGTGTCCGGCTCGCATGAGCGATTCCCCCTAGCGCTCGCAACAAGCGTTGCATAGGGGGTCTCCACGTTACGGCCCTGTTTACTTCTCTAGTTTTTGCGGGGTTCGGAAGGGAAATTCCCGGCCCACCCGGCGATGCCCAAACTTCCCCGCGAGCCGTATTTCCGAGTATCTTACCGGCCCATCCCGGAAAATCCACACATCTCGTTCATCTCACACGCCCTCAACACACGCGACTAGGGAGACTCACGTTTCGTCTGGGGAAGGATCACGTGCATTTTCAGGAAGAAGGCGACGGCGCCGCCCAAAACATCCGGCGCTGACGCCGCCCTCGTGACGCCGGCGACGGACGCCGCCTTCTCCTCCGGCTACGGCAGAGCTTTCAGTCTGGTGAGCACTCCCCCACCTCTTCCCCTCTCGTCCCCGTCTCTAGGGTTTCTTAGCTGCCGGCGTCACCGGCCCAGGGTCGGCCCATAAGGCGGGCAAACGGGGCGACCGCCCCGGGCCCCCGAAAACCAGGGGCCCAGACCAGGTAGTTATTATATAGTTTTATTAGTACAAATCCCAGCTTATAAATAAATGTTTTGGAAAAAAAGTTAGAGGTAGAGGCCCAAACCAACAAGTTGCAAGGCCATCCCACCCTTCTCTACTCACACGAGGAGCCGGGACCAACAGCCAGGACCTCTTGCACAATAGGGGGACCAAAATGCACCAAGTATGGACCCCAAAATGGAGAGATTTGCTAGGGGGGGGGGGTCTTGTGGGAGTGACAGAGAGAGGGGTGTCGGGCCCGAGCCGTTTTTCACATTCTCGAAGCACCGCGCCGAGCACGGGGGCGCTACCCCTTCCAGCACCGCGCCGACTGCCGCAGCGCTACATATCCGCACCGACTGCCGCAGCGCTACATATCCGCACCTGGGCCCAGCCTAGCCGACGTGGCGGAAGCACCACGTCGTGTACGATGGAGTGAACACTGAGACCACCGCGCCAGGTGCTGTGGCGCTACCCTTCAGACCATCGCGCCTCCGTGTTGGGCGCTACCCAAAAGGGTTAGTTCCTATGTTTACCTTTAAATATCTCTCCTCTTTGTCTATGATGCCTCAAAGTCTTCGTACGTCTTCCTCTCTTCACCAGATCTGAGAGACTGCTTCGGATATTGGGTCATTTGGAGAAAGAGACGTATGACGCATAGGAAGATCTTCGAAGAAGGCTGGAACTACAATATTGTTTGTTTCCTTGCTATTATGTCCTCTTCAATAAGGGATTGATCAAAATAAATAGTTTGTGCTCTCAATTTTAGAGTCAACAGATGATCTGTCTATATTATGTACCGGGTTCATATTTTGCTTTGAAATACAACATATGTTTGAGGTTTTTCTTTAACATGGTTTGAGTTTATATGCGCGTTCAAAGGGGGCCCGGCTGCTGTTTTGCCCTGGGCCCCGGAAATATATGGACCGGCCCTGCACCGGCCTCCCGTCACCCGGGCTGGTTGTTTCGATGCCGGGAAGAGCGAGGGAGAGAGAGAGAGAGAGATCTAAGGAATGCGGGGCTGGTATTCTCGTGGCCGTGCTCGCTGCTACGACAAGCTGGCCACCATGGCCAGGATCCAGCGGCTGTAGGAGATTTTGCTGTAGAGAAATGAGTTATTTTTGTCTTTGATCGCTATCTGATGTGAAACCATCATGCTAGTGGTACAGGCTGCAGCATGGGTAGAGTGAAGGACACTTTCACAAACCTTGTTGTACTGAATTTTGTCCATGTCCAGGCTTGTTTGCGTCAGAGCAAGAAATCTCTGCTTCAGGCATATCAACAAGCCCTCTGCTCGCTCCGCAAACAGCTCCCTTTTCTCTATATCTATCATCATGTCCTTCATCATGCCCCAAGAAGATCTCGCGCTGACGGTTTGGTCTATGTCATTCACCGGTTTCGTGACCTTCTGGTGTCGCCCGTAGACCGATGCCTCCACACGGCTGGCAATTTTCAGGGCTTGGTACTCCGCCGAAAGGTCTAGGCTGCCAAGAAGGCACTTAGGTGAGAACTGGTCGGATGTTATGTAGCAGTATATGTTGTCCCCCAGAGTGGCTCTTCCGTTCTAGCATCCAAAATTGTCACAACAACCTGAGTTCAAGAGACATTACTGAACATTGCACACTGAGCTAGATCGTAGTATACCTTTGGCAGAGAGTCGAGGTACAATTCAGGGACATCCATCTCAGCTAAAGAATTGCCGTTGATGGCCATTGCAGCCTTCAGGATTTGGCTCGCACAGTCACGCTGTGCTGCAACTGCGTCCTCGTCTTGTCGCATAGGCCCCCTGGTGGCACACGAGGCACCGGTAGCCACCATTTGTCATCACGGCGGCTTAAAGTAGCCTAGAACGAGGCGAAGCCATCGCAGTCCGGCGCGCAAATTCCCTGGTCGAGGTACCAGAATTCTGGGTTTCTTAATATGCCCAAGATTTCGTGTCAAGAGTTGCTGTTTTCAGAAGTTGCTGTTTTTTTCCTTAAAGATTACTTCTGCAGTATAATCAGAGTTCCGAAAAC
This sequence comes from Alopecurus myosuroides, assembly GCA_028641055.1. NCBI lineage: Eukaryota > Viridiplantae > Streptophyta > Magnoliopsida > Poales > Poaceae > Alopecurus > Alopecurus myosuroides. Next base: position 625,739,608 of record CM054057.1, read on the forward strand.
TCACAAGGAGCATATGGTCTATCTTGCGAAGTGCTGGCAGATTGAAGTATAAATCAGACCGTTGCCTGCTTGTCATGATCTAAAATATAGTATCCATGGAGCATATGGTCTAGCTTACGTAGTATGCATGCAACCATTCGTCAGCGCACAATATGCACAACTGGTTTGGTTTCAGTGATTAGTACTACTAGCATCATTTGTTTGGATTTACCTCTTGCAATGTTCACACATGTTTATATTGTTTATCTGCCTAGTTACCGTGGCAGAATTGTTGGTAGCTCCATCTGTGTACTACTGCATGCATCATATTAATTTACATCATTTCTAGATCGCTTTAAAATTATGAATTTTTGACAAAGAAGCTTTAGAAAATATTGAGCAGATGATCGATTATAATTAAGACAGCACGTGCAGTCGGCAACAAATCAGAAAATCATCAACAGAACTAACATTTCCCTCCTTTTATATAGTTCCCATGGTTGCTAAATGCATGCTTAATAGCAGTGATTTCTGGAAATAGTACTAGCTTGCGGTGACATTATTCTGGGAGAATACAGTGTACTATGCATGAGTACTTTTAAATTTTCCTGTAACTTTGGCAAGCATTTTTAGAACAAGAAAAATGGTTTACATAGTCAGGTGTAGCATGTACTAGTGTATTTGGAGTTTTGGCCTGTACTGTTCTTATGTCCTTGTCCTCCAGCTCTTTCATTTTTTGTCCAAACCACCAAACTGCGCCCGGTCGCGCTATTTAACTCAAGACAGCACTGTGGATCCACCAGAACCGCCCCACTATCGTGCATGTGACGTAAAAAAAGAGGGCCAACATAATACGACCTGAAGAGCCCATCCCAGCCACGCAATTGGTCGATGCAAGAATTCTGACAGCTGACGTACGAAAATTTGAGGGCAACACAAAACGGGAACACATCCATTAACTTAGCCCGCTTGGTTCTACCACGAGCAACGTAAGGACTGATGGCGTTTTATAACATGACAAGGGTTATGTGATTGTAAACATTTTTGCAGTGTCGTAAGAAGGCTTTTGTGCCTGTAAAGGCACGCATGGAAAATCACAAACCTTAAATGCATATAAAATCTAGCAACTCACAAACTACAAGATTTAGTGAGAAAATAATACACAAAATATGTCCATATACTCGGTGGTTACATTTTGAAGCCTAATGTGATCTGTATGCACAATCCAAATCGTAGATAATTATATCTAATTGACAAGGCATGATAAAACATGACAAAGGAAACTACATAATTCATCGATGCGGACTTTATATCACTCCATTTGATGTTCAGCGCAGGGGAAGACTTGCAGCAGGCAGTGGGTCAAAATGCAATGGTAAATGTCCTTGTTTCTTTCAAGCCAACAAGGCAACAAGTTATCAAAGAAGGGATGATCCAGACCAGCGATATGCTTTCCCAAGAGTGCTGCATAAGGAGAATGAAAACACCTCACATATCTAATGTGTCTTAAAATTTGAAACTTCGATAAAAAAATTGCTCCGACAAAAGTTACCTTCTTCATTACAGAAAAGTCACAACCTACATTTAAAGAGTTGTTATATTTTATGAACATATGAGAAAATTACCTACAATGGACCAATTGGTACCAACCACAGCTGGCACTGCCAGCTTAGCGTGACAGTTGAAGTGAACTTGTGAAGGAAATCGGTGACAAGAACATGTATATACAGAAATAAGCTTACAACAATAACATAAACCTTTCAGTTGTGGAAAATACCATATAATAAACTTTACGTGGAGTAGAATTTTGATGGCCAGTTGCCACAATAGCCACAAAGACATTGTTCCATGTAATAAATTCAATATATTTAGGCCATCTAGTTTACGCACACTGAATTCAGTTAACACGTGAGAAAGCAAGATCAAATGATATGTTACAAAATGTTGCTCAGTTCATGACGACCATACATATAGTAGTAATATAAGAAAATGTTGTGAAGGACCATATAATTACTACTATATGGTAAATTTTCTGAATACCATTTTGCTAATTAGTCTTTGTTGGAAATTTTCCTTTCCTATGTATTATCATTCGACTAAAGTTGCTAATCATGTTTGAAATGCTCCACTGAACAAGATACTTACCAGAAGGCCATCATTTCTACTATTGGCCCCTCACTGTTGTGTAGCTATTCCGTTGACAATCTTAACATGAATACCTGAAAAATATTTGACATAACGACAAAAATATTTGACATAACGAACAACTCACTTCTAGATGATTAACTAAGTATTCAATAACAAAAGAATGTTGCCTGTTGCCATAGCATGTCTCATGTAACTAAGTCAAGTATCTTTATTTATAAGCCTGGAAGGCAGAATACAAACTACTAAATTCCTAAAATACCAATACAGAGGCATGCACGATAAGTGCACTAAGCATAGATGCATACAGGCTTGCATGCACATACTACTCATGGAAAGGCAAGGCCGCAAAAGAATTCAGCATAAAATGAGTTAAAGATGACAAATGGGTGCAGTGCAGCGACCAAGGGAAATCAAAGGATTGAAAATAAAAATTAGATGCAACTTAAACCCAACTAATCTGGGAAACAACAAATTGGATAAATAATGTCCTATAAGACCCTGTAAGAATATATCTCCATACATTTGGTAAGCCGATGGAAACACCAGGATTCAGTTTTGACAGCAACAATAATTACGTCGAGTAAAAGTTATCAATTACGAACCAAGACGATGCACTCTTGGAGGCAAGGAGGTGCTGAAGAGTAACGGGGGAAAGAAAGAATATGCCAGCAAGTAAACTGACCGCTGAACACAAACTGTCCAACCAAAATGCTCAAACGAGTACTCCCTATGGAAAGCTTGCAACATATTCTAGAACTTACATTTAGAGACTAACTCAAGAATATCGACGAAATAAGCCCATATTTAAATCCAAGCTCACTGCATAAAAAATTCAAAACACTACTACTTATCTCAAGCTGAAGTTAAAATAACATGCCAGCATGCACGATTCTGATTATCGGCTATCAGCAGTCTAGCAGTGCACATAGCGGAGCAAATCAATGAAATTCCACAAGCCCATCAGACTAGTGAAGCCCCGAAAATTCTTTTTAACTTACTAATTATCAACTGAAACTAAAAAAACTAACAGTCTGGTAGAGCCAAGTTAATTAGATAACATCTAGCATTACTTAAGTACTGGTCACACTACAATTGGCGAACACGAATAGGCAATTATCTGCATTTGATCATCAAAATATAGAAATGCCAACACTAAATAATCATAAAAGTCCTCTTGGATGCCCAAAAATGTTGCAGATGCATTAACCTTTGTTTTAAGATTTAAATCTATGGATTGAAATAACTTTGAGTAAGCGGAGAGCCACAGGCTATAATTCAAGGGGAAAATGCATCCGGCCAAATAATATTTAGCAATTATCTAATATCACTCTGACCGGTGCCATTGGATACTCAGGGTATAAATATTCACCAGTGCACAGAAAAAGATACCTGGAAGATCCCTGTTCTGCATAGGTAATTTTAAGATGAGCTCTTTTGTAAAATTGAAAATAATCTATTGAATTCTTATCTCATGTGTCACACCTGTTTTCTTGGTAGTATCCTTTTAGTTCTAAATTCAGTTGGGTGTTCATTCACTTGATCACTGTTACTGATTTTATTCAACTTCAGTTACACATAACCTGAGTTCTAATTGTTTCTTTGTTCCAGGCTAACCACATGGATATTCTAAAAAAAGGCTAACCACATGGATGTTCCACAAGTTTCTTCTTCTACTGCACTTGAAGGTTGTACTGGTTATTAGAGTAAATCTAAAATGTTTAGCCATGGAAAAATGCATGAAAAATAATTGTGTGTAATTAGAACGTGACATAATTACTAGCAGAAGCAAAGCAATGTCCATGAATACTAGATAAACCATGTAATGGAGAAGGTACAGGAGGCAAAGTTTTTATCTAGTGTGGCTGCTAGTGGTACTAGCCAATACGGCACCTACAGCCTTAGACGCAAAGACAAAAAAACTCAATGTAGATTGGTGTACCTGTGGACGCGTTCCTAGCCTGCACATAGAGCGGATGGATTTTACCGGAGAAGAGGTTGCAAGGACAATGTCTAGAAAATTCACCACCAGGGGCAAGGTTGATGAACGCGTCCCGAGTTCCGGAGACATAGCTCGCCAGGCTGCCGCCTCACATCACTTGTCATAGAGAAAGGTGAAAAAGTCAATGCCGATACCGCCCACAACTAGCACTAGCCTGCTCATCACGCGGACGATTTGGGTATCAAACATTGCAGTACCTAAATTACAAAACCGCTGGTATCTAAATTGAAAATTTCTACAGAATAAATAATATTGCAATACCTAAATTACAAAACCGCTGGTATTGCAGCACAATTACAGAATGGATGATATTGTCGTTGCATTCAGGTAGCGAACATGCCACTTAATAATAGAGAAGGTATAATTAATCATCTAGACTGGTGTCTATGAAACGTTTGTTTCAATGGATTGATCGATGACATTGGAACATGGTGCTGGCAATCGGGAAACTCACCTCCTCTTCAGAAGTGGATCCACCAAGTTGAAGAGCGATCTCGTGGCCTGGTACGCCACCCCCGCCCGTTCCCTGCAAGGCTGCAAGAATACATGAGCCACCTTGGCAAATATTTCCGCAGGAGCTGACACGGAAGGGAGGATTACAGACCTTTAGAGCATGTCTAGTAGTACCCCTAAACCCCTAAACCCTTATAGCAGTTTTAAGGGTTGAGAATGCCACTTTTCGTGCACTTTTACGGGTTGAAAACAGGGGCAAAGACTAGAACCCTTAAACCCAACCCTTAAAACGGAATATTCTGTTTTAAGGGTTGGGTTTGAGGGTTCTAGTCTTTGCCTCAACCCCAACCTCTAAAACTGTCACATATACATCACAATATGCCACATAAACATAATGAACCATCAAACATACTACTAGATAACAATAATGGATGCATGGTTTCAAAGTTTTTACATCACATAATCATCATCTTGCTCATCTCATTGGCACCACCAAAAAATTGCACGTCGGCGCCAACTACTCGGACACTCAACCACTATCAAACCTCACCATCATGCGAGTTGTCAACACCGCCATCGCTCATGGGAGTGTCAACTCGAAAGGTAGAGGAGGACCGACGGAACATCTTCTTTCTCTCCGCGATGTCATCCTTGCACTCCTTCCACCACTGCAGCTGTTCTTCATCCATGTCCTTCTTGGACATCATCATGTGCTCTTTCTCTTCCATCATGAGCTCCTTCCATACCTTGGCTTCTTTCACCTTGACCATCCTCTCCTCCAAGTCGGCCTTGCGCTTTGCCTCCTCACGTTTTGCTTCAATCTGTGCCATCTTCACCTCCTTCTTGACATGGGTGATGGCCAACTTTGCCTCCAATGTCTTGGTTGTCATAGCGTCTCTTGCCTTCATCATGTGATCCATCTTCTCCCTTAGGCTACACGCCTCTTTTCCATCTTCACTCTAAGCTTGGCCTTCTTGGTTCCCTCGGGCTTGTTCAAGTTCCTCTCCTCAACATCCGGATCATCCATGTCAAGCATTTCCTTCTTCTTCGGTGCGGTTTCTTGATCCCGCAACTTCCACTTGTCATATGTTTGAAGAATTGACCAAACATGCTTCGCCCCCACCGGGTTGGTGGCGGCCACCATGGCCGCGCCGCGGAGGTCGGCGGTGGCGGGCGGGGCGGCCGGGGCGGGCGCGCCCGGGGGCGGAGCCGGGGCGGGAGGGGCCGGGGCCGGGGCGAGGACGGCGGCGGGAGGGGCGGGCGCGGCGGAGGCGACGCCGGCGGCGGGCTCCATGGCGGCGGGCGGGTGGGAAAATTCCCTCTCGCGTGTTGTGCGTGTGGTGATACGGGTTGGGAGGGGTTGACCCCTCCAACCCCTAAGTTTACAGGTTGGGAGGGGATTCCCGGGTCCGGCCTGCATTTTTTTTTACGGGTTTAGGGGTTTAGGGGGTCTAGTCTTTGCGATTTTTTGGTCCAAAACTGTAAAAAAGCGGTTATTTTTTCAGTTTTGGGGGTTTGAGGGGACTACTAGAGATGCTCTTACCAGGGGCAGCCACGCGGAAGAGTCCAGGCAGAGAGGGCGTCCAGTATGGTGAAGAGGCGCGGCGAGGACGGTCTCTCCATTCGCTCGTGGACGCGTCATCGTCCACCAGGAAGCGCCCTGCGCAGCTCCCCTCGGCGCTTTGCCACGCGCGCCTTAGATTCTGGACCGCCCACGAAGAAGGGGAGGGAAGGGAACTGGAGAAGCTGGGGTCGCCGAGCAGGAAGAGAATATGGGGCGGAGGCACGGAATCCCCGGACGGCAACGGCGAGGAACAAGAGGTCGCCGGATTTATCGACCTACGAGGGTGGAGGCGCGGAATCCCCCCAGCGGCAATGGCTAGGAACGAGAGGTCGCCGGATGTGTCGAGCTACCAGGGCCACGCATGGCTGCGGTTAATAGAAACTTGTTCGAGCCACGATCCTGAATTCCTGATCCCACGATAAAAAAAGAGCGACCTAATAATAAACCAAACAAAATTACATCGGTTGAAGCCTGAGCCGCACCGCAACAGGGCAGACTAACATCAACCAATTCATCTATTTTAAACTGAAGATGCAATGTTGGTACTGAGATGTAACCTGCAACATGTGTTTGAGTTATGATCTTTTGAGATAGAGGTAATTGCACGGGAGGCCCAGCTACTTGTCCATCAGGTGCAGATTCATCCTGGAACTTGCAGCGCATGAACACCCCGTCCAAGTACTTCTCCATCGTGTGCTAATCGCTCCATTAGTCCGAATGGGGCCACGTTGGAGCTGTAGGTTTGTTAAATTTACGAAACCCCCCCCCCACCCCAATGAGTTCGATGTAGTGCCGTGCCCAGCGCAAGACAGAAACAGAGGCGCATCCATCGTGAGACAGAAACGGAGTTGCGTCCAGGGCAACTGCTGCGTCGACTCCATCGCCGCCGTCGCCGGAGAGAGCGGCGTAGCTATGCCGCCGGAGCCTCGCTTCCGAAGATACGATGAAGATCCGCCGGTGTACGGTACGCAACCTTGCCTCCCCTGCGTCTCCTCTCTCTGCTATGTTCCTTCTCCTCCACGCAGGGGTTTAGTTAGGGTTCTTGGGTCCGATGATCGCCATCATTCTGGGTCTTATATACGACCGAATCTTGGGTTTTCGTCCTAATTTTGAAAGCTATCGCTTGCATAGGGGTTATAATCTAGGAATCTTGCGCATTTGTTAGTAGGTTCATCTGAAACTTGATGAATATGTCCTGTTCCGCTAGAGATTGATGAATATTGCGGATTGTGATATATTCTCTAAGAAATTAGACACCTTTGATATAAATTACGCCTAATTTATTATGTGGTGCTAATCTGCTAGTTGTTTTAGTCGACACATAGTTAGTAAAAATCGAGGAAGAGGTTCAGTTATGTACTGTTTTGGTGAATTTAATTAAAAAGCATGATTTTTTTGGCTTGCTCTATGCTGATGTTGTTGAAATAATGTGTAATGCAGGAGATGATTCTGATCTTTTCTGTCGAAATTGAGCATAGCGGTTTCTTTTGTGGAAGTGGTGTCGATCTGACCTACATAAGCTACTCAACTGCTATGTTTGATGATTGTGATGCAGACACTTGGAGTATTTTATGGATTAATGATCCGTTGAAGCAACTTGATATTGAGAGGGATGGTAAACTGCAAGTTGAAGGGGAACGTAGCATAGAAAACAAAAAATTTCCTACGCGAGAGACACCCGAAAGGCCAAGATCTAATCTAGGAGACGAAGTGTAACGGGCAACAAGAGGGTTAAGAGAACACATACCCTCGAAGACTCAAAGTGGTACGAGATCAAATCTCGTTGTTGCGTAGTCGTACTCACACCGATCCCGATAGCGAGAAGATGAGCACCGCAATCCGGCGGTGCATCCGTGATTGGTCACACGTATGGTTGATGACGACCTCCGTTCCCTCGTTCCAGCGGGGCGCGGAAGTAGAGGATCCCTCGGAACTCCAGCAGCACGACGACGTGGTGGTGGTGAAGAATCCCACGGTCAGGGCTTCGCCAAGCCGGAGACCATGAAATGGAGCAGCGAGTGGAGGGAAAGGGAAGTGGCAAAAAGTGTGTGGAGGAGGGAGAGCTCTCACCCTCCTTTTATAGGAGAGGGGGGAGGCAGCCCAAGGGGGGTGCGGCCAGCCCCATGGTGTGACCCCACCTCTTCCCTCATGATGTGAGTGGACACTCCACTCACACCCACTCATTTTCCTTTAAACCCCACTTAGAAAATCCAAGAGTTTTTCTTTAATAAATCAATAAAACATTTTTATTTCTTTATTTCAGCATTTGTTAATTCTATTAACAAACATTTGCATAAAGCACCTCGAATCATTTGTTAATTCTATTAACAACCATTCGACGAAAAACCCCTTGAACTATTTCAATTTTCCCCGAAACAATTTCGGTGTTGTCCAAAATATTCTTCGATATTCCGTATCCTCTCAAACGCGTCATCGAACCTTAAGTGTGTCACCCTACGGTTCGCGAATAAGATAGACATGATCGAGACTCCTCTCCGATCAATAATCAACAGCGGGATCTGGAGATCCGTGATGACTCCTATATATTCAACGACGACTCTCGTGATCGTGTGAACCAACAACGCCGTGAACTATTCCCTTTGTCTCGCGATATTTTACTTGTCCGAGATTCGATCATTGGTATCAACCATACCTTGTTCAATCTCGTTACCGACAAGTACTCTTTTCTCGTTCCCGTGATATAACATCCTTGTGATCATATCACGTGCTTGCAAGCGGTTTCGATGTGATATCACCGAGAGGGCCTAGAGTATATCTCTCCGTCATTTGGATGGACAAATCCCACTCTTGATCCATGATCCTCAACTAATACTTTCTGAATACTTAACGACACCTTTATAGTCACCCTGTTACGGTGTGACGTTTGATGCCATCAAAGCACTCTTCCAGTATCAGCGATTGACATGATCTCATGGTCTAAGGAATAAGTTATTTCGTATGTTTGATATTACAATGTAAACTAAATGACTTGATCGCATTGCTATATTCTCTTTGGGTATATGTTCATCACATCATTCTTCTAATGACATGACCCCGTTATTAATAACATCCAATGTTCATGATCAGGAAACCTTGATCATCTATTAATCAACGAGCTAGTTAAAAGAGAGGCTTTACTAGGAACCATTGTTTGTTTATTAAGCACACATGTATCAACGTTTCCGGTTAATACAATTCTAGCATGAGAAATAAACATTCATCATAAACAAGGAATAAGATAATAACCATTTTATTATTGCCTCTCGGGCATATTCCCTTCAGTCTCCCACTTGCACTAGAGTCAATAATCTAGTCTGTAAGCACTTTAACACATATGGCGTACCAGTGTTATTACCATGCTTCGCATGCGGTAAACATCATCAAAAAGATCTGAACTGTTCAGGTCCTATTGTATTTGCATGTTCTTTGCGTCTACACGCATCACTCATTCTCTAATGAGATGGCTTTGTATATATATGGTCAATTGGTGAAAACTTAATTCCTCAGCTTAAACTGATGTCACTAACATTGTGAAAATGTAGCTTCATAGTGTTAGCATTCTTGGAAACTCACCAAGTTCCGGTGATACCTTAATTCCTCAGCTTAAACTGATGTTACTAACATTGTGAAAATGTAGCTTCATAGTTTCAGCATTCTTGGAAATTCACCAAGTTCAATAAAGAACTCCTTGACACAAAATACGCTTATAATCAGTTGTTAACACAACGATATACTTTAGCCTTTGTTGTAGTATCTGTCACAATATTTAAATTTTGAAACTCTTTCAAATCCAGCATGGAACTTTCTTCCATCCTATTGTGCTACCGTTCATCACATATTTTAATTGAGATAAAATTACTTGAATAAATGACAAGACTATTAGTGTAACATATTACAACTAATATTTTGTCATTACTATATGGGAAAACATATCCTTAGCATTTCTAAAATGACACAAGGATCTCTCCCACTGTCGTCTAATCATCATTTGAATTATCCTACTATAACATTTTATAGCATAGGACTCATCTGGTTGTGTACATAGCATGGAAACATGACTTAGAAATCTCAATTTCAATGATGCTCATCATGTGTCAAAACACATGAATCTTGCTCAATTATTTTCCATGTGACAAGAACTCCTTCTTATCAATTTCATATTGACTTACTTCAATATTTCATCTATGTAATTTGGCTTCAATCATATCAGGCGCTTGAATCCATCTTTTATAGACATCGATGCCCAATATCTTCCAAGCCTTTCATCAATATGAACATCTTAACCGTGTTAATTTAAAATACATATTTTCCAATCAACCATATGTCATCTACATAAAGTATTGGAAATATGTCATAGCGCTCCCACTTAATTTCTTGTAACTTTACAAGCATCTTTATCGTTCATGATGGAATCAAACTCTTTTGATAACTTCATTAAGGTAAAGATTTCAACTTCGTTGTGCTCACTTCAACCATTGAAGTGTGCATACCTTTCTAGCAACCTTTTTGAATTTTACAAAACTCTCAGACTGTGTCAAGTACACATCCTTGAGAAAACTTCCTTGAGAGGAGAGTTGGTTTTGTTATTCAACTGCCATATCATAATATGTAACCTTTTGCTAGAACTATCCGCAAAGACTAAAGCATCACTACGGAAGATCAAAATCTTGTAGTAGTTAACTCTTTGAACTTCGTCGAAAACAACTTTTCGATAAGTACAATTTTAATAGGATGTAAAATCCATGTCTTTGTCGCTATATAGACCCTTTTGCTATCGCTAGGCATCATGCCTATCGAAAGGACTACCAAGTCACATACTTGATATTCATACAAGGATACTATGGCGGATATAATGACTCATAGTCAATTTTACGAAGTCAGGGCCCATCATTTGCTTCCTTTATAAGGTCCAGGTCCTTTGTTGTCAAAACAACACTTTATACTTAAACCACAAGTTGTTCTAAGTACATAGTTTTTGGACTTTTTGGTACATTTCGCAAACTCATTTGAAGTATCTACAACATTTGTAGTGTCTTCTACTTAGTCAAAATAGTAAACCCCGGAACAACTTCCAGTGCTGCGCTACTCTTGACATGATAACGGAGATTCTGTAATCTTGTTGAGTTTGTACCGTGCTCCCACTCACTTGTTTCGCAAGAACTACTTTCTCGAGAAATCAACCCTTTCTGACAAACAACATTTGTCTTTTGGTTTGGTGATAGGAGAAATACCCAATGTTTTATTTGGGATAACCTTATAAACATACATTTATCCTATTTTGGTTGTAAACATTTTACACATGCTATGCATACCAAAACATAAGAAAGTGACAATTCGGGTCACTACCCAAACCATATCTTATATGTTGTCAATTTCAACGGATCATGATGGTGCTCTATTCAGTGGAAAAACGGTTGTCACTAATGTATAAACTACAAAATTATAATGGCATTTTTATTAATCTTACCATGTCAAACAAGGTTTGATTTTGTCTCTCGAACACTCCAAACTAATGTGGGGTAATTCGAGTAATATAAGTTGTCGAACAATTCTGCAACTCCTCAGATGTTTTGCTAAACTCGTAACTCAAACTTTATCCTTTATGATCCAATCATAAATACTTGATTATCTTGTTACAATGATTTTAAATTCATATTAACAACCTTTTGAACCAATTCAAAATGTCAAACTCCGTTCCCTTTAAATAGATATACTCACATATCTACTCAAGTCGTCGACAGAATTTTATGAAGGAAAAATTAATCCACCATACATGACTACACATAATGGACTATATACATCAATATGTATAATCTCCACTAAATTAGTCGTCCATTCTACTTTGGCCTATGAACGGAATTCTAGTCATATTTTGGAAGAGGTCTCACAAGCGTCAATTTATTCAAAACAAAATGACTCCGGAAGTCCATCAATATGGAGTTCCTTCATGTTTTCCTTTCCGATATGAACTAAAATGGTGGTGTCACAATTTAAGTGAAAATCTTTTACGTCTTGCAACATTTAGCATTTAGTCTTATAGATGTTTACTTTACCAACATGATTTATATTAACATATCCATCAATTATGGAATATGGTCATCGTTTGAACAATCTCATTTGTTCTCACAAAAGACTAGAACAAAATAACAACTTATTAAGTTCTTAAAATAAATCTTGAATGTTTGGTTCGATACTACAATGAACACAATAACACTTTATTTATGTTCTTGTCATAATCGATTCCACATCTATTACTAGTTCCTTTTAGGCCCTTGTATTTCTTGCATTGCGTTGCTTTGTATGACAACTCATACCAACCAATGTGGTATCAAAATACCCAAAAATACTTTGTTAACTAGTAATACATCTATAACTTGTATATCAAGCATATACTCCTGAGCTGGACTTTTCCAGTTATCTTCTTTTCTGCCATATATCTATTTGCAATTCTATTTTCAATATTCTCTTTCCTTTACAGAAGAATCATTCAACATCAAACAATGCTAGTCTTACTAGCTCATTTTCTTTGGCGTGTTAGTCATATACTATCACCCATTGAGTCATACTTTGAGTTTGATTGTTCTATTAATATCACCATATTAATAGCATTCTTCTAGATTCCACTCTTAGCAATTTCCGAGTAAGGTAAACTACTTTACCCATACTTCTAATCCATCCCATCATAACAATTTTATGATTAAGCTACTATAGCTCGAAGGAAGGAATTTAGAGGATAATTTTTTAGCATCCAATTTCTTGGAATATTCAAACGCCTAGCGTCTTCAATCATTGCATATATTCAGATAATATAAGCAAACATTGTCACGCTAAATTTGCATATATTCAGATAATATAAGCAAACATTGTCACGCTAAATTATACTCAGTCATGTTGCTACAACTAAGTTTCTAGATATCAATATATCTTTCACTTGATTGTTTCTGAAAACAACTATTTTCAGTTCCTAAATCACCTTGATCAACAAAACATTCTTTTTGAAGATAAAGTAATACGGAAGCAACCATGACTCTGGATTCTAAGTAGGAATTATTTGCTCTCTAGATCAATCATTCATTAACCATATGGAGCTAGGTAGGAAATACCAAAAATATACAATAGGACTCAATTTTAAATTTCACTAATACGTTACCAATCTTAAATGGTATTTACCAGATCATAACAGTTATATCTCAATTAAAAATCTAAGTGTAAGGTAGTTATGTGGATGCCAATGACTACTACAAGTTGTGCAAATTCACTTTGATTTGTTGTTCATGATAAATAAGTTTAAGTTAATTCAAAATTAAACCATGAACTCCCACTCAAAAACAACATCCCTCTTAGTCGTCTTTAGTGATTACACGAACCAAATTCACTACACCAAAACCGATCATCACGTGAGATGATGTAGCTTCAAAGGCGAACATCGACATGTTCATCATATCATCCATATGACTCATGCTTCACCTTTCGGTTACGTGTTCCGAGGCCATGTCTGTACATGCTAGGCTCGCCAAGTAGAACCGTAGTTTTGCGTGTGTTTCAAGGCCATGTCTGTACATGCTAGTCTTGAAAACACCCGTTGTATGCGAACGTTGAGTCTGTCACACCCGATCATCACGTGGTGTCTCGAAACGACGAACTTTCTTAACGGTGCATACTTTAAGGAAGAACACATTATTATCTTGATATTAAGTGAGAGGGATCATTTTATAATGCTACCATCGTTATCTAAGCAAAACAAGATGCATAAAAAGGATTAACATCACAGACATCACATGAAAGGATAACGTGATATGATATGGTCCTTCTTGCACTTGATCTCCATCATGTGCATTATGGTATGATCTCAATCATTCCACCGGCGTGGTACCAAGTACCACGGTACCCCAAACTTGATTGTCCATCAATAAGAAGACAACCATATGGATACCTTCCGGTATATCAATAATTTACAAAATAGATCATCTCATAATCAAATTTGTAATATTGACCATATCACATCACATGCCCAGCAAAAACTAGTTAGACGCTTCTAATTTATTTTTGCATATTTTACGTGGCTTAGGGCTTTCGATGATAGAACCGTTCATACCTACGAACATAAACCACAACGTTGATAAACATATTTTTAGCAACCCTTCGTAGATTAGATCTTAACTATAGTAGGAGAAACAGACACCCGCAAGCCACTTATGCAATACAAGTTGCATGTCAGTTGTGGAACAAGTCTCATGTACGTGGACATGTAAGGTTAGTCCGGGCCGCTTCATCCCACTATGCCACTAAGATCATAAAATAGTCAAGGAGGTAATAACATGATCATCAACGCCCACATACACCTATGTGTTCTACCCGTACAAAACATCTACGCATAGATCCGGCTCTGATACCACTGAAGGGGAACATAGCATAGAAAACAAAAAATTTCCTACGCGAGAGACACCCGAAAGGCCAAGATCTAATCTAGGAGACGAAGTGTAACGGGCAACAAGAGGGTTAAGAGAACACATACCCTCGAAGACTCAAAGTGGTACGAGATCAAATCTCGTTGTTGGCGTAGTCGTACTCACACCGATCCCGATAGCGAGAAGATGAGCACCGCAATCCGGCGGTGCATCCGTGATTGGTCACACGTACGGTTGATGACGACCTTCGTTCCCTCGTTCCAGCGGGGCGCGGAAGTAGAGGATCCCTCGGAACTCCAGCAGCACGACGACGTGGTGGTGGTGAAGAATCCCACGGTCAGGGCTTCGCCAAGCCGGAGACCATGAAATGGAGCAGCGAGTGGAGGGAAAGGGAAGTGGCAAAAAGTGTGTGGAGGAGGAAGAGCTCTCACCCTCCTTTTATAGGAGAGGGGGGAGGCAGCCCAAGGGGGTGCGGCCAGCCCCATGGTGTGCCCCCACCTCTTCCCTCATGATGTGAGTGGACACTCCACTCACACCCACTCATTTTCCTTTAAACCCCACTTAGAAAATCCAAGAGTTTTTCTTTAATAAATCAATAAAACATTTTTATTTCTTTATTTCAGCATTTGTTAATTCTATTAACAAACATTTGCATAAAGCACCTCGAATCATTTGTTAATTCTATTAACAACCATTCGACGAAAAACCCCTTGAACTATTTCAATTTTCCCCGAAACAATTTCGGTGCTGTCCAAAATATTCTTCGATATTCCGTATCCTCTCAAACGCGTCATCGAACCTTAAGTGTGTCACCCTACGGTTCGCGAATAAGATAGACATGATCGAGACTCCTCTCCGATCAATAATCAACAGCGGGATCTGGAGATCCGTGATGACTCCTATATATTCAACGATGACTCTCGTGATCGTGTGTACCAACAACGCCGTGAACTATTCCCTTTGTCTCGCGATATTTTACTTGTCCGAGATTCGATCATTGGTATCAACCATACCTTGTTCAATCTCGTTACCGACAAGTACTCTTTTCTCGTTCCCGTGATATAACATCCTTGTGATCATATCACGTGCTTGCAAGCGGTTTCGATGTGATATCACCGAGAGGGCCCAGAGTATATCTCTCCGTCATTTGGATGGACAAATCCCACTCTTGATCCATGATCCTCAACTAATACTTTCCGAATACTTAACGACACCTTTATAGTCACCCTGTTACGGTGTGACGTTTGATGCCATCAAAGCACTCTTCCGGTATCAGCGATTGACATGATCTCATGGTCTAAGGAATAAGTTACTTCGTATGTTTGATATAACAATGTAAACTAAATGACTTGATCGCATTGCTATATTCTCTTTGGGTATATGTTCATCACATCATTCTTCTAATGACATGACCCCGTTATTAATAACATCCAATGTTCATGATCAGGAAACCTTCATCATCTATTAATCAACGAGCTAGTTAAAAGAGAGGCTTTACTAGGAACCATTGTTTGTTTATTAAGCACACATGTATCAACGTTTCCGGTTAATACAATTCTAGCATGAGAAATAAACATTCATAATAAACAAGGAATAAGATAATAACCATTTTATTATTGCCTCTCGGGCATATTCCCTTCACAAGTGTATTGGAATTTGCCAGGGAAGGGGATTAGTGATGGTTTAGTACTAGTGTAGTCTGATGTAGAAATTGTTCAGATGATCAAGGCCAGCAAGCACCACAAGACACTTGTGTTAATGTTGGATCACTCCAATTTTCTGCAGGACTTGAGAAATGATGTTTTCACTAAAGGTGGGCCTTATGTGCCTTCTTTGATAAGCCCTAAGGAAATACCTATGACCACGACAAGTGAAGCATGTACTTCAGCAGTGGTGGTAACTGCAGACAAGGATGTCCAGGAAATGAATTATGGGGAGTTCCAGTCAAATTAAATGGAGCCACAACAGAGTGATATCAGTGACACAGACTCGGATTTTGTCGATAGCGATTACAATGCAGAGTCAGGATATGATGACTTGTTTCTAGATAATGTTGACACAGAGGTGAATGATCACAATGAGAAAGAAGTGGTAGAGGAGCAGGATTTTGGAGCTGCACTTGAGGATCCTTGTCTGGATCTTGGTGAAGAAGAAGCAAAAAGGTTGAAGTATAAATTCAAATCATTTGATCCTATAGTGGACATGAAAAATCCAGAATTCAGAGTGGGCATGCTCTTTAATGATGTTAAGGATCTGAGAAAGGCATTGCTTTCATACATTGTAAGACAAAGAGTAAAAGTGACAAAAAAGAAAAATGACACTACAAGATTGGAAGCCAAGTGTTTTGAGGACTGCCCCTGGATGTTGAAAGCAGGCTTGGACAGCAGAACAAGAGGCTTTGTTATCAGATCATATGTAGGAAAGCACACTTGTGAGAGGGTGTGGCAATCAAAAGCATTGACAGCTAACTTCCTGACAGATAAATTCATCAATGAATTCAGAGATAATCAGAAGATGGACCTAGAGACTTTTGCTGCAAAGGTTAGAAGGGAATTTAATATGTGCCCTGACAGGTATAAGCTGGGAAGGGCTAGGAAATCTGCTTTGCTACAGATACATGGTGATGAGGAGGCACAGTTTGGACTTCTTTGGGATTATGGGGATGAGCTTAGGAAATCTAATCCCGGCTCCACATTTTATATGTCAACTAATCAAGTCAAAGTTCCTGGAAGTGCAATACCAAAGGAGCACCTTGCTACCTTGTATTGGTCATACGATGCCTGCAAAAGAGGCTTTTTGCAAGGTTGCAGACCAATAATCTGTTTGGATGGTTGCCACATTAAAACAAGGTACAAAGGTGTTTTGTTGACGGCAGTAGGCATAGACCCCAATGATTGTATTTTTCCTATTTCAATGGGCCTTGTGGAAGTTGAGTGCACTAGCTCATGGGAGTGGTTTCTTACAACTCTTAAAGATGATCTCAAGATCACCAATACTTCTCCGTGGACTATTATGAGTGACAAGCAAAAGGTATGCCTTTTTATACTTCTCCATGGTAGGTACCATCTTTGCGTCATCAACGACTCGTCGTCGATGAGTCGAAGATGGTTTAAAATAAATGGTAGGTAGTAAATGGTTTAAACTAAATGATTGAAATGCGTATTGCAGGGTCTTATAAATGTTGTTCAAAAAATATTTCCAGATGCAGAGCACAGGTTTTGTGTGCGACATTTGTTACAAAACTACCAGAGAGCTGGTCATAGGGGTGAAACACTCAAGAATGACCTCTGGGCTATTGCCAGGTCAACAAACCTTCCAAATTGGAGGAAAAATATGGACAAGCTATCGGTTGACAGTGAAGAAACATACAAGTGGGTTGATGAGCTTGTGCCTAATACTTGGATAAAAGCATTCTTCAATGAGTTCCCCAAATGTGACATGCTGCTAAACAACCATTCAGAAGTTTTTAACAGGTAGATACAAATTTATTGGGTTTATTACTTACTGAGATGCATAGTAGCATAAGTAACTTGACTGAATTTCCCTTATTTCATCTACCAGCTACATATTGGAACCCAGGGAGCTTCCCATCTTATCAATGCTTGAAACAATATTTTACAGGATTGTGCAAAGAATGGAAGGAAAGCCTAGAGAAGCTGAAAAGTGGAAAGGTAGAATATGTCCTAAAATTAAGAAGAAACTAGACAAATTTGTTGAGTGGAGTGCAAAGTGCAATGTTATGTCTGCTGGAAATGCAGTTTTCTGAGTCAGTTCATTTGAGTTGGATAGAACATACAATGTTGACTTCACCACAAGGAGCTGTGACTGCAAAAGGTGGCAATTAAGTGAAATACCATGTCATCATGCCATTGCTTGCTGCCGACATGAGAGGATCAACCCAGAAAATCTTGTGCATAGCTGTTACACTATTGACACTTTCCTGCAAGCATATGAATTCAAATTAGCACCACTAAGAGGTAGAGTGCATTGGGAGAAACAGAATGGAGTACTAGTGCATCCACCTCTGTACACAAAGTTTATGGGAAGGCCAAAGAAAAACAGGAAAAAGGCACCAGAGGAGAAAATAAAAAATGGTGTTCCAAGATTGAGCAGGCATGGAGTCGCTATGCATTGTTCTGAATGTGGCAGAGATGGTCACAACAAGAAAGGACACCAAAAATTCTCCATGATCTCAATGCACCCACTGCTATTTGGAGATGAAAGGCAGCAACCTCAGCTACCAGATCTCAATGCACCCACTGAGATGTTCTCCCAGATTTGAACCTGCATGAAGTACCTCTAAGTCAAAATGCACCTCCAGTAGATGATATGTAGTTGACATTCTTGTGTGAATCAGTGTGGAACATGTGTGAAAATTCTGTGAAAATTCCAGTGAAATTATAGCTCACTGCATAATCAACTGAATGCCTAGTGGTACACATTCATCTCTGTTATATATTGCCTAGTGGTATATTTACAGAGATTTATAAGAATCTCTACTGTCAGGCAAAAGCTTACTTTAACTTTTTAACACATTGTATAGGGCAGTGTATTTGATAGCAGATTCTAATCACAAAGCCTCATCACTAGCAGTGGATTAGGGAAATGGTAACAACACGGTACGAAAATTTCACTGCAACATTCAATTCTTTATTGCCAATTCACATACAGTACATAACACAGATTTGCATAGCAAAACACACACCACTCCAATTTTGCACAGCGCACACACATTTGCATCACACTAATCCCCTAGCAAAGATGCCATCCGGAAATACACATGTAGGAATACACCGAGCAAATGCTATATATTTCCTATATGTACTTCTCATCCCCACCATGCCGCTTGCCATCCACAGCCCACGGCCATCCATGCTTATGAAATCCACATCAGTTGGTGATCGGCAGCAGCGGCGTCAGCTTGGACACCACCCACCCTGAAATGCTGCAATGCAAATACACAAGCACATCGACCAGCTCAACAAATTAGGCAGGGAATCGGTCCATTTTTAATGTAGTTGAAGGCAAAGTAAGCTTGGTTAGATGTCTTAATTACCAGACAGAGAGCGAGGCCGAGCATGAACTCGGGCAGACCGACGATGTACAGGAACAGCGCGACAACGATGATCCACTAGCTGAGGCTGAGCATGAGCGAGGCGTCGAGGAGACCCAGCCCAAACTTGTAGAAGACGAGGTAGCTAAGAGGGATGCTATATCAGTCGAGGAACAATCGAAAAAAGGTACGCCCCATGCTCCTGTCAGCAAACTGGTAAAATGCCTACAATCGAATAGTTTCTTCCAAATGCCAAACCTGGTAAATGAAAACCTACTAATCTGGAAACAATTGAAACAGTATCTACCTACTCAAACTGGAAGAGCATTCTATCTGGAAGAAGCGAACACATCTCTGCAGGCATCAAACTGCCGGGTGCTTATAAAAAATGGAGGCACTCCTTAATCCAAGCTAGACTGAACTGTAAGTTGCTAGAAACGTAAGATTGCTAGTCAATCAGTGCAGGTGGTTCTGAAAATCAAAATCGACTATATACCATATCACACAGACACACGCGTACACAAAGGAGGAGAAAACATGTATATATACCTGCTGAAATGGGAGTACGTCAGAGCTAACTTATGAAGCCACATCCAGGATCCAGTACACGATGCAGTCACCTTCGCCCACCCGTCCTCGCCGTGTTGCTTCCTCCGACGGCAGCCACGCTGCTTCCGCCGACCGCGCAGGGGGGTATCTATCGCCGCCGGTCGCCTCAATGCCTTGAATCCATCCCATCGTGTATCGCCGCCGTTCGCCTCAGCGCCTCACTCAATAAAAACGGAGCAAGGATCGATCTCCGCCGCCGCCATGTGGTTTGTAGGTTACGGCTCGTCCGATTCGGGGATTTCAGTCTACAAAAGGAGCAAGGACGGTAAATAAAAATTCATCTACTCTTAGGGGGTTTTACGCAATTATTCCAGACGAGGCCTGTCCTCTTTGCCACCGTGGCGCATACACGTTTCGCCCGCACGGGCCTTGTAGACTAATACGAACCCGATGGACAAGTTCTTGGACGGCGGGTTCACGCGCTGCAAGTTCTAGGACGAATCTGCACCTGATGGACAAGTACCTGGGCCTCCCGTGCAATTACCTCTTTGAGATATATTTTCATGTATTATCTGATGAGATGTTCGATAAATATCTGTATCTATTTTGCCGTTGAGCATTGTGTGACGTCGAGCTGATGTTTTGTTTTTCTTTGTCATGTCTTGCAAAATTGAACTTGTCTTTGCTTGTGAATTGATTGTTTGATATATATTCGTATATTCTGTGCAAAAATTGGATTTTTACTTGAGTGCATATGTCCATGTATAGGTGAAGTTTCCGATCTTATTATCATGTCTAATTCAATCCTCTCTCATCCCCAAAATGAAAATAACCAGGGGGAATTGGGATTATAGTGGAAAAGAGGAGAAATGAAGGGATTGGGTGAACGGGAGGGATTCACCAAATCCCCTCCCATCCCCAAATCTCCCACCACTAGAAAAACCGAGTAAACAAGGTCGTCACAAGTGTATAGAGGGGAGGGGGGGTCTTCAACACATGGTAAGCCCGAGGGGGCGGGGAGGCGCCGAGCTAAGTGGCACTACTACAGAAAATATTATAGGAGGCGCATTTTTTTTATGCGAGGCGCATATAGAATGCGGCTCCAGCGTCAAGCCTCGCGTATGTGGGTTATGCGAGGCGCTCATATACCTCCATATAGGAGGCGCATTTCAAAATGCGGCTCCTATATGCAGGTATATGAGGCGCATTTCAAAATGCGCCTCGCATATGGAGATAAATGCGCCTCCTATATATCCCCATATGCGCCTCCTATAGTTCCCAATATGCGACTCCTATAACATTTTTGATTTTTAAAATTTGCAGAATTTACTGCACATTCCAGAATACATATATACAGATATATAGATACACAAATATGGTACAAACAGTCCAGAATTTCCAGAAACTAGAATCACCATGAATACCATCAACTTGGATCAATCGCACATACATATAAGCAAGTTCATTTATACGAAGTACATCACACAACACAAGTGTTTGTGTCTCCGATCGAGTACAAGGTCACAATCACGTTACAACCGCGACGACGGATCGAGCTCTAGCTAGATTAGGTGAGAGTAAAACATATAGACTACGATGGATAGCAACGAGGCGATGATGATCACGATGAAGTTGCTCCACTTCTTCCTTCCGTGCCTCCACTTCTCTTCCGCCAGCTCTCTTCCGCCACCTCCTCCACTTCCTCCACTTTTCCTACACTTCCTCCACTTTTCTCCCGCCACCTCTCTACTCGTATAGCCTTGGTAGAGCTTTCCCGAGAAGATGTTCACTTGCTTCGCGCAGTCTTCCCACTCCTCGTACACACCTATAATCAGGCATGGGCCGCGGCATAGTGAGGCAGCGGCGGCCAATGAGGAGCGCGTGCGTGACCTAGGTGCGGTGCTGGCGTTGATACATTTTTTTAGTGGAACGCTATATACAGAGGACTAAGTGGGCCGAGTGGAACTGGCCAAAAAAAAATCCTGCTGGAGGAGGCGTGCAACCAAGGTGTGACGAAGGATGGGCAGGACGCCAACTTAACGGTTGAAGGAACCAATTCCTTCTTTTAGATAGGAGAGAAGAGAAAATAACTCAGCAGTTATTGCCTTCTTCCAATCTTTCTAATCCGACCTTTGCTTACGATCAGCGAGAGTGTTAGAATCTGGGTCAAGATCTATGATTGAGGCAAATTTTTTGGCAAAATAAATGTCGACATTTGCCATATCTCGATTAATTGACTCGCCCGAATTAATATAATTAATGGCCATTTCGTCATGGAGTGCATCAGGCACATTCTCTTCCTTCACCGGATTTCCCATTCCGGGAGCAAGATCCTTTAGCTTTCCCACTCCAATGTGTGCGCACACATCTTCGCTGGGTATTTCCGAAGTAGGAAAATTCAAGTCCGAAATTTCGTGCACTGAAACATCCGTACTTGTGTCAGGTCTCAACTGGCTCCCCTTTGCAGGGGTAGGCTGCGATAAATCTCTATTATCCTTTTTCTTCGGGCGTCCCCGGGTACTTGGGATTTGAGAAACCGGATTCCTTGTCCTCTTAGGCCTAAGAAGGGGAGCGGGTGTACCATGATTTCTCTTTGGTATTTCAACCCTTTCCGGTGCATTGCACGCAGGCACATGCGACTTTGTCACAGTCTTTAAGTCACTAAAGTGATCAGGCAGTTGATTGGCCAACGAGTGCAAATCTATTATCTTTTGAACTTCTCTATTAGACTCAGCAGTGCGCGGGTCATGAGCGTGGATCCCCGTGGCTTGCCACGTAAGTTCTTGATTTTTATCATCAAGAGGTTGATTATCTTCCCCTAAAGTCGGAAAAAGATCCTCGTCAAAGATGCAATCAGCGAAACGAGCCGTATGACAGTCACCTGTCGCGGGGTCCAGAAACCGGATTATGGACACAGTCTCATAACCAACATATATCCCCGACTTACGGAGCGATACCATTGCTGATCGCTGAGGGGGTGGTATTGGTACATATACCTGGCAACCGGACCTACGAAGGTGGGAAATTTTCAGTGCCGACCCTTGCGCAAGCTGCATAGGAGAATGGATGTTGTAGGCCGATGGTCGAAAGTTGATGAGATTGGCAGCGTGTAACACCGCGTGACCCCAACATGTAGTTGATAAATTACAACCCTGAAGGAGCGATCTGGCAATGAATTTAATTCTATTAATCAATGCCTCCGCAAGTCCATTTTGTGTGTGGACGTGTGGTACAGAGTGCTCAAGTTTGATTCCTGCTGCCATGCAATAATCATCGAACGCCTTTGAAGTAAATTCACCGGTGTTGTCCATTCGAATAGACTTAATACGATGATCAGGAAATTTATTCCTCATTTGTATGATCTGAGAGATCAACTTTGCAAAAGCATGGTTCCTTGTTGATAGCAGGCTAACATTGGACCATTTAGAGGAAGCATCAATGAGCACCATGAAGTACATAAACGGACCCGACATGGGCTGAATAGGACCGCATATGTCCCCTTGGATACGTTCCAAGAACGCGGGGATTTCATCCTTCACCTTTAGGGGGATGGTCTAATAATTAATTTCCCCTTAGCGCACGCGAAGCACACGAAATCATTAGGATTATGGAAATTTTTCACATTAACATTATGACCATTAGAGTTGTTAATTATATTTCTTATCATCGTAAAACCGGGATGGCCTAACCTATCATGCCAAAGGCAGAATAGTTTAGAGCTTCTAAAAACAGTTTTAAGGATAGTGTACATGGGCAATGCTACTATCTTAGTGTAGTACAACCCTGTGGCGAACGAAGGATGCCTTTCGACAACATGTTTACCATTTTCATCGTGTTTCGTGATAAGTAGGTACTCCTTACCGATGTCATCATTATGGGTCTCAATGTGGAACCCATTAACACGAATGTCTTTAAAACTCAAGAGAGTACGAGTCGCTTTCGGGTACAACAATGCATCATTAATGATCAAAGTTGTTCCAATGGGGAGTGTTATAGTGGCTCGTCCGGAGCCAACTATATGATGACCGCAGCCGGCGATCGTCGTAATACTCCCTGGAATTTTCTTGATGCGCTCAAAGTATTTTGTATCTCTCAAGATGGTATTGGTGGTACCGCTATCGGCAAGGCGCGTTTCCTCCATTCGGGCGCAACACGTGTTCTAAAATATAGTGTCTAATTATTAAACGTGAGCGAGGAAGATGCTACAGTAATAATAATTGAACATGCAAATATTTCAGAACATAACATGCTTATCTCTATTAAATAATGGAATGAATGAATGATGACGAAGTCATCCAAGCGTCAATAAATGTTTAAGGGAACAAATAATGTTGCTCTCATAGAGTTTACAACCAAATCAAATGAATTGTATCAAATTATTGCCATAAAAATCATGAATAAATGAGCGGAGTTCAGATGGTGTCCGCAAGGTAACCATCCAGCTCAGCCGAGATCTCCATCTCGCTAAGCTTCTCCTCAGTGGCTATCATGGTGGCGGCAGCGGCAATGTCCAACTGTGGCGTTGGAGGGGACACGGTGGCGTTCGTGGGAACCGCCACGTGTGCCTCCACAGGTGCCCCACACTAGTAGGAAAACCCCTACCAGTGACGAACAAATATGCACTACCGCTGGCGAAGCCCTGTTCGCCAGCGCTATGTCGCCAGTGGTAGCAGGTTACCGCTGGCGAACAGCGCTTCGCCAGCGGTAGTGTATGTCACCGCTGGCGAACAGTGCCTTGTTCGCCAGTGCTAGGTTCGCCAGCGGTAGCTATGTTGTTCGCCAGCGGTAGCTCCCAGCTTCGCCAGCGGTAGTGTTTGCCAGTGGTAGCTGTTTGGTTCGCCAGCGGTAAGTCTCCCAGGTTTGTATTTTTATTATTATTTTCATATAACAGTTTGTATATTCTGGTATTATACTATACAGGTCCAAATACATTCAATTTATGTAATTTATAAAGTTATATGAAACTGCGCTGGAGGCGAGATTCTGGTATTATACTACGTCCCTATAGATGATGTAGTAGATTTTGCGCTGGAGGCGAGATTCTGGTATTATACTACGTCCCTATAGATGCTGTAGCAGATTTTGCGCTGGAGGCGACCAAAGTTTTTGTCTGAATTCAGCATCAGACCATTCGACGATGCTCCGAAACCATTTGTCCACAGCAGACATGTATTGTAGACTGTATTGGTCCTTCACGATCTCCGTCATGTGTTGCAGGAGGTACCATGCCTCCATATGGCCGTCTGGCGCCTGCTTGGGGCAGGGAAACTCAGTTTTGTGTCTGAACACATATTTTCCTTGAATTAGCCGTCCATAGCATCATTGAGAACAGACTTGATGAGGGAGTAGTTCTTCTCCTTCATCGTACTCCCGGAGTCGAGATATAATGCGTGCGCGTCTCTCGGGTAGAGCATGATGAGGGTGCCGTATTTGTTTCTGCGCAAAACAGGAGTCCATATATATAATCCCTACCCTTGGGGTTGTTCAAGTACATGTCATGCATGTAGTAGGGGTCTGCTAGCCCGATGTTTTTGACATTCTCTATGGATAGTTGATGCGCCAAACTGAGCGTAAACAGACGGACGATTGACAAGTGGAGGGATTTCATGTGGAACATCCGAAAAATGTCGTCAAATCTCACGATGATCTTGTTTGCGTTGCCTTCAGTGACAAATCCCGCCGTAGATGGCACCTTTGCGACAAAAACCGGCAGCGTTGGATTTTTCTCTTTGAGAAGCATCTCCTCCATATATAGAATATCGTCATGGACGCTACGCATATCACCTGACAGCAAGGAGACCAACCTCGGTGGAAGCATCGGTTTGCGCAACTCATGGATCTGATGCCAGTCGGTTATGGGTATCCTGTCCAATACCCGTCCTGTCTGCGGCTTAGACTTGGTCCCCTCCACCGGTTGGCTCATCGATGCAACGGTAGAATTCTTCTTAGTTCTTTTCCGTACCGTCTTCTTAGGCTGAGTCTGATGAAATACATCCGCTACCTCCTCTTTGAGGGCGTCCTGGCTGATGACTTCTTGCTCGGGGACTGCCGGTTCTTGAGAAGAGAAAAGACGCTTTGTGCATCGATATTTATCCGCTTCCTCCGCTAGCAAGAGAAGTTGATCAAAATCATCCAGGCCGGGCGCCCCCTCGTAAGGATCGTCGACGAGGTAGTCATTGGGGTTCTCATCTTCAGCATCGTCGCCGTCGTGTTGCACGGACTTTGCAGGTGAGAAATCCTTGTGTTGGCTCGGGTGCCCCGACCCCTGGACCGGTGTTGGAGTGTTGACAGGAGTACTTTCCAAACGAATTAGTGATTTCGGCCAGGTCAATGGCCAAACCAAGCATTGCTCCAGGTTCAACTCGTTGTCGGCTGCGGGTGGTTGGTTCGGAGGATCGAGAGCACCGCAACCAGGGAGCACCCGAGTTAATGTCACTCTGAACACGTCCTCGGGCATACGAACGCCGTGGGATACGCGGTTGAGAGGTGTTATGATTTTTCCTTTGGCCACGTCCTTTAATTCGCCGTTCACACGAAGGAGCAATGTGCATCCCGTCTCGTCGGCCTGCGAAACATCGCGCGATCGTTGTTAGAGACTGAGGCCGTCACGAATCAAGTCATAATATATAATTAAGCAGTGGACGTTGAATTACCGTGAGGGCATTGAGCTCGGACAAGGGGGATGGACCGCTAAGTGTCGGCGGCAGCGTTGAAGAGACGTGGCGGGGCGGCGACGGATCTTTGCGACCTTCCGGCTGAGGGTTGGGGGCCGGCTCGTTCTGCGCAGCAGGCGCCACGACGGGGGCCACGTTCTGCGCAGCAGGCGCCACGACGGGGGCCACGTTCTGCGCCGCTGGCGGCACCATTTGGGCTATGTTTATCTCGGGGAGTGGCCCTTGTCCTCCAGCTGCCATCCACGGCGCTAAGGACTGAGCGACGGACGCACAGATGGTAGGGAGGAGCTCATTGAGCCTCTCGTTCACAAGCTCGTCGACCGTCTTCTCCGGGGCCTTGTTCCGCTCCTTTCTCTTCTCCTTGGTGTCCGGGTAGTAGTGCGCATGCCGATGACCCTTTTCGAGGCCATGCACATGGCCACGATGCGGCTTCTTGTCAAGGGGCACTCCCTTCATCGCGTTAAGCGCCCTAATAAAAGGGGTGTCATACGGGTCCTTGTTCGTCGTCGCCGAGGACCCCCCGTCAGATTGAGATAGGCGTTCTTTTTCTTCTTCCTCGAGATACTTATTCTCGAGCATTTTGACCTTCTCGTTCAACACAAGATCGTCGGGCTTTTTGGGATCTTCCCTATAATGGGCCCTGACAAAATTTCTCACCTACGGGTCGGTGATCTTGTCAAACGGGTTCGGCCCTTCTCTCTTCGCATCCTCCTTAGCCCAGACTTTCTGCTTCCCAAGGTAACCCCGGCTTCCGAGATTGTGAGGGCCAATGTTCTTTTTTCGCTGCTCTTCCCCCAATTACTCAGCGCCACCCTTTCCGGTTTGAGTTCGTCGATCTTGAATTGGGCCAAGTCTTCCTCGGAAATGGAGGGCCACATCTTATGGATCTCATCGAAACCCTTACCCTTTGCAATCATCTCCCGAAAACTGGATCTCCAAGTCGTAAACGCCTTGGTGAACATTCCCAGTGCTAACGAGTTGACCATATTCTTCTTCAGGTCCAGGTTGTCGTAAGGATCCGGGAACTTGTACCTCGTGTGCAGCTTCTCAATCAGCAGGGCGGCCATAGCCTTGTTTTCTTTATCTCTGAGGTGCTCCATATTAACGTTGTCTAAGTCTCGAGCTATGCAGCCTATCTGGTTTCCATAGCCCTTAGATTAACTCTCCGGCTCGAGGGGAGCACCGCTCTTGGGGTCCACTACCGTGAACTCTTCCCGGATGGTGGCGAGCATGTTGTGCCGCCTTTCTTTGCGCTTACGCGACGCCTCGCTACTGGAGGCGGTATCCCCGGTGCCACTACCGGTTTGATCACCTTCTGCGCCCGATGTATCGGTGCGCGGCTCTAACTCCTGGCGAACGGTTTCGTCCATCTCGTTGTCTGCATCGTCGCCCTGCATCTCTAGATCCGGGTGCGGATCTACGGGTCCTCCTCCAGCGCTAAGCATAGAAAGCCACGCATCGTCGTCCCCGTGTCCGAGACCAGAACCACCCGTCGCGTCGTTGTGAGCCATATCTAATGAAGGAGAGAAAACCTAAAATAAGTTCAACAAATCATGCAATTTAGACGATGTATACCCCATATGAGTCCAAATTTCTCGGACACTCTAAGTTGTGATATTTTTAGCAAAGATCATGCCAGAATTCATGGAAAATTTCGGCATGACCTTTGCTAAAAATATCACAAATGGAGTACCCAAATTTGCCGGAACGGAAATTAATCAACATTCCGGCAAATAGGGACTCACGTGGGGTACCTGCACATAAAATCCCACCCCTCATATTTTCATCGTCATCCACACGAAGGTGGGCACATATCAATACGACCACACCATGTCCACCATCCATCACCACCACCCATATCACCACGCCATCCATCACAACCATCCATCACCACCATCCATACACACCATCCATACACACCATCCATCACCACCAACCATCACCAACCACCAAAAACAATTGTGACATAACATGGGCACAAAACTATGATTTCTGTTAAGATATATAAGCACATGGGCAATTAACCAAAAGCAATTAACCAAAAGAGAAACACTTTGTTCTACAAACTTTGCCGAAATAATTTGTAAAATTAATCACATGGTCTTTATATCAAATGAGAGTAGCACCAAAAATTAAGTTGTTTAAGGCCCCAAAAATCATGGTTTTCTCCACAACAACAAATCAGAAATTTAACAAGTTTGTTCTACAAACTTTATCAAAATGATCTCCAATTTCTACCAGTGCCTCCTTATGGTAAATAATAACTTTCCACCAAATAGCATGTGGTTTTGAACTAGTTAAGTGCCTCAATTAATTATTGGAAGTTAATTGCAGAAATAAAATGAAAACAAGTGTGTTTTAAAAATATCATCAAAATGACTTGAAATTTGTACCATGAACTTTTATTGCCAAATAAGAGTGACACACAAAATTTTATAAAAAGTGAAGTTTGTTAACTGCTCAAAGTAATTAAATTTAAAATTTGGCAGAATTGAAAGTAGAACAAGTTTGTTCTACCAAACTCATCCAAAGGATCTCAAAATTTTACCACGATCTTTTTATGTTAGATAAGAATTTACTGCAAATTTCCTAGCGTAGCAGAGAGATATTTCTATCTCCAAGTTCATAGCACATGCACATACATCTATTTATCACAAGTTCATGGCATCAGAAATAATAGGGGCCATGCTATCCAGCAAGGCCCTAGGGAATCATCATATGCCATTAGATTTTAGGGGCCAGTAGCCTGTGCCTTTTATTCTGGTTGGCTAAGACCAGTATCAAAGCCTCTATTTGATTCACTGGAGCTTTATAAGGGAACATAGCATCAGGCAACAAAAATGGTGAATATGACATACACATTTAGGAGTGCAAAGGTATATGATTCAAAATTCCATGATGATAACACCCATCTCAGATTAATTAATTGCTAAAGTTTCATGTCATTACAGTACGTGTGCTCATGGGAGCTTTATTTGGATAAGGAAACAACAACATACTAGCATCTGGTAGCAAACAAACAAACCATCTATAGTCCAGCACCACTACCTGATGTGAAGTGAAGTGATACTAAACCATCTATAGTCCAGCACCAAAACAAACAAACCATCTATACATTTTTACAGTAGCTAAAGATTACAAGCAATCAAGATTGAACTTGCTTCCGCACAAAATAAGACGGGAAGTGATACTAAACCACTAGTGAGATGATGAACAACATATCACAAATAATATGGGATGGATCCTGGTTATTTTCAGCAAAAAATTACATGTAGAACTTCCGTCGAGCACCTTCTGTGCGTGGCAGAAGAGGGGGCAGCAGCGGGCAGCACGCCGGCGGTGCCGCTGTAGAGGCAGTGCGGCAGCCGCAGGGGAGGAGGAGGGAGACGCGGGGGAGGAGGAGGGAGCAGCGCGGGCAGCAGCCGTGGCGTTGATCGATGGAGCCGCAGGGGAGGTTGGGGCGCAAACACAGAGAGGGAGAGGGCCGGTGTGGAGGGAGTGGAGGGGAGGTAGCGAGAGTGGAGCAGTGGAGGGCGTTAGGCAGAGGGCCGGAACGCGCGGTGGTCGCTGAACACAGACTCGCCGGAGACGACAGGGGAGAGGAACGTGCGCGCGCTGTGTACGATTGAAGCGATCGTGAAAAACGGCTAAGTCCCCGCGGCCCCTGTAGCTCTCTATGGGGGCTTACCGCTGGCGAACCAGCAGCCACGTTCGCCAGCGCTACTTTTTTTATTTATTTTTCTTTATTTTTCTTTAAAATGATTTACTTTATTATTTTTTCTTAATTTTTCTTGAGAAACATTACTGTTTTATTTTTATTTATTTCTTTGAATTGATTTATTTTTGTTATATTTTGTTTTTCATTATTTCCTTCATGTTTTCTCTCGTTTTCTTTTAGTTTTTTATTGTTATACAAATAATAATGTTTTATTTTGTTTTCTTTATTTGTTTAAATTATTCAAAGTCATTTAATTTATAATAATTCAAACACATTACAAATTAATTTCAAACACATTACAAATAATAATGTTCTATTTTGTTTTCTTTATTTGTTTAAATTATTCAAAGACATTTAATTTATAATAATTCAAACACATTACAAATTAATTTCAAACACATTACAAATAATAATGTTTTATTTTGTTTTCTTTATTTGTTTAAATTATTCAAAGACATTTAATTTATAATAATTCAAACACATTACAAATTAATTTCAAACACATTACAAATAATAATGTTTTATTTTGTTTTCTTTATTTGTTTAAATTATTCAAAGACATTTAATTTATAATCATTCAAACACATTACAAATTAATTTCAAACACATTACAAATAATAATGTTTTATTTTGTTTTCCATTATTCCCTTTATGTTTTCAATTATTCCCTTTATGTTTTCAATTGTTTTCCAATATTTCCTTCTTGTTTTCTCTTTTCATTATTTTGGTTTTAGTTGTTTTCTATTGTTTTTTCTTTATGTGTTCTATTGTTTTCCGTTGTTTCCTTCATGTTTGAAATACAGAACAAGGTACATTAAATTTATAATAAGTGCACATCGATATCAGACCAGTTGATCCATGCATATACATAGTTTCGTCGCATACAATTGGCAGAAAGATATATACATAGTTTCTCTGTGTTTGATCTTTTTGCCTTTTTTGGTCGCAGTTGCATAATTTAACCCCACATTATGACTTCTTCTTCTGAATGGAAGACCATGCCTAGGTAGCAATGTTCTGCTTCTTCTTGTTGTGTATGTTGCATGACTATCATCATCATCTTCTTGATCATCGTCAATATTTGGGTCGCCGAACGTGTCGAACTCGTCCTCGTCAACGACTCCATCCATTCCGGTGATATTTCTTTTCCCTCTCCTCACGACAACACGGCTAGGACTTGCGGGGTCTGTTATGAAGAAGCATTGGGACACATGCTTAGCCAATACCCATGGCTCATTTTGCGCTGTGACATTCGCGCTTGATGAGGTTCCGGCTTCGGGAATAACCATGGTTGTAAAGTATTGGTCTTCTTTTCTGACGGTCGACATCCTAGCCCATCTGACGCGGAACATAGGCACCTTCTCTCTAGAGTAGTTAAGCTCCCATATCTCCTCGATCCTTCCGTAGTATCTTAACTTTTTGCCACCGGTGTAGGATTCCATCGTTACCCCTGAGTTTTGATAATCGGAAGTTTTGTCTTTCTCCTCTGTGTAGAAAGTGAACCCGTTGATATCATATGCTTGAAACGTCGCTAGGTTGGGAGCTGGGCCATGTGCCAAGGCGTACAATAGTTTATTTTTCGCACAATCCCTTGGCGGTGGATTAGCGACGATCACATCTTTAAACCAACGCAAGAAAGTGGAGTTATGCTCTCTGATTATTTCTCCTTCAGTCCTCCGCTTTCCTTGTTCACTGTACTTTTTCATAATCGAGCTCTTGTGTTTTTCCACCCAAGTATCGACCATGTCAATGTGTTGGAGAGCTACTAAGTTTGCCCTGTTAAAGTCGGTGCGTCGACAAGCCCGATCCACATGCACTTCTCTACGTCCATTTTTGTGACCTACTCCATCGAGCTTGCCAATGTATCTGTTTCTAGGCAGACCAACAGGGTCCTCCACGTCCATATGATTCGTGCAGAAAGAGATGCACTCTTCGGTGAGAAAGCCCTGAACGATGCTTCCATCCGGACGAGCTCTGTTGCGAACATATCCTTTGATGACCCCATTCATCCTTTCAAACGACATCATGTTATGCAGGAACAACGGCCCGAGATGGATGATATCGTCCACGATATGGACCAACAGATGAACACATATGTCAAAGAATGATGGTGGAAAGTACATCTCAAGCTCGCATAGTATCACGATAATCTCTTCCTACAGCCTTGAGATCTGCTTCCCCGTGATCGACTTTTGAGATATAACGTCGAAGAAGTTACAGAGGCCAAACAGGGTTTCCCGGACGTGCTTGTCCATTATTTCGCGGATCGCAACCGGAAGTATCTGCGTCATCATCATGTAACAGTCATGAGACTTCATCCCGCTAAACTTTTCTTTCTGCGCGTCGAGGAATCTTCTTATTAGCCCTGAGTAACCGCTAGGGACTTTGACTCCGAGAAGGCACATCATCAATTTTGTGATCTCGTCCGGACTAAGAGTGAAGCAGGAGGGGGGGCAGTAATAGTCATTCCTCTTAACCCTTTTGGCCTTGCGACCCTCCGTCTCCTCATCACATGATTGATAGCCGTCGTCATCATCCAGGCGTCCCCTCTGAAGATCTACCCTAATACCAAAATATTTCAGGTCGTTTCTTGCTTTCACCCCGTCTTTGGTCCTCTTCGTCATGTTGAGCAGCGTGCCAAACAAACTTTCAAACACATTCTTTGTGATATGCATTAGATCAAGGCAGTGAGGCGTATCGAGAATGGGCCAGTATGGCAAGTCCCAAAACACCGACCTCGTCTTCCATACATCCAGAAGCGGTTTTGGCGCCTTTTGCTTCTTTCCCGGCTCTGGGTATTCCTTCCAATCATTCAGCAACTTGTAGATTTCTTCGCCGCACCTCTTACGTGGAGGTCCACGGAGCTCATCCTCACCATTAAAAAGGTCTCCTCGCCTTCTCCACGGGTCTTTGTTGGGTAGCCACCTTCGACGGCCAACGAAAACTGTTTTCGAAGACCCAGGATCTTTCGGAAGTTGCATAAACATGGGGTCATCCATGCACCTCACGCAACCGTTATGTACGTGGCACACCTGGCCCACCACACATCCGTAGCCGAGTAGGTCGTGAACCGTACAGAGTAAGACAGCTCTCATTGGGAAATATTGTTCACCGAAGGCGTCCCATGTGTTCACCCCTTCCTCGGCCCATAGCGTGTCCAGCTCATCTTTAAGCAACTTCAGGTATAGATTGATGTCGTTGCCTGGTTGTTTCGGCCCTTGAATTAGCATACTCATGTGAATATACTTCCTCTTCATGCACAACCAGGGAGGGATGTTGTACATCCATACAAACACAGGCCAGGTGCTGCTCTGGTTGCCAAACGGATTGAGTCCGTCGGTGCTCACACCCAACCTGATGTTCCTTGCCTCCGCCCCGAAAGTTGCATATTCACAGTCAATTGCTTTCCATTGACTCGCATCTGAAGGATGTGTCAGAATTACTTTTTCACTCCGATTTGGATCTTTCAAAACTTTATTCCTCCTTTTCGCGTGCCAGCGCATGAGCTCTGCTTCCTTGCGGTCCTTGAAATACTGTTGCAGATGGGGAATGAGCGAAAAGTACCACACAACTTTTCGAGGAGCTTTCTTCTTCCCTTTCTTGTATCGAGCAGCGTTGCAAACTGGACAAATGGTTTTGTTCGCGTCCTCTTTCCGATAAATGTAGCAATCGTTGATGCACACATGGTATTTTTCGTGAGGTAAATCAAAGGGGCACACGACTTTCTTGGCCTCGTCGCAACTTTTAGGACAGATGTTGCCCTCTGGAAGGACATCGTGCCAGTATTGCAGGCTTGCATCGACGCTTATGTCGCTCCATTTGTATCTCGCCTTCATCTGTAGAACATTGAGGGCCACTCTCAGGCGGGACTCTCCCGGACCGCAGCCTGCATACAACGGTGTCTTCGACTCTATCTCTAGTTGCGCCAGCTTTGATTGGTCTCTAGCAGCAGATATCAAGTTAGTCGTCTTTCTCAAAAGCAGTTCTTTCAGATGAGGGTCACACACAACTTCCGTTAGGGGTGTCCCTGTGTCCTCGTGATCTTCTTCCACGTATTGTTCAGCAGCTTCTCCATGATCATGTGCGGGGTCATGAGGCTGATCTTGGTGATGTTGTAGTTCTAATCGATCGTTGTTATTCTCCTGTTGCACATCATTTCCTACCACCGCCGCCCCATGGACTTCATCATCTTCATCATCACTTACCCAATGACTGTTATACCCATCCATGAAAGCATACCTAAGGAGGTGACTGAGTAAGTCTCCGGAAAAGGGATTGAGCAAGCCCCCTAGTTCGCACTTTCGACATGGACATCGTATCTCCTTGCGGCCATTTTGTAACATGTCTTCTGTCGCGTGTCTCAAGTAACTATTCACAACACGTTCACTCTTAACGACCACCATTATATGTCGCCTGCACGAGAGCGCGCCAATATAATTAATATTAGAACCAAACATAACATATATATATATATATCGATATTCACGAAAAAAATCGGCATGACCTTCCTACAAATTGGAGGTTAGAGGAGTGCCAAACTTTGCCGAGACGGAAATGAATCAATATTCTGGCAAAGTGGCAACTCATATTCATATCCAAAATTTCACTTCATGTCGTATTCACGAAAAAAATTCGGCATGACCTTCCTACAAATAGGAGGTTATTAGGGAGTGCCAAACTATACCGAGACGGAAATGAATCAACATTCCGGCGATAGTTGGCTACTCAATTTCATTCCACAACGAATTGCACACATTTAAAGTCTCCATCACACGACCATATTTGAATCCGGTGAAATTTCACACATATAGCATATCGCGTGTATCCGGACAAGATTCATATACAAACTCATTTAATTATATATTAGCATTCATCCCACCTCAAATGAATAGATGGCTACACGATGATATCCGGAGATTTTTGGAGCTTTGGAGAGAGAGGGGGTAATTCTAGATCTAGATGGCTAGGAAGGGAAAACTTTGGGTAGAAATGGTGTTAGGAGAGAGATAAACATATATATAACAACTAAAATAATTTTAGTTGGTTCAAAAGAGAGTAGAAGGGTGGGGAAATTGGCATAAATTCGAGCTAGAGAGAGAGGGAGGGGAAAGTGGGGTGAGTGGGAGCACACTTATGGCAGATCTGACAGGTTACCGCTGGCGAACAGCCCTGCCTATTCGCCAGCGCTAACATGCGTCCTGGGCCCACATGTTAGCGCTGGCGAACAGGCAGGGCTGTTCGCCAGCGGTAGTAATCTTAGTGCTGGCGAACATCCAGGCCAGTTCGCCAGCGGTAGTTCAAGGGAGGGGCTGGTGCGCGCGCAGGTGGGTCCTACCCGTAGCGCTGGCGAACCATCTGGATTGTTCGCCAGCAGTAGTATCTGTAGCGCTGGCGAACATGAAATTGCGTTCACCAGCGGTACTAGCGCTGGCTAACCGAAAATCATGTGCGCCAGTGATAACCTGGTGGCTATAAGGCTTTCCCTACTAGTGCCAGTGTGCGCCACCACAGGCGCGGCGGGGGCGTGCGGATCATCACGAGCGCCGCAGCGGGCGTCGGTGGTGCCTCCATCTGGACAAGGTGCGCCTCATGCGCTCTCTTGGCCTTGAAGGCGTCCACGACGTGCTTGGGAGCATGACACTGCCTGGAGAAGTGAAGCTTCGATACGCAGCGAAAGCAGTCTTGGGGCCTCACGTCCCCTTACCCGCCTTTTGCTCCTTGGCCGGGTGGGGATGGTTTTGACCCTTCTTGCCTTTGCCTTTTCTGCCACGTTGCTTACTTTGGTTGGCGCACTTTGTAAGCGCCGACATAAGCTTCCTGGTTTGGGCCCCGTCCGAAAGGCT
The DNA here is from genome assembly GCA_028641055.1 of Alopecurus myosuroides. NCBI lineage: Eukaryota > Viridiplantae > Streptophyta > Magnoliopsida > Poales > Poaceae > Alopecurus > Alopecurus myosuroides. The sequence goes on from CM054057.1 coordinate 625,775,996, forward strand.
GCGAGGTGAAGTTCTTTTTCAGAACCTCATCCTGCGCCTCAGCAACTGGAGGGCGTCAATGAGCGCCGAGTACTGCGTGAAGTTCTCCCGGCGGTAGTTCCGCGCATTCTGGAGGTTACTTGGATGGAAGGTGGAGAGAGTTTTCTGTATCTTCTCCTCGTATGTGATTTTCGTATGACACATGTCGAGAGTTGCACAAACCACGTGTAACGCGGAATTGTACGCCGTCACCGACTTGTAGTCCGCAAACCTCAGACGCAACCAATCCCCCTCCGCCTTTGTCTTGACGTGGTACTTCAACCTAGCGAACCTCTCTTTAAGAGCGGCCCATACGGCTGAAGCACTCCGTTCAGCCATGCAATCGTTTTTCAACGTCGTACTCATGTGGTGGCAGAGGAAATGCAGTGCCTGCGCATTCTCTGCAGCACTCGTGATGCTGGGGTCCGTCGGGGTCCCCGCGACCAGTGCTCCCTTGATCTTCCGGCCCTCGAGGACGATCTCCATGTCCGAGGCCCAAGCCAAGTAGTTCAGACCAGTCTGAGCCAACTCCTCGAATTCACGGTTCATGATTCTGGCCATCTGTGATTTATGCAAACATGTATCAGACTACAACAGGTAATCGATTGCATAAAACGACGTTGATACAAAAATTCAATAAAGCGGCGTTCCAAAATTTAAGTAACATGCTTAAATGCTTTACTAAGTATTAAAACAATTAATAACGGTAGTAAAACATGGTATGAAAGCATGTAAAGAGAAATATTATGCTAAGCGTGTTCGAAACATGAAAATTAGCCATAAAAATGACTTTCTGAGTTTATTTAATGCCCAGTTATACAATTTCAGCAAATACAAACTATTTCAGGGTTTTACAGGTAAAATTATTTAACAGGAATAAAATATACGTATTTCTGCTCGGCCGTGTCGTGGGCCGGCCCACCACGCTCGTCCTAGCCAGGGAGCCGCTAGGGTTCACAGCGCCAGCGGCGGCGGAGCGCACGCGCGCGTGACCGAGCCAGAGGCTCAAGGTCGCGGCAGCGGCCGGCCTCCACCGGGCTCAAGGCGGGCGGGCGCGATGGGGGTGGGGGCGGGGACGCGGCGACGACGGACGGCGGCCGGGAGCGTACAGAGCCGGGGCGGGGTGCCGTCGGCGCGCAACACGGCCAGCAGGGCCACGGGGCGGGCGCGGCCAAGGACACAACAGGGGCGGGAGATGGGGCGGCGTGGCGAGGGCGGCCGCGGCCAGCCGAGCGGCGGCGCGTGCGCGTGGCCGAGCACGAGATCGAGGTCGCGGCGGCGGCCAGCCTCCGCTCAAGGCGGGCGGCGAGCATAGCGTCGCGGCTGGCGCGGGACGGCGCGGATGGCGTGCCGCGTGGCGCGGCGTCCGTTCCTGGCGCGAGGCAGGGCTTGGCCATCTGGGTCATTGCTCGTGTGCCAGTACGGTGCATCTCCATGGATTTCCATGATGCAAGGGTAAAAAAAAGAATTGGAAAATCATCGCCACGTTCATCTGGAACTGCGGCGGCACGAACGCACAGCGGATGCGTCGCGGCGGTAACGTGACCAGCAGGATCTCGTTTTGTACCGACTCTCTATAATACAGTCAACAAATCCCCCGTGAATCCGAGAGAATCGACATTGGCCGGCGACGTGTTCGTCAGCTCGTCTCTCGGGAGGGAAATCCGTACTACAGATCTGATCTAAAAATTACGCACAACGGAAAGAAAATTTCGTTACGGTTCCATTTTTGCGATCAGATCTGAGTTAGACCTTCGCGAGTTTTGCAGGGAGCCTGCTCGGTGTAGGCTCGACGGAGGCTCGACGATGAGACACGTGCGGATAACGTGTTACACAACCCCTGTCGGTTGGCCGGTCCCGAGGGTGTGCGATGTAGACGAAGTAGTCGAAGGCGAAGAATAACACACGTACGTGAAAGTAAATGACACAGTAGACAGATAAAAGGATAAGAACCCACTTTGTGGGGTTTGACCAGCCCAACATGGACTCAGCCAGCTGCACCGAAGTGGGCTGCGCTGGCCACGAAGGCCCAGTTTCCCAACAGATATAACCGGGCACCGTACCTTATCTCTAACCTGCCTGGCATCATCCTCAAACAAACATGATGCTTTTATAGGTCTGTCTGGCATACTTCACACAATGATTGTCATACTTCACAAAATGATTGCGTTGGATTGTCTGGCAGTGATACGCTATATAAGGGCATCTCCAATAGTGTACATGTCATCGTAAGATAGCAATGCCAACTAAGAAAAATGCTTACATGGCAAATAATAATGAAGTGAGAGAAGATGAGTCGTATGATATGCAACCAACAAGGTAGCACGCATGTCAAGACACTTTTCTCCTTTGGTCCCACTAAAATGATTATACAATACTTTACCAACAACTCTTCCAACAAACCATTGCAAGTGTTGTACGATACATTGTTGGCTGATGAGTTGGCTACTCTATCATACGACGTATCATGCAACCTATTGCGGATACCCTAAAACGACACTAGTAACGGCCGTTAGGCCTGTCCCAATGCATCGTTTCTTAGCACGTTACCATAAGTGCATTAATAATTTAAGAGACTACTAGTCTAATGCATTGTTTCTTAGAGGTTGTCTCTAAATTTAATGAATTGGTGCTCATGCATGGATTTGATTGGGCTATTAATCATTTTTACCTATGATAGCGTGCCAATGTTGTATCTTAGAGCAAGTACAATAAGGCCTTCCCTAATGGGAGTATCTTGGCACGATATCATAGGCAATTTGCTTATGTGGCACCCTATTAATTGAAGAAAGAGAGTGTAGTTGTATCTTATATAAGATACAACTCTTGCACGAGATCATAGGCAAAAAAATGTTGCTAGTCCAATCACAAGCAAGTATTAGGCCAAAATCAATTAATGCAACTTAACTTAGATACGCCGTATAAGAAACAATGCATTAGGATGGTTGTTTCTTAGATTGTATTCCTACCTATGATAGCGCGCTAAGATACTATGCATTACGGAAGGCCTAAGCCCATGTAAGCGGGCTATAAGGAATTAAATAATATATTTGTGTTTAGTTGGATGAGAGAGAAGAGGAGAGAGAAGAGAAGTGGGCTACAAGATAGTAGCCAGCTCTTGCACGTGTTCATAGGCACTTTGTGAGAGTGCAAGGTGGGCCATGTGTTGACAAAATAATGCATGCATATAGTATACTATTGTACATGTTGGCTATAAGCTGGCTATAAGATGACATGACAATGCCTTATAGCCAGTAGCCGGCTCTATTATTAACCATGCTCTTAGCTAAGATACAACCTCACTCTCTCTCATCATTAAGTAGTGTGCCACATAAGCAAAACGTCTATGAACCCGCGCTAAGAAACCCCTATTGGGACAGGCCTAACGGAGGAGTGATGATACACACCTACAGTATCAATTACCGAGTCAATCTACGAGACTAGGTGGAGTAATCAACGGGTGGGCCCTAGTGAAATTCGTGGGGAGCAGTTGGGCAGGTGTGGTCTAATAAAATCGGGACCCATATGTCCGTAAGGGCATCTTTAACAGTTTGTTAGTTAGCTTGTTGGTAAAATTGGACATGTCATCAACCAATAACACATCTTACAACCACTCCAATGGTTGTATGTAGTTTGACCAATAGGAGGTGAGAGAATATGCAAGACCTCTCTCTATTCTACCTTGGAGCTTGTGCAAGGGTTGTTGGTTAATCTACATACAACCTCACTCTCTCACATCATTTATTTTATGCCACATCATCAAAAATCCTATGTGGCAAAATCTACCAACGGCTATCTTACAGCTATTGGAGATGCCCTAAGCCAAGTCCATATGTCCTTCTTCCGTAACTCTAGTATTACCGGGCCACAAATCAAGGGACATGGTGTATTACAACACCGAGCTATAGTATGTACTCGATGCGAAGGCTGCAAGGACGACGATGAAGAAACTCATCATCAACCGCTAGTCATGAGTTAGCATACTAGTGACCACCATGCGCATCGTCTGGGCGATTGTTCCTGACCGCCGGTAGTATTTTTGGCCAGAGGTGACGAGAGAAATGTTACCAGTGAGATTTCAATAGGCACCAAAACTATTCTGTAGTCATTGTGTTCCGACGACGGCAGCAGTTGCACACAAATAGAAAAAAAAAAGATCCATTCTTTGTACAAATTCATTTGTATTTTAAAATAACCAGAACTTTATTTTGTCTCAACGAACAACCAAAATCTCATAAGTTTGGGGAACTCAATGGTTCCAACTATTTGCAGAATATTACTTGAACCGAAAACTTAAAATGAACCAAGTTCTGGGTCTCATATTGGATATGAATTTTTTTTTTTTTGAACAGGGAAGGACCCCGAAGGGTCTAGATGGTACTTGTATTCATCAGCGGCGGGTTACAAAGTACAAATAGGACCTCAAAAAATAAAAAGATTGCAGGGAGGTCCTTAACAAAATGCAAACAGACCCTGGTCGAAGAACCAAGAACGCAATCGAGTGCTCCGTCGCCGCCGTCGATGAAGAAGACGAAGTCCGCTCGACGATTCCCCACACGAACAGCGGGGACGAGACCACTTGCTGCAGGGCGGGAATAACACACCATCAAACGACCTTGAAGAAACCTTCGAAGAAGGTTGAAGAAAGCCTGGCGCATCACCGGCGCCACGACCTGGAGTTGCTGCCTGACAGCATCTTCATTCGGCAACCAAATTTGGCCCGCCGAGAGTGAACTCCACGCAAGAACAACACCATCACCATCCCGACCTCCTCCGCTACCGCAAACCACCAGCACCAAGCTCCTCCATCCCAAGCCACCACGACCGGCCAACAGAGAGAGCAGAGTAGCAGCAGAGCCAAAACCAAGGAGGCATACAGGGCGCTTATTGAATCGAGTTTCGTCTGCACAACCTTCAACTCTCTTCCACCTCGGAAACTCGAAGAAGGTGCACCGCCACAACCTCCCCGTACCACACCCAAGCACGGGGACGGAATAACTCGAGAGAGCGGGGAAGACGGCCAAACACGCAGAGATGGCTCCCCGGAACTCCACCACCAGCAAAAGCTCCTGCCACCAGAGCTTCGTAGCAACGAAGACCACGGCGAGCTCGCACCAGATCTGGCCGATGAGAGCCGGTGCTCTACTCCAAGTCACAACCTGAAACAAGCAAAGAAAAAGCAACCTAGCTAGTCTATCTACAGCCCAAGCATCGCCTCCTTGCCCATGCCGGGGGAAAGCACGCCGGGAAGGAACCCTGGAAAGGGAAGTCGACTCTCAAAACGATGGTGGGGAAAAGAAATGTCGTCCGGAAGCTATTGGATATGTTTTTTGTAGTTAGATATCTATAGGCAAGGAGCCAAATATAATATACTAGTTGAATGCCCGTGCGTTGCAACGGTCACTTAACTTTTTATATATTTGCATACGTCGCACGTGTAAACATAAACTGAGGGTAAATGTTCATATAATGTGACATGGGTTGAGAGAAAATACATATATTATCATGCTATTCAAAGGGCAAGATCCTAAGAACACTAAAGATAAAAATAAACCAGATATTAAAGAGAAGCGACGAATAACATGGGAGCACAGCCTTGAATCATAACTATTATTTGTTCCATAAATAATAGTTGTTTTTTCAGATTCTCGTTGAACACAAGCCAAAATTACAAATTCACATTACATGACACAAATGTTGAATAATGTTTGTACCCGAATTGTTTTGTCCTTACAGCCACAAAAATGCATAAACTCGTCAAGAAAATAACCAGGTGGGTATCTTTAGCTACACCATGCAAATGAGAGTTTAGTTGGTACAAAATAAATTGTACTATAAAGAACGAGATGCACGTATTGAACTGCTAAGCAGAATATGTACTTTTAGAATAATAGGCCCAGGAAGCCCGGTGTAGCAAGAGGCATGCATGCATCATGCTCATACCCAAGGAACCATTTTTATATCATAAGTTAGTGGAGATGCTACACGATGCTATAGGCACGTTGTAAATGTAAACAATTATATAAATGCTTGCTCGAGTTCCTCCAGATTTAGTGCCTCCCCTTGCGCCTGACATTGTAGTTGTTCGTCGATTTCAACAAATTAGAAAAAAATCCAAAATTTATCAAAATGTAAAATGTAAGCAAAGCAGGAGTGTGCTTTATACCAAGGCAAAGGCCGGTACGGGGGATCCGGCCACCAGATTCCAAGGTTGCGACGACGGTCATGTGTTTTCATTGATCCGCGTGCGATTAAAAGGCTGTTCTAACATCCCAAGTATGAAAAACACCATTACAATGCTTGTTTCTTGTTTAAATTAAGTTTGCATCATTCCATCATGAGCATTGATCTTGTTTTCCATTTGAATTTCAAATCAAATTTCAACCCTTTGTTTCACACTTGGTCTGTTACAATTTTTCAAATGAAACATTCAAATTAAACCATTCAATTGCTTCCAATAAACTAGAATTTCCAAAGTATTAACTTGCCTAATTTTCAATATTTCAATTATTGCAAATTTCACTCTAATCCATTTGAATTTCAAACAGCAATAAAAATTTAAAATTTTGGAAAACAAAGAGTTGCACAGCTGGGCTTTTGTAATAAATAACTCATAAAAATTATCCCCAAAATTTTTAAACCCCAAAAACCCTTCTATTTTCTCTCCTTTCCTTTCTTTTCTTTTCAGCAAAAATATAATAATAAAAGCAGAAAACGAAAAAAGGGGGGCAGGCCAGCCCAAGTGGGCTGAGCCCACCACAGCCCCGCAGGCCCAGCCTGCCCCACACGTCCCTTTCGTCCTCCTCTGTACGGAGACAGAGAGAGGAGGGAGCTCCCCCACCGGCAGGAGCTCCACCTGCCTCCTCCCCTCTACTTAAGCCTCCGAGGCCGTGCCCTAGGGCTTCCCCTCTCCCTCCTCCATCTCCGCCGCCGTTTTCTTCTCCTCCTCCTTCCTCTTTCTCTCCCTCTCTGCTCCCTGAACCTCCACCACCGCACACCACCGCGGGAGCAGCCGGCGATCGCCGTCGCCATGCCGCTCCTCCGCGCAGGCTGAGCGCGGGAATCGATTCCCCGTGCCTCCGTCTACCTCCTCGACAACGCAGCGGGGACTGGGAGCATCAGGATCGCCGCCGCCGTCTCCGTCCACGTCGCCGGCCACCGTCACCTCGTCGAGTACTCCTGCTCCCTCTACTCCCCCTCGGTGAGCACTGCCTGCACCCCCACGTCCTCCTCTGTTTCCCTGCGTCACGCGCACGCACACGGCGCTCTCGCTCGCACACGAGCAGCAGCAGCAGCGCAGCGTCGCCGCCGGCGAGCGCGCCTCCGTCAGGTTCAGAAAGACTGAACCTTTTGTTCAGTTTCAGTTAAGCAGAGCAGATCCACCTCAAAACGGCGCGGATCTGGTTCCTATCACCACCGTCGAGCCAGCCTAGTGGCAAGATCCAACGGCGCGCAGCGCGAGGGCGCGGGTTCGATCCCCCTCCGCGCGGAATAAAACCCATCTTTTTCTTGCTTGCCACGCTGGCTGCGCGGGCCCATCTGTCATTGGCAGTGGTGGCCACGCCAGCTTCCACACGCGCGCCACGCAGGCGCCAGCAGGGCACTGGCCCACTGCCAGTGACCCAGAGGCTGCTCTGCCTGCGTAGAAAAGGTTCCAGGGACCTTTTCTGAATTTCTTTTTCGCACCTAAGCCCCTGGAACAAATCTGATACTTTTAAAAATCACAGAATAGCCCCTGTAATTCAAATTCATATATCTTTTGCAAATCAAATCCAAATTTCATAAATAAAATATGTTTTCCATACCAAATTTAATTCTCTACATGTTAAAACCATTTGTATACTGTTTTGAACATTTCAAATGGTTTCAAAAATTCAAATTCAAATAACTCATTCAAATTTGGTCAAATTCATAACTAATTCAAATTTAATTCAAATGGCACATGTAAAATATGTTTTCCATGCAAAATTGAACAAGCTTTCCAAATATAAACTTTGTTTCCTGTTTTGAATAATTAAAAATTTGTTAAATCATTCAAATCTTGTTTAACTCATTTAAAATTGCTAAATTCATAACTTGGTCAAACTAAATTCTTTTTGAACATATAAAATATGTTATCAAACCAGAAAAGTATAATCTTTTAAAATATGAATTTTATTTAATGTTTTGAACAAATAAAAATTTAAATAATTTTATACTTGAATTAAATTCATTTAAATCTTGTTTAAACTTGTTTAATTCATAACTAATTCATTTTAATTCCTTTTTCAACAAATGAAATATGTATTCCATCTAAAATTTTGTGTTCTTCCCAAATATAAAGTTGGTTATCTATTTTGAACAATTAAAATTGGTGAAAACAACAAATGCTTGTGTAACTCATTTAAGAAGCCAAATTTCATAACTTAATAAATAAAATTCCAAACTTGGTAAACAACATTTCAAATTGAAGCTATTGTTGTTTTATTGTTGTTTTCATCATCCATGCATCATCCTAATCAACTTTCACATGATGGTTATTTCTAGATCATTTAATTCAACCTTAATTCATGGGCTTTTCCATATGCAATCCAAATTGCATATAGGCCCATTTAATTATGTTACCATGTCAACTAGATTATCTTTGATGCATCAATTAAATTGTCATGCATCATCCCATGTTTGTGCATTATGCCATGTTATTGATTGTTTGTCTCTCTGCGTTGTTTGTTTGCTTCTTCTCGAATAGACGACGACGTTGAGACAGACGAGGTTTACGACACTACTTCAGAGGAGTTAGCCCAGTACCAGGCTACTGAGTTTGCAGGAAAGTATTCACTCACCTGAACCATTGTGTCCTTTCCACACTGGATACCGATACTTTCCGTTGTCTATTCTGCTAGCCTTAAGATTCGTTGCTTGTGTTCCGATCCTATCACATGTTATCCTGTAACCCTGATATAGCCTCACCTCCACACCTATAACCCCGTTGCTTGTTGCCTATGTCTTACTAGCATGCTTAGGGTTGTTTATGCTCGAGTCTGATGTCCGTTATTTCTTTTACCATATCTATGATGTTCTGGGGCTCGATGTTTAAACAACAACCTGTTAATGTATGAGGTAATGCTAATTTGAGGATAAGGCACCGGCAGGAGGCCGGGTATGGTTTTGAGGCCTGCTAGTGTCGAACTCAGGAAAAGTTCTTGTCCTCTAGATCAATGATGAGCGCGCTAACCGCATGTGGGAATCGTGTATGGGCGCCCCCTCAAATTTGATTCGATTCGCATCTCGTCCAAATCGCCTCATTTAGTTCGGGTTTTCCATTTGCCGCATGCATATGCAGGTGCGAACCCGAGGCCAGGGTGGTAACTTTTGTAGTCGGCATTTAGGGAGACACGTTCTTAGAGTGCTATGAGGGTCCCCTTTTCTTCGTGGGGCTTGATGCGAAGAAGAGTTGGTGTCGAAGCTCTGGCTCCGCAAATCCCTCAGGTGACCCTATCGGGTTTCGACTAGGAGATGTCATAGGCGCTGGTGAAATCGTCGGCTTGACAGGGAGGCAAGATTTACCCAGGTTCGGGGCCCTCGAAGAGGTAAAACCCTTACTCCTGCGTTCTGCTGATCTGTATTAGACGATTAGATCGATTACAGGGTGCTCGAATCGAGAGTAGATCTCGAGTTTCAAGGCTTTTGTGGTCGTGCGGTAATACTCGGTCCTCTCCTTGGGGGCTCTCCTGGCTTTATATAGATAGCCAGGTCTCGAGTCCAACCCGGAGAGGATACAAACCCTAGCTTGAGTCGGTTACAATCCCTAACTTAACCCGCAAGTTGACGCGGGTGGGCTTTTCATGGGCCTTCTAGAGTACTCCAAGGGCGCTTCCTGTCGGGCCTTGATCAGAAGGCTTGAGAGGGGGTGTCCTTACTCGCAGAGCCCAGGATCCATGCCTTCGTCAGTAGCCCCCGAGCGTGTGCTCGACTGGGATTTATTTCCAGTCGGGTAGACGGTCAGACCTTTTTTTGATCTCCTCCTGGGAGTTCAGCTCGACAGTTGTTGTCTACGAAGGGTGTGTTCCCTGTTTCGCGAATTAAATTACTCGAGTATCGAGCAGCATAAGTGCCAGTTTTTGCGGCTATATTAGCAGAAGGATGTGGCACAGTAGCTTGGCTCTCCCGAGAGATCAGGGCCAATTAATTGCGACTAGGGCAAAAACACTCCTGGCCTACACAGATTCGAGACCTCCGACTCGAACCCGATGAGGTGATCGTCACGACTGGGCCGTTGTGGACTTATCGAGTCGAACTTAACCTAAGAGGGTACCCGGCGCGTCCGCTAGGATTTTTCTTCGTGTTGTTGACACGGAACTATGCCGGAGGACGCAGCTTTCGAGTGCGATTCTAGGCCCAAAAGAAAGATCTTTTTGGGTCTTACCTTCATATTCGAAGAATATGGCATCCGGATGTGCCTAGTCGGCTGTACAATCCAGGTTCTTGTGATGTATAATTATCACGCATAAGGTAGGTTCCTTCTACCCGATTAGATTGGTATGAGTTCCGTACGAAAAAGTTTCGTGTAGGAAATGTTAGTTCCGTATGAAAGAGTTTTCATGTTGTGGAAAATTGTGCCCGTACGAAAGAGTTTTCGTGTATAATTTCGCGTTTGAACTTCCATTCGCAAAAGATTTCCCTTTTGAATGACGAACGCCATGACGTCAAGGTGTGCTCCTCTTCTCCCGATGGGACGTGACGGAGTGGCAGCAGAAGTTGGCCCACCTTGTCAGCTTTTTGACCGGGAAACGAGACGTCGCTCCCGTTTTCTACGCGAAACGCGCAGTAAATGCGCACGATCTTTTGTTAAGATCGTGGCACAAAACAGCGTATGCCGCCGCTTCGTTTTATCCTTACGCGTGGCAGCCGCTATAGGTGCCACGTTGCGTATCGTACGGCTGAGATTGCTTTACCCCGTGTATAAATAGGGGTGTTAGCGCCGCAGTGAAATTTTCCCCGCTCTCTGCCTTCGTCTTCCTTGCGCCCATCTTCATCTTCCTTGCGCTCAAACTCTCGCTGCGAACAATGGCTGGCGGAAGGAAACGCGGCGCTGGTACTCTGGCGTCTGGCGAGCCTTCTGCGCCAACCGCTCCTCGCGCCGGCGACTGGCGCTCCCCCAACACCACCGCAAAAAGCATCAAAGAGATGCAGCGGGAGGGATTGCTACCGGCGGAGGCGGAGAAGCGCGTCCGCCTCGGGAAAAGAGAAGAGGTACCCAACCCTCAGTCGAATGAGCGCGTGGTCTTCGTGGACCACGTGACTCGAGGTCTTTCTTTCCCCCTTCACCCTTTCTTCATCGGGTTGCTGTGTGCCTACGGCATACAGCTCCACGACCTTCCTCCGAACGCGATGCAGCACATTTCGTGCTTCATCGTGCTTTGCGAGTGCTACCTCGGCATTCGCCCGCACTGGGCGCTCTGGAAGGCGCTGTTCAAGATCCGGATCTTCCGCGAGAGGCCGCGGGTGGAGTCCGAGCCTGGCGAGCCACTCCGCACGGGTGGATTCGGGATCCAGGCGCGCCAGGAGAACGCGTACTTCAACATGCACTTCATCGACTCCGCCCAAGGCTGGCGGAAGAAGTGGTTCTACGTCGTCGACAATAGCTCGGGTGGGCTCGTAGAGTTTCACCCATTCGCAGTTTCGAGGCGCAAAGGCTTGGAGCCACAAGATGTCAGCCGAGGAAGTCCAGACGGTCACGCCCTTACTCGCAAGAGTAGCCGCTCTTCGAGACCAAACTTCGGGAGTCGTGCTCAACGGGCTCCATCTGGCGAGCCTCTTCTTGAAGCGCAGGATCCAGCCTCTTCAGCAGAGACCTTCCCCCATGTGGGAGTACCAGGGCTCAGAGGACCCCAGTCGAGTGAGCCGCGAAGAACTTTCGAATGTGGAATTCGAGAAGAAGATAGCTGCAATCACTCGACTGAAGGTAGGGGAAGAATTCCCCGACTGCTCGGTTGCAGCTTTCTCCGCTTCGAACCCTCCTCTAGCTGAGGTTAGTTTCTTGTCTTTGAGTTATCTTCATCTTCTAAATTTTTAGTCGATAACATCTTTCTTGTCTTCTTGCCTTCGTAGAGTCTAGCCGTGGCGGATTGCTACCCGCCAGCTACGGGGGGAGCTGCTTCGGAGCAAGTGTCCAGCCATCAGGACGGCGCGGTTGACACCAGTGTCGTCAATGCTTCCTCGAGCTCGGAGGACGATTCCTCGGACGACGTCGAAGACTCGAATGGCGCCCTCCCGAAACGTCGTCGGGTAGATGAAGACGAAGCTACTTCAAAGGACAAATCCTTGGAAGCATCGCCTAGTCAAGCTCCTATCCATGTCACTCCACTCCAATCTCTTCCTCCTTCGGCTTCGTTTCCAGTGATAGCAACCGCCTGGAATGCGGATGCTCTGGATGATGATGAAGATGATGAGTAAGTGTTTTCTTCCTTGTTTTTGTAATGCCAGTCGATCAACTTCTAGATTTCGATATTGATGTTTTTCTGATTTTGTACTGCAGTCTGCAGGCGATCAGCCCGCGTCAGTTTGCTGCTAACGTTCCTCCCGAAAAGAGGAACAAAGCAAAAGACGCGGGTGAAACCCCTACTGCAGGAACCGTCCAGAACTCTCCCAGGGCAGCGCCTGATGCTGCGACTGTGGATATAGAAATCCCCAGCTCCGCCGCTAGGACTTCGGTCTCGAAGGAGGCGACAGACAGTTCTGCGGATCCTCTCTCGCGCGCTACCGGACAGTAAAACTTCTATCTTGGCTTTCAAGAATTTTTTATCGGGTGCACGGCAGTGCTCCCGATGGGAGTAGCCCCCGAGGCTGTAGTCGATCGCCTGCGATCGGCTGCAGGCTCAAAGTTCTGTTTCATCCTTTCTTCATGATTTTGCTTTTCTCGGGTGCACGGCAGTGCTCCCGATGGGAGTAGCCCCGAGGCTGTAGTCGATTGTAAGTAATCGGGTACAGGCTCCAATGTAATCCTTCTAATTCTTCTATCTTCGTGCTTTTGATTTTTATCGGGTGCACGGCAGTGCTCCCGATGGGAGTAGCCCCCGAGGCTGTAGTCGATTGTAAATAATCGGGTACAGGCTCAAATTTGATCTTTTTAACTCTTCTGTCTTCGTGCTTTTGCAGTCACTCGTTGACTCTCTTGCGGCGATTGGTCGCCGCGTCATTCTCGCTGAATCGGATTGCAAGTCTCTTCGAGCAGACCGCAACCGACTGCAGACTGAAAACGATCTTCTCAAGGGTGAGCTCTATCGTTCCCCTGTCTTCACACTTCATCCGTTCTAGAGGTTTTGACAAGCGCCTCTTTGCAGCTCGACTTGAATTCGCGAATCCGAAAAGGTCAAATTTTCGGAGCAGGTAACTGCTCGAGAAGCTGACTTGACGGCCATTCGACAAGAGCTGGAAACTTCCCGCATGCAGTCGAAGACTTCAGTCGACAGCTTGCGGAAGCGCGGAAGTCCCTGAAGGAGTTAGAGAAAACCGCAGTAAGGCTGACAGCGAGCTTGTCGGGTTCCTCCGTCCCCTTGCGGAGCGCTTCGCGGGTAAGCTTGATGAAATTTCGCGATTCTGATTCTTCACTTGGCTGTAGTTTGTTGAGTATTTTTTTTCTTCGCAGGTATCCTGGATGTTCCTCTAGAAATCCCTGGACTCCAGCGGGTGGATGTGGTAACCGATACGCTTGCCCAGCTTAAAAGGCACGCTGATGGAGTTTCTTCCATTGTCAGTGATGCTACCCAAGTGCTGGGGCAACTGTATGGTCGCCTCCTCGCCAAGGCCACTCCTGCACCTGCGCTCGACGATATGTTGAAGGTCTTCTCAGAAGGAAAGCTCTGGATGCCTTTGCAGTCGCTCAATCGGAGGCTGGCGCGAAGACTGCGATTCAATTTGCTTTGGCGCACGAGTCAAAGGCTGGAGGAGGCTTACTCGTCCATTCCAGTCGATCCTTCCACGGGCAAAAAGGTACGGCTCTCTCGTTTTGGCGAGCAAGCCGCCATTCTTGCTCGGAAGCTTTCTGAGATTTTTGCTCGGAAGAAGGGAGGGTCGACTGCTGCTAGTGGGAGTACCAATGTAGCCTCGTAGCTTTTTCTCTCTTTCCTTCAATGTAATGAATCTTGGGAGTATTCCCGTACTTTTGTTGGTCTTAATCGAAGCATTGTGCCTTTGGAATTTAATCCTTTTGTTTGTACTTTTTGCCTCCCGATGGAGTAGCCCCCCGAGCGATTAGGCAATGTGCGACTAGAGACAACTCGAGTAGGCGTCTCACTTCTTTCCTTGTACTTCTTCCAGCGTTGCGTCTGCCGCTGAATCTTCGAGAGGACGTGGTAATCCAGTGATCCACTTGTGGCTGGTGGGCACTCTTGCTGGCCTTCGTGATAAGGTTCAGGAGGGTGAGTGTAGGCTGAAAGCGCTGCGCGGAGTACTGACGTGGCGATATCCAAGCAGAAATTGGCGGCTGAGCGCGAGCAATTTCTAATTGGTGAACTCTTCAATTGCAAGGGAGTTAATATGTGAGTATGTAGCCCCCATGCTATTTCCTCCTCTGTGTTTCTTAGCTTACTAAGTGCGTTTGCTTCTTAGTTGTGAAACAATGACAGGGAAGAAAAGCAGTGGGTGGAAAACCACATTCATCAATAAGCTAACAGCACAAAGCCTCATGCGAGTAATTTCTGTCTGATCGCAGTCGAGGTTTTGTGATGGCTACCTTGAAGTTTTGAGTCCGCCAGGCGAAAATTCTCGTGAGTTCTTTCCACGAGGTCCTGGTTGCGGTGAATGCTGCTTTTTATCCACTTGAGAGGGGCCCCGAAGACTGGAGTTATCTTCTCAGGTTATTCGGACGAGAAGGAGAGGTTCGCGCGTGCGTTCACAATCAGATGACATGCGGCGCGGTTGTTGCTCTCTCGTTTGTCCGAATATGGCATCCTGAGATAGACTTGAACTCCGTAGCTCGGCGTCCGGATTATGCAATCGAAGATATTGCGCCGTACTATGATGCTGTTCGTCCTGCAGCCGAGAAGATTATCCGAATGACCTCTGAAGAGGTAGATAGGGTCTTAGCGGCTAAGAATGCTCAGCGTTTCGACTGACTTTATCGGATGTGAATATCCTGTAAGTTTATCTGTAGTTTGTAAAAACTGTAGTAAGGTGTGCAACCTTGTACTCGATAATTCTTTTCTGTGATGCTTAGTTTTAGGTGTAGCCCCCGTGTATTTTATGGGGTGTGTACCTGTAACCTTTTAGCATGTAGTAAACTTGAAAGTTGTCGAGTAAATATGATGAGAGAATCATGTCTTTATTGCTATGACTGAGAAGTCATGTGTTCGAGCTACAAGATTGGCTAGTATAGCCTCATTGTTGCAAAATAAATAAACCTAGGGGTAGAATTTGCGCAGTTGCGCGATATTCCATGGATTGGAATAGATGCCTCCAGTCTCTGGATTCTTCAGTCGATAGGCTCCTCCTGGGATCACTTCGTGTACGATGAAGGGTCCTTCCCAAGGTGGTTCGAGCTTGTGTCCTTCTTTTTGCTTCAGCCGCAACACCAAGTCGCCAACCACGAATGATCTGTGGCGTATGCGGCGACTGTGATAATTGCGTAGTGATTGTTGGTAGACTGCAGATCTTGCGAGTGCAATGTCCCGAATTTCGTCGAGTGCGTCCATATCTTCTGCAAGTGCTTTGTTGGAGGTTTCTTCGCTGTAGGCTACAACTCGTGGGGCGCTGAATCGAACCTCTTCGGGAGGACGGCTTCTGCCCCGTATACCATGAAAAATGGTGTGTATTGCGTTGATCGATTGGGGGTTGTGCGGAGGCTCCAAAGTACGGAGGGTAACTCCTCTGCCCAATGTCCTGCAGCGGGATGTAGCCGATCGAGCAACCTTTTTTTGATGCCAGTCGAAACTAAGCCGTCGGATCTTTCGACTTGGCCGTTTGTTTGCGGGTGGGCGACCGAAGCAAACTTCAGATTAATTCCTTTCTCCTCGCAGAACTGTTGTGTCTCCTTTGCAGTGAAGTTCGTACCATTGTCTGTAATGATGTCGTGTGGTACCCCGAATCTGCATACTATGGAGTCGAGGAACTTGATTGCGCATTGGGCGCTACCCGAGGTCACTGGCATAGCTTCGATCCATTTGGTAAATTTGTCAACTGCAACCAGCAAATGTGTGTACCCTCCTGGAGTGGATTTGCGCAGTGGGCCAACCATGTCAAGCCCCCATTGTGCAAAGGGCCAGGCGATGGGTATCATGTGCAACTCTGTGGCGGGCGCGTGCGGCTTGGGTGAGAATCGCTGGCAAGCGGCGCATCTATCGACCAGGTTTTTTGCATCGTTGGCTGCTGTTAGCCAGTAGAATCCTGCTCGAAAGGCTTTTCCCAATATTGCTCTCCAGCTAGCATGATGTCCGCAATCACCCTGGTGTATATCCCGGAGTAACTCTTTGCCGTCTTCGGGTGCGATGCACCGCTGAAGGATGCCCGAGATGCTTTGCTTGTATAACTCTCCGTTGATTACCCGAAAGGATTTGCTACGCCTGATTAGCTGTCGAGCCTCGCGTGGATCGGCCGGGAGCTGTTTATTGAGCAGGTAGTCGAGATATTTCTGCGTCCAGACTGGCTCGACCAGAAAGACCTGTCGTGATATATTATGAATAAGCTCGATAAGCGCGACCTGCGGGCTGACCTCTGTTTCTGGCGCTGCCGGTGTTTCTGCAGCTTTCTTCAATTTGACCGATCGCTTGACCATCCGTTCGAAGTATATTCCTGGCGGTATGGGTGTATTCGTGGAACCCATGTTTGCCAGTCTATCCGCTTCTTCGTTGCTGGATCTTGCAATATGCTTCAACTCGCATCCTTTGAAGCTTCCTTCGAGTATATTATACATGTCGCGGTACGCGATCATGTTTTCAGCAATGGCATCGCATTCTTTCATTGTTTGTTGCACTATGAGGTTGGAATCGCCATAGATCATCAACCGGGTAGCTCCACAAGCAATCGCCATCTTCATCCCGTGCAACAGTGCTTCATATTCTGCGTCGTTGTTCGATGCTGGATCATCTGGTGGAAAGTCTAGTCGCAGGACGTATTGCAGTTTGTCTCCACGAGGTGAGATAAGAACGATTCCAGCTCCTGCCCCTTCGTTTCTTTTGGACCCGTCAAAGTACATGATCCAATTGCTTGTATACTCGGGTGGCCCGGGTGTTTGTAGCTCTGTCCATTCGCTGATGAATTCCACGAGAACTTGGGATTTGACTGCATTGCGTCCTGCATAGGTGATATCCCAAGCGCCCAACTCGATGCTCCATTTCGCAATTCTTCCGGATGCCATAGGGTTGTTCATGATTGTCCCGAGTGACGCATCATTAACCACTGTAATGGCGTGTTCCTGGAAGTAATGTTTGAGTTTTCGGGCTGTGAGGACAACTCCATACGCAAGCTTCTGGTAATGAGATATCGCTGCTTGCATGGCGAGAGTACTTCGCTGATGTAATATATTGGGCGCTGGACTCCGTATGCCTTGCCATCTTCAGGTCGTTCGACTACGATTGCAGTGCTGATGACCTGGTTTGTGGCGGCTAAATAGAGAAGAAGTGGCTCCCTTTCTTGTGGTTGCGAGAATGCGCCTGCTTTGCAGCGACCGTTTCAAGTCTGCGAATGCTTGTTTGGCTTCGGGGGTCCATTCGAATTTGTCCGTCTTCTTCAGTAGCTTGTAGAAGGGTAACGCCTGCTCTCCCAATCGTGCGATGAACCTGCTTAGGGCGGCCAATCGCCCTGCGAGCTGCTGGACTCCGCGTAGATTGGTAGGCTCCTTCATGGTGAGGATGGCTTGTATTTTCTCCGGATTGGCCTCAATGCCTCTGGCGGACACCAGGTATCCTAGGAGTTTTCCTGCGGGGACGCCGAAAACGCATTTTGTCGGATTGAGCTTGATCCGATATGCATTAAGGGCGTCGAATGTTTCTTTAATATCTTTGAGGAGTGTGTCCTCTACTCGAGTTTTGATGACGATGTCGTCGACATATACTTGTACGTTCTTGCCAATGAGATTGGCAAGGCATCTCTGCATGCAACGTTGATATGTTGCGCCTGCGTTCTTCAGCCCGAAGGGCATTGTCGTGTAGCAGTATACACCGTGTGGTGTGATGAATGCCGTCTTCTCTTCGTCTTCCTTTTTCATTCGGATCTGGTTGTATCCCGAGTAGGCGTCCAGGAAAGAGAGACGTTGGCAACCTGCTGTGGAATCCACGATCTGGTCGATTCGTGGTAGAGGAAAGTTGTCCTTGGGGCAGTGCTTGTTCAGTGACGTGTAGTCGATGCACACCCGAAGGATATCCGTGTTCTTCTTGGGGACCAGCACCGGATTTGCTAACCAGGTGGATATCTTGATCTCCCTAATGAAATTTGCGGCTAGCAGCCTATTTACTTCTTCTCCCAGCGCCTTTTGCTTGGGTTCTGAAAATCGTCGAGTCGTCTGTTTGATGGCTTTGCGTTAGGAAAGACTTCGAGTGAGTGCTCGGCAAACTCCCTGGGTATACCTGGCATATCTGAGGCTGCCAGGCGAAAATCTCCCAGTACTCACGGAGGAGTTTGACGAGCGCGCTTTCCTATGCTGGCGAGAGGGTTGTGGAAACCATCGCGGTTTTGGCGGAATCCGTCGGGTGCACTTGGTGCTTGCGAGTGTCGCTGTTGGCGCTGAATTCCAGTTCAGGCGCGTTTTTCTTCGTGAGGGGCATGACGGAGTGATCCGTGGTTTTTGCCAGCTCTTAGTTCTTCTTGCATCCCGAAAGATTTCGCGATCTCATTAAATTCTATGTCGCACTTATCCGATTTCTGGAAATCTCCGTCAATGGTGATCACACCGTATTCGCCGGGTAGCTTGAGCTTCAAGTATGCGTAATGTGGTACGGCCATGAATCTGGCGAACGCTGTTCGACCAAGAATGGCGTGGTACTGTGAGGGCCAGTCGACGACTTCAAAGTCCAGGAATTCCCTTCTGTAGTTGCGTGGGGAGCCTAGTACTACTTCAAGGTTGATTGTTCCGAGTGGACGTATTGCCTTGCCCGGAACTATCCCGTGGAAGGATGTTTCTGATTCCGTTAGGCCGTCCAGGTTTTTGTTCATTCGACGGAGTGTATCCGCGTAGATGATGTTGATGCCGCTGCCGCCGTCCATGAATACGCGGCCAGGTCATAGTTGCCAATTTGAGCTTGAATGACAAGGGCGGCGTGTCCTGGTCGATAGACTCGTGGCGGGTGGTCTTCCTTCGAGAACGTGATTGGCTGCTCGGCCATCTTCAGGTACTCGGGCTTCGTTGGTGGCGTCTGCACTGCCATGCATATTTGTCTTGAGTTAGTTTTTTGAGCTCTGCGAGAGGGGCATACCTTCTGTATCATCCCGAGGAGTTGTCCGTGCGGAGTCGGGTATGTATTTGCTCCCGTGTTTTGTTGTTGTGGTGCCGGCAATGCGGCGAGTGCCATGTTTGGGTTGGCTGGTGGAGGTGGTGGCGGTGGTAGCTGGAATTGTTGTCCGCCTCCTGGTAGCGGTGGATAGTTTTGGGTGGAAGCGAATCTTTTCTTGGCGAGCGCGTCCGAGATTTCGATGAACTTTCGGCAATCCTTGAGAAGGTGTGTTGCCTTAGTCTTGCCCGTGCGCTTGTCTGTGAACAGATGTAGCGAGCAGTACGCATCGAGGTCTTCCTCGGGTGATTTTTCTTCTACCTTTGGTCTCCATTCGCGACTTCCACGACGACCGGAGTCGCGACTTCGCGTGAATTCTGCTGCCACTAGTTCTTCTCTATCCTCGTGGTCGTAATATTTTCTGCCCATGACGGTCTTCGTCGTGTGTGGGCGATGATGTTCTTTCATTGCGTACCGCGTCTTCTCCATTGGCCCATTTTTCGGCTATGACCATGAGCTCCCCTATGGTTTTGGGCGCAGCTCTGCCGAGTTCTTCTCGAAACGCGGTTCTTCTTGCTCCTTTGGCGAAGGCCTCAATCGCCACTTCTTCAGAGATTGTCCCTGCGGTGTTCCTGAGTGTGTTCCACCGCTGGATGTATTCTCGCGTGGATTCGCCACTTTTCTGTTTGCAAGCCCGTAGTTCTTCGATTGTAGCTGGCCTTTTGTAGGTCGACTGGAAGTTTTTGCAGAAATCGCGATGCAGGTCGTCCCACGATGCGTAGCAAGATCGTGGTCTCCTCTCCAGCCAGCTGCGGGCCGCTCCGGCCAGGTGCAAATTGAGGTATTGCATGGCCGTGTTTTTGTTACCACGTTGGCATTTTACTGCCGTGAGGTAGTCGCTTAACCACTGGGAGGGCTCGAGTGAGCCATCGTATTTTGTCACCTCCGAGCTGAGCTTGAATCTCTTGGGTAGAGGTGCTTCGCGAATACTGCGAGCAAAGCAAAGTGCTCCGCAGGTTTCGTCGTCCGAAGACCCGGATGAGGAGCGTTCGCGGTATCGTGAAGCCCTTGCTTTATCCACCTTCTTCTGGGCGAGATCGGATCGCGCGTCGTACCCGGACCGGTCGCGGTCGCTATCTTTTCTTGGTTCTTTACTTCGTTTTCTCGAGCGGCTGATGTGGTGCCGCGAATCTTTGTCTCTCGGGCTGTCGTCGCTGCTGCTTCGACTGTCGCCGCGGCGTCGAGCCTCTTTTCCTCGGCCGCGACGCGGCGATTTATCCTTTCTCGGAGAGGAGCTCCTGTGCCTGCGGGGCGTGTCCTTGTCTTTGTCCTTCTCCTGTCGCGCCTTCTCCAGTTGTTCCTTGCGATCGTGGGAGGCGAGTTTTGCGGCTGCCAGCCCTAGACCCTTGCGGATATGCTTGTATTGTTCCACCCGAGGATCGCTGTCCGTCGGCTGGTTCATCTGCATGTAGGTTGCGGCGGCTAGAATTGCGGCGGCTGGAGTTTGCGGGTAGACGTTGCCATCGTCGTCAACCCTCATGAAAGAAGATGTGGTAGACCTGTTGGTCCCAGCCATAGATTCGTGGTCCCTCGTCGACGCTGCGGGTCCTTTTCCCCCGGGTCGGGTACCGACCGAAGGTGCAAGGGACAGCTCGGCTCGACGTAGGCTTGACTCATCCGCCGCTCTCCTGCGACGGGCTAGATCTGCTCGGGCATCCTTGATGTTTGAGGCCGCTCTCACTAGGTGATAGTGGTAGGCGGTTAGGTCTTCCTGTGTGGCACCTGCTGCGGGTGGCTGACTCTTTCGCATGGATTCCTTGGCTCTTTTCCAGGCTTCCCGCGAGACGCCGATTAGATCGCGCTCGGTTGCGCTATATTCAGTTTCCGAGGGCTGTTCCGATCCTGCCATGCAGACTTGGGCCAGTCGTGGCCCGTGTGTCCTAGGCGCAGATCGGGAGGTTCTTCGCACCCGAGAGGGTTCCTCTGTCGAGAGCGCGTGGTAGTCGATCGTGTTGAAGCGGATGGACTCGCCGCTTTTCTCCATAGGGAAGCGCGAGTTGACGGCTCCAGATTCGGGTTCAGATTCATCCGAGAAGTGGAGGATTCCGTCTCTGTTCGCCATGAAGTTGAAGCTTCCGAACGTCAGGGTGACGCTCTTCTCCAGATCCTCGAATACCGGGCGTGATTCCGGCGAGTGAGGTGACTATGACGGATCCGATCCGTACAGGATTGTGCGGAGCCGTAGTCGATGGTTTCCAACGGGAGTTGGATGTCGATGAAGCCGAAGATGCCGGTGATCCAGCGCCTGCGATCCCCACGGTCGGCGCCAATTGTCGAAGCTCTGGCTCCGCAAATCCCTCAGGTGACCCTATCGGGTTTCGACTAGGAGATGTCATAGGCGCTGGTGAAATCGTCGGCTTGACAGGGAGGCAAGATTTACCCAGGTTCGGGGCCCTCGAAGAGGTAAAACCCTTACTCCTGCCTTCTGCTGATCTGTATTAGACGATTAGATCGATTACAGGGTGCTCGAATCGAGAGTAGATCTCGAGTTTCAAGGCTTTTGTGGTCGTGCGGTAATACTCGGTCCTCTCCTTGGGGGCTCTCCTGGCTTTATATAGATAGCCAGGTCTCGAGTCCAACCCGGAGAGGATACAAACCCTAGCTTGAGTCGGTTACAATCCCTAACTTAACCCGCAAGTTGACGCGGGTGGGCTTTTCATGGGCCTTCTAGAGTACTCCAAGGGCGCTTCCTGTCGGGCCTTGATCAGAAGGCTTGAGAGGGGGTGTCCTTACTCGCAGAGCCCAGGATCCATGCCTTCGTCAGTTGGGTTGTGTTCAGTACCTCGCTTGGTGGGTTGATCCCCCGTCTGGCGGGATATTCTTACGTGTACGGCCAAATTGGTGCATCCCTGCAGGGTTAAATCTTCTCGAGAAGCCGTGTTGTCCGCGGTTATGGATGACTTGGTGATAGGGCTGGCTAACAAGGATTAGACAACTTACACCTAATCAATAATAAGTTGAGTAGTAATAGGCTTATTGACACAATAACTTGAACCTTCATTAATCCAACTGTGTGGGTTATCCTCGGATTGCTTCTTTGGATAAGGGGCGAGATCCAGGATGGGTTTGTTTGAGGTTAGTGGTAGGTGGTTCCGATGCGCTATCTTATCCCTTTCTTTTAGCCGGATGTTGTAGCGTGTCTCTGTAGTTGTTTAGAGCAGCCCGCTGCCGCACCTTTGTATCACCTATCTTCCGTTGAACCCAAAGCATCTGTACTTGGTGTTGCCGGGTACACTTTGGTATCTTGTGCGTCTTGCTTGCCAGTACTCGTCTGTACTGACCCCTTTGGGGCTGCGTGTTCTGCAGACTACGTTTTCGAGGATCCCCATGGTGGCTACTACGTGGAGTATGACGAGGTTGCTGACGAGTAGATAGCGGACCCGGGCAGGATCCGAGACTTCGTGGATGGGCTCCGTCTTTTCGTTTCCGGCCTGTTAGGCCTATTTGGATCTTGTCTGTACTCAGACACTTTGGATGCTTCCGCTGTGATGTAATGATGACCTGTTGGGACATGTGTCCTCTGCATGATTGTATTTGCTATCTCTGCTCTAGTGAGAGCTATTTGCCACTTATTTCTATTTCTTTGTGTCTTAGAGATTTGTTGTGATATCACTTGTTCAAATGCCGTTGACGTACCATGTGTGTATGTTATGAAGTACGTCAATGGAAGTAGTCGGATTTCTATGGGATGGTTTACGCAGACGATGAATAGTAGAGGTTGGTTGTCACACGTTTACGTGTTGGCCTACTCATATTGAGATGCGGGGGCCGGTAAGCCCCGTAAGCCATTTATCTACTGTTTAGCGGGCTGTGAGTATCCTCTAGAAGTCCGGGTGCGACAGCTGTTATATGGACTCTAGCATAGAAATTGGGAGGAGACTAATCAAGGACAGTAAATATACCATGCGATGCAACAGATCTGAATTATAGGAATATATGCCAGTTGCAATAACATGACATCATAGTCATCGCAGAAGAAATTGAATGCATATGTCCACTGTCTAAAACTACCATGAATTCTTTCATACTAAAATTACCATTACAAACAAGTTAAGTTCATCCATTAGAAGTTCAAGTAAGAAAAACTCACCATGCATGTATTGTATCTACAGATAAAAAAAAAGGAGATCATGTATCCAAAATTACCATTACAACAACTTAAAATCATCTAGAATTTTATTTCATATCAATGAAAGTATCATACGAACTGGACATGTGTTATATCTACAAATAAAAAAGACGTTGAGGTATATCCTGGAGATGAAAACATAAAAGATCAGAAAACTAATGCAAAAGTTCGAGATTAGAAAACCGCAGGGTAGTCCTCCCTTCGGCATCCTTCCCTGCAGCCATGCACCCCTCTTTCTCAGTGAAGCGTCGGTGAGATCCCACTTTCAGAACGTAGATGTATCTGAAATCCTTTGCCCGGCTGCACGATTCCTAGGAGTAGGACAGTCACGAATTGATCTACGGGTTTGACTGTAGGGACGACAACACATCAATTGTGTAATTGAACTGGATGGAACAATCCAATGCTTCAATTGCTACAGGGAAAAATTGCAAGAGAATTTTCTCTGCATAAGCTGGACAATAAATTATGTGTAAAAAGGTTTGAGAGCAAAATCCACTAAAATCTAGCAGCGGACGCAAGCACCGCATTCATGGACCAGAGAACGCGGTTGACACGGTCCGTGCCACCGGCCGTGCACCTCTGCCCGCAACCATGATCGCTGCTCCACCAGTCTTCTTTCTCTCTGGATTTTTCCCAGGCACCATTCAGTAGCATCTCGACAGAGGGCATCGGCGACCTGCAACTTGCTTTCTCCAAACTTCGATGGAGGGGACACGACCCTAGATAACGTCCTGGCCGATGGTCTTCTCGTGGTCGACTGGGACGGCTAGAACAGAGAGAAGCAGAATCATTGCTCACCAAAAATTTAGCGGTGCAGGTACTCGTCATCCCCACGGTGGCTGCGATGGCGAGCGCGAAAATGAGTGGCAGGGGCGGCATTGACGGTCGCGGGGGCAGATGCAACATCAATACTGGAAGACCCGCCACCGCCGATTTGTTGGAGGATGCAGAGGAGGCGGGGAAGATGCATGCGCTCGTAGCTCTGGTAGGCAAGAAAGACAGTGCGTAGGGAAGGTTGGTTTGGCGGCGGTGTGTGGATAATTACCCAGTACGTGCGCATTTTCTTCTCCCCAAGCAACGTGCGTACTGGGGTGGTTGTTCCTGGGCTGGTTTTTCGGTTCGTTTTAGCGAGACGTGGTTTGGAGGGAGAGACTTTGATTTTTTTTGTTGTGTGCGGGATAGAGGGACGGGGTCACCTAGGACGTACGACAATCACGACCTACTCAGCTTTAATATATCTTTACCTAATAATAAAGGGAATAAGCTTTCTTCCTCCAAATTTTGGTACGTTTTTGGTCGTTCGCTCGTTACGCTTTCGTCCGTCCGTAATTACGCGTCCGTACGCTCGCTGGAAACTGCTGCGCGTGGTCGCTTCGCCAGTTTCCTAATCCTAATCCTAATACGTAGGTTACTTTGGATTCGTAGTTACGTGTCCGTACGTTTCTGCAAACTGCTCTCGCGTGGGTCGCTTCCCCCGGTTTCCTATTAGCCCATGTACTAAATGCAAGCGGTAGGCCCAAGAGCAGGGATCGGAACTACCATCAACAAGAAAAAAAAGCCACTTTGGATTCGTACGTACCGTTTGGTAAAAAAATATTAGTGATAGAGTCCGCGTCCATCTAAAATAGGAATCTTGATAGCTTTTCCATGTGAGACACTAGGCTCACTTGCGCCTACAAGTCAATGAGCCGGACTTAGAAAAACACTACTGCCACGCCGGTGCGCTCAACATCAGTAGTTGTACAACGGTGTCTACCAAATCCATCCAGCCCGCCATTAACGTGTTTATATCGAGATGGTGCAGCTCGAGGCAACTTCCACGGCCATGATCGACCACGAACGCGCAGGTGAGATCTTCTATTCCATCTCTCTCCCGGTCTTTTTTGCCATACTCGCATTGTAGAGTGACGGGCGGAGCAAAGGCGCGATTTTTCGGAGGTCTCCTTAACCATCATGATGCGAACGTAATGGGGCCGCCCGGCAATATCGACATGTTCCTCCGTGCGGGCGCACCGTTGCGAGGCGAGCAATGCATCAAAATTAGAAGTACTCGATTGTCTTTAGTTAATTTGCACCTGAGCCGGCCAGTGGCTAATGGTTATGCTCTATCCTTGACCGTCCAGCAATGTCACCTACCCACTCACGTTACATGCTGCGAGACTCGCGTTGTGGTGACGCTCTGGAACAAGAACAACAAGACGTGTCGGTGGAGTCAAGTCCATTTTGCATGCATGTGTGCAAATAGTAATCACTGAATCAATTATGCGATGGCCTGAAGTTTTATCCGTGTGGTGAATAATCTAATCAGTTTGTTGTTTTCAATCAATGATAGATTCTACTATAGAAAAATCTCATACGGACAAACAATTTGGGACGCAATCTCCAATCATTGATGTCAAGGAGCAAAGAAGAAAAAAAGATAGAGACAGATATGCATGGATGACCAATGAAAAAAAACAAGCAAAATTAAAAAAACGACGTGAAGCCTATTATCAACGACACTCAGAAAAAAAAACACACACAAGGGAGAAAGAAATATACAGATTTAGAGCGAGAAGAGAAGAAAAAAATATGCGCGAGAAAGACAGTAATATGCAAATATGCAGCCAGAACTAAAGAAAGTTAGAATCGAGCAAATTATGGCTAATCGTGAGTTCAGACGCAACACGCCATGTAAAGAATCAATTGCGATGCTGAACCCTTCATATGTCGCAACAAAAGAAGAAGATATCATAAGAGGAGAAGAAGTTAGTACATCTATTTTTATTATACAAAAGATTTACCTAATAATAAAGGGAATAAGGTTTCTTCCTCCAAATTTTGGTACGTTTTTGGTCGTTCGCTCGTTACGCTTTCGTCCGTCCGTAATTACGCGTCCGTACGCTCGCTGGAAACTGCTGCGCGTGGTCGCTTCGCCAGTTTCCTAATCCTAATCCTAATACGTAGGTTACTTTGGATTCGTAGTTACGTGTCCGTACGTTTCTGCAAACTGCTCTCGCGTGGGTCGCTTCCCCCGGTTTCCTATTAGCCCATGTACTAAATGCAAGCGGTAGGCCCAAGAGCAGGGATCGGAACTACCATCAACAAGAAAAAAAAAAGCCACTTTGGATTCGTACGTACCGTTTGGTAAAAAAATATTAGTGATAGAGTCCGCGTCCATCTAAAATAGGAATCTTGATAGCTTTTCCATGTGAGACACTAGGCTCACTTGCGCCTACAAGTCAATGAGCCGGACTTAGAAAAACACTACTGCCACGCCGGTGCGCTCAACATCAGTAGTTGTACAACGGTGTCTACCAAATCCATCCAGCCCGCCATTAACGTGTTTATATCGAGATGGTGCAGCTCGAGGCAACTTCCACGGCCATGATCGACCACGAACGCGCAGGTGAGATCTTCTATTCCATCTCTCTCCCGGTCTTTTTTGCCATACTCGCATTGTAGAGTGACGGGCGGAGCAAAGGCGCGATTTTTCGGAGGTCTCCTTAACCATCATGATGCGAACGTAATGGGGCCGCCCGGCAATATCGACATGTTCCTCCGTGCGGGCGCACCGTTGCGAGGCGAGCAATGCATCAAAATTAGAAGTACTCGATTGTCTTAGTTAATTTGCACCTGAGCCGGCCAGTGGCTAATGGTTATGCTCTATCCTTGACCGTCCAGCAATGTCACCTACCCACTCACGTTACATGCTGCGAGACTCGCGTTGTGGTGACGCTCTGGAACAAGAACAACAAGACGTGTCGGTGGAGTCAAGTCCATTTTGCATGCATGTGTGCAAATAGTAATCACTGAATCAATTATGCGATGGCCTGAAGTTTTATCCGTGTGGTGAATAATCTAATCAGTTTGTTGTTTTCAATCAATGATAGATTCTACTATAGAAAAATCTCATACGGACAAACAATTTGGGACGCAATCTCCAATCATTGATGTCAAGGAGCAAAGAAGAAAAAAAATAGAGACAGATATGCATGGATGACCAATGAAAAAAAACAAGCAAAATTAAAAAAACGACGTGAAGCCTATTATCAACGACACTCAGAAAAAAAAACACACACAAGGGAGAAAGAAATATACAGATTTAGAGCGAGAAGAGAAGAAAAAAATATGCGCGAGAAAGACAGTAATATGCAAATATGCAGCCAGAACTAAAGAAAGTTAGAATCGAGCAAATTATGGCTAATCGTGAGTTCAGACGCAACACGCCATGTAAAGAATCATTGCGATGCTGAACCCTTCATATGTCGCAACAAAAGAAGAAGATATCATAAGAGGAGAAGAAGTTAGTACATCTATTTTTATTATACAAAAGATTTACCTAATAATAAAGGGAAAGGTTTCTTCCTCCAAATTTTGGTACGTTTTTGGTCGTTCGCTCGTTACGCTTTCGTCCGTCCGTAATTACGCGTCCGTACGCTCGCTGGAAACTGCTGCGCGTGGTCGCTTCGCCAGTTTCCTAATCCTAATCCTAATACGTAGGTTACTTTGGATTCGTAGTTACGTGTCCGTACGTTTCTGCAAACTGCTCTCGCGTGGGTCGCTTCCCCCGGTTTCCTATTAGCCCATGTACTAAATGCAAGCGGTAGGCCCAAGAGCAGGGATCGGAACTACCATCAACAAAAAAAAAAAAGCCACTTTGGATTCGTACGTACCGTTTGGTAAAAAAATATTAGTGATAGAGTCCGCGTCCATCTAAAATAGGAATCTTGATAGCTTTTCCATGTGAGACACTAGGCTCACTTGCGCCTACAAGTCAATGAGCCGGACTTAGAAAAACACTACTGCCACGCCGGTGCGCTCAACATCAGTAGTTGTACAACGTGTCTACCAAATCCATCCAGCCCGCCATTAACGTGTTTATATCGAGATGGTGCAGCTCGAGGCAACTTCCACGGCCATGATCGACCACGAACGCGCAGGTGAGATCTTCTATTCCATCTCTCTCCCGGTCTTTTTTGCCATACTCGCATTGTAGAGTGACGGGCGGAGCAAAGGCGCGATTTTTCGGAGGTCTCCTTAACCATCATGATGCGAACGTAATGGGGCCGCCCGGCAATATCGACATGTTCCTCCGTGCGGGCGCACCGTTGCGAGGCGAGCAATGCATCTTAGAAGTACTCGATTGTCTTTAGTTAATTTGCACCTGAGCCGGCCAGTGGCTAATGGTTATGCTCTATCCTTGACCATCCAGCAATGTCACCTACCCACTCACGTTACATGCTGCGAGACTCGTGTTGTGGTGACGCTCTGGAACAAGAACAACAAGACGTGTCGGTGGAGTCAAGTCCATTTTGCATGCATGTGTGCAAATAGTAATCACTGAATCAATTATGCGATGGCCTGAAGTTTTATCCGTGTGGTGAATAATCTAATCAGTTTGTTGTTTTCAATCAATGATAGATTCTACTATAGAAAAATCTCATACGGACAAACAATTTGGGACGCAATCTCCAATCATTGATGTCAAGGAGCAAAGAAGAAAAAAAGATAGAGACAGATATGCATGGATGACCAATGAAAAAAAACAAGCAAAATTAAAAAAACGACGTGAAGCCTATTATCAACAACACTCAGAAAAAAAAACACACACAAGGGAGAAAGAAATATACAGATTTAGAGCGAGAAGAAAAGAAAAAAATATGCGCGAGAAAGACAGTAATATGCAAATATGCAGCCAGAACTAAAGAAAGTTAGAATCGAGCAAATTATGGCTAATCGTGAGTTCAGACGCAACACGCCATGTAAAGAATCAATTGCGATGCTGAACCCTTCATATGTCGCAACAGAAGAAGAAGATATCATAAGAGGAGAAGAAGTTAGTACATCTATTTTTATTATACAAAAGATTTATATGAATGTATCAAACATATATTCTTACCCGTCGAGCCAATTTTCGGTAGTGTCAACTTGATATTTGTAGAAAAGAAAACTCTTATCGGTCTTTGATGGAAAAAAATTGATTCATGTCTATGATGTTTCAACAATTGTGGATATTTTTCACTCCCGTCGCAGCGCACGAGCATTATTTGTTATTCTTACTAAAAAAAAACTAACTTCAGATACCGTGAAAACCCAAGTGACATGATTAATTTTTTTTATATATGCCCCATGCACCTTTTCTCTTTTTACTAATGTAATTGGATACAATTAATTGATTAAGTTCACAGTTAGTATATTGTCTCCTCGGCTCAGTCATAGCCCCTACATCTTCTTACGCATCTAACAACGGATCAGACGGTACTTGCTGCGACGAACCAACCTGTGGTTAGATAGTTAGGAGGGTGTTTGTACCCAGCTTATAGAGTTCAAACCCTAGGTTTAACACCTCGGTGTCGTATATAGGCGGAATATTCTTTCAGTCGGAGGCGACGTTCCCATCCATAGCGAGACGCATGTGGTGATTTCGTCAACCTCAAGGCCGACCAGCCGGCTCTGTCTTTTGGAGGTACTCATAGAAGTAGGGTGTGCATGTGTATATGCGCATGTATACGAGTTTTTGCTTTTGTACCGTGTTCCTCCAAAAAAGACGGTACTAGCTTCAGCTCTCAATCCAGGTTCGATACTATGAATGGATAGAACCTATACAATTTTATTTTATTCAAATATTTATCATTCTAAGTCCCACAATGACTTTAATCTTTATGTCGTTTTGAATCAGAGACTGAAGTTATATTTGTTGTTAATTTTTTTAAAATGAGATGGTTGTTGTTATTTGACAGTGAAAGAATGCCTATTTGGAATATATTCTATTTCAGTTTCTTGGTATTAGGAACATAGTATTTTAGTCAATAATTTAGTTGTATGTTTAAGTAAACCACCACAAGTTCTAATATGTGATCAAATGAGTGATAACTCGATTATGATATATCATGCATAAGTATTTTTATTAAAAAATGCATAAGTATTTTTGTTAAAAGAATTTGTGTTCCCGTAGCAACGCACGGGCATATTCCCTAGTAGAGATATATATTTTCACTCGCCCTCCAAATTCCAAAGTAGGAGCCCCGGCCATTGAGCACCTTTATCTTGTTAGCTGGTGAGTTGTCATGGTTCATCGCTGGGCTTAGTCAAACGATATCTCACTACTAGAGAAAAGTATATAGCAGCATACCCTATCGCAGGCGCACAAAACATGTGATGCGCCTGGGATATATAGCGTCGGCGGACAGGAAACATATGGGTCTGTGCTAAATCGAATACCCCAGGCGAACCGACACATTGTAAGCCGGCCATAAGGGTGGCATGGCCACCCAGGCACGTTATGCCGGTGAACCAACTTGTTATGTGCCGGCGCAAAGGGACTTTATCCCAGGCGAATACGAGCTAGATACGCTTCTGGTAGAGCTCGCCCGCTGGCCCCCTTTACCGCTGGCGCATAATTATCGTGTTCGCCTGAGCTAGACAACAATACCCCAGGCGCATCGCACTATTATGCGCCGGCGGTAATTTATGGCAACAATAAGTACCGCCAGCTAGCCACTACCACCCCTATCCACACCACTCACTCACCCCCACTCCAACCTCGAGCCATTAGTGGTCCAAACTCATTTCCCTGGCTCGCTCTACCTTCTTAGCTAATTTAAGCAATCATGTTTGATATATTTTAGCTAGTAACACTACCCCACTTTGCTTCTTCCATATCTCCACAAGATCTACTAAGCGGACACACTCGATCTCACCATAAATGCCCCACTAGCTACTTCTAGTTCTAGAACATAGGTAGACCCCCTCCCCACCACACTCTCTCCCTGGTCGCTGATACATTCAAAACGTATCTCTTTTTTCGAACATTTTTCTTATGGTTTGCCTCTAAACTTGTGAGTTTTGGATATGACTAACACAGACTAACGCAATTTTCAGCAGAATTATTTTGGTGTCTCGTTTTTATGCAGAAAAATCAACTTTTGGGAAAATGCCCTCAAAAGACCTCATTGAGCTTATATCACGAGAAGACACCGGGAGGCAGAAGGAGACCCGGAGAGGGGCCAAGAGGGGGCCAAACCACCCCTGAGCGCGTCCCCCCTAGGCCATGCCGCCTGGTGGTGTGGTACCCCAGGCACCCCCTCGGGCCCCCTTTTCGACTACTTATGCCCCGTAAACATATAACTCGAGGGGGTTCGTCATATTCCACAGAGAAATAACAGAGCGCCGCCGCCACCAGGAAACTCAATTTGGGGATCAATAGTTCCGGTTCTGGCACCCTACCGGGACGGGGATTCAAAGGAGATCATCGACATCGACACCGCTACTCCTTATCCATCAACCATTCATGATTCCCCCGTCCATGTGTGAGTAAACCCCGCTGTAGGCTAAGAGCGATGGAAGGGATTGGATGAAATTGATCATGTAATAATGCCAGATTGTTAGGGCATAGTGCCTAGTATCCGTTGTTAGTGTTTTCTACCGTTGTTGCAACTTGTTATTCTTAATGCTTGTCACTAGGGCCCGGTGTCATGATTTCAGATCTGAACATGTTATTGTTTCATGAGTATAATTATGTTTATTGATCAGACCTGCAAGTTGTTTACACATATTGTTGTCCGGAACCTGAGGCCCCAAAGTGACATAAATTGGGACAATCGAGGGGGATGGATGTGATGTGAGTATCACATGTGTTCACGGAGTGTTAATGTTTTGCTCTGGTACTTTATTAAAAGGAACACCTTAATTACCAGTAGTTTTCGTAGAGGCCCCGCTGCCACGGGCTGGTAGGACAAACGATGTTGTGCAAGTTTCTCATTCCGAGCACATATGACTATATTGGACCACATGCATATGGTTAACCTAGAACTTGGATGTTTTATTATTATTATCTGCAATGCCCACGTTATTATTATTGCATGACCTATGTTATCCATGCAACGTATGTTCATCTATTCCCGATATGCCTACGGTACTCTCATCATGTTAGTTAAAATATTGCGAGCAAGTCTACTTTCAGGTGCATCTGAATTGGCAACTAAGTTGTTATGGCTAATAAATATTCTTTGACCCCCCTTATGTCGAATCAATAAATTTGGGTTTTAATTCCCTCGAAGACTAATGTGATCCACTATATTTGTGGGTCATCAACGCTATTTTCTGGCGCCGTTGACGGGGAGCATAGCTTTATTTATTTGCTCACTTGAACGTGATATTGTTTGCTGCAAGCCTTTCATCATGGGGACGAATTGTGATGGAAGAGTTCATATATTACCATCCACTTCAAGGAGAGGTACAACTCTGAACACCTCTGTTGCTCTTGATTAACCGTCTGTTATGAGTAAGATTTTTACACCACCACATGGTACACACACTTTTGGTACTTTTCATGACGCTTCTACTGTGCTTCATGATACTGGTTCACTAGGTCCTTTCCTAGATGCTACTATTGCTAAATCCAAAAAAAATTGAAAATGCTGAAATTCCTGTTGAAAATATTGGTACACCTGTTAATTCACCCGTGTTTACTAATGATCTTGATCAAACTTATATTGAACTTAACGATGACTTTATTGAATAAGCTCGGGCTACTACTAGTGCAAGTGCTCTTAAGAGTCTTCTTGCGAGACATGTTGTTAAATATAAATCTTCTCTTGATGCTAAATTTGCTACATCTTCCATACACATTAGAGACAAGGATTGTGATTTCTCTCTATATTTATCTTACATATCTATTGTTGAGAAGGAAGCTTTTTGTGGATTTGAAAGTAAAAGTGCTACGGAACACATAAATGATCTTTCATCTTTGAGTAGTTTATTTTTTTGATGATACTAAGCTACGTACTTATTTTGTTACCAAGATGTTTCCTTTCTCATTAAAAGATGAAGCTAAAACTTGGTTTAACAATCTGTCACTTGGATCTATTACTAGTCCTATGGATTTGATTAATGCTTTCTTTCAAGAATGTTTTCCTGCTAGTGCTCAACATGCTGTTGTGCAAGAGATCTTTAACTTTGAACAAATTAAAGGAGAGAAATTACCTGAATTTTGTACAAGGTTTTGTTCTTTAATAAGATCTTGCCCTGGTTATCCACTACCTAAAAAATGAGCTCCTGGATATATTTTATAACGGACTAACGGTTGAATCTAGGACATAACTGGAAAGTTGTGCTGGTTGCGTTTTCAAGAAAAGAACTCCAGAAGAAGCTGAGGAATTAATGGCTAAAATAGCCAAAATAATGATGATTGGAATATACCTGAGCCTACACCTACACCAAAGCCAACACCAATACCAACACCCAGGAAGATAAGGATGCTTGAATTAAATGATAAATTGATGAAGGAAGCCAAGAAATCTCTTAAAGAGAGGGGTATTAAATCTGAAGATGTGAAGAATTTACCTCCTATAGTATAATTATGTAAGCCTATTCCTCATCCATCAACAGTTGAGGTACACTCTCTCCAATACTTTGATAATAGAGATATTCCCTACTCTAAACCACCTGATCAATTCTTAGATGAATTTGATAATTATGTTGTTAAGCAAGATAATTTTAATATGAGAGTGCAAAATCATTTTATGGAAAACTCTAGAGCTATTGATCATTTGCATGGTATTACTGAGAGAACCTCTAATGATGTTAAAATGCTTGTTAAACATTTTCATATGGTTCAAACTCAAATTGATCAACTTACTAAAGTTAAAAAAGATACGCTAGCTAATGCTTCTAGAGAGAAACATGTTTGTGAAATAATTACTAGAAGTGGTATTTCTACTCGGGATCCCTGTATCCTGAAGGACACCCTAAAATAATTGAACAAGATTCTCAGCAACCTAAAAACAATAGTTCTCCTTCTAAGAAAAAGAAGAAGAGGCATAAAATAGTATATCTATTTCTCATGCTGAAACTGAAAGTGGTAATGATAAAAGTGATGCTTCTGATAAAGAAGAAAATGTACCTGAACTTGAAAAGAAAACTAAAACTATGAAGTATACTAAGGAGGATTTCATTGCCAATAAACATGGTAAATAAAGAGAGCCTTGGGTACAAAAGGAAATGCCTTTTCCTAATAAGAAACTCAAATCTAAGGAAGAAGAACATTATAATAAATTATGTGAGTGGATGAAACCTTTGTTTTTGTAAATTCCTTTGACTGATGCTATTAAACTGCCTCCTTATTCAAAATATATGAAAGATATTGTCTTGAACAAAACGAAAATTCCTAATGAGGAAATTTCCTCTATGCTTGCTAATTACTCTTTTAATGGTAAGGTTCCAAAGAAGCTTGGAGACCCTGGTATTCCAACGATTCCTTGTTGCATTAAAAACAATTATGTTAGAACTACTTTAAGTGACCTGGGAGCTGGAGTTGGTGTTATGCCTTTCTCTCTGTATAAGAGACACTCTTTTTAAAAATTAACACCTACTGATATATCTTTACAAATGGATGATAAATCTACTGCTATTCTTGTTGTTATATGTGAGAATGTTCCTATTCAAGTTGATGCTAGTTGTTTGATATTAACTGACTTTGTTGGGTTGTAAATGACTGAAGATTATAATATGTCCATTATTCTTGGGAGACCTTTTCTTAACACTGCATGGGTTGTCATTGATTGCAACCAAGGAAAAGTAACTTTTAATGTTAATGATAAAGAGCATACTGTTTATTTTCCCAAGAAGATTGATAGAAGATATGGCCTAAATTCAATTGATAATATTGAGACCATCAAAATTGGATAATTTTATTGTCCCATTCCAATGCCACCTAAAGAATATGAAATCTTTATGATTGGGACTATGTCTATCAAGGTTGAGGTAACATAATTATTTAGTGTTAAGCAAAGTTTTGCTTCATATAAAAATTATTCTGGTAGCAAGACTTGATCAACCTTGTTAAAAAAATGATTTTGAATGAAGAGGACAATGTTTTCACTATGTTTTCACTTTCCTCATTAAGTTTTCACCATGTTTACTTCTATTATCACCTTGCCATTTTAGTACAATCATGTTTCCATCATCCGTACCATTGTTTTCACCATCCATACTTTTGTTTTCACAGTGATTTCTTTTGTTTTCACCATGTTATGTTTGTTTTCACCACCCATAATTTTGTTTTCACCACTTCCACCTTTGTTTTACCTGGGTACCCTAATCCCGTCACTTGAAACAAGATCCCCCGTTGTTTCGTTGTATGAACCCCCATGGTGAGGAACCAATTTCTTGCCCTCAATTTTCATTATTCACGCATTGGTTCAGGGGAGATCCCTTTATAAAGAAACTCTTGCTCTTTTCTATACCACTTTGGCATGGATGTCTTGTAGCCCCCAGGCCCCAAGTTATGGTGATATTTCTTCTTATCAGCATTTATGTTGTTCTTTTCGTACAGGGCCTTGGCATCTTCCACTACAAGAAAACTGGCATGTAGAGACATTTTGAGAGAGGCACTCTTACCTGTGACTCTTTCAATCCAATATAAGTTTTTGTAGAGGCATTAAGAGAGACATTATGGATAATGCCTTAGCAATAGCGACATCTACCTATAAGAGACATTATAAGAGACATATTTAAGAATGCCTTAATAATACAGACATCTTTTTTGAGACACCTATGTAAAGGCATTGAGAGAGACATGTTGGAGAATGTCTTAACAATACAGTCATTCTCTAGAGACAGTACATATGTCTCTTCAATCACTACAAGAAAAACACCCATTAAGCCACATTACCTTGCAACGGATTAAATATAATGTATATGAATATGCTCTTTTTCGGATGATTGTGGCCATGATCAATCGGTTGACGCACGTCCATTAAGGTTGGGCCCACCCCGCACGGGGAGGGGGGGACTTATACCCTCCTCCATCTCTTCATCTTATCTAGCCATTTTCACTCTTCTTTCCCGGTCAGGCACGACTCGTCTCTTTCCCCACCGCCACTACAACCACCACGTGGTCTGACGTTGACGGCCGACATGGAGCTGCGGCGGAGAAGCCATCGACGAAGCTCGAGCGAGGAAGCAATCATCCATTGACATATTGGTGGGTGTAGGGGTCCGTCCAGCACCGAAGACGGACGGGTGACGAACAACCCTCTAGGATGGCCTTCATTGCAAAGTACCGACGTAGGAAGAGGTCCGTGGATGGCGGTGAGGTGACACGGCAACGAGAGCTCCGAAGTCCACGGGCGTCGGTGGCCGGCAGGTCTAGCCAACAATGGTGGCGGGGTCGTACCGGATCTAGAGGCAACAAATTCTCCCTGTTCTCTGGCAGCAACACCTACCCGCGGATTGTGCGAAAATGGACCATGCCCACTGTCATCTAGCGGTCCCCGAGAGTATGTTGCAAATTTAATATACGGGTTGTAAAATATATCCATCCATTGATATGTAGACAGCAACAAACAAAATTCATATTAA
This sequence comes from Alopecurus myosuroides, assembly GCA_028641055.1. Lineage (NCBI taxonomy): Eukaryota > Viridiplantae > Streptophyta > Magnoliopsida > Poales > Poaceae > Alopecurus > Alopecurus myosuroides. Next base: position 625,812,950 of record CM054057.1, read on the forward strand.
ACTTTAGTTATCTACAACACAACAATGCTCAACTAAAAATAAAATAATTTGTCTGGATGAAAACTTTGAAAATTTTTGGGACAAACCTTACGTGTCTTAAAACATATTTGTATATCTAGCGCGCTGCCCAGCTGAAAATTTCCCGTGCGGCAAGGTCTACTACCCGCAAAAAAAAAAAAAAAAAAAAAAGGCAAGGTCTACTCGCGCGTAGTAACCTTCAAAAAAAAACTAGTCATCGTTCACTTGAGGTAGGCCCAGATCGACCCACCCCGCACGAGTGCACGACTCCGTGCGCCTCGCAACCTACCCACCATCTTTCTCTCCTCTCAGCAGTTCATCCTCCACACCGTCCCAATCTTCCATCGCCGGTGGCCTTCACCACCTTGGTACGCAGATCCGGCCTCTATGTAACCTCCTCCGCGCAGCCAATCCATAGTATTGTGTAGATACGTTTGAAATGTATTTGCTGCCTAACCCTAGATCGAGTATCATCCAACAATGAAGGAGCTCCCGCGCCCGCTGCTGCCACCTTCCTCGAGTTGTCCTATATCGGAGCCAGGTAGCTGGCCTCCATGCCGATTCAGCGGCCGGAGCATAAAGGGTGGCGCCAGCCCCCACTAACGAGATCTTGATCCCCATGTCGGTAAATATGTATATTCCTTATTCATAGGCTGCTATTTCTCTGTTTATTATTTGCGATGCCAACAGGTCTTTGCTACATGCTGATAGTTGACGACGCCCATGGCTCTGTTCGTTTGGCTAGTGGGGAGAAGTCCCATATTTCAGTCAGCTGATTCCTTTTCACCTATATCCCACATTCACATTGATGCTCTCTTTTTTGGCGCTCGATCCTATTAATTTCTGCTATATATATGGCTTCTATAGCAGAACAAACGTAACACACAGGACTGAGCCTAAATGATGCATCGATGATTGATGAAGAGCCCACGCATACATACGTCTGGTAAGCAACTTTCTCTACTCTTCTTCTTCCTCTCTCACTATTTTTTCCTTTAATTTCTATTTGCTTGATAGCCACTGAAACCTGGTTGGTGTTTGCCAAGTACGAGGTTAGGTGACTGGTAATCACTCTTGTAGCGGGGTCGGGTGGCCGGCGATGTGAGGATCTGCTAGTTGCAATTATTGTATGATTTTGCTGCAGGTGCTCCATCGCCAACAAAGTGAAATACAGACATGGCCTGATGAAAGTACATACACCCATACTCCTAGGTAGACACCACACAATATACTTTAAAAAGAAGTCTCGTTGCATTAGGACACCTGTTTTCATCTCAATTCCTTTTGCCAGTAAGTGTAGGAGCTATTGATACTATGCTTATTGCCCTACATACCAATACTGCATGTAATTAAATATTCTTGGTATGTCCCCCACGTTCCTTTTCTAGTGTAGTTCTTTTTTCAATGTAGATTGTTTATCTGCCAAGAAATTTTTAGTGTCCTCTTCTGCCGGAGTGTTTCAATCCGGTAACTGATGGACCTGATCTTTTCAGCAACATCATTTTCATTTTTGTCATCTGAACATTCAGGAACATATATATTAGATAAAGGGCACTCTGTGCACTCATACATATCACGTTAATATCCTATGCATGCTCCGAATTGATAGAATATTCTTTGGTACATAAACAAAGGTATTTTCTTGGTACGATAATTTCAGAGATGAACGTGCTCATATCTCTGCTGTTATGTTTCTGAAAATTAAGATTTGAATCTCATTATTCGTTGTAATTTCCTATTGACGTTGAAATTTTGTTCAAATGTGCAAAGTCACTTCTTCTACTCATTTCATTAATTTTTAAGGTCTCATGGATATATTTTTCAGATTATATCAACACAATGAAAGTATTTCCGAGTTCTGATGGAAGGTTTATATGCAGATATTTTAGTTGTTATGTCAACTACCAAATGTTCAATGAATAAGGCTTATTTTAATGACGAGGAGTTTTCCTTCCAACTGAAAGCATAAGTTTTCTATTTGTGTGATGACATAGGTCGGCTGCCAAAAAGGACAGAGGCCCATGCCCACATAAATTTTCTATTGCTTGCTTTTCTGAAGATCGATCTTGCTCTTGGTTTTATCCTCTGTAAGCATAGGCTATGAAATATCGGTAAATTGGCATACTATTAGATTCAAATTAGCATTTGGTTAGTCAGACTCTAAGTATTAGTCCGGCACAAAATCTGCACAAAAAGTAGTAGTGAATAATGAAGTTGCATTTGCAAAGTAGCCATATATATTCCTGTATGCATGGTATTTTCTTTCAGTGAATAAGATTTATTTTCAGAGTTTCTGTCTTTTGCAAAAATTTCCTTTCAAACTTAATTTCCGTGTATCCAATATGGTTGTATTTTGATGCCCATTTTTAAGAACTAATATGAACACATGCGATTTTAGCATTTCGATCATTTAGTACTTAGATTAGTACTATTTAAAATCGGAACATTGCAATAACACACATTGCAAGAGTAATGTTAAACATAAGTTACGTGTAAAACCTATTCAAGGATTATCTACATAGATATGCATAGAATAACGGAATTTTAATTGTTGTTACTAGTAGACTGTAGCTATTTCTTCACTTCACTGCTTTGTATCTTCAGGGCGTTATATGAATGGCAAGAAGTGCATGCTGGAAATGAACTATCTCAGCCATTTTGTGATTTCCAAACGGTAAAAGATGTCAATGGCCATTCTTAATACTTTTGATGTTTTGGCTTTATGTCGTTGTCCAGAAGGGGAAAATGTTCCTTTTTGTTGTAACGTGTTTGGTTTCCTGTTTCTCCTTTCATGGGCACGTCTCACATAGTTTGGTATCAATGTTTAAAATATTACTACTTGTGTAACTTTATTAAGAATTAGTGAACCCTTGGTGTATCTTCATTTACGTTTTCTGTGAATGTATATTAATCTTTTATTGAATCTTGATAGTGTTTATGTTCCCAGAGAGTAAATGTCGATATAGAATGCGTCTGTGAACTCACTCATGAGACATGCCAATGTGCCTCTATAGACTACACAAATATCTCAAGATACGAACAAAATGTCTTAAAATTGTGCCTTTACATGTCTAAAATGGACATCTTGTATGTCCCTACACTTAACCTTTATATTTCTAAAGACAAACCAAAATGCCACATGAAGCGCCTCTATACTTATACATACACTTTCCAACTGTATCTTTGAAGTGACTCTATGTGTGTTGATACACAGCCTCATGTCTCTACAAATTGACTTTATATCAATATAGGCATTTTTCCATATGACTCTATAGTCTGAGAGACACTGCCCGTAGTGACACTTTTGAGACACCATAGTAAATGCCTCTACAACTATGTAAAGACAATTTAGGTGTCTCTAAAGGGCCGAAATAGTGTATCTACAGGCCAGATTTCTTGTAGTGTTCTGACACCTTCTACTTATTAAATTCATCCCAGTGATTCGCCTCCTTCGCTAGATAGCCTTCGAATACTAGAGCAGTCTTTTTCTTCTGATAGTCTTGCCATAATCTTTTCTTCTACACCCGGAAGAGTTCGACCTTCTTCTTGAGAGCCCACTGCTTGACTTTCTCCCTCAATTTTGCAGTGCCGGCAGGATCCTCACATTCTGGCAGTGTGAAATGTGACATTAGGGTATTCCAAAGACCATCTTTGTACCTGTCGACAACATAGTCACTATCGTCCGCCCCTTTGCGCTTATTCCACTATCTAACGGTGATCGGGACGTTATCACTAACAAGAACTTCGCATTGCTTCTTGAATACATCGACAACCTTTTTGGGTTTCTTTGGTTCGCCAGTAGGGTACCGGACCTCAAATGTATAATGCGTACATGCGGCCATCTTTTTGCTCGGGCCTCGTTCGGAAGATTTGCTCGATGTGGAGGCCTAAGAGAGAAGAAATCTCTAGGTATATACCACTGGTAGAAAATAGGCATATAGTCCCGGTTCGCCAGGGCCAAAAGTCCCGACCGCGCAACCGGGACTAGCTATGCGCGACTAAAGACCCCCCCTATAGTCCCGCCGCTTACGGACCGGGACTAAAGGTCCGTCCACGTGGGTGCCAGGAGTCCGTCGCGGCGGAGGACCTTTAGTCCCGGTTCTTGTGGCTAACCGGGACTGAAAACCTGCGCAGGTTTAGCGTTTTAGGCCCCCTAAACCTGGTTCCTTTTTAATTTGTTTTGTTTTATTTCTTTTATATTTTATTTTGTGTTTTATTTTAATTTTGATGAAGTTTCAGTACACATATATATATATTTTACGATATTATATACATGCATATATATATATGAAATTTCAAACAAGGAGAATTCAATAGGAATATATAATATATATTCAATATCGGGTGACCATATATACAACCTCGAACAAGTTTCCATATTACACAATTAAGATGGATGACCATACACAAATTCGAACAAGTTTCAAAGTACTCAGGGCTCATGCGTATAATAGTCATCGTCGGTGGACGCATGGTACTCTCCTTTCCTATCGATGACATGCCTAAGGAAAAATCCTGCTATTTCCTCTTGAATTGGTCGGAAGCGAGCTTCTAGAGTAAGCGCCCTCCGCAAGTTATTGAGACCCCTCCGCTTGGTCTCGTCCTTTTTCCTCTCAGAGTTTTCTTTCCGTATGTTCTCACAGACATAGTATCCACATAGACCGGTCCCCGATGGCTGCTTATCCACACCTTTGACCATATTTTTAAATTGTAGCTGTTCTTTGAATCCACCGACATGTCCATGTGAGAACCGTCTCCAAACTCTACATTGCAAATAAAATTAAATGAACAAGGGAGTTATTAGCTACTGCATATTAGGAAATAAACAAAAGATGAGACCGATCGATATAGAGCGGAAATGATTGAAGATAATTACCTTTGCATCATTTTTCTCATGTCGACCCAAAGATTTGTATCTGAATTCATAGAGTCAATGATAAAAACAGTGGAGGTGTCAAGTACAATTTTTAGCAGAATCCAGTGGAACATGCGGACACGTTACATGCACGGTCATGCATAACTTATCGATTAGACATACCATGCATGCAGTAAACAAAAGAGAATGGGAACATGAGAGAAACACTCACCCAAAATGGTAAGGAAATAGAATATAACTTTTGGATTCATGCTTTTTAAGAAAATTGTACAAGTCTTTCTCCACGTCTTTGGGGTGACGTTGTAACATAGTTCCATTAATGATTTGTGGGTCAATGAACCCAACATCATGGATGAGTCTTATTCTGCATTCCCAAATCTTCAATCTGCATAATAGAGTACGCAACAATATAGTTAATTAGGACAATATATATATATATATATATATATATATATATATATAGTGTAGGCAATGAAGAACGAGATGAGGTAGAAATAAATCACTTACAGAACGTAGCAACTCAGGATAGATTTGTCGAGCTCGCGCAGATTGAACAGCTGGAACAATTCACTCATCTCAACTGTTACAGAGTACTTTTTGGTGTGATGCTCCTCTGTAAAATCCACATACACAAATTCTTTGTCGGTCCATGATATGAAATGTTTGTACCAACGTAGCAGACTTTGCATTAGTGGTGGTAGATCCTTTTCCTCCGTAGGCTTGACGAGAGGCCCTTTCTTCTCATATTGTAATGCTACCTCAGCCATTGGCGCATCGTCTAGGCCTAAAAGGAGACGAAGAGACATACCGGCCTCGGACGCATTTTCCATGGCAGTAGCTACAGTCAATCCCATTGCTGCCACAACATTTATGACCTCGGGGTCCTGTTCCGGAGCGGCTTTCACTATGAGCGGGGGGATCGATTGTTTACTCTGCATCCCGAGCTGGTCAACTTGTTTCCCGCTTTTTTTTCTTTTTCCTTTTCCTTTCTCCTCCTCCAATATTTTTGCTTTCTCCTCCTCCAATATTTTTGCTTGCTTACGAAGTTCAATATCATAGTCTTTAGGAAAATTCTTCTCGGCTTGGGACGGTGTCGACAAAAAACCCGTAGCCCACTTGTCTACAATCGGAGGGAATACTTCCTTGGGCTCAGGCTCCTTTAGCGCCTTCTGACGGGCAAGCCATTTCTCAATGTCAGCCTTCACGGCCAATTTGGTTTCAGTATCACTAAGTTCCCAAGCCCTTCGGGGGAGAGGCTTCAGTGATGGCTCCGGTACCCGTGTGGTCTTAGGTACATAAGGCTCCGGGTTAATAGACCAAGAGCAGGTTCCCTTGCTGTCCGCATGCTTCTGTTTCTTCGTTGGAGGAGGAATGGGGGGCGACGTCTGCTTATCCTCCGGAGGAGGAATGGGGGGAGACGTCTGCTTTTCCTCCGGAGGAGGAATGGGGGGCGACGGCTGCTTAACCGTTGGAGGAGGAATCGGGGGCGATGTCGAATGGCGTGAAGGAGGCGTAGGTGAACCAGCACCAGCACCAGCACCACCACCAGCACCTGCACCATCGAGGGGGGGGGGTGGACTTGTTAGCCTTGGCGTCTCGCCTGGAAACACTATGTACTTTTTTTCCATAGAATGAACTGGCGCTTGACATCTCCAAGTCTTCTCTCCCCTTCGGGTGTAGCTATGTCAATCTCCAGGTCCTCAAACCCTTGGACTATGTCTTCCACCATGACACGAGCATAGCCATATGGAATGGGGTTGTTGTGATGGAGTGCTCCAGGTGTATAGGGTAAAGCACTGCCTATAGCTACCTTCATGGAAATGTTCCCCACGGGATAATGCAGATCACATTCTTCATCTCCTTTACATCATCCACGGGTAGTGAGGCTCCGGTGCACGACTCTCGGTCATCGGTGCATTAGCACCTGCAGGCGGGGCCTCCGTGGAAGCCACGCTGCTTCTCCGCTGATCCGCTGCATGTTCTTCATGCGGCCCTGCAGCCGCCGCTGTTTCTTTCTCAACTATTCCCGCCACGGTCTGCTTCAACTCACTAACTTCCGTTGCAAGCTTCGACAGAAGATCTGCAGCTTCGACAGCAGCCCGGTCCACATTTCTCTTACGGCTTCTGTAACAGTACGGGTCACCCTCCTGGGGAAACCCTACTTTCCACGGCAATCTGCCTTTGCCTCGTATGTCCTCCGTGTTCAGGATTCCCGAGGGCATGGGTCAGTTGGTCTCTCTCTCTGTTGAACCTGAGAATGCCCTTTTGAGCTTTGGTCATTGCGTCAACAAGGTCTTTTGTGGGAGCAAACGTTGTCTGCCGATGAACACACACCCCTTTCTCGGGTCTAGCGATCCCCCATGCCCGTACCACCACATTTTGGCTCTTTCGTCCCATCCCTCTGTACCTAGAGGGATTCCTCTTGCCCTCAGGCCGTCCTCCATCGCCTGCCACTTAGGCGCCGAAACGCGGTATCCTCCTGGCCACATAACATGATGGTACTGTTTCTTATCCGCATTAGCCTTATTTTTTTCGACATTTCCTGGAAATGCTCCGATTTCTTCTGCGTCACAAATTCTGTCCAATCATCTCTCAGTTTCTCATGTTGTCCAGTGAAAAGTGGAGTCTTGCCCTTGCTGACATATTCACGGAACAATTTTTTCTTGAAGTTCCGGAATGCTTCGGCCATCTTCTGAAGAGCGAACTCTTTGACTAGCCTCCTCCTCTGACGTCCACCCGGAACCTCCTCACCGAATTCATCTTTTTTGTGGTATTCCGGAGGTAGAATGAAATGTACCATAAGCTTTCTGAACATCTCCTTTTTCGTTCTCTTGTGGACATAACTGAAACCAAGACGTGCTTTCTTTGGCTCCTTCTATTCCTGGACGGTGATCGGGACAGTGTCTCTAACAATGACTCCGCATTGGTTGATAAACTTTGTGGTGTGCTGTAGGGGCTTGCCGGTTACAGCGACTGATTCGATGGTATATATTTTGGAATCTTTCATCGCCTTGGATTTGCCACGCGTTGTCGTACTCGATCCGGCCGAGGGCTAAAATAAGAAAGAGAATCGCGCACATTAGTGCATATGTATTCACATTTCAGTAAGTTTGTATCACGAGAGGCTCAATGTATATATATATATATATATTATATATATATATATATATATATATATATATATACCTCGCCGGAGGTGGTTGTTCTTTGCAATTGGAGATCGTCGTTTGTCGACGGTTGACCTCCGTCATCAATGTCCATTCCTTCACCTCCTTGATCATCCACAATGTCTGTTCCTTCTTCACCTCCTTGATCATCGACAATGTCCGTTCCTTCATCTTCTTGATCCTCAAGGTTCAGATAAGAAGAGATTACATCATGTTCTCCGGCTATGATATCTAATATAAAACCTTCAGCCTCTTGTTCCGCCGTCAGGTCTATTGTCCGCCATATGTCACTCCTGCAGACATGCATGTAGTAAAAATTAATTAAGTATAGGAGACTTAGCAAATATTGTCGTAGAAGGAGGGAAAACAGATTGCTAGGGTTTTGGGTGGAAGAACGATAACCACCGGAGGGGGAAAACCATACTTTAGAGGTGTGTCCAAGATTAGTTTCTCAAAAGACTTGGAGAACCCCATAGCTAGGTTGCATTTGCTTTCCTGGTCATTTTGGTATATTACACTTAATATTCTGAATTTATTGAATTAAAACTTATTTTCATCATTATTTTAATGAATTTAATACAAATTCAAATATGGTCTCATTTTGAACTTTGTCAAACATGATTGAAAATGATATAAACAGATAGCTTACATTTTTCTGAACATTTTGCATATTTTTCCATAATTTTTGGAATTATAAATTAAAAGTTATTTTATTTAGAAGATTAATTATGTTCTGTAATTCCATATAAAGTGGGCCCCACGTGTCACGATGACGTCATCAAAAAAAAATTATCGCCAACAGTGGCCAGGTGACGTCATCATGACGTCACCCCTGGCGTCACACGGTGGCCGGCGGTTGCAGTTTAGGCTCTCGGGTCTCCGGCGATTCCGGCCACGGTGGAAGGGAACAGAGATGGGGAGGAGGCCACGGCCACTGTTCGATGGCGTTGGTTCGAGGGCGACGGCGACGGCCTGCGGGAAACCTACCGGAGAGACGGCGACGGGGCGGGGGCGGAGCATGGTGGAGGCGTTGGAGAGAAGGGCGCGCCGACGGCGACGGCGACGGCGCGGTCCTCTGCGCGGGCGACAGCGACGGCGACGAGGCAGAAGACGAGCGCGACGGCGACGGCGACGAGGCAGAAGACGAGCGGGCGCCGGCGCGAGGGTTTGGGACTTAGAATTTTAGGGCAGGAAGGCACCGCGCATATATAGGTCCAGCCTTTAGTCCCGGTTCGTGACAGCAACCGGGACTAAAGGTCCCCCGGGGTACCCTCCGCGGGCCTTTAGTCCCGGTTGGTGTCACGAACCGGGACTAAAGGTGAAATTTTTCGCGGCGTTTTCGTTCCCGCGCAGAACGAGCCTTTAGTCCCGGTTCGTGACACGAACCGCGACTAAAGGTGGTTATTCAAATACTTTTCCTTTTCCCAAACTTAAAAATACAAATAATATATCAGAAAATTCAGAAAAATAAAACTAATCATAAAGATTCACACACATCTTGAATATATATATAGATAAAAAAAGCAGTACATAATGGCTAGAGTGGATCTAAAACTAAACGGAGAGCATAGATGCATGATCTGATATCTGCTAGTCATACTCCTGCCTAGGCCTATAGTACATGTACTCGTAGTCGTCGTAGTCGCCGCCGCCGTCGTCGTCACTATCGTCTGACGGTGCTCTGCACTCCCTCGGAGGATCACGACTCCAGGACTGGGCCTGAGGGTAGCGCAGGCGGGGGATATCGCCGGCCCTGATGTAGTCCATGACGCTCTGTAGAGTCCGGCCGGACCACCATAGCCGACGACCGGCCTCGTGAAAGTTCCCAGGAGGCAGGCCGTCCTCCTCATACCTGGCGAGCGCCCTCTCACGCCGATTGATGAAGAAGGCATCCCAAGTATGCTGGTTATCGGGATGCCAACTGGGATTCCTCCTCTGCTCCGGCGTGAGTTCGTGATAGTAGTGGTTCGTGATGGCCGCCCGACGCGCCACACCTTGAGGAAGAGGAGGGACCGGCACTCCTCCGGCGCTCAGCATCCAACCGGCGGTAACGTTGTAGCCGCACGGGCAGGGGTAGTTCGAGGCGGAAAGTGCCTCCGCCTGGATGAATGTTAGAGTGGGTAGGGTAGAAGCCATGAGAGAGTGGTGAGTTTGTATGTGTTTATGCCAAGGGTGTGGCAATGCATACATATATATAGCGAGAAGAAAACATCCCTTTAGTCCTGGTTGGGGACACCAACTGGGACTAAATGGGTTAGGGTTTCGTTTGGACCAATCAGATATAATCACACGGATCGTGTGTTTCTTTAAAGCGCTTGTGAGTCGTTGGATCCGGGGTGTGTTTCTTTCGAGCTGTTGTGAGCCGTTCGATCAGGGCTACGGTGTTTCTTTCGAGCTGTTGTGAGCCGTTGGATGAGGTGGTTTCTTAACCGTTGGATCAAAACCCTAGCACAACACTTTGTGAGCCAGAGGACCCTATATATAGCCCACCTTCATACAACGGTCAGTTCATCGAGCAAATACAAAACATCCGGATTCGCCATCATACGTCCTGCCGTGCATTTGGTATGCATATTGCACCCAGTAGCCACGGTGGGGCTGTATGATGGCGATACCGATTGTTTTGTTCTACATCCCCCTTTAAGGTTTGATACATCATATATTCAGTTTATCGAGCAAATACAAAACATCCGGATTCGCCATCATACGTCCTACCGTGCATTTGGTATGCATATTGCACCGAGTAGCCACGGTAGGGCTGTATGATGGTGATACCGATTGTTTTGTTCTACACCCCCCCTTTAACACACCCATCCATGCTTGGGTCAGTGTTCACTTTGAGCTCGGGTAGTAATGTGCAACTATTTGCTTGGTTGTGTTAGGGTGGCGCGTGGCGCGGGAGTTGCGACGCGTGGCGCGGGAGTTGTGACGCGTGGCCAGGAGGGCGCGGTATAAACTGTCGCGCCTCGAGCGCGTCTTCTCCTCTTCACGCACCGTCGCGCTTCCACCATGCCTCCGAGGAGGAATAGCACCACCGGCTTCCGCGGCGTCCGAGCACGGCAGAACGGAATGTTCAGCACAGATATCCGCTGGGGGGACGACTGCATCCCCCTCGGCTCCTTTGCGAGGGCGGCGGAGGCCGCCCGCGCCTGGGACGCGGCGACCTGGCGCCTCAACCGCCCGCGGTCGCTGATGAACTTCAATGACTGCCACACCGTCTGGGAAGCGGAGGCCAGGGCGCCGAAGCCGCAGATCGTCACTGCCGCCGACCACCTCCACCTCCGTCACCGCGTGTTTCAGGGCCTAGTCGCCAGGGAAGAACGCGTCGTCCGCGAGTATTACCGGAACAACCCAGGGGAGGAGAGCGCCGACGAGGAGCTCTGGCAGACCCGCGCGGCTGAGCGGGCGGAGCGCCGCGTCCAACGCCACCTCGCGTTAGATGCCGCTCGGGAGGCGAGGACGAGGGCGCTGCAAGAGCTTCGTCGGGCCGACCGCGCCGGCGAAGTCTGGGCCTCCGACGATCCGAGGTGGGGGCCTATCTCGGACATACCATCATGCACCTCCGACGACGACGAGGAGGTCACCGACGAGTTCGCCGACGACGATGACCCGGAGGAGGTCACCGACGAGTTCCCCGACGACGACGACGAGGAGTGTTTTGTATGTTTTCTGTTTTTAATAAAAGTTATGAAATCAGATATTTTATCTCACAAGGTTTTGAGACATTTAAGTAACCTTCTGTTTTCCATGCTTTCCACTCGTTTTCCAAATATTTTGCAAAGGAGTTAGTCTTAAACACACCAGAGATAATATAATTCACATGATCCATTCAAAAAAGTTTGGTACACAATAAATTATTACACATCAATTCTTCCCTTGTGTCCCTGCTTTCTTACGATTGTGCCGTATCCATGGAGCATCCTCATCATTTAACTTAATGCTTGGGTCAGTGACTTTGAAGGGCGGAATTTCACCAAACATATTATAATCTTCTGACATGTCTGTCTTGTCCTCCACTCCCACGATGTTTCTTGTCCCTGAAAGAACAATGTGGCGCTTTGGATCATCGCATGATGTACTGATCGTTTTCTTATCTTTCCGTTTCCTCGGTTTGCTACTCATGTCCTTCAAATAGAAAACCTGAGCGACATCTTTGGCTAGGACGAATGGTTCGTCAAGGTAACCAAGATTGTCGAAATCCACCATTGTCATTCCGTATTGCTCGTCCACCTTTACACCACCTCCTGTTAGCTTGAACCATTTGCACCGGAACAAAGGGACCTTAAAGGAGGGTCCATAGTCAAGTTCCCATATCTCCTCTATGTAACCATAATATGTGACCTTTTGCCCAATCTCGGTTGCTGCATCAAAGCGGACACCACTGTTTTGGTTGGTGCTCTTTTTATCTTGGGAGATCGTGTAAAATGTATTCCCATTAATCTCGTACCCTTGGTAAGTCGTTATAGTCGAAGATGGTGTCTTGGCCAACATGTACATCTGATCTCCAACATCATTGTCATTCATTAAATGTTTTCGCAACCAACTGCCGAAAGTCTCCATGTGGGCCTTTCTAATCCATGATTCAGGCTTCCCCGGGTTGTCCGAGCGTAAAATATTCTTTTGTTGCTCGAAGTACGGAGCCACCAAGCTCGAATTTTGCAGAACTGTGTGGTGTGCTTCAGTCATAGAATGACCGTCCATACATATCGTTGATTTCCTTCCGATCGTGCCTTTTCCACTTAGTCTCCCCTCGTGCCGTGATTGAGGAATACCAATCGGCTTAAGGTCAGGAACATAGTCAATGCAGAACTCAATTACCTCCTCATTTGCATAGCCCTTTACGATGCTTCTTTCTGGCCTAGCACAGTTACGAACATATTTCTTTAATACTCCCATAAACCTCTCGAAGGGGAACATATTGTGTAGAAATACAGGACCGAGAATGGAAATCTCTTCGACTAGGTGGACCAGGAGGTGCGTCATGATATTGAAGAAGGATGGTGGAAACACCAACTCGAAACTGACAAGACATTGGACCACATCGTTCTGTAACCGTGGTAGATCTTCTGGATTGATTACCTTCTGAGAGATTGCATTGAGGAATGCACATAGCTTCACAATGTCTACTCGAACATTTTCCGGTAGGAGCCCCCTCAAAGCAATCGGAAGCAATTGCGTCATAATCACGTGGCAGTCGTGAGACTTCAGGTTTTGGAACTTTTTGTCCGCCATGTTTATTATTCCCTTTATATTCGACGAGAAGCCAGACCGGACCTTCATACTGCTCAGGCATTCAAAAAAAATGACCTTCTCTTCTTTCGTAAGAGCGTAGCTGGCACGACCTTGAAACCATTCCGGATGCCGGTCATCTGGGTCTTTCAAAAGTTGCTGGTCCTGCCGTGCTTCCTTTGTATCATTTGTCTTCCCATACACGCCCAAGAAGCTTAGCAGGTTCACGCAAACATTCTTCGTAACATGCATCACGTGGATTGCAGAGCGGACATCTAGGACTTTCCAATACTGTAGCTCCCAAAATATCGATTTCTTTTTCCACATGGGTACGTGCCCGTCAACTCCCTGCGGAACTGATTGTCCGCTAGGACCCTTTCCAAAGATGACTTTCAAATCCTTGACCATATCAAATATCTCAGCTCCAGTACGTTCCGCAGGCTTCGGCCGGTGATCTGCCTTGCCGTTGAAATGCTTGCCTTTCTTTCTTACGTTATGATTTCGGGGAAGAAATCGACGATGACCCAGGTACACGTTCTTCCTACAATTATCCAAAAATACACTTTCAGTCTCATGTAAGAAGTGCGTGCATGCTTTGTATCCCTTATTTGACTGTCCCGAAAGGTTACTGAGAGCAGGCCAATCGTTGATGGTTACAAAAAGCAACGCTCGTAGGTTAAATTCCTCTTCTTTGTGCTCATCCCACACAGGTACACCAGCTGGTCTGCCCCACAATTGTAAAAGTTCATCAACTAATGGTCTTAGGTACACATCGATGTCGTTGCCGGGTTGCTTCGGACCTTGGATGAGCACTGGCATCATAATGAACTTCCGCTTCATGCACAACCAAGGAGGAAGGTTGTAGATGCATAGAGTCACGGGCCAGGTGCTATGGCTGGAGCTCTGCTCGCCAAAAGGATTCATGCCATCAGTAGTTAGACCAAATCTTATGTTCCTTGCGTCAGCTGCAAAATCTTTGAACTCTGTCGATCTTTCTCTATTGCGTTCCATCAGCGGGGTGTCTCAACTCCCCGTCGGACTTACGGTCCTCTTTGTGCCATCGCAACAACTTGGCATGCTCTTTGTTCCTGAACAGGCGTTTCAGCCGAGGTATTATAGGAGCATACCACATCACCTTGGCGGGAACCCTCTTCCTGGGTTTCTCGCCCTCAACATCGTCACCAGGGTCATTGCCTCTGATCTTATAACGCAATGCAGTGCATACATGGCATTCATTCAAATCCTCGTATGCACCGCGGTAGAGGATGTAGTCGTTAATGCATGCATGTATCTCCAGAATCTCTAAACCTAGAGGGAACACAACCTTCTTTGCTTCGTACGTACTGGCGGGCAACTCGTTATTCTTCGGAAACATATTCTTCAACATTTTCAGCAAATTTTCAAATGATGAGTCAGCTACACCTTCCCGTGCCTTCCATTTCAGCAAATCCAGTGTGCAGCCCAGCTTTTTCAGACTATTGTCGCATCCTGGGTACAGCGACTTCGTGTGATCCTCTAACATGTGATCCAAATTCTCCCTCTCCTTGTCAGTTTCGCAGCGTCTCCGTGCATCAGCAATGGTCCGACCAAGATCATCAGCGGGCTCATCATGTGCCTCTTCTTCACCTTCACCAAACCCTTCCCCACCTTCGGCATCATCCTCCATGAAAGTATCACCGAAAGCGTCATAATAGTTGAAATCGATATCATCCTCTTCTTCATCTTCTTCCATTCTAACCCCTCTTTCTCCATGCTTGGTCCAACAATTATAGCTTGGCATGAAACCGTGCCGAAGCAGGTGCATGTGAACGACTCTTGAGGAGGAGTGACCCTTCTCATTCTTACATTCAGCACATGGACAGATAATAAAACCTCACTGCTTGTTCGTATTTGCCACTACGAGGAAATCTTTCAAACCCGTAGTGAACTCGCCGGAGAGTCGGTTACCGTACATCCATTGCCGATTCATCTGCATTAACCATCATGCATTTGTTAAACTAACTAGCTGGAAATAATACAAATCATGAAAGGTTCAAGTTGCTAACCGCGATCGCGGAGGTAAAATAAATGAAAACGCTCAAGTGCGGCTCGGACACTTCATATCATGTGTGTTTCATGCTATCGGGCATTTCATCGAACACCTTGTGTGCATAGTAGGAACCAAAAGCATACCCACCAGCCCTTGTGAATGTTGTGAGCAGAAGTGACACCAAATGTGGCTAAGTGCAGCGAGCTGAGTCCCTATATAGGGATGGGCCTTTAGTCCCGGTTCACCTGGACAACCGCGGCTAAAGGCCTTGGGGAAAAATTAGTCCCGGTTGGCCTGGCCAACTGGGACTAAAGCCCCTCCCGTCCGCCAGCTGTGGACCGAGCGCGCTGGGCCCAGACTGTTGGTCGCGGGTCTCCTCCCGAACCGCGACTAGAGACCCCTATAGTCGCAGGTCGATACTTTTGCGGACTAATGGGGGCGTATGAAAGGCCTATTTTCTACCAGTGTACCTGAGATATACCCAAATTTTTTTTTGGTATGCGCATGGGTAGAAAATTCTATCTATATACGGGTATGCATATACCCAAAATATTTCCTGGTATGCATGTACCCAAAAATTTCTAGGTATCTAAATGCCTAGAAATTTTCTATCTATTTACGGGCATGAATATACTGCAAACTATTTCGGAATATGCATATATACCTGAGGTATACCCCAAAAAAAAAGTATGCACATGCCTAGAAAATTTCTATCTATTTATGTGTATATGCATATACCCAAAATATTTCCTTGTATGCATATACCCAAAAATTTCTATGTATGCACATGCCTAGAAAATTTCTGTCTATTTACGAGTATGCATATACCCCAAAATATTTCAGGGTATGCATATACCCAAAATATTTCATGATATGTATATACCCAGAAATCTCTAGGTATATACCTGATATATACCCAATTTTTTTTTTGTTATGCGCATGGGTAGAAAATTGCTATCTATATACGGGTATGCATATACCCCAAAATATTTCGGGGTAGGCATATACCAAAAACTAGTGGATACCCCGCGCGTTGCTGCGGGAATTTATTTATAGATAATTTTCTTGTTGCAAAATTAGAATAATCAGTCTATAAAAGTAACGTAAATTTAGGTGCATTCAAGCCTTGATTTTGAGCAGGGTATATTTTTTTTTGCACATAACTGAATAGAACGTTGAAGTACGGTAGAATTTGTTGTGCATAAGAAAGTTCCCTGCAGTGTCATCATATAAATCTTCATCTTTCTTGTTTTTCTTCTTCCAGTTACTTTTCACTGTTGAAGACCAAGAAAAAAAACTAAGCCGATTATGTACAGCTGCTAAATACGATGGAACCTGGGAGTATATGATCGTTGTACCGTTTCCTATTGGTCCTACCATCAGATGAGCCTAAAATGAAATGATATATCGATTAAAAAGCAAGTGTTTGCGGTCTGGTGTGTATGTTCTTTGTTGACCATGGCTGAGCTCCTATAAGGCAGAGTGAGGAATATCATGAACATAGAAATTCATATAAATTTTGGGGATTGGATGAAACAGGTGAAAATACAACAATGTAGACAACGCATGGCACACTTGTAGAAAATAGTCCTTTAGTCCCGGTTTGCAAAGGTCATTAATCCCAGCTGTGCAACCGGGACTAAATATGCGCGACTAAAGGCCCCCCTTTAGTCGCGCCTCTTACGAACCGCGACTAAAGGCCCGTCCACGTGGGCGCCAGGAGTCCGTCGGAGCGGAGGACCTTTAGTCCCGGTTCTCGTGGCTAACCGGGACTAACGGCCTCCTCCGCAGGTTTAGGGTTTTAGTCCCCCTAAACCTGGTTTCTTTTTTATTTGTTTTGTTTTATTTCTTTTATATTTTATTTTGTGTTTTATTTTAATTTTGATGAAGTTTTAGTACACATATTCTATGCTACTATATACATGCATATGAAATTTCAAACAAGAAGAATTCAAGAGGAATATATAATATATATTCAATCTCGGGTGACCATATACAACTTCGAACAAGTTTCCATACACAATTAGGATGGATGACCATATACAACTTTGAACAAGTTTCAATCTCGGGTATGCATATAATTTTCTTCGTCCTCGGTATAGTGTTCTCCTTTAGGATTGATGACTTCCCTCATGAAAAATTCTGCTAATTCCTCTTGAATTGGTCGGAAGCGAGCTTCTGGACTAAGCTTCCTCCGCAAGTTATCCGTCGCCTTCCGCACGCTATCCGACGCCTTCCGCTCAGAGGTGTGTCTCCGGATGTTCTCACAAACATAGTATCCACATAGATTGGTCCCGGTGGCTGCTTATCCACATTAACTAACCTTCTAAATTCTAGGTCATGTTTGAATTCACCGACAGTTTCTTCTGAGAACCGTCTCCAAACCCTACAGGGCAAAGAAAATTAAATGAACAAGTGAGTTATTAGTTACTTGATATTAGGAAATGAACGAAAGAGAACGATCGATATAGAGCGCAAATAATTGAAAATAATTACTTTTGCAGCATTTTTCTCATGTCGGCCCAACGCTTTGAATCCGAATCCATAAAGTCCATGATTAGAACTCTGGAGGTGTGAAGTTCAATATTTAGCAGAATCTAGTGGAACCTGCGGACACGTTACATGCACAGTCATGCATAACTCATCGATTAGACATACCATGCATGGAGTAAACGAAAGAGAATGGGCACAACAGAGAAACACTCACCCAAAATGGTAAGAAAATAGAATATGACTTTTGAGTTGATGCTTTCTAAGAAACTTGTACAAGTCTTTCTCCACGTCTTCGGGGTGATGTTGTAACACATATCCATTAACGATGTGTGGGTCAATGAACCCAACATCATGTATGTTTCTTATTTTGCATTCCCAAATCTTCAATCTGCATAATATATATATATATATATATATATATATATATATATATATATATATATATAGTGCAGGCAATGAAGAACGAGATGAGGTAGAAATAAATCACTTACAGAACGTAGCAACTCAGCATAGATTTGTCGAGCTCGCGCAGATTGAACAGCTGGAACAATTCACTCATATAAACTTCTACAGAGTACCGTTTGGTGTGATGCTCCTCTGTAACATCCGCATAAACATATTCTTTGCCGACCCATGTTATGAAATTCTCGTATAAACGTAGCAGATTTCGCATTTGCGGTGCTAGACTCTTTTACTGCGCAGGCTCGACGAGAGGCCCATTCCGCACATATTGTAATGCTATCTTACTTACTGGCACATCCTCAATGTCTAACGAGGCACGAAGAGTCAAACCCATCTCGGACGCTTGTTTCATGGCACTCGCTATGGTCAATCCAAGTGCTGCCGCAGCTGCTATGATCTCGGGGTCCTCTTCTGGACCGACTTTCACTATAAGCGGGGGGATCGATTGTTTATTCTGCATCCCGAGCTGGTCAACTTGTTTCCCGCTTTTTTTACTTTCTTTTTTCTCCTCCTTCAATATTTCTGGTTGCCTACGAAGTTCACGTCCATAGTCGTCAGGCATATTCAGCTCGGCTTGGGACGGTGTCGTCAAAAAATCCTTAGCCCACTTCTTTTTCTTCTCAGTGAATACTTGCTTGGGCTCAGGCTCTTTTATCGCCTTCGTATCCGCCTTCCATTTCTCATAATGAGCAGATGCGGCCAATTTGGTTTCAGCTTCACTAAGTTCCCAAGGCCTTGGGAGGAGAGGATTCAGTGATGGCTCCGGTACCGTTGTGGTATTAGGTACATAAGGGTTAGTAGGAATTTTTTTTGACATAGGAATTTTTTTTTACTTTTTTTTTTTTGACTTAGCAAAAAAACGAGTGCAGCCAGCCACACGGGCCAGCCACACTCGCACTGCACCCGGCCAGCCACAAGGGCCCAGCCCAACTGCCAGCAGCACATCCAGGAGCCCAGCCCAACTGCCAGCAGCCTGTGCTCAAAAAAAAAATGCCAGCAGCCCGCCGGTGACGCGAGCGTGACGTGTTGCTGACGTCACCTTCGTCTTCCTCCCGTGAAGATTTTCGTTTTCGTTTTTTGACTTAGGATTTTCCGGTCACGGGCACGAGCGCGGGCGCGTTGCGTGACGCGTTGCTGAAGTCGTTTCCGGTCACGGGCACGGGCGCGGGAGGACGGTGACGGGCGGATGGTCGTCGTTTCCGGTCACGGGCAGGGGCACGGGAGGACGGGCAGGGGCGCGGGAGGACGGGTGCAGGGGCGGCGGGAACCTACCGGAGACGAGGGCGGCGCCTCCTCTGTGTCTCTGCGGGCGGAATCAGCGAGGGCGGCGCGGAGAAGACGACCAGGGCGGCGCGGAGCAGACGAGCAGATGCGTTTAGTCCTTAGAAAAATTTCAGGGCAGCGCGAATAGCGAATATATAGGGCCAGCCTTTAGTCCCGGTTGGGGACACCAATCGCGACTAAAGGTACCCTCCGGGTACCATCCGCGGGCCTTTAGTCGCGGTTGGTGTCCCCAACTGGAACTAAAGGGTTACCTTTAGTCGCGGTTGGTGTCATGAACCGCGATTAAATGTTTTTTCGCGGCGTTTTCGTTCCCGCGCGGAAAGAGCCTTTAGTCGCGGTTCATGACACGAACCGCGACTAAAGACTCTTTTTCAAATATTTTTCATTTTAAAATCTTAAAAATACGAATAATATATCAAAAAATTCAGAAAAATAAAACTAATTCATTTTAAAATCTTAAAAATACGAATAATATATCAAATAATTCAGAAAAATAAAACTACTTCATTTTAAAATCTTAAAAATACAAATAATACATCAAAAAATTTAGAAAAATAAAACTACTTCATTTTAAAATCTTAAAAATACAAATAATACATCAAAAAATTCAGAAAAATAAAACTACTTCATTTTAAAATCTTAAAAATACAAATAATATATCAAAAAATTCAGAAAAATAAAACTAATTCATTTTAAAATCTTAAAAATACAAATAATATATCAAAAAATTCAGAAAATAAAAAGAATTCATTTTAAAAACCCATTTCCCGCCATTTCTTCCCGCCTCCCGCTTCCCGCCTCTTTCTTCCTGCCTCTTCCCGCCACCCATCTTCTCGCCTCCTGTCTCCAGTTCGGGTTTCGTTGGGAAACAGATCGTCCCTTTAGTCCCAGCCTGTTTTACCAACCGGGACGAAATGGTTAGGGTTTTGTTCCGACCAATCAGAAAGAATCACACGGATCGTGTGTTTTTTTCAAGCGCTTGTGAGTCGTTGGACCAGGGGTGTGTTTCTTTCGAGCTGTTGTGAGCCGTTCGATCAGGGGTACGGTGTGTTTCTTTAGAGCGGTTGTGAGACGTTGGATCAGGGTGTGTCTTAACCGTTGGATCAAAACCCTAGCACAACACTTTGTGAGCCAGAGGACCCTTATATAGTCCACCTTCATACACCGGTCAGTTCATCGATCAAATACAAAACATCAGGATTCGCCATCATACGTCCTGCCGTGCATTTGGTATGCATATATGCACCCAGTAGCCATGGTAGGGCTGTATGATGGCGATACCGATTGTTTTGTTCTACATCCCCCTTTAAGGTTTGATACATCATTCAGTTCATCGACCAAATACAAATCATCCGGATTCGCCATCATACGTCATGCCGTGTATTTGGTATGCATATATGCACCCAGTAGCCACGGTGGGGATGTATGATGGCGATACCGACTGTTTTGTTCTACACCCCCCTTTAAGGTTTGATACATCATTCAGTTCATCGACCAAATACAAATCATCCGGATTCGCCATCATACCTCCTGCCGTGCATTTTGTATGCATATATGCACTCAGTAGCCACGGCAGGGCTGTATGATGGCGATATCGATTGTTTTGTTCTACATCCTCGATCCCTTGAAGGTTTGACAAAAGGTTTGATACATCATTCAGTTCATCGACCAAATACAAATCATCCGGATTCGCCATCATACAGAACTTAGAAGGCGACGACTACGAGTGGGTAGCAATGTGCAAGTCTTTGTTTGGTTGTGCTAGGGTGGGCCCAAGGAAGCCCCAAAACACATCAGAGATAATATAATTCACATGATCCATTCAACAAAGTTTGGTACAATAAATTATTACACAACAATTCTTCCCTTGTGTCCCTGCTTTCTTACGATTGTGCCGTATCCATGGAGCATCCTCATCATTTAACTTAATGCTTGGGTCAGTGTTCACTTTGAAGGATGGAATTTCACCAAACATATTATAATCTTCTGACATGTCTGTCTTGTCCTCCACTCCCACGATGTTTCTTTTCTCTGAAAGAACAATGTGGCGCTTTGGATGCCATGGACACACGACAAGGTGCCATGGGATCCGAGGACGGCAACGAAGCGGATTCACGAAGATCTAGCTGTTCTGGAAATTCCAAATGCGACTGCTGTCGTGTTGCCAGGGTATGGTTGGAGGCCACCAGAGGAGGGTTATGTGAAAATCAATACTGATGGAGCTCTGAACCTTGATGCATGCAATGCCGGAAGTGGAGGAATCGCATGATCACACAAAGCCTACTTGTGAGCCTGGTGCAAGCCACATCTTGGTGTTACAGAACCCAAGATTGCCGAGGCGGAGGCCTTGCGAGACGGCGTGCTCTTCGCAAAATTGCGAGGATTCTCACATGTGATCATGGAGTCTGATTGTCTGGAGTTGATAAATCTCTGGAATTCTCGTCGCAATTCACGTTCGATTATGACGCCTATACTGTTAGATATTGGAGAGCTAGCATCTACCTTTATTTCTTTTGATATAGTTCATATTAGTAGATCAGCAAACTTACCAGCCCATCTGTGTGCTAAGCGTGCTAGTACGCTGATGGTGACTGATAGTTGGCTTGAAACTGTACCTCCATTCCTAATCACCAGTCTATTGGTTAATGATCCACGGAATGCTTTCATGGAATAAAGCTCTCAAATTTCCCCGCAAAAAAAAAACTAATAAAGATGACGTGGCTTCACCAGGATTGAGCTTGCAAAATTAAATGCACTTAGTGGGGATGACTCTTATAGATATTATAGATATGTCATGGTATACACGTACACTATGTGAAATCTATGAGTATATTATACGTCAGAAATATGTCATAGACCATTAATAAAAAAATACTACTAATACAGACCTTGTTTACGTTGACAAGAAAAGTTTGCATACCCTGGAGTATGTACACTTCAGTTGACATACCTAGAAATATCAATTTATTCATAACGCACGCATGCAGGAAGCGCTGAAATTTTTCATCTGTATGAATGACGTGAGCAATGAATGTGATTTTTTCTCTCTCTTACCCTTACGGTGAATGACTAATAAAAAGGCAAGCATTAAATCCAGAAATCGGCTATTGATTCGTTATGTAATAAATTAGCATTCCATTCATTAATTTATCCTCGATAATTGTTTCATGTTCTAGATCTATGTGCATTGGACTAGGTGGGTCCATAGTTTATGCAAAATGCACACACAAAATTAGAGACATAGAGTTTATCCTTGATTTTCACCCAAAAAACATATGATAACTCTAGTACTACTAATATAAAAATATCACTCAAAACAAATATGATAACTCTAATACATAGCTAAGGTATATTTTTATTCAACCAATGGAATAATTCAGTTACATAGCTCGGGTCTATTTTCCACTAGAACCCTAATACATCACGATTAATAAAACCGATACATCTCACATGCATGCATAAACCTATCAACCTAACTACGACCAGGTCCTGAGCCTCGAGGTGCCGAGCCGCGGACACTACGCACCCAAAGATAAGGAACCCTCACAGGGTCATAGCTGACGTGATACAGAAACCTACAAACAAACGACCATGTATTGCTAGGCTGAGTATCTAGCACATGCATGCAGCCCGGACGTGATCATCGTCCGCCCTGATACGGCCACGTACCACCTCCTCCGGCGCAGGCTCCCTTTGCACCGTGTGTGGCCCACGCGACTGCCACCAACGAAAATCCGGGTCGACGACGTCACCTGGATTCCTCACCAAGTGGCGTGTACCATATGCTAACATCTCCCAGCGCCAGCCCGGCGGAGCCCAGTCCCCGACATCGCCCTTGGGGTGCAATAGGGACATCGTAGCCGAGAACAACAAACTAGAAACACCGTTACAATTAAAACTAATTCAAAAAAAGTTACACTAATTGTAACATTAAAACACTCTAACAGTAAAAAATCTAAATTTAACCCTAATACACTAATCCTAAGTACTAGAATTTAAAACACTAATCCTAAGTCCAAAAATTACCGCTAACTTTTAATACTAAGTACTAAAATTAAACTTTTACACTAAAACGGTAATACTCAAATTAAAATAGTAGTAAAATTTAAAACACTAATACTGAGTCCTAAAATTACCGCTAACTTTTAATCCTAAGTCCTAAATTTAAATTTTTACACTATAACACTAATACTAAAATTAAACTAGTACTAAAATTTAAAACACTAATACTAAGTCCTGGAATTGCCCCTAACTTTTAATCCTAAGTCCTAAAATTAAACTGTTACCCAAAACCACTAATACTAATGCTTCTAATACTAAAATGTTTACTAAAACTAAAAGTTTTACACTAAAATTTCAGGGTGAAAACCTAAGGTCTGGTCTTAATTGGTTGTGTCTGGTAGAGGTCTTTTTGAAGACATTGTTTTAAGAGCGAGGACTATCTCCAGGGTGAAAATCCGAGATTTAGGATCGGGCAACGATGGCACAAATGCACCGTTTCCTTCTTAAAGGCGTTGCTTTTGGAGAGTTGAACATCAGGAGCTGTTCTGGTGGTGGTTGTGTTGCTGCTGCATTGTTTGGAACTCTGTAGCGGGGCCTTTTTTTTACTTATTTTCTTTTTAGTTTTCTCTTTTCTCCGCGATATTGATATATACTCCATATAAAAAATAGGATTGCATATACACCCACCAATGAAAAAGTGAGCGAGGCTCACATCTTACACTCCTGGTATTAATAAAGTCACCATTATAGTCTTTACAAACAAAAAAAAAATGTTTCATAACTCGTCAATGCAACAAGCCACACGGGAAGCTGCATTCGGCCATATATACAGCCAATCCGCAAGCCAAATTCATTTATTTAAGTTACATACATGCAACAGTTACCCGTGCTCTATCAGAATACAAATATCCATATTCCAAGAGCTTCTTGTTTCGTCATGGATTTGATGACCTTGATAAGCACTGGAAGTTTGAGATAATCGAGCTGGAACAACCCATCTTCTCCAAGAGAGGCTTTGCCAACTAGCATGTTGTCGGTCATACGCCGGATGAGACAAGAACCACGGGCGAAGCCAAGACAGTATTCTAGATTAGTAAGCTGGCTAGCTGATACCAAGTTATTAGTGAGGCCTGGGACGAACAAAACGTTGGAGAGGACCACGGTGTCCGAGATCACCGAGCCGCGGCCGCAGACCTGCATAGGCTCACCATCTCCGGCCTCAACAAAGAGGCCATTTTCAGGTTTAAAGTCGGAGAGCAGGTGACGATTTCCGGTGACGTGGTGGGGAGTGGCAGATGCAACCAGCCAAGTAACCATGCTTTTGTGTTCTTCTTCAACGTCATGATGGTCAGTTACAACGGAATCAGGATCCCTGGCCATAGAAACATCAGCATGAACGTTATCCGTTCCGGGGCAGAGAAGCATGTAAAAAATATATATATATTGACGATATCTTATACTGGATAAAGCAGTACCAGAGATTTTCCTGCTCAGTGTCTCCGATCTGTGGTTGGACGTCCTCGTGTGCAGGGCAAAGTACTGATGTATTCCCGTTGGAGACACCTGTGTTATCCATAATGTTTTCCTCGTGGAGAGATTCTTCCAGGGCCAACACCGTCAGGTCACATCCAATCTCTGATATCATTCTGCCTTTGTCGACACAAGAAACTATGGTGGGGTGATCTGACAAAATACCATCATAATATAGTTCGAGTACTTGTAAAGATGCTTCACTGCTTCCATTGTTACTTTCCATTTTATTGTATTCAGGCGTTTCTGCATTACTTGGCTTTGCAGCGGACCAACCAGCTTCATACGTTTTTGGAGACGTATAATTACCTTGTTCCTCAAACATGTCAATGACGGTTTGGGGAACCATAGATTTTGCGATTTCAAATGTGTTCAAAGACAGCTGCTCAGCAAAAAGTACCATGTGCACCACTGGGTGGTATGCACTAACCAGAAAGTCTAAGTTAGTAATGCAAAGTAGTACTAGCACCAAAACATGGAAAAGGATGACAAGGAGGAGAGGGAGGAGTACCTCATATACTTCGGCACATGGATAGTATCAGAACCAATCTTAATGTCAATCCATCCCTTGGATGGAGTTGTCACCGAGAATCCCAGCTTTCTGGGTTCTGGAAAAACAAACTTCTCAACATAACCCCAGTGGATTTTTTTTTTTTGATAAAGGGCTTTATTACTCAAAAAATCAAGCATTACACCCGGCCTCTGCATCGTAAAATGCACACAGCCGAAATCCGAAACTAAAAAACAAAGCGACAATACTACAAAACATCCGATGTAGACTGTCTATGCTATGGAGCCGCAATCCGTAGATCAAGCGGCCATCCATGTGGGATAAAAATATCCCTCGCCACCTGCTCCAGTCGTGCACATGCCTCCGTAAAAAGGCCTCGTAACTCCCCTCGCTGTAATGTGGACCACGAACGGAGAATACCTGTGCTCCTGAATAGAACCCTGTGGTGCAGCTGAGTACAGTGCCGCCTTCCGCCGCATGGCCTTGGACATGGCGTCCTCGTCCGTCGATGAAGTCCCGTCCGCAGCAACTAGATGGCGAGCGCTACGTCTCAGCCCACCTTTAGGCTGCCCAAGAACTCCAGAGGAGGGCGCCACGGCGGAGGGGGGTAATGTCGAAGAAGAAACCCCCCCGACCACCATGTCCTTACCTGCCATGACAGGGACCGTCGCGTCCGACTCTCTACCATCGGGTGATGCCAGAGTCGCCGGCGTCGGAACGGTCTCTCGGTGCACTGCCGTCGATCCATAGGGCCCGGACCGACGACCCGTCGACGCCGGTACCGCAGCCGTCGAAACATCACGAACCGGGAGCGGCTCGCGCTCCCTCGGCCCGTCATCGACGAGCGCAGCAGAAAGCTGCGTACCGCCCTGCCCGGCCTGCTGCTCCATAGCGACGGGCACTGGCCGTGCAGGCGAAGGCCCAGCACCGACCATCCCACCGGCACTATCCGTCGCCTGGGCGGGAGCCTCCTGCTCCACGCCTCGCTCCGCTGCAGCCGGGCCGAGAGGCGAATGGGCCGTTACCCGCCGGCCACTGCAGCCGGCAGCTACCGCCTGGGCGGCGAACAGCCGCGTACCGCCCGGCCCAGCAGCATGCGCCCGGGTGCGGCTGGGCCCTGGCCTCCCACCGTCCGTCCGCCCCGCCTGAGCGGCGGATAACTCCGCCCCACCTGGCCCAGCAGGAAGCGATCGGAAGCCGCTGAGGCCCTGCACAGCGTCCGTCCGCCCCGCCTGGGCGACGGATGGACGGTTTCCTCCTGCCACCTGTAAGCCATCCGAAGAAACCACACATGACGGCGTCTCCACCGACGCAAGTTTGGCGAGAAAACCGCCTGAAGACTGCAACGTCCGCACAATCTCCTTTCCCCTAGGAGTGGCCGGGGACAAGTTGATTGGCGTCAATGCATAGTTCTTGCGTCGGTATGGGCCGCGTTACCACCAACAGCAGGGGCCGAGTCAATAGCCATGCTCGTAGCATCACCCGCTTCGTCCTCTAAGCCAGCAACTGAGTCAAGCACATCATCTCGGACTCCTCTGGTAGAAGACTCCGACGGCGTCTTCAAGTCCCACATATACGGTACGAAATCTGGCTCTGGCACAAAGTCCTCAGGCTCCGGGCGAAAAGTGAAACTATACCCCTTCAAACGCAGTACACCATCCGTGCTCATGTATGGACCCACCTCATCCACCTTGTGGAACACCTCGTCATCTGACAGCGCCAACCTCAGCCGAACAATACCTCTGCGACGTAGAGCCAGTAGGTCCACATCCAAAGTAATACCGATGAGGGATCCAACCGCCCACAGACCTAGGAAGTGTCTCAGTGGATTTGGCACTCCTTCCACATGAACCCACGTCTGATAGAACTCCAGCTTAGGCTCAACGTCTACTGGCTTCCACTTGCTGAACAGCAGCCTAGTAGATTGAGATGGCACCCCGAAATCCATCCCATCGAATCTCTCCAATTCTGCCACAGACGGGAACACGACCTTGAACCGATTATCCCCACAAGGAATTGCTTCCCACTTCCACCGCGGTGCAGAACTCATGCGAGCAACCGTGATCTCGACCTGTTTCGCCGTAGCGGCAGTACCAACCACAGAGACCAGCGCCACCGGTCCTCCAGACGCATCTCCCTCCTGAAACAAGCTGTCCGGGAACTGGGAGAACATCGTATGCAAGCTACCAATCCCGCCAATGGCCACTGTCGGCTTAGGGAGCCTGAGGGTAGGACACTTCTTCATAGGGTGCGTTTTGGAGTCGCACACGTAGCAGTAGTGTTCCACCGGACAATCCCTAGCTAGTCGCATGCGTGTTCACCTCGCATCTCCAACACCTAGTCTTCCGAACCACCACAGCCACGGCAACATCAGCTCCCACGGGTCCAGCGGCGGGGAGGTGCTGTTCGACCATGGGAGCTGGTAATGCTATAGATGCCTCGAGAGTCCCAGTAGACGCAACAGTCGGAGCCGTCTTCTTCTTTTTATTCTTGCGTTTCGCCACTCCAGTTGCCGCCGCCGTACCAACCGCGAACACATGCCCGGCCGGCGCCGCCACAGCTGCGGCCAACGGAACCGCTGCGGGGGCAACAGCCGCCGGCGCCAGACTAGTCCCCGCAACCACCGCCGCCGCATGAGCCAGACCCGGGAGGGGAGGCACCGGCCTAGGGTTAGGGGCCACCCCGTGATGCGCTGGCGCGAACGTCGGCGGCCCAGCCATCGGCCTAGCCACACCGCCAGCCGCCAAACCGCGGCCCACACCTCCGCCCACCGGTGCGCCGCGCCCTGCGCCACGTCCACGGCCAGCCGGCGCCGGCCCCGTGGGTATCTTGAAAGGGTAAGAACAAGGCGGTATCACCTCCATCATTTGTCCTATTGGCTTTGTAGTGTCTCCTATTTATTTATAGAGGAAAAATATAGTAAGGGCCACGCTCAAGGCCAATTCTTGGAATAACAGAGCAACATAAACAACTAGAACGAAGGGGGGGCACAATAAGTTTTACTAGCACGAAAAACGTTTACACGGGTGAGAAGGAGGCTGAGGGAGAAATACCTCATATATTTTGGCACATGTGCAGTATCAGAACCAATATTAATGTCAATCTAACCCTTGGATGAAGTTGTGACGGAAAACTCGATCTTTCCGGGTTCGGGTTCTGGAATAACAAACTCCCTCATTTGAACAGCTAAAAAAATCCCTCATTTGAAAACCCCAGTGCATTATTTTAAAGTGTATGAACAAGTCGGTTATACTAACACTTCCCTCTTTTGTCCTATCGGCTTTTAATCGTCTCCTAGTTATTTACAAAGAAAAATCATAGTACGGACGAAAGCAAAACATAACGATGGCCAATCCTAAGAACACGAGAGCAACATACGCAGGTAGTACCAAGGGTATCAAATGGCAAAGGTTTCATTTTCACTCTCAGATTCCACTTTACAGGATTGTCTTCAATGAGGGGTAGGCTATCCCTAGGATCACAAATAGACGATGTTGCATATGTCGACCCGGCATTTTGGGCTGTATCGTTTAG
Source organism: Alopecurus myosuroides (assembly GCA_028641055.1). Classification (NCBI taxonomy): domain Eukaryota; kingdom Viridiplantae; phylum Streptophyta; class Magnoliopsida; order Poales; family Poaceae; genus Alopecurus; species Alopecurus myosuroides. The sequence continues at coordinate 625,842,085 of CM054057.1, forward strand.
TCGAGAGGCACTTAGAGTAGAGGCGATCAACGATTTCCCTCTATGGTTTACACAAGAGGCACATAGACAGCACGATATATCTATAGTGATTACTAATGCGTGCATTGTAAGTGTCTACTTACCAATCATTGACCACATAGCCCCTGCAGAATTGCTCAACAATCATATCATTTTCAGATCTAACGTCGGGGTAGAGGACAATGTTTGCTGTCCCGTTGGTAGCGGCAGATAAGTTAGTAATAAAGCCATTTTCATGTTTGAAGGTCCCGAAGTCCTGGTCACGGATTCCGGTCGTGCACTGGTGAGCCCCAGATTCGATCAGCCAAGCAGATACAGTGCAGTCTTCTTCAGGAGCACTGGGCATAAACGCAACAGCATGAATTCACTTTCTAAAAATTAATATATATTGAGGATATATTAAAAGGCATTCTCGAATCCAAACCATTTTGGGTCCTGAGTCCACATATAACAGCTAGCGCCTCCTATTAATGAAGAAAAAAAGGATCTAATAAAGCAACATATGTACTAGTATGCAGGGGTTCTAAACTTCTAATGTTAACAGAGCAACATACACAGGTATTACAAAGGGGATCTAACGTTTCATTTGTACTCTCAGATTCCACTTGACAGGATTGTTTTCCAAGAGGGATATGCTTTCCGGTCGGTTGTTAATGGGACCACGAAATATTAAAATATGGACAGCAGTGTGCTTCTAGCATATCAAGAGAGATCTAGCAACGAGTTGATATGGAAGTTCAGGTCTATTTGATGGATGATGGAAAGATGCCATACCAAAATATATCAATATCATCATTGAGACACGTCTTCATACAGTCAAGGAGGATGGGTTCATTAGTGAATAAGGAACTCCTGTCATCTTACCTGTAAAAAAGCCCCAATTCCATAAGCATATCATATCCAAAAGGCAATATTAATAGGAAGATGCGGGAGGGTCCTATGGAATGAAATTTTGATCAATGACGGCTCCGGTTCACCCGTGTGTTGCCTTCAGAGAGAACCACGATTTGCCCTTTTGGGGACCTTTTAATTCGATGGTTTAGGTATCGATGTACAACACTTGTGGATTTACTTGGAGTATCACAGCTTCAGGATCTAACAGCGATGGAAAGAAAAACTGTGCTTTGAGAATATGGACCAAAAGGAGAGATCATACCAGTCAGCATATAGATTTTCGTTTGTCAGTCCCAAGGTCGAATCATGAATGAAGTAAGAAAATTGAGCTGTTTCTGCCATGGGTTCTTTGCAAGCGCAGAGAGGCTCAAGGTGGGAGACAGCAAGGAGGGGACTTGGCAATTAGAGGCAAGTATCCTTACGATATTGCCCCTCCTGTTTCTTTATGACCTTCTCGTTGGTGGACTTCAAGTTTCTTACACATTACACCTTTTTTCTGGAGAAATTTCACACCTCAGGTGCCGGGGCAATTAGAAAAAGCTTTTCCTTGACTGACGGCATCTCCAATTGTACGTTACAAAACTGACATCTTTGTAATCGTCATACAAGAAGAAATTAAGAGACATGTCTTGTTTTCTCCGTCAGAAATTTGGAATTGTTCCTTGTACCAAAGCAAAGCTCGTTTCACAATTGACGGTCCCAATGTGGGTTTGGCCCACAAGGCACTTTACCTTCCTAGACAATAGCACTTGAAAAAAAAAAATTGAGATCTCCGAGCATATTTATGGTTCGTCCGCTTGGTGGTACAAACGCAAACATTCATATACACACGTATACACTCACCCGTATGAATGCACACACCCACAACTTAATCTTATGAGCACCCCCGAGAGACTGAGCCGACGGGTCTTGATTGACGAAGTCATTACAGGCGCCTCGCTGTCGACGAAAACATTGCTTCCCACTGAGGGAATATTCTAGCTAAATGAGACACACATATGTCAAATCTGAGATTTGAACTCTACTAGGCTGAGGGTATAACCACACTACTAACCATCCAACCACATGTTTTGTCGCTACAACACGTAGGTCCAAATATCTTTGTTGCGTGCTCGGTGTGTCAAATGTACCTGCCACGTCAGATTAGAACACATTTTTTTAAATGGAAACCTCAGCCTCTGCATCAGATCGATGCACACGGCTTTTATATTAATACTAGTAGAAGCGCACGTGCTACGCACGTATCATAATTTATAATCAAAACATTTATTTAAATTATATTTCTTTTGGTTTTGTGTTGATTTTTTCATCTTTCAATTATTGTTTTATTTCGCGCTATAGTAGAAGTGCACGTGCAACACACGTATAATATTAAGACAAATCATTGAAGAGGCTAGCCTCATCTATCAAGGTGAACATACAATATAATAAAATTATTGTGAATGTATGATATATATATTCACTTATAAATAAAGACGCACATACTACATGTGTCTAATTAACATGTTGTCCATCTCACGTCTTTGGTGATGACTTGTATCTTCTCCAACATCTGAACAGTGTCAGTCGAGATCATGGTTCCTTCAGGCCCCATAATCGGGTCCATCTTCGGACTCCATGACAATGCATGTTGTTTGACCCCTACAACCATTGCACCATTTTCATAATTTTAGTTACATAATAATCATTAGTCCAAATTACTGGCTTAATCTAAACAACCAGGCCGACTCTTTCACGAGTAACAGTACGCACGGTTACTGTGGACGAGCAGCCTACACGGTTCCCCTTCGCTGAGATCACTCACATGATTTCTCTCCTTATCTCTTTCAACTATCTTCTTCCTCGGCTTGAGCAAAGCCCTAGCTCTCCCATGGAAACCACGACAGCCAACTCCACCATCCCGTCTCCTATATACTTCCTCCCAACGAGCCGGCGCCGGCGACGTCGCCAAGATTGCTAGGGAGCCGCGACCGAGAAGACGACGTACGACGAGGCTGGAGCGAGCCGGAGGCGAGCAATGCACTTCATGGTGGGGGTTGCGGGTGCAGCACCGGTGGGCCTTAGAGGGATGGCCAGGGGCGAAGGAGGACCGGCGGAGGTTGAGATTTGAGGAGGAGGTTGCGGTAAGGCGGTCGCCCCGCGGGCGGCGGTGGCAGGCGGTTCCGGCCGACGATGGCTGCGGAGGGCGTATGTATTCCGGAGGTGGCGGCCGGGGCTGCAGTGCTCCCATCCTACTCATCTCTAGTGGTGCTCGGAGTTTTCTTCTTCTTACTCATCCCCTCGTTCAGACAAAGAAGCACATGCGGGAACTTGGTCGGAATCGATCGTGGCCACGGGTGCCTACAAGCTAGCACTGCCCACAACCCGGCTAGCAACCCAAATGCAAGCAAAGCAAAGGAAGCAGGACTGCAATTATTTTCATTACCTATCTTAGCTAATACTTAATCGGCGTGGTGAGGTTATATGTCCCCGGATACGTCGAGTAAACCTCACACCAGTCGTGGTACATAATAAATTATGGGTCATGTTGGGAATTAAAAAGAGACAATTTTATCTAAACAGAACATAAAAAAATCTATCCAATAGTGGAGTAGGATATATTTCAATTACAAATGGATGCTATTTTTAAGTTTGAAATACAATCATTCCCATGTTCTAGATGAAACAAGATTCAAAATAGCATCTAGCAAAGCTTTGCTGCCATGTGTGGAATAAAGACACATTGTGAAGCTGAAGTCTAGAATAGCAACTTGTGTCATTGTTTTTTCTGCAACTAATACATAATTTTGAAATAAAATTAAAAATATACCTGGTGCAGTGATCCAAGATAGGTTTAATGGCATACTCGCTATATGATGTAGGATGAATGATGTCGTTGGGTGCAAGTAGAAATGATATGGCTGCAGGACATGAGAACTCAAATGCCAACAGTTTGAGCCCGAGGAAAGGCTTCAACCGACTCAAAAGCAACAATTCTTCCATAGAATAAAATAAATGACCAAGAAGATATACATTAGTAGGACAGAAATAGAGCTGATTCTTGTTCTGCACCATCTCCATAGGGTGAGAGCTCCTGCCACCACCGAACCAGAGGGTGCTTCACTTGAAAGTGCGCTGCAGTACCAAGCTCAACATCGGCGACATGTTTTGAACAGCAGATATAATCTAAAATATAGTCATTATTACCCAAACCCAAAACGTCTACGTTCTACACAGCCTCTTGACCTGGAAGTCCTACACATGAGAAAGAAGAACTAATACCACGCAGGAGCACGCCACGCCTCCTCCCCCGCCACGCGCGGTTTGCAACCCGGCGATCGCGGACCATGTCAGCGCGTAGGTCACCGACCATACGGTGCGTTTGCCGGCTGCACCGCGTGCTAGCTTGTGTTCGAGCGCTCGGTGCTCCTGCACGTGTCGCTGGTCGTCAGCGAGAGGACGTTGCATCCATACTCATGAGCGGAGCAGGTCGTCGATGACAGGACGTTGCGTCTACAGCGGCGAGCGGAGCAGATCCTTGATGAGAGGACGCTGCTTCCGCGGCAGCAAGCGGGGCAAGTCGAGCACGCTGATGCCAGGTTGCCTGCGTCGGCGCGAGGAAGTTGAGCCGGCGTGACCTGCATCGGCGCAAGGATGTGCTTGCGCTGGAGGAGCGCTTGGTGCTCTGCACGTGTCGTTGGTCGTCGGCGAGAGAACGTTGCGTCCATACCCATGGGTGGAGCATGTCGTCGGTGACATGACGTTGCGTCCGCGGCGGCGAGCGGAGCAGATCGTTGGCGAGAGAACGCTGCTTCCACCGCAGCGAGTGGGGCAGGTCGAACGCGCCGATGGCAGGTCGCATGTGTCGGCGCGAGGACATTCATTCAGCCGGCGTGATCTGCGTTGGCGCGAGGACGTGCTTGCACTGGAGTAGCCCTTGGTGCTCCTGCACGCGGCGAGCGGAGCAGATCGTTGTCGAGAGAACGCTGCTTCCGTGGCAGCGAATGGGGTAGATCGAGCGCGCCGATGGCAGGACGTCGCGTGCGTCGCCGCGAGGACGTTGAGCCCGGCGTGATCTGCGTGTCTGGCTTAATCACGAAGCTTGCATCCGCATTGGAGAGCTTATCAGGTCAATAAGGCCGTGCCGTCGTCGTTCAATCTTAGGATCACCCGTATAGAAGCACAAGTAGTACAACCGATCGAGAAGTACTCACGATTAATCCGTCTCTCCTTTCGGCGCTTGAATGCGAGGCCTGGGGTTGCCGTGGAGTCTGTGTGGATCCACCGGGCGGTGGATGCTGCTAGGGTCAAGGTGTGCGTTGATTTTTCTCCTACAAGCAGAGTACTAATCAGATACGTTGTGTGATTGCGCGGGGCCAAATTGTCTTGAGTTTTGCTCAACATTGGAACAATCTGGTGCGTTGGTCCGAGCTAATTGTACGCGCCAGATTACTTGTATCTACGAAGTTTGCTCTTTTATAAGTAGTTTAGATAAATGAAGTAGATTCGGTACCCACAGAAAATCATATTACAACTCAACCATTTGCCAGTGTGGCCACAAAGATCAGCCACCTAAACAGTAATCTCATTATACCGCCACCCATTGCAGTCTTCCATTATGCAACCATCCACCCCGGTTGAAGATAGCCCGTACGACAACCATCAGCCGAGAATAGCGCGCATCCAAATGTCCACGTTGGTTTTCTGACAGAAGGTAAGACCACATATGAATCTAGTGAGTAGCCCGATGAACACGTAGATCCAAATATGTATCAGGCTGCCACATAATGACCAATATTTTGATGGTGCCTTCCACGTTATTGGATGCGCCGTGTTAATATGATATTATCCCATAAATAGAACCATCAAGAACATGTACTCTAACGATTTAAAGATGACTGTTCACTTAACCCGACAAGATAGGCAGCTGGCTTGGCTCAACGGAGCATGATCAGTAGAATTTGGGGTAACATGCAGATTATGTGAGTGGATTAATGGGCGAACGTTTCGCTCCCTGCCCAGCCTCCCCGGCCAGTTTAGCTCCGCTACTGTTGACCAGCACCTATTGAACAACACCTACCCTAGTACATCGTGTTATATATTCCAGTTATATATATTTTAATAGTATAAAATTTGTAATCCATCTCCTATTCGTCCTTGAGACGCAATATATACTCGTCCATGAGACTCAATAATATATTCAACATACTACACCAAACACCAATCTCATCCTTGTACATGATATCTGCCTAATCTCGATCTAAACACTAGCCGGCGACCGCTTTCGCATCGGGCCGACCCTAGGACGGTTGATCTGCATGATCTCTAATGGGGCCGCACCACCTGTACCTAGGTTTGTCGGCCGGTCATGTTGATCGGTTGCCCTAGAGAATTTGTTTTCTCCGCAAATCGCTTAACCGTCGTTTTTTTTTTGGTTTGCCGATCATAGATCTGATTGTGTCGCCTACTACCGGTCGTCTCCGCGTGCCTCTACTCCTACATTGACATCGACTCTGCACCGGCCGGGTCCTCAAGGCCGGGTGCCACACCTACTTCGGTAGGCCGCGACCGACTCGCCTGCGCCGACTCTGCACCAAGCGGATCGTCTTCACCAACCGCGCGACAATGCATGCACTAGTGGAGAACATGCCATTTGATCAGGCCAAAGAAAATGTTTAGCCCCGTTCCCGCTACGAACTAGGGCTAAAGGATGTGTTCCAACAGCCGGGGACGCGTAGAGCAGCCCATGGGGGCCCTTTAGCCCCGGTTTGAGCCAAAAATCGGGGTTAAATGTGTCCTGGGCAAAGGCGACACCCTTTAGCCCCTGTCCGTGTCTCAAACCGGGGCTTAAGGTCCCTGCCTGTATAAAATCGGCCAACGGCACTCCTCTCCTCAGCCACTAACTCAATTTGGAGATAGAAAAGTGTGAGAGGGTGTGTGCTAATTTTTTTCTCTACTATGCGCAAGAGGTGTTCGATGAAACGCCCGGGAACATAATGCAACTTCAACCCGCACAAAACAAGCATGGTTTAAGTTGTCTAATCTTCACATAATTAAGCTTTCTCCTCATTCGAGATACAAACTTTATTCTTTCATCTGTCATGTATAGTTGTCATTTCTATAATCACGATGTTCTATAATGGTTTTTTATAATTATATAATGCAGATGATCCGGTAATGGATCTACACTGACCGGCGCTCTCTCTTTTCCGAGTTCATGGAAAGCGTGGGTTATTTTCTCGATGTGGCCCAGACAAATAAGCGGAATAATTTTATGTGTCGTCCATGTGATGTATGTCGGAATTAGAAAGAACACTCTTCCCGCCGAGTCCTCCACAACCACATGTTTCAGTCCGGTTTCATGTAGGGCTATAATTGTTGGACCAAGAACGGAGAAAAAAGGGTTATGAAGGAAGACAACGAAGATAATGATGAAAAGAAGCAGAAGACAGAGCACCAGATGAGCCCAACGATCATCTAGGCCAGGCCATTACGGATGGAAAGGAAGAATGCAAAATTGAAAAGGTGACTGGGCACGAGATGAACGGTGTGACCGACAACGGATTTACAAAGTTGCTACAAATAATAAAGAAGCAGCTTTCAAAAAAGAATAAAGAAGCAGCTTCCAGGTGACGCAAGGAACTTATGGTTTGGACTAAATACAGATGGCATGAATCCATTTGGGGAGCAGAGTTGCAGTCACAACACCTGGCATGTGACTCTATGTATCTATAACCTTCCCTTGGTTATGCATGAAGTGGAAGTTCATTATGATGTCAGTGCTCATCCAAGGCCCAAAGAAACCCGACAACAATATTGATGTGTACCTAACGCCATTAGTTGAGGAACTTTTACAGTTATGGGACGAAGAAGGTGTCCGTGTGTGGGAGGAATTCGACCTACGAGCGTTGTTGTTCGTAACCATAAACGAGTAGCCTGGTCTTAGTAACATTTTTGGACATACAAATAAGGTATACAATCCATGCATGCACTGTTTAGATGATACTGAAAGTATATATATCTGGATAAGTGTACCTGGGGTATCGTCGCTTCCTTCCGTGTAAGCATCTCTTAAAAAAAAGGGAAAACATTTCAATGGTGAGGCAGATACCCGGGAGATGCCTATCCTCCGACCTTTGGAAAGGGTCCCGGTTGACCGGCCGGTGCAAAAGGCCCTCACCAACTTGGGCTATAGCCTTGTTTTCCATTAGTGAGGGAGTGTCATCCCGGGGAGGCCTTGATGCGTCGCTGCCGTATGCTCTTGTCCGCGCGACATCCATCGCCAGCTCGACTTCTCCGTCATCGACAGGGACTCCACCGATAATGTCTCCAAAGACTCCAATATGCGCTTTGTCATCCACGTCATGGCACAGCGCCCCGTCGGTCTGATCAACTGATCACACGTTCGTCTTTGCCAAGAATGTCCGGAAGTACGTGCCTATCACCGACCGAGTTAAGGGATGCCATTGTGCCACCCATCGGGCCGCAACGCCGCTGCCCTTGGTCCATGTCGCCAGTTTTCGATGCGCCTTCCCAGGCTTGTACTCTACCGGTGGCCCCCCAGCCGCTGCAGCGACTCTAGTCATGTCGTTACGCCGCCCTCTAGGGTGTAGCGTCATTGTAGTCGACCGTCCTCGCCGTCCCCATGCATTGGCGTGCTTAGATCCCTCCGCTCCTCCTCCATCGGCGAGGATCACCAACGACCACGCATGGTATTGGTCACGCTGGTCCTTCGCCTTCTACGTCTTTTTACACTATGATCTTGTCACCTGTGTCAACGTCTCGTCCCAGACTACTTTGTCTACTCTCACAACCGCGGATTGCATGAACACCTTTCTCTCTCTCTGTCTACGTCGCTCTGTGCCCAGCAAACGTCCAGGAGGCCTCCTCTGCTAGTTCCATTGACGTTGGACCACGGTTTATGATGGTCCCTGGCTCGACATGTCCGTTACTTTCAACACCAGCACGTGCATTCGTCTCCTACGCGTTCTCGAGGTTGGCAAGCTCGAATCGGTGCCTCGTCTTCATCGGCTTCGAAAATGTTCCCATCATCGACTCCTGCTCTAAGACTGCCCCGACCGTGTCGCCGACTTCGTCTATGCGCCTAGTTCTGGCAAAACTATGGCCTCACCTCATACTCGACGTCTCGTACTGCATCGAATTCGGCATCGACCCTCCTCCTCACTATTAGGAAATCATTTATAGGGCAAAAGTCACTAGCAGTGATCTACCTAGGTCACATTCTTCTACAATTTAGTTGCTGCGAGTACACCTGTCGTACGCTTCCAGTAAAGGTTACCGGAAGCATGTCCAAAGTTACCCATGCTGCCAGCACAACTCGCTGAGCCATGTTGGTGAGGCAAACTATATTAGAAGCATGTTCTCGTACATACACGCTTCCACTAGTCTGCATACTAGGAGCGTTTCGCCAAACTCATACAATGCCAGTAGTCTCTGAGGATATTTAGGCCACGCCAAGAACACGAGTCCTTATTTCAGATCGATCAAGTTCTGGACAGAGACCCCGAGCGCCGCTGCCGCCCCGATAGACTTTGCCGTCTCTTCTTCCTCTTTGAGGGTCGTCGCCATCTCCTTCCTCGAGCTCCTCCATCCATATCTGGCTCTGAGCGTCGGCGCCGCCCCTGCGCCCCGAAACGATGTACACGCGTTTCTGTCCTCTTCCCCCTCTTCGATTTGTACACGCACCTATCCCTATACTATTTTGATTTTGCTGTAGGAATACTTACAGATCTTGGTATAGGAAAACTACATTTTGTTGGAATTATTTCGATTTTGGTATAGGAATAGTAGTATATATATCTCGTATATTGATTTCGTGTTCTCAGATATGTAGTGTGTACACGATGGTTTTGATATCATTGAGCAACGCTACATTGGATGATTCCGATTCTGTATATTACCTTTAAAGACTTGTCTTTTAGTTTAATATTTAGTGCAAGTTATTTTGACACAATATGACATATATAGTCTTATTAGGATTCCATATGTGAATCGGATGTGAAAACTGATTTACGAATATATATATGTCGAGAAGATAGATCTAGTTGAAAAAGAAAACATGATATTGAAAAAACTTGTGGAGAAACTGCAAGAAGACAAAATGGTGTGGGAGTTACTTGGTGCCGATATCAACCATGATCACAAAATCAAGATTGAAACAAACCAAGTAAAGATGAGAAAATTGAGAAGAAATGCTATTGCTAAGTAAGCTTGGTTTCATTATGATGTTAGTTCAATTGATACATTAGTCGCGATATTAATTGCAACGGTTGCTATATTTAGATGTAATAGGTAGATACTTTTGTGTGGCTGTTGTATGTTAAACTACGCATATGTACTGTGATGCCATATTTAGATGCTTCAGTGGCCATTTCTATGTATATTTGTCGCGATATTAATTGCAACAATTGCTATATTTAGATGTAGAAGGAATATACTTATGTGGCTGTTTCTATGTATATTTAGATGTATTAGAAAGATACTTTTGTGGTTTCATTGTACATTTGTAGGTTGAACTAAAATTGCAGAAAATGGACCATTGTGATGTTTGTGGCTGCCTTCACAGCATGGACAAGAAGTTTAAGATTGTACGCTCGATAGAGTATCGAACTGAGATGGTACACATCTTTTAGTTTTTGATGTTTTGATTCTTCATCTTTGAATTGTGTGCTACTAGTTTATATAGTTGTCTAATTTTCTTATTTTTAGGCGATTCCATGTGGGGCTAAGCGTGACTTTATGAAGCATGTGAAGGTTCCAATGAATAACCACGGGTCATTTTAGGCGAACTTGCGCAATCTCGGGAAGCCTCGCCTTAACCACGTGGTTAAAGAAACCAATGAGGAGGACCAGACTTTTTCAATGGCCCTAGTTGACAAAGTTCACGAAATTCAACGAGATGGATCCCAGGACGATGTGCATGTTCCACCTCAACCATGACGAGGACTTCATATACTTCGAATTGAAGAATCCTGACCATATTTACCGGAGGCTAGCCGAGTTTCAGTACGAGAACTATCTTTTCTAGAGCTACCTAATGAGAGTGAAGATGCATGAGCTATAGCCTATAGCTACATATATTAGAGATAGCTATCCATCAAGTACACTTATGTTGATTTCTAGATAATGTTAAGTATGACTACTAATATGCTCTATTCTGTTTTTTTTGAAATGGGAATATGCCCCAGCCTCTGCATCGTGATGATGCACACAGCTGTTGCTTTTATATTAAAAAAAAAATCTATCAACCACGAGATTACAACTCACGCATCGTCCAAATTCGACAACAAGATCAACCACAGAAATTGTAACAAAATCAAAAGAGAGCTCATTGGATCCTTCTAGTGAGCAGCCAACCACCCTGGCTGTAGATAGCCTGAACGACCGCCATCAAGCGAATACATCCAGAATCCATAAGACCCCGTTGCTCCAACGGAAGAAGGAAGGACCACATGTGGATCCAATATGTGGCCTGATGAGTAACCTGCAAAAAATGAGCACCCCTAGATTTGTCAAAAACAATATCGTTCCTACAATTCCAAATTGCCCACACAAAAGCACAAACTCCAATTTGAATTCGTGCTTTAGTTCTTCTATCAATTCCATTAAGCCAGTCCAAACATATGGTCAATGCTACTGGTTGGGCTATGCTAAAAGTAAAATGAAGCAACCTCCAAATATGTTTAGCAAAAGCACAATGTATAAACAAGTGATCCACTGACTCATCACTATCACAAAATACACATTTTTTAGATCCAACCCAGTTTCTCTTAATCAAATTATCTTTAGTTAGAATAACTTTGCGTTGCAAGAACCACATAAAAACCTTGATTTTTAATGGAACTTTCAATTTCCACAAATCCTTATGTAAATACGGTGTATTACCATGCATATAATCCAAATACATAGACTTAACCGTAAATGAACCAGACACGGAAAGACTCCAGACAAAAACATCAGGATCATCATTCAACCTACTCCCTCCGTCCTAGTTTATAGGGCACATATAGAAAATCTCTAGTACCAAGGTGCTAGTTAATTGGGGGTAATATCTTGCATGCATTGGTGGAAAGGGATGGAGAGGGGCAACCACCCACTAATTGGAAGAGAATTAATGCAAAATGTGCCTAAGAGGTGGGACAACATGGTTTTGAGATTGTGCCCTACAAACCAGGACGGAGGGAGTAATACCCATCACACTGCGCACTAAATTTAACCACGCTTCCCACCTCTCTCCAACCAAGTTTCTACGGAATTGAATATTGAGCGGAGTATGTGATAACACATCTGATACCAACACATTTTTATTCCTCACAATATTATAAAGCCCCGGATATTTCGCTGCTAAAGTGGTATTCCCTAACCACGTATCTTCCCAAAAACGAGTTGATAAGCCATTACCTATCTTAAACAAACCTCTTTGGAAAAAATCTCTTTTTATTGACATAATCCCTTTCCAGAAGGGAGAGTCTGTAGGTTTAGGTTCCACCTGAGACAAAGATTTGTCAAACAATATTGTTACAAAGTAGCTCCTGCCATACACCTTTCTCATGAAGCAATTTAAAAAGCCATTTAGACAATAAACTTTTATTCTTGACTTCAAGGACCTCAATTCCTAACCCCCCCTTGGTCCTTAGGCCTACACACAATATTCCACTTGGTTAAACGATACTTCCTCTTATGAGAATCACTCTGCCAAAAGAAATCGACTACGGAAAAATCTAAACGTTTCCGTACCCCAACAGGTATAGGAAAGAAAGATAAAAGGAACATGTTAGACTAGTAAGGACAGAGTTAATCAACACCAATCTATCACCATAAGAAGAATCTTTCCAGCCCAAGATCCTAACTTATTTCGAATCGATCTTCCACCGGTTTCCACTCCTTATTAAGCAACTTCCGATAATGTATCGGTATACCAAGGTATTTAAACGGTAAAGATCCAATCTCACAACCGAATAAAGACCTATATTCATCTCCCTCGCCGCAGCTCTACCAAAACAGTACAATTCACTCTTATGAAAATTAATTTTCAACCCCGACAATTGCTCAAATAAGGCTAAAATTAATTCATATTGACTGCCTTGTCTAAATCATCTTCTAAGAAAAGGTCGTGTCGTCTGCATATTGTAGAATCGAGATCCCCCCTTCCACCAAATGAGGTATCAAAGATCCTATTTGACCGTCCTCTCTAGCTCTATCAATAATTATAGCTAACATATCAGCCACAATATTAAACAGAATAGGTGATAACGGATCCCCTTGCCTAAGTCCCTTAAGTGTCTGAAAATAATGACCAATGTCATCATTCACTCGAACCCCTACACTCCCTCCCTGAACAAAATTTCGAACCCATTCACACCAAATCGAATGAAATCCCTTCATCCTAAGAGCCTGTTGTAGAAACTCCCATTTCACTTTGTCATATGCCTTTTCAAAATCAATTTTGAAGATGACACCATCTAACTTCTTAGTTTTCAGCTCATGAATAGTTTCATGAAGGATAACAACCCCTTCAAGAATATTTCGACCTGGAATAAACGCCGATTGTGATGGTCTAACAACATTGTGAGCAATAGACGAAACACGATTCGCCCCCACTTTGGTGAAAATCTTAAAGCTCACATTAAGTAAACAAATAGGCCTATACTGCTCGATTCTACTCGCATCCTCTTTCTTAGGTAAAAGAGTAATGACACCAAAATTCAGCTTAAAAAGAGGTAAATCCCCTCGATGTAATTGCGTGAACATAGCCATCAAGTCAATCTTGATGACCTCCCAGAATGTCTGATAGAACTCCGCAGGGAAACCATCAGGTCCTGGGGCCTTATTACGCTCCATCTCGACAACCGCATCGTACACCTCTTTCTCAGTAAAACTTGAGGTGAGAGCTGTATTCTCTTGTAAAGAAACTTGAGTCATATCATCATTAAAAGTTTCCACCATTTTAAACGAATTTATTTCAGGTGGACCAAATAACTTTTTGTAATACTCGGAGATGAATGTTTTCAAATTATTCTCCCCGACAATCGTTCCCTCGTCCTGTTCTAGCTGGAAAATTCTCTTCTTCCTATGTTTACCGTTAGCTATTAAATGAAAGTATTTCGAGTTATTCCCCTTCCTGAACATATTTAACCTTTGCCCGTTGCGCCACTTAGATTCTTCCTCTCGACGTAGCTTAGCGAGATACTCATCAGCATCCCTCTTAGCTTTTCTCTCCTCCGGAGATAACAACGTAGATTCTGCTTTAATGTCTAGCTCCTCAATCAATAACACCAATTTCTCTTTTAACACTTTATATTCCCCACTAATATTCTTCGCCCACCCTCTCAAGAACTGTCTCAAATGGCGAATTTTAAATTGCCACCTATCAATAGGTGATGCCCCTCCCATAGTCTTATTCCATTCTTTAGTGACCATATCCACGAACCCATCCCTTTTCAACCATGATAATTCAAATGAAAATCTAGACACATTTCCAACATGTGCACTATCTCCTGAATCAATGAGAAGAGGAGTATGATCAGACCCTGATCTAGACAAGGCATGCACCGAAACTAATGGGAATTTCTGTTCCCAATCAACACTCGCCAAAAAACGATCCAACTTTTCAAGAGTTGGAATAGGTCTCCTACCTACCCACGTAAATTGTCTTCCAGACAACTCTAATTCTTTAAGATCTAAGCTCTCAATAATAGCATTAAAGATGAAGGGCCAATGGGCGTTGAAGTTATCATTATTTTTTTCTCCTTGTCGTCAAATTATATTAAAATCCCCTCCGATCAATAAAGGGGTATCCACTTTCTCACAAACCCGAACTAATTCAGCCAAAAAGGCTGGTTTCTTAGCCTCTTGAGCAGCCCCATAAGCAACAACAAAAGACCAAATAAAACCATCTAAACGCCACTTAAGTCTAAACTTGATACAAAACTCTCCACAAACGAGATCTTGTACCAAAATTTTCTGACTATTGAAACCAACCAAAATCCCCCCCGATCTCCCTTGAGGAGGTAAACAATAACAAAGGAAATCTAGCCCACTTGCAATATGAGCTAAAAAATGAGAAGCAAAATCAGATCGTCCCGTTTCAATTATAGCCACGAACTCTAATTTTTTTTCAATAATAGTCTCTTTAACAAACAGATGTTTCGCAGGATCACCAAACCCATCACTATTCCAAATCATCCCTATCATTTCAAATTATTCTTTAGTTTTTCTAATCTAGCACTTTTTCTCTTTACCGAAAGGCCAACACTCTTATTACTCTTCCTTTTGGATTTAGTGTCAAGCAAATGAGGTACCTGGATCATATTATCCAGATGAACACTATCCTCCTTCTCCTCTACTAAATCCTCTGATAAATTAGACGCTGTGTTGATAATATCCGAACACTGATCATCTCTCTCAGACTCAAACAAATTTTTCTTTAAGAAAGTAATAGTTCGATTTCTTTCTATATCCTTAATTATGGAGACAGCTTTCACCTTGTCAACAGATGACATACCTAACGAAATTCCCAACCGTGTAGCCCTCTCTAAAATAATATCATCTTTAAGATCTACAAAAGAATTAGAAAGACGTATAGACGAACCTTAGGCTTGGTTGTCATCCCGGCGCTGTGCCATCATCATAGCACGATCCAATGCCGGTATATCCGCGAGGGGCTGAGCACGGATGCGATCACTTGAACGAATACCCGCGGACATCGGTGACGCAATACCACCAAACTCAATCACCTCTTTGTCCTGCACAATCACCTCATCATGTAACTTCATCTCAAAAGAGAAAGGAGTCAACTCCCTCGTAGAAGATAACGTCTCCAAATTATTATTAAACAGATAGGAGCAGTTAAAATTTACAGAGAAACTTGGGCTTTGTACCTCAAAGGTATCTGACATCGTAACAGCAGTTGGTTCTTTTAAAGGAACAGACTCGAACTCTTGTGACTCCACAACGATCGGTGGAACAGTTTCCACTCGAGTTACTGGTTCAGTAATATGATCAGCGCTCACATGCCTCATATCCGCAGCTGGATCAGAGAGATAAAGACCAACAGGTAACCTAGCAGGTACAGAACACACAGCAGTGGAGTCCACGGCAGGAGCAGCACCAGCCGGCAGAGAAAACGGCTCAAAGGCAGCCGAAACAAGCGTACCGCGGGCAGAAATCTCTGCCGCTGCTGCCGCGGCAGCAACACCCGCAGAAGAACCCGAAGACAGAGACTTATCATTCTCGTGAGATGCCTGGGCACTATCTGACAGCGACACAGCTGCCTTACCCAATGCATTACGAGTACCAACTCCATTTAGTTGCAAAGAACCAAAAACCTTCTCTGAAATAGGCACTACATCAGACTTTACACCCAAAGGAGACACACACAATTCCTGCAAGAAAAAATTCAATGGTTCAGACTCCATCCTCGTTTTGTCAAATAAAACTGATGAGCTAAACAACACCCCCATAGATGGTAGAAATCCAACACTACCAAACCGAATTACCTCAGTATTAAAAACCGAAACCACAACAGGTTTCTTCTGTTTGATATCCAAACTGAAACCGTCCACACCCACATGATCAGAGCTCGAGGTCTTCAAACACTCATTAGTATCTGACACTTTGTACCTCGAAGTGAGCGAAGGACCAGTGGAATTGAGCTTAGTATCCATCCGCAATAATTTACTTTCTTCTCTCAAATTGTTATCCACACCTCTACTCTGAATATTTGCTTCATTCCGGAAGTCAAAAGACCCGAAAACAGTAGGAGAAGCAGGTATCTTACTAAAAGAATGCACCAACTGTGGATCAAGGACTACCCCAACAGATTTAGTACCTGTGTTCTTGGAATTATTAGTGTCATGAGAGGCATTATCTTTTTTACTCACAGTATTCTGTTTCGGTGCCAAACCATCTGCCAAATTGCCCTCCCTTTCCTTCTCCTTGTTGGCTTCATCATTCTCATCATTTTTATCCTCATCATGATCATTACTAGAGTCTACCTCCATAGCTCCTTCATCCTCCACAATAGAAGGCTCTACCACAAATTTAATTTGATAAAAACCATCCTTTATCCAAAGAGGTAAGTCCTTTGGAATTTTAGTGTGATCAACACACCCAATAAGAATGCGCAAGACTTTATTCTTTCTTGTATATGCCATGTCCACTTTAGCTGTTTTCCCAAAAAGAGTACCTAGTCCCCACAAAGCAAGAAAATCCCCTGTATGACGTTCTGGAATTCCTTCCATTCGTACCCAAACATGTGGTAGTCTCCACATCGGCTCAGTACCTCCATACCAATCATCCACCTTCAGCTCACACACACTGTTAGGCACTCTGAAACCACCAAATAATTTCAACCTATCTAGTTCAACCTTAGAAGGGAACATCACCTTATAAACATTCTGCCCAACCTGAAGCACATCCCAATTATAATCAATAACAGGGACAACCCTCTGCAAATTCCTCGCAATCTGAGGTATAGATAATTTCCCTCCAGTAACTGTTACCATATCAAGTCTAGTGTTTTCCGTTTTTGGTCTATAAGAATCAGTCAAGACCATACCAAAAAAGGTTAAGTCATCATGGTAGTGACCATAAATCATAACCTGGGGTTTTGGAGCATCAAGCAATGGACACTCCTCAGCAAGATGACCCACTTTCTCACAGCAATCACAGAGAGACACATCGCAATCCGCAAGCACATGACCAGTAAACCCACAACGATAACACTTTGTTTCTGGTTTCTTTAATTTCTTGCCCTCTTCAGCACTGTCAACAGAGCCAACAGATTTAACTTGAGCAATCAGATCTTGAGCCACTGGGATCAATGCCTCAGCAGCCCTAGTAATCCCCTCATCCCCCGCCAATTTTTGATTAGCCAAAGGATTTGCAACAGTAGAAGGACCAACAAAATTTCTACCTGTTCCTCTTCCACGCCCTCTGCCAAGTCCACCCTTGCTGTTAAATCGAGCTGGGGGTCTGCTATTAAATCGATTACCATCATTGTTAAAACCTGAACCAGCGTTGAAACCCCCATTCGGTGGATCAAAATTACGGCCACCATCACCATTAAAACCTCCACGATTGTTCTGATTGCTACCACTCGCCACACCATAGCGAAACTGGCCACTGCCACCATTACCACCAGAAGCTCCATAATTCCCACCTCCCCTATTGTTGTTAAAACCTCCTTGACCATTACCTCCGTCACCGCCGTTAAAACCAGCCCCCCGGTTGCCATTGTAGCCACCATAGGCCTGATCCCCATTGAAACCATCACGGTTAAGATTAGGGCCGAAATCATTAAATCTCTGCGAGCCTTGTTGATCTTCCCTGTTCCCATTGCCACTCGACCCACCATTGTTGAAGCTGTTAAAGTTGCCACGGCCACCGCCGCGTCCAGTACCTCCACGATCCGCACCGCCGTATCCACCTCGATCACCTCCGTAGTAACCACCACCCCGACCTGCCATGGAATCCACACGGGAAGGAAACCAGGCAAACCCTAGGCGGCGGCGTCTGGAGGAGAGACAGACACCCGATGTGATGTACGCAGGGAAACCCGAAGGAATATGATCGCCAATATGGATTACCTTGTCAATCAAGGATTTATTCTCCCTCGGTAGGCCCATCGGCCCCTTTCCTTTGGGCAATATTGGAGGAATCAATTTCTTCCAATTACTCCCGTTAATTCCGCGCATTCCCACCGGATCCGAGTGCAACAGCATTCGTTTTTGATATCTTATATTTACTAATTGGATGCACCATACGAGGCTCCACGTTAAATCTGTAGGCTACAAATTTACCACTATAGAATATTTTACAAGCCCATCCACAGCTGTTGGATTAAGCCCGCCTCTCCCTCCACGTACGTGAACGCTCTACTAATATATCCCCCTAACTAATTTCTAATTGCGGCCACACATTGGATTTGGCGTCCGAAAGATCGAGCTTTGTCGGACAGAGAAACTGCTGCGATCTGGCTCCCGATCATCATCATGCTGGTACTGCGCCTCCGGCAAATTGGAGATCCAATGTTGCCGGACGGCAGTAATTACGATGATCTCAAGTATGCAACGTCCCCTCCTCCTTCCAGATTACCGTATTAGCTGCTAGACATATACAGGCCGATCCCATCACCAACTAACTCCACCATTAATTTAAGCGAACAATCAAACTGCATGTGGCAGTACGTACAAGCCTGGATCATAGGGTGATAATTTTTGCGAACTATTGCTCACGCGTAGTTTCATCCATGCATGCAATTCACACCAGCAGTGAATTCTAGGGCTGTGCTTCGGCACGATGTCCTACGTCATGGCGGGCCACGATGCCTTCGCATGAAAAAAATGTCCGTGGCTCATATATAGTCACCGGCTAACAAATTTCTTTTTTTTCCTGCATTAAAGAAATATCCTCTAGCAGTGCTCGGCCGCAACTGGGGATGGATTACTAGATGGCGCCGCCGAATTCTTGGTCGATTACCTACTGACGCTCATTGTCGTGTGTGCAACATGTTTGCGTGCCAATTCCCTCAACATATTGCAGGTCTCACATATGGCTGCACGAAGCTATCCTGG
This sequence comes from Alopecurus myosuroides, assembly GCA_028641055.1. Taxonomy (NCBI): domain Eukaryota; kingdom Viridiplantae; phylum Streptophyta; class Magnoliopsida; order Poales; family Poaceae; genus Alopecurus; species Alopecurus myosuroides. The sequence continues at coordinate 625,861,572 of CM054057.1, forward strand.
GAGATTCTCCATCCGATTGATTTATTTTGTGTCCCTCGGTCTGATGCCTACATGCAAAGCAAGCCTTAGCTAGGTACCCTTCATCTTATTCCCAGTTATTATTTATGCTCCTCACAATCCGTCATGAGCTGTAACATGCCTGCAATGCAATTCCATGGAGCAGATAATATTGATTGTTTTTCCCCTTGCTCCCACACGTCCAATATGTGTATACCATGGGAAACTTCAAATTAAATTCAATTTAAACTGTTAAGATATCACGTGCATCCATTCAGAGTGCAATATTTGCTATATTCATAGATAATATTGTGCAGAAAAATATGAGTATAAGGTGTTGTAGTTCATAGCTCGAGTTTGTATCGGATATGAAGTGTAAATGTCGAAAGTAGGATATAAAGCCGTCTTTTTATTACAATGCCAGAAATTTAAGCAAGCTAATTCTTTCCAATCTCTCTGCAGTGAAAAGGTATATAAGAGCTATATACTGAATTTCAATATTTCAGCAGCGAACTAAATAATTTAATTATTTAATTCATATATGTTTATATTTATATTTTATCTTGAAATCTTGAATTCAGTTCCCTATTAAAATATAGCAACCTATATGCACATTCATACTTGATAGCTTTTCATTGTTGGACTATGGATGCATGTGTATGTAAGCATATGAGGTTGTTCCATGATTAATTTGTATGCTATTAATGTATGACTATCTTTTTCTCTAGCAAAGTAGGCCGGTACTCATATGAGCCGACTTACAATGTTTTTGTCTTTACAGCTATCAGGTACGAGAATTATTGCTATAAAGGATATGTGGATTTATCTGCCAGCTTTGTCGCTTGAAAACAAGTGTGTACACAGAAACCCACAAAAGAGTTGCTGTTAGAAGGGTTACTTCCTCTCGACTAATTATATTCTCCGGTATAAAGAAAAATTGAGCACAAGGGACATTAAGAATCATATCATCATGGCAACCGGAGGTAATATTCTTCAGTTATATTGCTGCTAACAAATATCCGGAGGAGATACTACCTGTGGTGTTTTTGCAAAATCAGCTGAACACATGTGAGTTATTTGTTACATGAAAGGTAGCACATGATCCAAACATTTTCCATGTATTAATTCATAAATAATATTTCACAGTGACTATGAACTCATGATAACAAAAAACATGAACAATATGTGGTGAGTTAATATCTTATTTTTCAAATAATTCATAGATGACGTGCCACCCTTGATAAGGTTGACGATCTACTAGATAAAAATACTCATTCAATGTAGAAAATGTTAATAAATATATGTGTAACATTACGTTGTAAATGTGTTAGATTTTGGAATATTTAGATAAATTGTTTGACATAGTAATTTAGTTTAATTTACTATATGCACGTTCATACTTCATGGCTTTTCTCCATTTGACTATGGATGCATATGTAAGCATATGAGGCTATTCCATGATTTATTTGTATGCTACTAATGTATGACTTTATCTTTCTCTCTAGAAAAGTAGGTCGGTACTCATATGAGCCGACTAACAATGTTTTTTTCTTACAACTATCAGTACGAAATTTATCGCTATAAAAGTATGGATTTATCTGCCAGCTTTGTCACTTGAAAACAAGTGTGTACACAAAAACCAAAAAAAAAATATATTGGTTGTTAGAAGAGTTACTTCCACTCGGATAATTAATATTCTCCAGCTGAAAGAAAAATTGGGCACAAGGGACGTCGAGAATCAGATCATGGTGGCAACCAGAGGTAATATTGTCCAGTTATGTTTCTGCTAACAGAGGTCTGGAGGAGGTACTACATGCAGTGTTTTTCCGAAATCAACTGAACATATGTGTGTTCTTTGTTTCATGAAAGGTAGCACATGATCCAAACATTTTCCATGTATTAATTCATAAATAATATTTCACGGTGACTTTGAAGTAATGAGAAGAAATGACATGACCAATATGCATGTGCCGAGGCACTATCTTATTTTTTAAAATAATTCATAGATGATGTGCTACCCTTGATAAGGCTGACGATCTATTTGAAAAAAATTCTCATCAAATGTAAAAAATAATGTTTATATGTAACATTATGATGTAAGTGTGTTAGTTTGTTGAATATTTAGAAAAATGTCCGACATAGTAATTTAGTTTAATATACTTATAATAATGAGATGTCACGATAAAATCATTTTGGATTTCGTACTATATATTATTTTCTCTCGATAACAAATAGGACTAATTTCCTTAAGTTCAACATATGAAATGTATAATATTATGTTATTTCAATAAAACTATAGATTTAACATGTTTGGACTTTTCTCATAGTATTTTAAATGATGAAACAAAAATTCAAATATATCAAGCAATCTCCAACGGATGAAAAATACGCAAGTTTAAACAATAACTTTATAATGTAGTTTTTAATTATTCTACAAACCAGCCCGTGCGAATGCACGGGTTGACGACTAGTATTACTAATCAGGATCGACTGGAACAACATTTTTTTAATTCGGAAACCATTATTGGAAGCGAGCGAGCCAACGCACACGTTCTAGTATTTGCCAATATCAAAAGTGTGCGGTACTGGTCACACGCTTCTGGTATGTGGTTACTGGCAGCGTGTCAATGTTACACGCTTTCTGTACAAATACGAGCGGCGTGATACCGCAACATGTACGGGCACACTTCTGATGAGCCTTTTTCACATGCTCCAGTTAGGCTTTTTGCTACTAGTGCCTTGGCGACTGCCTCGATGCGTATTTGTCACTCTCCTCGCGCACTATGCGCATGCGGCGTGATGTGTGGCTCCCTGGACACCTCCATCCAACCATCACATCGAGCACGGCTACCCCTCGCACGGCTAACTCGACCAAGATTGCACCACCCCACTCTCTTGAATACCTCGACATCAGCACAAAGGGCTACCACCTCGCTTCAGCATCTCATCAACTTCCTCTACTGTCCAAGCATCAACGACATGATATCGTCTACGACGTTCCCTGTCCTACTGCGAGGGGATGTCATCCCACTCGACGCTACCGCTACGACTGCGAGAGGATGTTAGAGATATATTCCGGTTATATGTATTTAGTAGTATACGATTTGTAATCCATCTCCTACTCTATCTCACCGAGACTTCTTGTCCTGCAACATATTACGCCAATATCTCATACTCTATCTCTATAGGATTTGTTCCCCAATATAATACTCGTCCATGAGGCTCAATAATACATCCAACATATTACGTCAATCTCATCCTTCTACACATAGAACTACTAATGAATATTTTTATTTGCAATGAAAATATTTAGAAATGTTAGCTTGGTGTTGCAGTTTTTTCAACATGGAAACATAGCCCGGCGTCTACCTCAGTTGATGCACACATGCTTATTGATTGCAAGTTATGAACGGCGATGTTTACATCTCATTAGTCATACAAGCTATACAAATATATCAACCAAAGGAAAATAGAGAAATAAATCAGGTATGCATCGTGAATGTTTCTAGAAAGAGGGGATCCATCGTTGTTGTAGATATCTCAAGCGACCATATATAGACGGAAACACCGAAAATCCACCATAGATACTCTCTGCTCCTCAGGCAGCAGGAAGGACCATTCCTGGATCAACTGTGTAATTCCATGGATAACCTATACACAATATATAATTTGTACGTTTGTTAAGAATAATATCATTTCAGAAGATTCATAAAAAACCACACCAAAGCCCAAGTCCCCATATGAATGTGCGTTCTTGTTTTCTTGTAAACCCAATTTAGCTATTTGCCAAACATTATCGGGAAGTTTGTTGGTGGGGTGATATAAAATTTATAGTGAACCACGTAAAAACATGCAAGAAAAAAAATGAGGTTAATAGACTCTTAATCACAAAACTAGCATTCCTTCCGACTATTCCAACGACGCTTGGCAAGGTTATCATTTGTTAGAATTTATTAATTGAATAGAAATCACATAAAAATCATATTATGTAAATGCAAGTTACGTCAAATAATTCACTGGCTCGCGTCAATAACAGCCAATTGCTTGTTTGAATGTAAGAAATATTTTTCGCGACTTATGGTACTTCTCATTATTGTTTTCCCAGCCAGCGGAGTGTTTAACCAAGTGGACCGAACATAAATCACAAATTTTCTTTTCTGTATTGTAGGTTTCTTAGTCCTTTTACATGGCTCATAAAATATTGTTCCATCCATTCCTCGTTACAAGTTTCACATTTATTTTTTATGTTCATAATTTGATAAAAATGTGTATTCTACTCCACACAAAAACAAATCATCTAATACAAAAATAGTTTCTAACAAGAGGCATAATAAGTGAGAATGTCATGGTACCCCTTCCAAAATAGGAAGGTCATACTTAACATATGCTATATATACATATAATTCTAGTGCGAAGAAAAAAAATTACAAAAAAAACATAACAACTAGATATTTTGCCCTGTCTCTGAGACAGTGAATCCTCCTATCCTATGTGCTCTAGAACACAACAAGGTTATATACAAAGCAATCAATCTTTCTGCTTCGGTGTCTCCCCCTAACCAAAATTAAATACATTAACGGCTGAGATCGCTCCGTACCCCTTCGTAATTAAGGGTATGATAGTCACTGACAAACTATTAAATATTCATTACCGACTAACTGAGCCTTGTATTGGCATCATTTTTCTACGCCAAGAAAATATTCAGTAGAGCTACATGGTTACCGCTTTTTTTACATCGGACAGTTCTCGGGCAGATTTCTAGTTAGTATACATACGGCCATATGGTCATTGTGTATGGGCTTCGCAAGGCCGGCGAAGTCTAATATGATTAACAACTAATTAACATTACTTAATTGTTATAAAGGACGATGCTGCCCTCACTACTGGAATTCGATAGTATGCCGTGTATCAAAAATACACGGCGAAGGCATGAAAATACTCGGCACACTCTATGCCGAGTGCTACACTTGGCGTAGAGGACTCGACGTTTATTAGCTCGGCAAAAGAGAGTACGCCGATTGTCAGTTCACGGGCAGCTCGGCGAAAACTTCGCCGAGTGTTTTTACCATGCACTCGGCGAACAAAAGGTCTGACAGCTCCACGCCTTAGTCCACAACGGAACGGGACGAACTTTTTTGCCGAGTGCCCCTACCCAGACACTCGGCGAACTAATTTTGTCGTGGGGAACAGGAATCCGCCACGTGTAAATTTTGCCGAGTGTCGCACTCGGCGTAGAGTCGCCCAGAGGAGCTCTCCTAGCCCGCCACATGCACACGTTTTGCCGAGTGTCACACTCGGCGTACCGGCCCCCAAGGAGCTCTCCTGGCCTGCCACGTGCGCCTACTTTGCCGAGTGTCGAATCGAGGCCGCTCGGCACACCTTTTGCCGAGTGCCAATGGACCACTCGGCAGATACGTTCGCCGAGTGTCACACTCGGCGTACCATCGCCCAGAGGAGCTCCCCTGGCGTGCCACGTGCCCCCCCCCTTTGCCGAGTGTAACACTCGGTAATGTCTCTATCCAGGCAGCCCTGGGAGATGTGTTCGCCGAGTGTTTTTTTTGTCACTCGGCAAAAAGTTTCCCAGGGGCCAACCTGGGTGCCTGTAGACCGTGTTTGCCGAGTGTAACACTCGGCGTATTTGCAATTTGGTCCTACGCCGAGTGTAACACTCGGCGTACTTACCATATGGTTATGTTTGCTTGCTGCATTTTGCTCCCATCCCTGCAATTAAAACAATTTTTCATATACAGTGCATTTTGGCTCACTGGGGCACTCACATCACAAAACATAGCACATAACATTTATACAAACTCACATCACATTCATACCATCACAAATATTCATACATATACCATCACACATAATATTCAAGTTCAAAAGGGTACACAACACATAATATTCAAGTTCATCACAAGTGGCAGCAACTAGGTTTGAATCTCAATCCAAATCTTCATTTTTGTCCTTAATGCAAACCTACAAGTGAACAAGCATAATGATTAGGTTTGAACCATTTAAGTGAAGAAGCATGAGAAGCAAAAGAAATAAGAAAAATGGTACTAACCTAGCATCACTGCGGCGTCTTGGAGGTCGACGTCTCGGCATCTCCGGTGCCCCCTCCTTGCTCCATGTGGGATCCCTCCGATGCATTCCCCCCTATTAACAACCGCATTAGTCGAGGAAGCTAAATAGTGTTTCATTGAGCAAGTTCAGGCCAACTTACAATGTTGAAGTTGAGTGGAGGGAGATCAGGTAGAGGAGGAGCAGACGGATCTGCTGGGATAGCTCGCATCCTCTGCAATGACCAAGTGATCGATCTGTGAGTTAACATGCGTAAATCGATGAATAGAATGGAATGGAAATCTGTCTTATGTGTGAAAACCAGTACCTCGAGCATCACCGCCATGACTGCCTGCTGGGAAGACAACTGGTTTTCCATCATCTGCATCTTCTGTTTTGACTCCGCCGCCTCTCTTTTTCTTTGTTCAAGTTCAGCCTACGGTATGTGAAAATGTCATTAAATGTGCAATGCAAGCATGTATAGAAAGCGAAGATAAGACTGACCAAGGAAAATTTTTGTGTTCATACCTGAAGTGTGGCGACGGCAGTCACTCCTGGTCGTGGGCGGCGCTCAATAGACGGCGATGAGCTCGTCTGGCTGGCACGGATCTGCGAGAGCGGTGGAGTACCTGATGTGTCGAAGGCGCCATCAGCAAAGGCAAACCGGCCATTCTTCCGATCCTCTCCCGCCAACAGAGCGACCCTAGGGTCATAGGGGGTCGTCAGTGGGTCGGCGTCGGGGCCGTGCACCCCCTTCAACTTCTCGGTGTACTTGTCCCACTTCTCGCCGGTTTGGGGGTTGATCCATTGCTTCTCAACCGGTACATCCGGCTTCAGGACCTTGGGCCTCCGGGTCTCACAGAATGCCACCATGCGAGTGATGACCCTGCCCTTCTTTGCTTTCTACAATTCAAAGAAAAATGATCAGCACAAACTCTCATCTTAAGAATGAAGCGGCGTATGGAATTATTAGCAAAACAATTCCTTACCTCTCTCTGGACACGGCCAGTGAGGGTGAGGCCGCCTTGACGGTGTCCATCACCAAGCATAAGGCGCCGCTCCCGGCACTCGGCGTGCTGGTTCTTGTACGCGTCGCTCGTCCACTTCTTCACGATCTTCTTAAAGCCAGCCACTGAGGAACCACCTGTTAACAAAAACAATCCATATGAGTAGTTCTTTGCCGCAGCAATGTATGGATTAAAATGAAAATGATGCCATTACCGCTAAGTATTGCACCGCTGACAGGTGTATCTGTCGTGCATCCGTCTTCGTCAGCTTGGTGTTCTTGTGCTTCGCGTAGAACTTCACCACGCAGAGCACACGTGCCTCGTATAGCATGTCGCGGATGAGCTTCTTGGCCATTCTAATGAGCACCACCCTGGCCTTGTCCTCCATATCCGGGGCGCAGGTGAAGTAGTCCTACAACCATTGAGCATACGATAAAGACATTAGAAGGATATTTAAAGAGAAATACACATGTCAGCGGTGAAGACAAATACATATCCAGAAATCGGCGACCACTCAGAGGCCCAAGTGGCCATACACCCGTCCATGCTTGTCCTCCACGTCCGGGACCCTCTCATAGTCCTTCCAGGACCAAGCTGGCTCCAGATTGCCGTTCTCCAACGTGACCAAGCCAGGGTAATACTTCTTGCAAAGAAGCCCCAAGATGCCGCTCATGGTCCGTGGTGGTGGAACGTCTCCAAGCAACTCCAACGACCTGCACAAACAAGTTGAAGAGTCGGTGAGCTTTCGATGACATAAATGAGGCATAAACAAAGTAAATTGTAATTACAACAATGTCCACTTACTTATCTCCGTCGACGGTGACAACTATGTCCTTGAAGGGCTATGGAGGCTTAGGGAGCCTAGATGTCCCTCGGAGCCAAACTTTTTGGCCGGGGGGTGCCACTTTCCCTAAGTCAGGGAGAGGGTGGGCAAACAAGTCCTCGGGCTCGTCCTCCGGATCCGACACCTCGACATCCTCCTCACCACCATCCTCTGACTCCGATGGTGAAGAGTATCTGTAGTCGTCCTCGGAGTCCTGCTGCTGCTCCACGTCCTCCTCCTGCTGCTGCTGCTGCTGCTGCTGCTCCTCCTCCTCCTCCTGCTGCTGCTGCTGCTCCTCCTCCTCAGAAGAAGAAGAAACGTGGGGCAAGGGACTACGTGAGCGAGTCTCGCTCCGCGTAGCACCTCCCCGGCCTCTGGAACGTGCTCTGGAAGACGAGGGCGCGTCCACATGCTGCTTGCGCCGGATTCTCCCTATATTCACTCGGCTGCCATCCTCTCTTCTAGCGTACAGAGCTTCCACCTGTGCAACTTTGCTCGCGGTCCGCTTCACCCCTTTTGGCTTGGCTTTCGGGGCCATGCTGCACTAACCTGTTATGAAAATGAGGGGTCCCGATTAGTACAAAGTGATAAAAAATGTCAAGTAATAGTCGAAATGCAATTAATGTTGTAAATAAAAATACTAATGATACCAAGCATAAGAAAACTAGAATAAAAAATGCTAATGATAGTTGAAAGGCAATTAATAGTTGAGAGGCAACTAATATTTACAAGGCAATTAATAGTTAAAAGACAAGTAATAGTTGTAAATAAAATAATAATGATATATACCAAGCATAAGAAGACTAGAATAAAAAAATGGTAATGATAGTTGAAAGGCAATTAATAGTTGAAATCAAACTAATACATAACAAGAGCGAAATTAAAAAAAAATATATTACAACCTTGTGATTAGTCTAGAAGTGCCACACAAAATAGTTGAGACATAATGCTAATTATACATTCACGGTTACATAATTGGAACACAAATGGTTCATAACCCATTAATGCTAATTATACATTCACGATTACATAATTGGAACACAAATGGTTCAGAACCCATTGTCTAAATCCTTGGGATCATAGCTTGGACCGGGATCATCGTCATCATCGCTATCACGAGTATACCACCACTCTTCCATGTAGTTCAGTGGTGGACCTCTCGGCTCCTCGACATCAGGCAAGTGGAGACGTTCAAATAGTTCCACGTCCTTAGAGTTAAGAACGGATGGATCGTCGCCTTGCCCATTATCGACTCCCATGCCGACATCATCATCGTCGTCTTCTTCCATTTCATCAACTGTGGACAAGTCGATGATGAACCCGCCGGTGAGCCCATCATCTTGATAGAACTCTCCCTCATATGTGTTGGGGTTTATGCGCTGGTGGTAATCGTCATCGTTTGGAGGAGGTGGTCTATTACGCGGTGGAACTGTGATCACGACATCCCACCCTTGGAGGCGTTTCATAGTTTTGCATGGGTAGGGGAGATAGAAGACTTGGGTGGCATGTTGTGCAATGATGTAGACATCATCTGACCCATAGACAGATGCCCGATCAATTTCGACCAAACCAATGGCAGGATTCCGTCTCACTCGGCTCAGATCAAACCAATGGCATTTGAATGCAACCGGATTCTTCGTGCCAAAATGGAAGTCCAGCTCATACATTCCCTCGACCATACCGAAGTAATCACCACCGGCGTGGGTAAATACCCCGAAATTGTTTGTCTTCCGGTTGGGCCGTTTCTCATCGTAAGAACGGGTATGGAAGCGATACCCATTCACATCGTAAGACTTAAATGACTTCACGGAGTAGGTGAAGCCCCGGGCAAGTTGCCTCAACTCATGACTCATTTCCTTGTCGGTTAAAGCCTACATGTTCAATACGAGAAGTTCGGTCAATAAGTTCAAGCTAAGATCGCCGTAATATGTGGCTTGCGCTAGAAACCATGTAAGAAAGGAGATTACTTTTGCGGCGAACCAACTAATAAAACCACCGCCTCCTTTGCCACCCTTCTTAAAAATGTCCGACTTCTCGGCGTAGGTAGGTTCTCGCGGATGATGTTTCCAGGTTTCTTGCTCAAATAACCTAAGTGTGGGACCAACAAGAAGGGGAGTTAGACACAATTTGAGGGAAGGAAAGATTGTGAAAATTAGGTGTTGAGTACTTACTCAATGTAGGGTTTTACTTCCACCGTATTCTTCAAGACACACGAGAGAATAGCCGTCCATTGTTCATGTGAGTCTATTTGCTCTTGCTTCGCGCCACTTGATCTGCCGCCGAGCCCTGCGAGTATGCTAAGTTCTGGTGCATCGGCGAGGTCGGAGTCATTATTGTACCGGGAAACCGGATTATGACGAGTGGGAAGACTGTCATGATAGTACTTTATCGTGAAGTTTCCCACCTCCTCGTTGAGGGTTGCCTCACATATGGATGCTTCTATGCGACATTTGTTGGTGCTTTTCTCTCGAAGTTTCTTTTGCTCTCTCTCGGTTGAAAACATCCTGCGGTACTGCACATGCCCCCCAATCGTGCCTCTTCCGCGAGATGCAAGAGCAAGTGTTGCATCGGATTAAAGAAACTGGGAGGAAAGATCGCCTCTAGTTCCACGATTAGCTCGGCGGCATCTTCCTCCAACTTTGCAACCACATCTCTATCTAATTCCTTGGCACAAAGCTGACGAAAGAAAAAGCTCAACTTGGCTAGCACTAGCCAGATTTCCTCGTCAACATAGCCTCGAACCATGACGGGCAAAATCCGCTCAATCCATACGTGGTAGTCATGACTCTTGAGCCCCGTTATCCGCAGCCCAGCGAGATTCACTCCCCTCATTATATTAGCTGCGTACCCGTCAGGGAAGAAGAGGCAGTCCAAGATCCACTGGAGAATTTCTTTACTTTGGGCCCTAGTCAGGCAGAAAGGGGCCGGCGGCTTCGTCCAGGTCTTTTTGGTTTTTGTGGGTTCCTTCAAGTTTAGATGTTCCCTGTCACAAAGCTCGGCTTGATCAACTCTTGCCTTGACGTTATCTTTCGTCTTCTCAAGATAAAAAAGTGTTGACCAAAGGGCCTCTGCGATATTTTTTTCAGTGTGCATGACATCAATGTTATGTGAAAGAAGAAGATCCTGCATGTAAGGGAGCTTCCACAAGCATGAGATGTGAGTCCACTGGTGCCACTCTCCATACCCCAGAAAGCCGGTCCCCTCAGCATTGAGCTGTAGACTATCTAGCTGAGCCTTGACGTCTACACCGGTCATCAAAGTTGGTCGTGGCGCATCGACAGCTACATCTTTCATCCACTTCTTTGTGTTTCTCCTGTATTTGTGACCAGGACGAAGGAACTGTCGATGTTGGTCAAAGCATGAGTATTTGCCACCCTTTTTCAGCCAAAGAAAAGTCACAGCTTGGTAGCACACCGGACAAGGCCATTTCCCATGAGTACACCAGCCGCAGAATATCGCGCGAGCCGGAAGGTCATGCAGTGAAGTGAAGTACCAAACATACATATCGAAGTGCTTCTTTCTATGGCATCGTATGTCCGTACCCCGGTGTTCCAGGCAATGAGCAGATCATCTACCAGCGGCTCCATGAACACCGACATGTTCTTCCCCGGATACTCAGGCCCTGGAATTATAAGCGACAGGAACATGTTCTGCCGTTGCATGCACACACCGGGGGGGAGATTCATCGGGATAACAAACATCGGCCAGCAGCTGTATGAGGCGGATGTCATACCATATGGGTTGAAACCATCGGTTGATAACGCAACTGCTACACTCCTTGGGTCACCCGCTTTCTTCTTATATTTGCCAACAAAGTCCTTCCATGCTTCACCATCAGACGGATGTATCATCTTCTCAGGACGGTACCTCCTCCCATCTGACAGCCATCTCATCTGTTTTGCAGATTCCTCGGTCATAAAAAGCCTTTGGATCCGTGGTATGAATGGAAGATACCGAAGGATCTTTTTGGCGACTGTGAGCTGCGTCTTCTGACCATTACCATCGTCCACCTCCAGATACCTAGAGGCACCGCATTTGACACAGTACTTTGTATGCTCGTGCTCTTTCCTGAACAACATGCAGCTCTTTGGACAACAATCTATCTTCGTATACGGTATCTTTAGGGAACCGAGGATTTTTTTCGACTCGTACATGTTTTTAGGAAGAAGGTGTACCGGCGGTAGGAGGGTGGCAATAACAGTCAGAAATGCATCAAAGGCGGCTATGCTTACATTGTGCTGGCTTTTTACCGCCATTAGCCGGCCGATGGCATCAAGTTGAGAAACTTGTGTATGCTCGTGCAGGGGTTTCTGTGTCTCAAACAACGTGTCATAGAACTCTTTAGTGCTATCATCGGCATCGTCAGGGGCATCTCCCTCGCCGGTTTGATTTTCAGGTGCTTGTGCATTAGTGAAATCCTCTAACATCCTATCAAAACCGGTATCAAAAACGGTCACCGCATGCTGAGTGAGTGGTGCCACCTTCTTTGTCTTCTTCTTCCGGCGTACACGCTCAGCAGACTCGCCATGGTACACCCAACGGTAATAGTTTGGCATAAAACCATACTTCCCAAGATGATCAGAAATGATTGTCCTCGGTTTCTCTGTCATGTTACGGCAACGACTATACGGGCACCAAACATCAGACGAATCATCAACTCTAGCAAATGCAAATTCCAAGAACTCGTCGGTCTTTGTAACCCATTCCGTTGTCATCTCGGCAGCACTCGGTCGGCCACTGTACATCCACTCCCGGTCCTCCATATCCACACTGATGAATGCTCAGCCAGATCAACATATGTTTCAATTTTTAACAAGTTGTTTCAATTATTTAGAACATTACAAGTTTTACGCGTTGAATGCAGTCCTACATGTCTACTAGGTAAAGATAGGTCCTAATCCCACCCGAGGATGTGTAGCTTGTGTTTGTTTTCCATGTCTACTCCTATCCAAGACAGATTTCGGCAGCACCTCCCCGCTATTCTCCTAATACACGTCTCGACCACGGGGGTCGAGAGAATGTGTACTCGGAGAACAACAGAGAGGCGTCACCGAAATCTGTCTTGGATAGGAGTAGAACATGGAAAACAAACACAGCTACACATCCACGAGCTGTCCAAAAACGTGGACAATTCGAAACAGTCGCGGTTATAAAAATATAGATCTTTGTATATAAATATATACAAAGAGTTCTATTTTTATATCTACAACTCTTCCGAACGGGAGACGCCTAGGGTAACGCGACTAGTTTGGTGATCTACGAAAAACAATATAGGGAGGAAAGGAGTGAGGGGGGGTTTTTACCCTCAAAGCGTGGCCGACTGTCGATGAAGATGATCGCAGACGCTCCTGGCCTCAACCTCAGCAAACCCCCGCCTCAGCAAACCCCCGCCTGCGATGACGCTCCTGGCCTCAATCTCGATCCATGTCCTGCAAAAGGTAAATATGTAGTGTTAGTGTCATCTAGTTACTTTTGTTAATGAAACGCATTCGAGAATCGTTTAATATTCTGAAAGATAAACCCTATTACATAACAAATAGATTAAAAGAGTGGCACAACAAAATTCTATGGTCAGTTAAGCAAAGAAACATGATTTAAGTTGTAGTTTAGTTATCTAGCAAAATTTGGTACAAACTACACAATTTTGTAGTGCGATCCTATATTGTTCTACTTGTGTTCTGTCTTCTTAAAGGTATATTTTCTTTCAGCTCCCCTGTTAATTGCTTCCTGATGGTTAGATTATTAAATGAGCATATGTATATGTACATACGTTTTGGTAACATGTACCCGCTTCAAAAACTTTTATGAACCGTATCTTCTTATTATTTTTTAATTGATTGGAAATGGTTCAAGTGAAAAACAAGACACTCATATTAACTTGTTGCTCTGTACCTAAATAGAAAATGTTGCTTATTTTGAGGAGAAAATCAAGAAGTTGAATGTGTACTTGGTTTGCTTGGCTCCACCTATAAATTTAGGAAAATCATAGTTATTGATGCAACCTGAGTAATAAAGCTTACGGGAGTGCCTGAACTGGTTTGGTACAGAAAGGCCCCTTGAGCCTTCAGGATTTATCCTATGCATGTTTTCGATGCAAATATTTGGCTTCAGTTGTTGTAGCTCATCCTGACCATGAATAAGCAGTCTAAGAAGCTCTTGGTCACTAACAGTTAGGGGTTACATTTGTAAATGTTCTTGATAGAGTTTGTGACATGTGGGATATGGTTATGGATAGAGATAATGAATCTGACGGTGAGTTCTACGCCTATTTTTTTCCTCTCTATTATTTGAAAATATAGGCTGTTATATTTTTGTTTAACTAATAAATAAACTTCCTATTTACATTGTGTATACATCAAAGGGGATCAATTGTGTACACATATGACAGTGATTTTAATTATTGAACAATCCAATGTCTATTCCTTCGGTTACTTCATGTTTTTTCTATCCATACTCTTCATTTGCCGACCAATATATAACTTATTTCATAAATACCTTTTAAATAATTAAAATTTAATGGACTGCTTGGTTTCTGTAATTCAGATGCACAGACATTTTTTGGGTTGAGCACTTCATCTCAGGAACTCAAGGCAAGGGTTTAACGCTTCATGTACTTGCATACTACCTATAGGGATGTTCAGATTATGTGCACGAAGAGATAATCAAGTCTCTTTGTTGCTTGAATGCTTTTCTTTGTCAAGATTGCAGATACTTGCTCTTCGTGACATTCAAGCTAATTGACTTGATTTAACTGTTTAAGTGACACACTTGGAGCCTAGAAATGCCTCATTCGGCGATCTATTCCCCTCCATTACTGTCCGACTGCGTGTGAATTTTTCATTTGAAGGAAGACCGGTGTTGCTCTCACCACTATATGTTCTACCTTCCCTTATTTGAAAATACGCCGGTGCAAACAGTTTGTGGTGAAATAATTCATCAACTTGGTTGACTTTCTCAGGTTGACAATTGAGTAAGTGCTTTGGTGATAAGTTTCAAGAATTCTACATGTGGAACCTATCCCTTCTCTCTATTGGTCTCACTTACAAGAGGCATGTAGTTACTACTAAGGTACATATACAACTATATCTAAACCTTGTATAATTCTGCTCTCATCCTCTCGTACTGCCATATTTAAGCAGACCAGTGAATATTATACTTAAAACATTTCAGCTGTTACTATGGTCTTTATTAGTTGATTACCCAAACTTATAGATTTGAACTACATCTAAACAACTATACAACAGCTCGGCGCATGACCATTCAACCATCTTTTATTCGTTGATACATTGTTGTTTTGCAGCTGCTATTTGTCCATGAACCGAGTATTGCTTGTCAAAGAGGCCGCAAACACATATGAGGATTTGCCTCTCAATAATCTATTATCACTTGGAATCAATTAGGTATTGCTTGTCAATGCTGAAAAATGTTTGACACTTATTTTGCAGATTGTTCAGCCGCAGACTCAAGAGGCTGACATTAAAAGAAAACACATGCTTGGTGAAAAATTTAGATTGCCACTATCCATGGATTCTTGCTCATCGAGATCTCTAAGATAAGATTAGTTGAAATGATACTTTGTAATATATTAAAACAAGGGATTTAGTAGCGAGTGATTCATTCCTTGGAAGTTGTTTCTTTTATGTGTATTGTTCATTGTGATAAAATAGTTTATATTGAAGTAAATTCTCGTGGACATTTGTTGCAAGTTGTGATGCGTTTTTTATCTATCTTGACTGCTCCGATAGTAAGTCTTGTGTTGTTAAATTGATTCAATGATAAAAACCAGTGTTATAAGGCCAAACGGAAGAGTAAACTAAATCAGAGCTGTATAAAATAGAAAAATGAATCTACCTAATTGGGCCGCACAGAAAAATTGGGAGTACTCACCGCAACGGAGGCCGGGGACGGAGGTGAGGGCGAGCGAGAGGGCAGGCGCGCGTGCTCGGAGCTGGTGGCGGATGGCGGAGAAGGAGGAGAATCTTCCGCGGCGGAGATCGAGATGCGACCCTCTGCTCTGCTTCTTCCGGAGGGAGACGTGCTGCCGGGAGGGCAAAGGAACGGTGGACGAGGGGGGCTGCGAGGAGGAGGGAGGAGGGCTTGGCGGCGGGTCGATGGGCGGCGGCGCGCGTCGGCGAAGGAGACGGGGTGGTGGCGGCTCGGGGGATTTTGGGAGGGGTAGCTAGGGCACCGCGGCAACGAAAAGGAAAAGGGGGGGAAATTTTTCGCTAAGTGGCATCTCTGACCGCCTAATCTTCGCCGAGTATCATTCTTTGCCGAGTGCAATTTGTCGGGATACTCGGCATAGTGTACAGGTAGGTTGCCGATTCTCTCAATGCCGAGTGTCACCTACAGGAATACTCGGCAAAGTATTGGCCAAATTTATTTACTTTCACCTTTGGTCACTGTTTAAATATACAAATAATAATATATTCATTAATATTAGTTAATATAGCATATATTCATTCATATTAGTTTTAGGCGCCATCCCGACACTCCGGATCGAACCCATGTGCTCACACCCCGAAATTCCCTAATCTGCAGATACCGGAGCCCGGAGGGGGTAGCAATGTGAATATCTTTGCATGGTTGTGTTCTATTGGACCCTACAAAGTCATAAAACAAGATCACAACCCACCCCTACATAACATACCCCCCGACGGTATGTTTCTCGGAGTTTCGGGCCAGCAGTCAAGAAACTCGAGAGATAGAGAGAGAAGTCGATGTCGGTGAAGCCCCAACACAGGAGTGAGTGATGGTAAATTTGTAATCTACAACCCTAATTACACTTGAACACACTAGTGCATGCCATCCACTACCTTTTGGTACCATCACTCTCTGTGTTGGGGCCTCACCGACGTCGGATTCTCTCTCGCGGGTTCCAGGACTGCTCACACCCCGAAGCTCCCGGATCTGACGTAACGGGGGGAATCTTGCAAGGAGGTGGGCCCTACCATTTTCAAGGGTGTTACTTGGGCCTAACAAGACACAACCAAGCAACTAGTTCCACTTTGCTACCCACTTCCGGCTCACGCAGAGGGGGCTGGACGCCGGTTCCGTCTTTTTCTACACCGGGGCTAGGGTATCTCCGGAGAGGGGATCCGGAGCGTCGGGATCCCACCTAAACCAATGTTTTTCCATGCCATATATGTTAGAGTGTATCATGGGTGTTGGGTGCCAAAGATACCATCACTCTCTGTGTTGGGGCCTCACCGACGTCGAATTCTCTCTCGCGGGTTCCAGGACTGCTCACACCCCGAAACTCCCGGATCTGACATAACGGGGGGAATCTTGCAAGTAGGTGGGCCCTACCATTGTCAAGGGTGTTCCTTGGGCCTAACATTACACAACCAAGCAACTAGTTCCACTTTTCTACCCACTTCCGGCTCACGCAGAGGGGGCTAGACGCCGGTTCCGTCTTTTTCTACACCGGGGCTAGGGTATCTCCGGAGAGGGGATCCGGAGCGTCGGGATCCCACCTAAACCAATGTTTTGCCATGCCATGTGTGTTAGAGTGTATCATGGGTGTTGGGTGCCAAAGATACCATCACTCTCTGTGTTGGGGCCTCACCGGCGTCGGATTCCCTCTCCAGGGTTCCAGGACTGCTCACACCCCGAAACTCCCGGATCTGACGTAACGGGGGGGGGATCTTGCAAGTAGGTGGGCCCTACCATTGTCAAGGGTGTTCCTTGGGCCTAACATGACACAACCAAGCAAATAGTTCCACTTTGCTACCCACTTCCGGCTCACGCAGAGGGGGCTAGACGCCAGTTCCGTCTTTTTCTACACCGGGGCTAGGGTATCTCCGGAGAGGGGATCCGGAGCGTCGGAATCCCACCCAAACCAATGGTTTGCCATGCCATGTGTGTTAGAGTGTCTCATGTGTCTTGGGTTCCAAAGATACCATAACTCTCTGTGTTTGGGCCTCACCGATGTCGGATTCTCTCTCGCGGGTTCCAGGACTGCTCACACCCCGAAGCTCCCGGATCTGACGTAACGGGGGGAATCTTGCAAGGAGGTGGGCCCTACAATTTTCAAGGGTGTTCCTTGGGCCTAACATGACACAACCAAGCAACTAGTTCCACTTTGCTACCCACTTCCGGCTCACGCAGAGGGGGCTAGACGCCGGTTCCGTCTTTTTCTACACCGGGGCTAGGGTATCTCCGGAGAGGGGATCCGGAGCGTCGGAATCCCACCTAAACCAATGGTTTGCCATGCCATGTGTGTTAGAGTGTCCCATGGGTCTTGGGTGCCAAAGATACCATCACTCTCTGTGTTGGAGCCTCACCGACGTCGGCTTCTCTCTCGCGTGTTCCAGGACTGCTCACACCCCGAAACTCCCGGATCTGACGTAACGGGGGGAATCTTGCAAGGAGGTGGGCCCTACCATTGTCAAGTGTGTTCCGTGGGCCTAACATGACACAACCAAGCAACTAGTTCCACTTTGCTACCCACTTTCGGCTCACGCAGAGGGGGCTAGACGCCGGTTCCGTCTTTTTCTACACCGGGGCTAGGGTATCTCCGGAGAGGGGATCCGGAGCGTCGGGATCCCACCTAAACCAATGGTTTGCCATGCCATGTGTGTTAGAGTGTATCATGGGTGTTGGGTGCCAAAGATACCATCACTCTCTATGTTGGGGCCTCACCGACGTCGGATTCTCTCTCGCGGGTTCCAGGACTGCTCACACCTCGAAGCTCCCGGATCTGACATAACGGGGGGAATCTTGCAAGGAGGTGGGCCCTACCATTTTCAAGGGTGTTCCTTGGGCCTAACATGACACAACCAAGCAACTAGTTCCACTTTGCTACCCACTTCCGGCTCACGCAGAGGGGGCTGGACGCCGGTTCCGTCTTTTTCTACACCGGGGCTAGGGTATCTCCGGAGAGGGGATCCGGAGCGTCGGGATCCCACCTAAACCAATGTTTTGCCATGCCATGTGTGTTATAGTGTATCATGGGTGTTGGGTGCCAAATATACCATCACTCTCTGTGTCGGGGCCTCACCGACGTCGGATTATCTCTCGCGGGTTCCAGGACGGCTCACACCCCGAAGCTCCCGGATCTGACGTGACGGGGGGATCTTGCAAGGAGGTGGGCCCTACCATTGTCAAGGGTGTTCCTTGGGCCTAACATGAAACAACCAAGCAACTAGTTCCACTTTTCTACCCACTTCCGGCTCACGCAGAGGGGGCTAGACGCCGGTTCCGTCTTTTTCTACACCGGGGCTAGGGTATCTCACGCAGAGGGGATCCGGAGCGTCGGGATCCCACCTAAACTAATGCTTTGCCATTCCATGTGTGTTAGAGTGTATCATGGGTGTTGGGTGCCAAAGATACCATCACTCTCTGTGTTGGGGCCTCACCGACGTCGGATTCTCTCTCGCGGGTTTCAGGACTGCTGACACGCCGAAACTCCCGGATCTGACGTAACGGGGGGGATCTTGCAAGGAGGTGGGACCTACCATTGTCAAGGGTGTTCCTTGGGCCTAACATGACACAACCAAGCAACTAGTTCCACTTTGCTACCCACTTCCGGCTCGCGCAGAGGGGGCTAGACGCCGGTTCCGTCTTTTTCTACATCGGGGCTAGGGTATCTCCGGAGAGGGGATCCGGAGCGTCGGGATCCCACCTAAACCAATGGTTTTCCATGCCATGTGTGTTAGAGTGTATCATGGGTGTTGGGTGCCAAAGATACCATCACTCTCTGTGTTGGGGCCTCACCGACGTCGGATTCTCTCTCGCGGGTTCCAGGACTGCTCACACCCCGAAGCTCCCGGATCTGACGTAACGGGGGGAATCTTGCAAGGAGGTGGGCCCTACAATTTTCAAGGGTGTTCCTTGGGCCTAACATCACACAACCAAGCAATTAGTTCCACTTTGCTACCCACTTCCGGCTCACGCAGAGGGGGCTGGACGCCGGTTCCGTCTTTTTCTACACCGGGGCTAGGGTATCTCCGGAGAGGGGATCCGGAGCATCGAGATCCCACCTAAACCAATGTTTTGCCATGCCATGTGTTTTATAGTGTATCATGGGTGTTGGGTGCCAAATATACCATCACTCTCTGACGGGGGGATGATAACCCGGTAGGCCAAACTCCAAGGAGTAACCCGGCCCAAAGGACGCTGTGCAAGATCCGGCTAAAGATAAGGAAACCTATAAAGGCCCAAGCTTGTAGGCCCAGTAACCCGGATTGTGGGTTATGGTAGAAGAAAGTTAGGGTTTGTGCGCCGTGTCCGGGTAGGATCCAGGATGCGCCTTGGAGAATAAGCCAGGGGGTATGGGTGCTTTATAAACCGACCCCCAGGTCTAGTTTAGGCAGAGATCTAAGAACCCTAGCAATATCGCTTAATATCGAGCATCCAGTGTAATCCAGAGTTGAGTTATTGTATCAAGATTGGAGACTCGGCGACTTTGATTGCCGGCTACCAGATCGATTTCCACCATGTTTTCCTCTGAGCTAAACCCTCTCCCAAACTCCTGTGTCGTCTTGCCCCAAGATCAGTTACCCCCGGTAACGTCTTCCGTGATTATCCCACGACAGTTGGCGCCCACCGTGGGGCCTGCGTCCAAAGGTGTTTACATCACGGGAGAAGCTCGGAAGAGCATGGAGAATCTCGTCGTCGGCGAAATCTACGTCGACCACAAAGGAGAAAAGATGGTGGACGATTCCGGCTGGGGGCCAGAGTCGGATCACCTCGAATCCGTATCCGTCGTGACAATCGGCCGGATCAGCGTCTTCATTGGTATGGTATGTACTTCCAATTCGATCCCTGACGATGTTGGATCTGATTCTGTGCCAGGAGAAGCCACTTCTATCCGATCAGATGATGAAGAATCGATTGGAACGACACGTCCGGCAGAAGAACCCATCGTGGAGTGGGAACATCCGGAGGAGCCGGCATGGATCCCGCGCGACCGGGTCGAAAGAGAAGATGATACCGGGTCTATCCTGGATCTGCTGGAAAACCGGTATGAGGAGGAGAACGGCGAGGAAGAACAGCATGAATTTACACCGGATATCGTACGCCGAGTTGCAGTCTATGCGGCTCCCGCGGCAAATCTCAACCAAGGAAACGCAGCCGCGGCATCAGTCGGGGCGGCTCAGGCAGCGGCCCAGCAGCAGGGCGCGGCCAACGAAGACCCGGTTTTGGCCCGGGTCGATGGGGAATCGGCATCAGTAACCAGCCGTGCAGCAGACGAGGAGTTGCATGCAAACACGTTCGGATTCCTGGGAAACCGGACACCAGGGGCGGGTCCTTCAAACCCGCGCCACCCGGCCTTATTCGATAATAATCTGATTCTAGACCCCGGTTCTTGCAACGGTTATCACTCCGGAAAACGCAGCGGAACGTGTCAGGGATCTGGATGTGGCTCGTCGTGCGCTGGAACAGCAAAGAAGGCAGGTAGAGGCAGAAAGGCAAGGGATGGCCAGGCGGCAGCGTGAGCTGGATGCGCTGGAAACTCGGCTCCGAGAGGAAACGTCTAGAGTACATCAAAGGCATCAAACCAGGTTACCAGCAACGGGCGGGGTTATCAATCCGGCTAATTTATTTGTCACACCTCAGGATCAGCCGATACCAGTGGTGAACCAGGGGACCGCACCCCAACCGGCGACAGCAGCGACACATCCGGCAAGCGAACGGACCGGGTTACCCCACCACAGACTAGAGTCACAACCGGCAACGACCTACCACCACCGCCACCATCGCGATTCCGCACACCAGCCGGTCACTACAATAACCCCATGGACAATGTGTATGCGGCGACACTCGCGCTGAATCAAATCCCTGTGGGAGAGTCGCCCCATGCAGAGAAGATTCGGCAGGCCATCGATCTGTTGCACACTGCGGTGGCACAGCAAGCCAATTATCCGGATCACAGAAGCGGTATGCACGGAACGCCATACGTCAGTCAACAACAAGGAATATCCAAACAAGTTCAGCACGGCGGAGGGAAGAGCAGCAGCAAATGCCGCCTCCTCCTCGCGCTCAGGCAGCATCAGCAGCACAGGCTGTCGTGGACAGTTCTAGGGCCCGGAGGCCGCGGCCGGGTCTGCAGCGCATGGACTTCCCGCAGCATCGCGCCCGGCCGCGCCCCCGCGGTATCACACGTTTCTAGAGCAAGGCCGGCCTCAACCGTTCTTGCGGGACCCAAGTGTCTCTCGGACAATATCAGAGCTGAACCTTACCCGGAAAAATTCAAAGAGCCAGGAAAGTAGTGAATTACGAGCCAACTATGGATCCGGAAACATGGCTAAGTAGTTATGAGATGGCAATGTCGATTCGCAACGCATCTGAGAATCTCCAAGCCAAGTTCATGTACTTGATGATGTCAGAAGAGCAGAAGAAGTGTGGTTCACCAATTTGCCGGAAGGATCGATCAAGTCCTGGGAGGAATTGAAGACCGCGTTTGTCAAGCACTTTCATGGGACGTGCAGGAAATTGTTCACTATTGATGATCTAGAGCGGTGCGTCCAGAAGAAGGGAGAATCGGCGCGCAGTTGGGTGCGGGTCATGGAGATACTCACTCGTCCACGATATTCAGCCCAAGGATGCACTACAGGCCATGGCAAAAACATGCAAGTACATACCTTTAGTGCAAAAATTAACTCGCATGAAGTCTAGTCGAAATGCGTCGGAAGTTACAATGGGAGAATTGATGGATGCGTGCAACAAACACGCTGCGACAGATACTACAGAAGAGGAAGTTGATGACAAGAAGATAAAAGCAAACGCAAGCAATAACGGAAGAGCCGGCAATGGATCAGCATCGGGTAATAACGGAAATAGCCAGAACAAGCGCCCGTTTGAAGGAGGCTCCGAGTTTGTCGCCAACACAGAAGCCGGGTCTTCGAGGCCCAGAGCAGAAGGAAATTTCAACGGAGGTAATCACAATGGAGGAAATTATCAAGGACCGCCAAGGCCGGGTAACAATTGGGACATATTCAGGATGGCATGCCCGAAGCACAGCAGGAACGGCAGGCCAGCTAACCACTCCCTGGAACAGTGCGCCGATTTACAAAGATGGAAAAATGAGGAAGTGAACAGAGCTATGCGAGGTGCAGGACGGGGAGGAGGACCGGGTCCAGGGGGAAACCCGGGCAACGGCCCACCCCCAGCTGGTAACCCGGCGGCTGGAAATCAAGGTAATAACCAAGGGGGGGCAGGAGGTTTCCAGGCTAACCCCAAACAATTGGGTCAATATCATGTGCATACCACATGAGGCTCTAACAAGGACAAAAAGATACTGAAGCAAGCGGTCAACTCAGTTTCGTCAGCTGTCCCGAGATACTTGAGATGGTCAGAACAGGAGGTAACATGGAGCAGAAGGGATCACCCAGAAAGAGTGGAGCACACGGGAGTCTTAGCATTAGTGGTCGCACCGCAAGTCAATGGGTATGAGCTGAAAAAGGTTTTGATGGATGGGGGAAGCAGCATCAATATACTGTATTGGGAAACCTTCCTACGCATGGGCCTCAAGAAGTCTCAGCTACAAAAAAGCTCAACAGTTTTTCATGGGATAGTGCCGGGTCATTCAGCGTGCCCCGAGGGAAAAATCGCATTGGAGGTAGCCTTTGGGGAGTCAAAAGATAATTATCGAGTTGAGTGGCTTACCTTTGAGGTAGTCAAATTGCGCAGCCCGTATCACGCGTTATTTGGAAGGCCGGCTTACGCCAAATTCATGGCTAGGCCGTGTTACGTATATCTACAGCTAAAAATCCCAGGTCCCAAGAAGACCATTACCATACATGGAAATCGAGACATAGCAGCTGAATGCGACGAAGGAGATGCAGCAATGGCCGAGCAGGCCTGTAGAAAAGAAGAACTCAAGCACTACCGGTCTCAAGCAAACCCGGAGGACAGGGCCACATCAAAAAGGCCGAGTACTGAAGGCGAAAGAGCAAAATCCAAGATAGCACAAGACGCTAAAATGGTGGCTTTTATTGAGGATGACTCCTCCAAGCGATCGGCCATAAAAGAAGAAGCTGCACGACCGCTCACAACCAGCCATGCCGTGGAAGCACGATACCCGGGTTGGCTGGCAAACCC
Source organism: Alopecurus myosuroides (assembly GCA_028641055.1). Classification (NCBI taxonomy): domain Eukaryota; kingdom Viridiplantae; phylum Streptophyta; class Magnoliopsida; order Poales; family Poaceae; genus Alopecurus; species Alopecurus myosuroides. The sequence continues at coordinate 625,885,503 of CM054057.1, forward strand.
GGTACTCATCATGAAAAAGTCCAACATATGGAGAATGTGCATCGATCACGCCAGTCCGGGACCGGTGCCCGTGAAGAACTAAACAATGTAACGGGCAGCAGGTTTCAGACGCGCTCTTTTCCTACCCAGGGTACCTAAGGGGACTGGAAGCTTTTTAATGAGGCGGCCTGCTGATCCAAACTTTCTCGCATTAATAAAGAGATGGTTATCAAGTCCCATTTCGTTACAGCCTGATTACAAGTAAGTAGCATCCATGTGACATCAATATTTCAGTATCATTAAGAACGTCGAGCATATATAGGTCTCGGGGGCTGGTTGCTCAAGTAGTCCAGCCACAAACCCGAAAGACCCGGCCTTGATGCCTATAAGTTATAAGGGCCGATTATTCGCAAACGAGTACGGCTGCAATCTTATAACTGGACAAAGGAGCCAAATTTTTTTGACTTTTCTTACTTAAGCTCGATGTGACTCGCACTAAAGTGGCATGATTTGTTCGCTTACGATTACAATCAGCCATGAAGCCCAATGGGACTTGTCTGACCCTGTTTTCGTATGGATGTAACAACATGGTATCCACGCGAAAGCCGGCTTATAGTACAAGATAGTCAAAAGGGTCATCTAAACCACAAGTTTATGCAGAGTACAAGGCTAATAGCCGGAAACTCAACGACTATCAAGCATAACTTCAGTACTTACGCAGAATGGCCTTAGGTTTTCGACTCGGTAAAAAACAATTTGTTCTCTGAGAAAGGCCACACCCCCATGACTCGGACTTTGGGTCATGGGGACTGGGGACTTCGAAACAGAAACAAAACTATTTGGCTATCGCAGTTCGAAAGACCCTGGCATCCGAGTCTTGGGGACTTAAAGAAAAGTCCACTTATCAAAGCCCCTGGTATTCGGAAAACCGAGTCTTACGAAGAGAGCCAAATAGAGAGTCGGGTATCGAGAAAAAGCTCAAAGAATAGACAAGCAATACGGTTATCAAAAGGCCAGGAAAGCCGCAAAGCATATCACGGACTAAAAAGTGCGTTACAAGTTACGACATCAGTATCAGGGATGCACAGCGCACCATCAAAAGCATAATAGTTTGAATACAAAGCATCACGTAAGCAAGGTGTTATGATGGTATTGCCCTATTCGGCCTCCTGAGTACGGTCTTCCGGCTCTGGGTCCTGGGCTTGCTGCTTAGCCTTCCCGGCACCCTTACCCGGACTCACTGCGCCAGGGCGGACAGGTGGAGGGACGGCTGGTGTAGAGGCAGACGGACCTGATCCTAACTCGGCCTCTCTCTTCGCAGTCGCCTCCCTCTTCCTGGCCGAGTTAGAAACCCACTTCTCCAAGATATCAAAGGGCGGGGTGCTTCCTCTGTAACAACTTTGCCATCAGCGTAGCACTCATGATCGTGTTTAGATCCAAACTATCGCCAAAGTGGTAGCCGAGGGGCGCACTGCGGCTTGTATGGCCTTGAAATCTTTGGGTGTAAATTTGGAACCATCCGCCTTGAATTCGGGAAACCCGGATATTACCTTTGCCGGGTCAAGCTTCGGAAAGAAAGCTTTGGCCAGGGTGAAGGCCCGGGTCATACCAATCCGGCAGGACGAGCGCTTCCAGATTTCAATCCAGCCAGGCACAGTGGAGCAGGCTTGAATGAGATTTTCTTCACCCGGATATACTTCCGTAGGCCACTTCACGGCATCCAGTATAAATTTTGTGCCGGCAAAGAAAGTCCGGAGCACGGTCTTTAGGGTTTTAGCCTTGACAATGGCATCCTCCTCTGGGGCCGCAAGGTTGGCACCTACAGTTGTAACAAGGAGAGAACGTATCAATATCCGAGTCTGATATAATAAAGCAAAGACACGAAACCAATCAGCAGCAAAAACTTACTAGCAAGATCTGATAAGTATCGGTGACTTGGTCCGATAGTTTCTTCAGCGCGGTCTGAGCAGCATTGCACTTCTTCTTTGTATTTGGAAACATCCTTCTTCAAAGTTTTCATGTCATCCTCAAGGGTTTCCCTTCGTTTTATCTCGGCAAGGAGAAGTTGTTCGGTCTTCAGTAAAGTTTCATCAGACCGGGTTATCTGTGCCTGTAAGTAGCAAGGAACGCAAGTATCAGTTGGATATTATGGTAAGCTGAATATGGCGTAAAGTACCAAGCATAACTTTTGCAAGTCATACTCGGAACTTGGGGACTAGGTATGCAATATGAGATACCAAGTGTCCTTACCTGGTGCTCTGCAGCCATGCGCTCCAAGATCTTGCTCTCCGAAGTCTTCATGGTGAGGAGGGTGTTCATCAACTGATCAAAAGTGTCTTTACTCGTATTCCGAGAAGGGGCTTTCTTCTTAGCGGGAGGCGGAACCCGGGTCATTTGTGTGTCGGAATCCGACGCTCCTTCTTCTGCACCCAAGACGGTGGCTTTGTTCTTCTTGCTTGCATGGGAAGCAATCGGATACTCGGCTTCTTGTGTGACCGGCTTTGCCGGCGATGCTTGTTTTTCGCCGCTAGACGCGGTTGTAGTCTTATTAGTCGGGCTCCCCTTACCCGGGCCCTCGATCTCCATATCCTCTTGGTCGCTGATAACGACCGTGGCCCTGTAGATGTTGTCAGTGAGCAGCTAAATACACAGTCAGGAAAGGGTGATAAAATGTGGTGGAACATCAGAAAGGGGATTTTACCCGGTGTTCACCGCAAAGTCACAAGGAAATCCGTCGCTGGACTCGGGAGAGGCTGGAAATTATCAAGTTAGATGTCATGTGGGAATGGTTCAAGGAGAATGTTTCGACCGGGAAAAGATAGGGTAATTACCAGCCCGTCGAGTCGGGGTCGATGAGATACCCGGGTTAAGGGCATCATCACCCGGGTGATTTCGAGTCGACCTGCGCTTGGTCATGGGCGATTCCTTCAAGAATGGCCAGTGGAATAACATCAAGGAAGCTCATATATATCATTAAAGTAATACGAATTGAATGCAAGGAGGAGATATGAAACCTTGGAAGTAGCCTCTTGGGTTTTTCTTTTTGATCCGACTTTGATTGTCGGCTCCAGTTCCTCCTCGTCGCTGGCAGATTCTACTTTGCCATCGGAGTTTTCTTCCTCGTCATCTTCTCGTTCTTGATATCATCAGAGTTATAGTTGGAAATGAAGGGGTTATGGTGAGCTTAAAGGAACCAAACAAAATCCGGAAAATACCTTCGTCCGAGTTAGCAGCTTCTTGCTCCTCTGGACTTTTGGAGCTAGGAGAGGTGTTGGTTTTCCAAAAATCATCATCAGCCTGAAAGGTGTCAGCACAAGGGTTATCAACCGTATCAAGTGGAAAGAGCAAAGATAAAGGCATTAAAGTCGGGTTTTCACCTTGGGGCTGGGTTCTCGAGCGTGAAGGGCTCCAATCCGGATATGTTCCGGATTACCTCAAGCTTCTCTGTCAGAAAACCCTTGATGGTTTTGTGGGTATCGCCAGCTGCAAAGATGTTATCAGAGTACCGGAGCGGGTCTGTGGATTGTCCCGAATACTCGCACATCAACTTTGTGCGGATGGAATTAGGTTGAATCCGGAAGTCGACCCAAGTCTTCACCAGGTTGAGCCCGATGAGGCCTTGGGCCGTGAGAGTGTTGATTTTGGCTAGTAGAGGTTGAATTGCCTCCCTATCCGAGTCAGAGGCGAAGGCACTAAATTTCTCGGAGATGTCAAGAAGACCCTCTGAGTAACCCGGCAGCTTCTTTTGGCCGGGTGGGGAGGTGTCTTGGCAGTAAAAGTAGGAGAGCTGCCAGTGCTTGACATGGGAGTTAAGGGTGAGGGGTGGCATCAAAGAATTCTTGCGGCGCTGGATGGAAACCCCGCCGCAAGCGAGAAGCGCCCCGTCACCGCTCTCGCGGCACGGTTTGCATTGAAAAAGCTCAATGAAAAGAGCTAAACTTGGCGAAGTGCACAAGTATGATTCGGAAAGGACTATGAAGTGGGAGATGTTTAAAACAGAATTAGGCCCGATATCAAAGACGCGAAGGCCGTAATGGTTTAGAACCTCCCGGAAAAAAGGGTGACCCGGTGGGCGGAAGCCCCGGGTCACATGTTCCACAAAGCAAATTACCTCGCCTTTTGTCGGGGTGGGCCGGGTCTCCTTACCCGGCACTCTCCATTGGATATCCTCTTGAGGAGGAAGAACTCCCAGCTCCACCAGCTCCTCCAACTTGGCCTTGGTGACCGTAGACCGCGCCCAGTTGGCGGATATGAAGTTGGTGGCTTTAGCTTTGGTTGGAGTTTTCCCCTGCTTTTTGGGAGCCATGTGGTTGACCTGCAAAGTACAAGGTAAAAGGATAAGAGGACTAAGACACGAAAGTTGTGAGCCGGCCGGGTATCGGCCGGGTAATATTGAGACATGAAAAATTGCGCGTAATCCGGGTGTTAGCTCGCAGAGTAAAGTTCGAAATTATCCGGGTATCAAGCATTATGGCGAAAATTATGGGATCTAAATGTTGAAGGAGTTTTTGAGGGCGATGGATGGCTGCATAGGCACTTAGCGCGAATAAAAGGAACCAGAAAGGGGAGGTCCAGCCGGGTGATTGAGGCAAAGGCGGAAACTTCGAGTAGTTTGAGCCTAGATTGGAAATTCCATCTTCAGATTTGTGGTGAGAATAATGATTGCAGGAAGTAGGAGAGTGGATTGGAGTATGCGTTTTATCCATTGGGCAAGCTAGAAAAGACTATTGGTGGCCTAATTCGGCATGGCCGAGAAATCCGTGGCGGGCTGATTTGGATCTAATCTGAGATAAAATCAAAAATTGCAAAGGCAAATTAAGGGGTGCAAAAGGCTTACCGGAGGGGATCTGAGTGAAGCCTTGCGGAGGCAGATGGCGCAGGCCTGGTGTCCCTTCGCGATTCCAGACGGACCGGATGGAGGTTCGCCGGCGGATCTTGGCGGCGGCGCGGGGCAAGCAGTGGCGGAGCGCAGCCTCCGGACGATGGGCTCCGGTGATGCGCGCGGGATTTCCGTGGTGGCGCTCAGGGAGAATGAGTTCAGAGGGAGGAAGGAAGCAGAGTGGGGGGAAATGAGCCGTTAGGGTTCGGGTTACCCCCAAGGAGCTTATTTATAGGGCGAATGGATAAGCCCGATTCAGTGAGCGGGAGCCGGGAGTTGCGGAAGTAAACGGCTATTTATTTGAGTTTTGGCGAAATATGCTTTAAATGTTGAGAAAGGCATTTGGATAAAAGAAAGAAGGAGATCAACCCCGTGATATCAGGATCGATTATCGAGTATGGAATCTTGGCGTTTTTATTAGGGTTTGGACCTGGAAAATTAAAAAGTGCTTGGAGGAAAAACCCGGGTTACTACATGGCCACCATGGAGTAAGGCCTAGCTGAGTATCAAAGCATCTTAACCCGGCCTCCATATGCATGTGTGTTTGATATCTTTGCAGGGAATAGCGAGCGCTTCAAGGAGGATCCATGAAGCCCAGGCTATTCTGGGGACTACTGACGGGGGGATGATAACCCGGTAGGCCAAACTCCAAGGAGTAACCCGGCCCAAAGGACGCTGTGCAAGATCCGGCTAAAGATAAGGAAACCTATAAAGGCCCAAGCTTGTAGGCCCAGTAACCCGGATTGTGGGTTATGGTAGAAGAAAGTTAGGGTTTGTGCGCCGTGTCCGGGTAGGATCCAGGATGCGCCTTGGAGAATAAGCCAGGGGGTACGGGTGCTTTATAAACCGACCCCCAGGTCTAGTTTAGGCAGAGATCTAAGAACCCTAGCAATATCGCTTAATATCGAGCATCCAGTGTAATCCAGAGTTGAGTTATTGTATCAAGATCAGAGACTCGGCGACTTTGATTGCCGGCTACCAGATCGATTTCCACCATGTTTTCCTCTGGGCTAAACCCTCTCCCAAACGCCTGTGTTGTCTTGCCCCAAGATCAGTTACCCCCGGTAACGTCTGCCGTGATTATCCCACGACACTCTCTGTGTTGGGGCCTCACCGACGTCGGATTCTCTCTTGCGGGTTCCAGGACTGCTCACACCCCGAAGCTCCCGAATCTGACGTGACGGGGGGGATCTTGCTAGGAGGTGGGCCCTACCATTGTCAAGGGTGTTCCTTGGGCCTAACATGACACAACCAAGCAACTAGTTTCACTTTGCTACCCACTTCCGGCTCACGTAGAGGGGGCTAGACGTCGGTTCCATCTTTTTCTACACCGGGGCTAGGGTATCTCTGGAGAGGGGATCCGGAGCGTCGGGATCCCACCTAAACCAATGTTTTGCCATTCCATGTGTGTTAGAGTGTCCCATGGGTCTTGGGTGCCAAATATACCATCACTCTCTGTGTTGGGGCCTCACGGACGTCGGATTCTCTCTCGCGGGTTCTAGGACTGCTCACACCCCGAAACTCCCGGATCTGGCGTAACAGGGGGAATCTTGCAAGTAGGTGGGCCCTACCATTGTCAAGGGTGTTCCTTGGGCCTAACATGACACAACCAAGAAACTAGTTCCACTTTGCTACCCACTTCCGGCTCACGTAGAGGGGGCTAGACGCCGGTTCCGTCTTTTTCTACACCGGGGCTAGGGTATCTCACGCAGAGGGGATCCGGAGCGTCGGGATCCCACCTAAACCAATGTTTTTCCATGCCATGTGTGTTAGAGTGTATCATGGGTGTTGGGTGCCAAAGATACCATCACTCTCTGTGTTGGGGCCTCACCGACGTCGGATTCTCTCTCGTGGGTTCCAGGACTGCTCACACCCCGAAACTCCCGGATCTGACGTAACGGGGGGGGGGGGGATATTGCAAGGAGGTGGACCCTACCATTGTAAAGGGTGTTCCTTGGGCCTAACATGACACAACCAAGCAACTAGTTCCACTTTGCTACCCACTTCCGGCTGACGCAGAGGGGGCTAGACGTCGGTTCCGTCTTTTTCTACACCGGGGCTAGGGTATCTCCGGAGAGGGGATCCGGAGCGTCGGAATCCCACCTAAACCAATGGTTTACCATGCCATGTGTATTAGAGTGTCTCATGTGTCTTGGGTTCAAAAACTACCATCACTCTCTGTGTTTGGGCCTCACCGATGTCGGATTCTCTCTCGCGGGTTCCAGGACTGCTCACACCCCGAAGCTCCCGGATCTGATGTAACGGGGGTAATCTTGCAAGGAGGTGGGCCCTACCATTTTCAAGGGTGTTCCTTGGGCCTAACATGACACAACCAAGCAACTAGTTCCACTTTGCTACCCACTTCCGGCTCACGCAGAGGGGGCTGGACGCCGGTTCCGTCTTTTTCTACACCGGGGCTAGGGTATCTCCGGAGAGGGGATCCGGAGCATCGGAATCCCACCTAAACCAATGGTTTGCCATGCCATGTGTGTTAGAGTGTCTCATGTGTCTTGGGTTCCAAAGATACCATCACTCTCTGTGTTTGGGCCTCACCGACGTCGGATTCTCTCTCGCGGGTTCTAGGACTGCTCACACCCCGAAGCTCCCGGATCTGACATAACGGGGGGAATCTTGCAAGGAGGTGGGCCCTACCATTGTCAAGTGTGTTCCTTGGTCCTAACATGACACAACCAAGAAACTAGTTCCACTTTGCTACCCACTTCCGGCTCACGCAGAGGGGGCTAGACGCCGGTTCCGTCTTTTTCTACACCGGGGCTAGGGGTATCTCACGCAGAGGGGATCCGGAGCGTCGGGATCCCACCTAAACCAATGTTTTTCCATGCCATGTGTGTTAGAGTGTATCATGGGTGTTGGGTGCCAAAGATACCATCACTCTCTGTGTTGGGGCTTCACCGACGTCGGATTCTCTCTCGCGGGTTCCAGGACTGCTCACACCCCGAAACTCCCGGATCTGACGTAACGGGGGGGATCTTGCAAGGAGGTGGACCCTACCATTGTAAAGGGTGTTCCTTGGGCCTAACATGACACAACCAAGCAACTAGTTCCACTTTGCTACCCACTTCCGGCTGACGCAGAGGGGGCTAGACGTCGGTTCCGTCTTTTTCTACACCGGGGCTAGGGTATCTCCGGAGAGGGGATCCGGAGCGTCGGAATCCCACCTAAACCAATGGTTTGCCATGCCATGTGTATTAGAGTGTCTCATGTGTCTTGGGTTCAATAAATACCATCACTCTCTGTGTTTGGGCCTCACCGATGTCGGATTCTCTCTCGCGGGTTCCAGGACTGCTCACACCCCGAAGCTCCCGGATCTGATGTAACGGGGGGAATATTGCAAGTAGGTGGGCCCTACCATTGTCAAGGGTGTTCCTTGGGCCTAACATGACACAACCAAGCAACTAGTTCCACTTTGCTACCCACTTCCGGCTCACGCAGAGGGGGCTAGACGCCGGTTCCGTCTTTTTCTACACCGGGGCTAGGGTATCTCACGCAGAGGGGATCCGGAGCGTCGGGATCCCACCTAAACCAATGTTTTGCCATGCCATGTGTGTTAGAGTGTATCATGGGTGTTGGGTGCCAAAGATACCATCACTCTCTGTGTTGGGGCCTCACCGACGTCGGATTCTCTCTCGCGGGTTCCAGGACTGCTCACACCCCGAAACACCCGGATCTGACGTAACGGGGGGATCTTGCAAGGAGGTGGGCCCTACCATTGTCAAGGGTGTTCCTTGGGCCTAACATGACACAACCAAGCAACTAGTTCCAATTTGTTACCCACTTCCGGCTCACGCAGAGGGGGCTAGACGCCGGTTCCGTCTTTTTCTACACCGGGGCTAGGGTATCTCCGGATAGGGGATCCGGAGCATCGGGATCCCACCTAAACCAATGTTTTGCCATGCCATGTGTGTTCGAGTGTATCATGGGTGTTGGGTTCCAAATATACCATCACTCTCTGTGTTGGGGCCTCACCGACGTCGGATTCTCTCTCACGGGTTCCAGGACTGCTCACACCCCGAAACTCCCGGATCTGACGTAACGGGGGGAATATTGCAAGGATGTGGGCCCTACCATTGTCAAGGGTGTTCCTTGTGCCTAACATGACACAACCAAGCAACTAGTTCCACTTTGCTACCCACTTCCGGCTCACGCAGAGGGGGCTAGACGCCGGTTCCGTCTTTTTCTACACCGGGGCTAGGGTATCTCCGGAGATGGGATCCGGAGCGTCGGGATCCCACCTAAACCTATGGTTTGCCATGCCATGTGTGATAGGTGTATCATGGGTGTTGGGTGCCAAAGATACCATCACTCTCTGTGTTTGGGCCTCACCGACGTCGGATTCTCTCTCGCGGGTTCCAGGACAGCTCACACCCCGAAGCTCCCGAATCTGACGTAACGGGCGGAATCTTGCAAGGAGGTGGGCCCTAACATTTTCAAGGGTGTTCCTTGGGCCTAACATGACACAACCAAGCAACTAGTTCCACTTTGCTACCCACTTCCGGCTCACGCAGAGGGGGCTGGACGTCGGTTCCGTCTTTTTCTACACCGGGGCTAGCGTATCTCCGGAGAGGGGATCCGGAGCGTCGGAATCCCACCTAAACCAATGGTTTGCCATGCCATGTGTGTTAGAGTGTCTCATGTGTCTTGGGTTCCAAGGATACCATCACTCTCTGTGTTTGGGCCTCACCGACGTCGGATTCTCTCTCGCGGGTTCCAGGACTGCTCACACCCCGAAGCTCCTGGATCTGACGTAACGGGGGGGATCTAATGTGTGTAGTCGTCAAAGTCGCCGCCGCCGTCGTCGCTGTCGTCAGATGGGGGCTGAAATGTCGATGGGGGAGCACGCCTGGACTGCGGGTAGCGCAGGCGGGGGTTATCGCCGTTCCTTATGTAGTTCATGACGCCCTGGAGAGTCCGACCGCGCCACCACAGCCGACAACCAGCCTTGTTGAAGTTCGAAGGAGGCGGGCCGTCCTCCTCGTACCTGGCGAGCGCCCTCTCACGCCGATTGAAGAAGAAGGCGTCCCAACCTGCGCGGTAGTTGGGATCCCATTGGGGATACGTCCGCTGCTCCGGTGTCAGCTCGAAGTAGTAGTGGTTCGTGATGGCCACCCGGCGCGCCACACCTTGAGGGACAGGAGGGACCGGCATGCCTCCGGCGCTCAGCATCCACCCGGCGGGGACGCCGTACCCGGGAGTGCAGGGGTAGTTTGAGGCGCAGAGCTCCTCCGCCTGCGAGTAGGTTATAGTGGGTACGGTGGAAGACATGGAAGAGTTGGCGCGAAGAAATGGAAGAGTGCTGGGTTATAGATATGTGCTAACCAAGCTAGATGCATGTGTGTTTATATAGTGAGAAATGGAGGGAAGAAGCACACGGATCGTGTGTTTTCTTCGAGCTCTTCCGAGCCGTTGGATCTTTCAAGTGCTTGTGAGCCGGTGGATTAAAGATAGGCACACGGATTGTGTGCTTCTTTCACTTCTTTGCCGAGTGTCATGTCACGGGGCACTCGGCAAAGTCTCAAACACGGGCGGGAAGAAGTAAAATATTTGGTCTGCTGGTCTATATGCCGAGTGTCACATCACGGGGCACTCGGCAAAGTTTCAAACGCGGGGCGGGAAGAAATAGAAACTATGGACTGACGTACATATGCCGAGTACCACCTTGGGACACTCGGCAAAGATTCAAAATATGGGCGGGAAGAAACCGCGCGGAACCAAAAGGATTTTTGACAACTGTTGGTATGTTGATCGTGTATATGGTCAACAAGTGTTGAACCTTGTTCACACCAACAAATACCATGTCCTGATCAGGGACATGTCAAGAATGTCAAAATGGTGGGTCCCCCTGGTGCACTGTGCTATAAATAAATCAAGGGAGGCAGAGGAGAGGAGTGATTTTTCACGGCTGCTACTGCTCTCGCAGCTTCTCCCGTCTTCCACTCCCTGAAACTCAAGGCTGCTGATCAAGCCAGCACAGGAGCACCGGGAAGGATTCATCCCAACCACCTGAAATTCTCTGGGTGGCTTTCTCTAGGTGTTTACAGAGAAAGCAAAGGTGATGGCTACCTCATCTACAGATCAAGGTATGATCTTCCTACATCTCTCCTGTGGCTCAAGCTTATGCTAGTTGATTCTGTGGGATACATAACATTGGTATCAGAGCACCTAGCTGCAAGCTTGAGCTCATCAAGCTCAAGATCATGCTTGATCTGTTAGGTTCTTGCTGAAGTTTATTGTCAAGGCCCTGTATTATGATTGTGCCCTGTTTTCTTCTAAAGATCAAGCCCTAATAATGTTGTTAGAGGCCTAGGGTTTCAAGTTTAACTGCTTATGGTGGAGATTGATGCAACAGAACATGTTCCATATGATTTCCCCAATTTCTGAAACCCTAGACCACTAATCTCTAATGAAATCCCCTCTGATATGATGTTTTTGGGTTCAATTAAGCAAGAGATCACAAGGGGAGGAACATCACTGATAAAATCCCCAATTTTTCGGAACCCAAGTTCATCTAAAATCCCCAAATTATGATGAACCCTAACTCTAATGATCCTTAAGGGCAGCGTACAATACCTTACGGGCCTCTCCGCCGTCGCTGGCCACGGCGGCGTTGATGCCATCTTCTTACGAAGGCAGAGGAGCTCGGGCTCGGTCCCGAGCGTCCATGCCGTCCGCTGCGCCGGGCCGTGGTGGCTTCTCCCGCGCGCGTTCGTTGCTATGGGAGGCTGCCGCGGTACCGGCCTGGTGCTGGACGCCGACGCCGTCGCGGGGACGCCCGCTCGCGCGCCGTCGCTGGCACAGGGCGCCGCCCAGCGCCGCTCGACGGAGGTGCGCGCTAGCCAAAGCCGCACGCAGCTCCGGCGAGGGGGCCTGGACGCTGCCGTTTCTCTCCCTCCGGCCGTGCGGTGCTCCTCGCCGTCGCCGTTCTCTGTCTCGTCGTCGCCGCGGGAGCACAGGAGGAGGTGAGGGAGGAGTTAGGGTTTTCGGGGAGAGAGCACCGGGGGCGGCGGCGAAGCGTTGCGACGCGGTGGGTTTTGTCCCACGCGCGCGCGCGATTCCGTCCGTTGGATGCGAATCCAACGGCTCATGTTTCCCCTAGCGCGGTGGACCGGGCCACAACCCAGTAAGGGACCCGGGAGCTTAAGTGGGCGAAAGCCCATGCGGATCAGAGGGGAGTGGACCGGGCTGGGCTATTTTTAGCCCAGTTCTGGCTGAATGAAAGCTCTCTTATTTTTCGGGCTGAAAAAAAAATGCTGGGCACTCAGGGCCTAATTCTGTGGGCTAGGCTGGGCCTTTTTGGCCCAGTTTCGGCCAAATTTAATGTTTTGGTTTTGTTCTTATATTAGTTATGTCATTAGTTGCTATGTTTTATACTTAGCTGTTTTAAATGCTTTAGCATGTTAATTTATTAGTCATGCTTGATTATGATATTTATTATGACAATTATGTAATGATGTTTTCCGCTGCGAAATAAAGTTTAATGAATCCTCAAATAAAGTGTGGTTTTATGCTTTGTCATTCTGACCAAAGTTGATTGACGGGCATTTAAACCACAAAGATCTTTTATTACCCTGTTTCACTTCTGGCCAAAGCTGATGTGAATCAGGTTAATGGAAGAAAATTAATGATGAGGATTATTAATGTGTGGCTTTTATTTGTCAATTTGGCCAAAGCTAATTGACGAATATCTGTTCACAAAATTTTATTGTTCATATTCATTTCTGGCCAAAGCTGATTTGAATTTGATCAATAAAGTTTGATAATGATGATGCTGCTTACTAAGGCAATTTTTGAATTCTTTTTGCAGCACCTAATGTCTCTCATATTACTGGGATGCTTAATGGCATAGAACAACTTAATGGTAGCAACTATGCTACATGGAAGGAGAAGCTTGAAATAACGATGGCCTTACTGAATATTGATTATGCTCTCCTTAATGATCCTCCTGAGGCACCTAAAGAGAATGTTGAAAATTATGAGGGCCTCAAGAAGGAATATGATGTTATCAAGGCTAAGTGGGATGACTCTAATCGCAAGTGCCTTATGATGATAAAGGGCTCCATTACACAGAGTATGAGGGGAGCCCTTCCTGACTGTGAGACAGCTAAAGGGTACTTTGCGAAAATTGAACATCAGTTCAAAGGGTCTTCTAAAGTTTATGCAACAAGTCTTATTAGAAGGCTGATTGATGAAAAATATGATCCCACTGGAAGCCTTCGAGAGCATATTATGAAGAAATGCAACATGGCTGCCAAACTTAAGACTATGGAAATGGAAATTTCTAATGGTTTCCTTGTCCATTTTATTATGTCATCTTTGCCTCCTAAATTCTCTCCATTTATGATCAATTATAATGCAATGGATGTGAAATGGGAGATTGATGAAATGATGGCGCGATGTGTGCAAGAAGAAGAAAGGCTTAAGGCTGAAAGAATTGACCACATTAATCAGGTCAAGCATTCACAAAAGAAGAGGTATAAAAAGTTTGTGAATGAATATATGAAGCCTAAGCCTAATCAGTTTAAAGATAAAGGCCAATCTTCAAAGGGCTCTCACCAAAAGAAGCCTGAAAAGGCGACTGATGGAGAAGCAAAAGATCCTAATGCTTGTCGCCATTGTGGAAAACTTGGGCATATTCGAAAGAATTGTTTTGCCTTTAAGAAATGGCTTCAAGATAGAGGTACTGATGTTATTACTTTTGTTGAGGAATCCCTTTATGTTAATTATGCCACCAATACATGGTGGATTGATTCAGGAGCAACAATTCATATTGCAAATTCGTTGCAGGGATTCAATATGAGGAGGACCCTAAAAAGAGGGGAAAGAACCATTAGAGTTGCTAATGGTGTTGAGACCGATGCTGAAGCACTTGGAGATCTTACTCTTACGCTCCATACGGGCTTCAAGCTTAGGTTGAATAATGTTTTATATGTACCCTCGATGAAACGGAATTTAATTTCCGTTTCATGCCTAGATGATGATGCTTATGAATGTCACTTTGGGAACAAGCGTTGTATAATTATGTATGACAATAATAATGTTGGTCTTGCCTTCCGGCAAGATAAGCTTTATGTTATTTCCCTTTGTGATGATATAAATAATGTGGGTTCTACCTCAAATATGAATGTCAGTACCAAACGCAAGCATAATGATAATGAGACTTCTTCGAAATTATGGCACTATCGTTTAGGCCACATTTCGAGGGGAGAATTGAGCGTCTCATTAAAGATCAAGTTCTTCCTTCCCTTGATTTTACGGATGCGGATATCGATCATTGTATTGATTGCATCAAAGGAAAATATGCCAAGAAAATTAAGAAAGTTGCAAACCGAAGCACGGGAGTTTTGGAAATAATCCATACGGATATATGTGGTCTGTTTAATGTGAAGACGGTGGATGGTTTTAATTCATTTATTACATTCACCGATGACTTCTCCCGTTATGGATATATTTATCCCATTAAGGAAAGATCAGAGGCATTGGACAAGTTTAAGATTTTCAAAGCTGAGGTTGAAAATCAGTGTGACAAAAAGATTAAGGTTGTGAGATCTGATCGTGGTGGTGAATACTACGGCAGACACACTTCTTATGGCCAAATTCCTGGACCATTTGCAAAATTCTTACAGGAAAATGGTATTATGGCCCAATACTCAGCACCGGGCGAACCCCAGCAAAATGGGGTGGCTGAAAGAAGAAACCGCACTCTCATGGATATGGTGCGGAGTATGTTGAGCCACTCCACTCTGCCGGTGAATTTATGGATGGAAGCCCTTAAGACAGCGGCACATATCCTTAACAGGGTTCCTAGTAAATCGGTGCCTAAAACACCGTATGAATTATGGACTGGGAGAAAACCGACTGTGAATTATTTTCATGTATGGGGCTGTCCTGCTGAAGCAAGGATTTTTAATCCAGTTATGGGAAAATTAGACCCCAAGACAGTCAGTTGCCATTTTATTGGTTATCCTGACAAATCTAAAGCATATCGGTTCTATTGTCCAAATCAAGCAACAAAGTTTGTTGAAACAACACACGCTGTGTTCTTGGAAAATGAAATGATGAGGGGGGGTATGACACCTCGGGAAATAATATTGGAAGAAAGCCGGGAATTTTTCCCAGTTCCAATAATTCAAGAACCATGTTTCCCGGTGTCTACTGAAGTTGCACCTCCTGTTGAGAGGGATATTAGAGCAACTCCTGCTGAAAGTCCTGTGGCTATTACAGATGTCACACCTGATGATGTTATTGTTGAAGACGTTCAGCAGCCTCAAATTATTGATGAAGTGCCAAATAATGAACCTCTCAGAAGGTCACAATGGACTAGGAAGTCTGCTATTCCTGATGATTATGTCACCTATATGAGTGAGGATAGGAATGAATCAATGTTGAATAATGATCCTACCTCATTTAAAGACGCCATGCAAAGCGAATTTTCGTCTGAATGGCTTAATGCTATGAAAGATGAAATGAAGTCCATGAGCACTAATGAAGTATGGGACTTAGTAGAAATCCCTAAAGGAGCTAAAGTTGTTGGATGTAAATGGGTCTATAAGACCAAACGTAACTCCAAGGGTGATATCGAAAGGTTCAAGGCAAGATTGGTGGCAAAAGGATTTACTCAAAGAGAAGGGATTGATTATAATGAGACTTTTTCTCCTGTCTCTTCTAAAGATTCCTTCAGAATAATAATGGCACTTGTGGCTCATTATGATTTAGAGCTGCATCAGATGGATGTTAAAACAGCATTCCTAAATGGAGACTTATATGAAGATGTTCTCATGGCACAACCGGAAGGTTTTGTTGTGGAAGGAAAAGAACATTTGGGATGTCATCTTAAGAAATCCATCTATGGCTTGAAGCAAGCATCACGACAGTGGTACTTTAAGTTTGATCAAGTCATAAGGAAATTTGGTTTTGAAGAGAATAAAGTGGACAATTGTGTTTATGTTAAGTTCAGGGGGAGTAAGTTTATCTTCCTGATACTGTATGTTGATGACATACTTCTAGCCAGCAGTGATAAAAATATGTTGCTGGAAACTAAGAGGTTCCTATCCTCTAGTTTTGACATGAAGGATCTCGGTGAAGCAGCTTATGTTTTAGGAATTGAAATTCACCGAGATAGATCCAGAGGGATCTTGGGGCTATGTCAGAGAGCATATATTGAGAAGGTACTGAAAAAGTACAACATGAATAAGTGCTCAGCCTCGCCTGCTCCTATTGTTAAGGGCGATAAATTTGGGACTTTTCAGTGTCCTAGAAATGATTATGAATCTGCGCAGATGAAGTCAATTCCTTATGCATCCATTGTTGGAAGCATTGTGTATGCACAAGTGTGCACTCGCCCTGATTTAGCATTCGTGACCGGGATGCTTGGCAGATATCAGTCTAATCCAGGTTTGGATCACTGGAAGGCTGGTAAAAAGGTCTTGCGTTATTTGCAAGGAACTAAAGGCCTCATGCTCACTTATAAGAAATCTGATAACCTCGAAGTGGTGGGTTATTCAGATGCTGATTTTGCGGGGTGTGTTGACACTAAGAAATCCACTTCAGGATATATTTTCACCCTCGCAAAAGGAGCCATTTCATGGAAAAGCTCCAAACAGACTGTCACTGCATCGTCAACAATGCAGGCAGAATTTGTGGCATGTTATGAGGCTACCGGGCAGGCAGTATGGCTGAAGAATTTTATCCCGGGACTCAGAGTGATTGATGGCATTTCCAAACCACTCACTCTTTACTGCGATAATCAACCCGCAGTAATCTATTCGAGTAACAACAAATCAAGTGGTGCTGCCAAACACATTGATATAAAGTATCATGTTGTGAAAGATAGAATCCAGGATCAGACGATCGACGTCAAGTACATAAGTACTAGGTTGATGTTAGCGGATCCGCTCACGAAAGGCTTACCACCCAGTGTTTTTAAAGTGCATGTTGCCGGCATGGGTTTGGTTGAAAGCTTTTGATCCTGGTAATGTTGGGACCAATGAAACACCATCTCCCCAAAAGGCTCTTTCTGAGATAAGATGGGAACCATAGCCAATTGGTTCAGCAGTACTTAATTGACTGTTGTAATCTATTGTCTTGGTGTACTGTTTCATCAAAAGAATGAGTCTGTAATGTTTATGATGTTTATGTGAAGTATTATGTAAATTAATGTAATGTATGATGAGAATAAAGTTTATGGAGCTCATAAAGTTTCAGGAGTTTCATTTCGATATGAGGTGATGTATTATAGTCACTAGGTTCAGTGGCATTTCTTTTAGCCATTGAAATCTTTTCGTCTTAATGCATTATCTTGTTGAAAAGTGAAATTATAAAGTTTAAAGTTTTACGATCAAGGGGGAGAATGTTGGTATGTTGATCGTGTATATGGTCAACAAGTGTTGAACCTTGTTCACACCAACAAATACCATGTCCTGATCAGAGACATGTCAAGAATGTCAAAATGGTGGGTCCCCCTGGTGCACTGTGCTATAAATAAATCAAGGGAGGCAGAGGAGAGGAGTGATTTTTCACGGCTGCTACTGCTCTCGCAGCTTCTCCCGTCTTCCACTCCCTGAAACTCAAGGCTGCTGATCAAGCCAGCACAGGAGCACCGGGAAGGATTCATCCCAACCACCTGAAATTCTCTGGGTGGCTTTCTCTAGGTGTTTACAGAGAAAGCAAAGGTGATGGCTACCTCATCTACAGATCAAGGTATGATCTTCCTACATCTCTCCTGTGGCTCAAGCTTATGCTAGTTGATTCTGTGGGATACATAACAACAACATGTATGCCGAGTCCTGTGCGGAAAACACTCGGCAAACATTTGGTCCAAAAAAAAAAAGAAATCTTTGCCGAGTCCCCGTCCCAGGGACACTCGGCAAAGTAGAAACCACTGTTCTACAGACTCGAAAATGCCACGTGTCTTGCCTCTTTGCCGAGCGTGTCCTTTGCCGAGTGTCGTTGAGGTTGTAAGCCGACATTTTAGTCCCTGCCGAGTGCTGAAAGCAGGGCACACACGACAAAGGTAGTTAGTGCCGAGTGTTCTTTAGTTGCCGAGTGGGACAGGAAGTGGCCACTCGGCAAAAGGGGTATACGCCGAGTGTTTTGTATACGCCGAGTGTGACCTTGGTCTTCTCGGCTTTCCGTCGTGTCCGCCGAGTATCCCGTGAAATTGCACTCGGCGAGAATTGGGATACTCGGCGGCGTTGGATTTTCCAGTAGTGCCTTTTATATTTTGGAAAGGGGGAGACACCGAAGCATAGCCCAGCAATCAATTATATGACCTTTCACTCGGCTGCTTGACTAGCTATGTGATGTCTCCACTTTTAGTTCCATTTAAATATTTTAATATTTCATGTCATTTTGGTTATACTACAAATTTAATAGCACCAAAATCTAAGACCAAATCGAACAAATTTTTCTTTAACAATACATGTCTTAATTTCAGAGAATACGCAGAGAAATACACAATCTGTCTTGCCGAACTGGCCATTGGCAGCTGACGGCACAGAAATCACACACAAGCTCTAAGACGTACAAGCATTCTTTACAGAAACCAGGTCCAGGACATGGGTACTTCACTTGTGCCCATGTCCGTCTCTTATGTACCTCAGGCAGGCACGGCATCATGGTCCAGCTCGAACAGCCCGTTGTTCGGGCGGGCATGCCCAACAATTTGATTCCACGCATTTCTGATGATGCAACCATTGGGTCGGAATTCCGTCATATAATCCTGTTTCATAAGCTGGGAAACGGACAGCACGGTTTTGGTCAGACCAGGAACGTACTTCACGTCCCACACAATGAATGTCCCAAAATCAACCGTTCCCCGGCCGCGTATTTCTAGAGCATGTCCGTTTGCCACGCGGATGGCGCGTCGGGTCCGATCCATGTTTAGCTCAGAAAACATCAAAACACTGTTATGTCACCTGTGGCATGAACCGCCGCGCCTGAATCAATGATGAACACTCTGAGTTCGTTTGCTGGATTGGCGGCAACAGGCGCACCGGTAAAGTTCCTGCTAATCATAAGAACGTCCCAAACTAGGCATATGATGCTACCATCTCTGGCGGCATGTTTGATATAAGAACCAATCTTAATGGCAATGTGTCCCTTTGACGAAGATGCCATGGGAAACCCAACGGGATTAAAACACGCACTCAGGAACCTGCACCATAATTCACGAAGACCATTAGAGGAAGACCCACGTCGGCTTGAAAATGTAAATCCTAGACTAAGGACTGACTCTATGGACCATTAGAGGACTTCCTCTATGGTTTATACAATAGAGCCGAGCAAGCCTTTCCCTCTACGTGATCATCAATGCAAGAGATGTCATAGTCATTATTAATGAATGTATGACAAGTGTACTTAGTCATGCCGTTTTTTAAATACACGTCTTCGCAAAATTATATTGTTCAACTAGTGATATGCATGCAATTATTTTGAAGAAATCTTATACATAAGTTCTAACAATGGTGGAAACTGTATTTTCCTAGTAAACTTGGTACTCAACTCTGCTTATATATTAGTCGTAAATTGGTGTCAGTGAGATAATATCATGATTTTCACAGAGCTGATTCGATATGAATCATGTGGTATTAATTTAATTGATGGACACAGGGAAGATATCTTAGATGGTACCGAATGAAAATTTCTCTCGTTTAAAATGGAAAACGGTGAGACGGAGGCAAGGGAGAAATACCTGATATACTTCCGCAGATGTATCGTATCAGAACCAAACTTTATAACAATACCCCCCTTTGGTGAAGTTGTCATGGACAATCCGACCTTTCCAGGTTCTGGAATATCATACATGTCATATGTCCCATCTAAGTAGGTGTAATCGAGCATGTAGCATCTCCTATTACAGATTAAACGGAAAGAGAGAAACATGATCATGGACAATTCTATGAATAGCAATTAAACATACAGAGGTAGTACGAAGGGAATCAAATTGCAAATGTTTCATTTTCACTGTTAGGATCTAATTTTCAGGATTGTTTTCAAAGAGGAATATGCTTTCCCATTTGATGTCAATGTGACCAGGAAATATTTAAATATCAACAGAAGGTGTATCAGATTCTAGCGTATAATATTTTTCAATAGAATCTAATAATTTGAATCGATATGAATTTTGTTGTCTGAATGTAGGGACCAAGGGAAGATACCGTACCACAATTTGGACCGACAATCATTGATACACTCTGTCATAAAGTCATCATTGAAAATGGAACTCCGGTCATATTCATTACAGCTGTAAAAAAGGGCCAATTATAAAGGCAACATATTGGTTCTTGTCAATGTTACCAGGCAAGATTTAAATACCGTCAACAGGTGTATGTGTTTTTAGCATAACATATTTTCTTACCAGGGTCTAATAATATGAAAAATGTTGTCTAAATTTAGGGACGA
This sequence comes from Alopecurus myosuroides, assembly GCA_028641055.1. Lineage (NCBI taxonomy): Eukaryota > Viridiplantae > Streptophyta > Magnoliopsida > Poales > Poaceae > Alopecurus > Alopecurus myosuroides. The sequence continues at coordinate 625,905,778 of CM054057.1, forward strand.
AGGGAAGACACCATACATAAATTTACGCCCCCGACCATTGAGATACTCCGTCATAAAGTCATATTGTTGAATATGAAAATCAGGTCATAGCCATTATAGATGTAAAAAAGAGCCAATTCGATAAGCATGATATCAGTTGGTGTCAATGTTACCAGGCAAGATTTATATACCGACAGAAGGTGTATGTGCTTCTAGAATATCATAATTTTCTCTGGGATCTGGCAATGAGTCGGAATGAAATTTCTGGTCTTAATTTAGGGCTGAAGGGAAGATACCATACCGAAATGTAGCCCGAGAAGCATTGCGATACTCCGGCGCAACGTCAAAATAAAACTTGTCGTAGCTGTAAGAAAGGGCCAATTTCGTAAGAATCATATTGGTTGGTGTCAATGTTACGAGGCATGATTTAAATACCGACAACAGGTGTATGAGCTTCTAGCATGTCATAATTTTCACCAGGGTGTAATAATATGAGTCAATATGAAAATTGTGATTTTTATTTTGCGATGACCGGAAGATACCATACCGAAATCTATCCATGCAATAATCCAAGTCTGGGGCAAGCCATTTATAGCTGAAAAAAAAATCGCCAATTCCATAAGCATCTTATCCAAAAAGCAATACAATGATCGTGATCATTACAAGTTGTCAAGCCCTCCTTCCCAGTGCAACCTATATCTCAAAATAGACAAGAAGCAAAGAGAACAAAATGGCTACAGCGTCCAGTACCGGAAGAAATACGGCGCCTCCGCAGACAACTGCCGTTAAAACAAGAGTAAAAACAAATACGGCTCAAATCAATGGAGCAAGAAAACCAGATCAGGCAACACGGGATTGCATAGGCATGGCTTTGAAGCAAATGTACACTCGTTGGACTCTGATCTAGGCACTATACAGTGCGGCGTTATGGTTCAAGCCACGGCAGCGGCGGCAGAGTTTTCTCTGCCGCGAGGCGAGAATCTGCGTGAAACTCTGCCGGTTGCTGCTCCTGCCGTGGCAGCTAAAGCAGCGTTTCCCTGCCGCAGCACTATGCAGTGTGATGTGGTGCTTCAGCCCACGGCAGCGGGGGCAGAATTTTCTCTGCCGCGAGGCGAGAAACAGAGAGGAGTGCTGCCGCCTGGTGCTGCTCCTGCCGTGGCAGAGACGGCAGCGTTTTCGGTCAGCAGCAGCGCTTTTTGCATGCCCTCTGATGGTGTGCCGCTGCAGTCTGCTGTGGCTACTATTTCTACTGTAAATCCAGAGGAAATTGGCCAGTGTAATGCCAAATCTTCGGTGATTAAGGAAGCAACACTCCAACAGGTTCATGAGGTGCATCACAAGGGTACTATTGACAATGATCATGTTCATTTTGAGGTACCTGATAATTTAAATTTAATTCATGACTTCTGTACTCCAGTGGATACACATATTGCGAATTCTTCACATAAGGAGTTGACTCCTTTAAGGGACCTAAATAATAACACTATGGAAATTAATATGCAGGATAAGGATGTCATTGCATATGGTGGTATTGCGTCACCAATGTCAGCAGGGATACGATCCAGTGATAGGATACGCACTCAGCCCCATGCGGATTTGCCTGCTATGGAGCGTGCCATGATGATGGCACAGCATCGTGACGAGGACCAAGTCTCATGTACTTCCAAACGTCTTTCTTTCTCTTTCGCTGGGTTGGATGATGATATTATTTTGGAAAGGGCTACGCGTCTAGGTGTTTCGCTAGGTAATTCTACCAGCCAAGAGATTAGGTCCGTTTCACTTCTTAAAAGTATTGAGAAAACCCGAAATATCACCTTCCTCCAAAGGACTATGGTTGAAAAAGAGAGTGATGAGTGTAATGTTGGTATTATAAGCAAGGCATCCAATCTGTCGGAGGACCTTGTAGATGAGATAGATGATGTTGTTATCCCGGATAGTATGATCCAGGTTCCTAATGTTTTAGAGAAAAAAACCAGAGGGAAAAGAACTAAAAGCATTGGCTTATCTGTGAAACGAAAAAGTGCTAGATTAGAAAAATTAAAGAGTAATTTGAGATGAGAGGCATAATATGGAACAGTGATGGGTTTGGGGATACTGCTAAGCATTTGTTTGTCAAGGAAACTATTCTAGAAAAGAAGTTAGATTTTGTGGCCATTATTGAAACAGGGCGTTCAGATTTTGCATCTCCTTTTTTAGCTCATTTAGCCAGTGGACTTGATTTCCTTTGGTATTGCTTACCACCTCAGGGAAGATCGGGAGGGATCTTGGTTGGTTTTAATAACCAGTTAATTTCGGTACAGGATCTTATGTGCGGAGATTTCTGTATCAAATTTAAACTTAGGTTGCGTAATGATGGTTTCATCTGGTCACTGGTGATTGCATATGGGGCTGCTCAGGATGCGATGAAACCTACTTTTTTGTCCGAGTTAGTACGCGTTTGTGAGAATGTTGATACTCCTCTATTGATAGGAGGTGATTTTAACATTATTCGTAGGCAAGAAGAGAAGAACAATGACAACTTTAATGCTCGTTGGCCCTTTATTTTCAATGCCATTATTGAGAGTCTTGATCTCAAGGAGATAGAGCTATCAGGTAGACAATTCACTTGGGTAGGCAGGAGACCGATTCCAACTCTTGAAAAATTGGATCGTTTTCTCGCAAGTGTGGATTGGGAGCAAAAATTCCCACTAGTTTCTGTTCACGCTTTTTCTAGAGCAGGATCCGATCATACTCCACTTGTCATTGACTCAGGAAGCAGTGCCCATGTGGGTAATGTAGCCAAATTTTCTTTCGAATTGTCGTGGCTGAAAAGAGAGGGGTTTGTGGACGTGGTTTCCAAAGAGTGGCGTAATACTAAGGGAGGGTCATCACCTATTGAAAGGTGGCAAATTAAAATTCGTCATTTGAGACAATTTTTGAGGGGATGGGCAAACAATATTAGTGGGGAATATAGAGTCTTGAAAGAAAAATTGATGTTGCTTATAGAGGAATTAGATATTAAGGCCGAGTCGGTTGTGCTTTCACCAGACGAGAGGAAAGCCAAGAGAGATGCTGATGAGTATCTGGCTAAGCTCCGGCGTGAGGAAGAATCTAAATGGGCGCAATGAGCTAAGGTTAAACATATTCAGGAAGGGGGGGGGGGGTAATACGAGGTACTTCCATTTGATTGCTAATGGTAAACATAGGAAAAAGAGAATTTTCCAGCTCGAACAGGATGAGGGGACAATTGTAGGGGAGAACAATTTGAAAGTGTTCATCTCTGAGTACTACAAAAAGTTGTTTGGGCCTCCTGATATTAATGAATTTACTATGATCGAAAATTACAACTCGGATATGCCCCAAGCTTCCATGCAAGAGAATGTGGCTTTGACATCAAATTTTACTGAAAAGGAGGTGTCAGATGCTATTTTTCAAATGGAACATAATAAGGCCTCCGGCCCTGATGGCTTTTCGGCTGAGTTCTATCAGACCTTTTGGGATGTTATCAAGATTGACTTGATGGCCATGTTCGCTCAACTTCAAAATGGTGAGCTACCACTTTTTAAGTTGAACTTTGGGGTAATTACTTTGCTACCTAAAAAGGAGGATGCGAGTAGAATTGAACAATACAGGCTTATTTGCTTACTAAATGTGAGTTTCAAAATCTTTACCAAGGTGGGGACGAATCGTGTTTCGGATATTGCTCACAACGTTATTAGGCCCACTCAGTCTGCATTTATCCCAGGGCGTAACACTTTAGAAGGGGTAGTTATTCTACATGAGACTATTCATGAATTGAAAACCAAGAAGTTAGATGGTGTCATTTTCAAAATTGATTTTGAAAAGGCATATGATAAAGTAAAATGGAATTTTCTGCAACAGGCTTTGCGGATGAAGGGATTTGATCCAAAATGGTGCGAATGGGTTAATCAATTCATCCAGGGAGGGAGTGTGGGTGTCAGAGTGAATGATGACATTGGCCATTATTTTCAAACACTAGAGGGGTTACGTCAAGGAGACCCCCTCTCGCCTGTCTTATTCAATATTGTAGCTGATATGTTGGCTGTTCTTATAGCACGGGCCAGAGAGGATGGGCAAATAGGATCTTTGATACCCCATTTGGTGGATGGGGGGCTGTCCATCTTGCAATATGCCGATGATACAATTTTGTTTCTAGAAGATGATCTAGATAAAGCAGTTAATATGAAATTAATTCTAGCTCTATTTGAACAATTGTCGGGGTTGAAAATTAATTTCCATAAGAGTGAACTTTATTGTTTTGGGAAAGCAGCTGATAGGGAGGATGAATATAGGTCTTTATTTGGATGTGAGATTGGTTCTCCATTTAAATACATAGGTATCCCAATCCATTATCGTAAACTTTTGAATAAGGAATGGAAACCAGTGGAAGATCGTTTTGAGAGTAAGTTAGGGTCTTGGGCTGGTAAGATTCTCTCGTATGGAGATAGACTTGTTCTTATCAATTCTGTCTTAACTAGCCTACCTATGTTTTTGTTATCGTTCTTTCCAATACCTGTTGGGGTTAGGAAACGATTAGATTTCTTTCGTAGTAGGTTCTTTTGGCAAAGTGATTCACACAAAAGAAAATATCGCCTTTCTAAATGGAATATTGTTTGTAGACCTAAGGACCAAGGAGGTTTAGGTATTGAGGTACTTGAAATAAAGAACAAATGTTTATTGTCAAAATGGCTATTTAAACTACTACATGAAAATGGAGTTTGGCAAGAACTACTTAAGAACAAATATTTATTTGATAAATCGTTGTCTCAAGTAGAGGTAAAACCCATGGACTCTCCTTTTTGGAAGGGCCTGATGTCCGTTAAACATGATTTCTTCCAAAGAGGGTTATTTAAGATAGGTAATGGTCTATCCACTCGCTTTTGGGAAGATACGTGGTTAGGAACTGTCCCTTTGGCCACTCAGTACCCTGGGTTATATAATATTGTGAGGAGTAAGAATGTGTTGGTTTCAGATGTGTTATCACATACTCCTCTAACTATTCAATTCCGTCGAAACTTGGTTGGAGATAGGTGGAATGCTTGGTTGCGTTTAGTACGTAGTCTTATGGCAATTCATTTAAACAATGTTAATGATAACTTTGTTTGGGGTCTTTCTGTCTCGGGTAACTTCTCGGTCAAGTCCATGTATTTGGATTATATGCATGGTAACACTCCCTTTTTACATAAATACTTGTGGAAGTTGAAGGTTCCACTTAAAATTAAAGTGTTCATGTGGTTCCTATAGCGTAAAGTGATTCTAACCAAGGATAATCTAATTAAGAGGAAATGGGCTGGGTCAAAAAAATGTATGTTTTGTGATAGTGATGAATCTGTGGATCACTTGTTTATACATTGTATTTTTGCTAAGCATATCTGGAGGTTGCTTCATTTTACGTTTAGTATAGCCCAACCGATTAGTATTGATCACATGTTTGGCAATTGGCTACATGGGATTGATAAAAAGTCTAAAGTTAGAATACAAATTGGAACTTGTGCTTTTGTATGGGCACTCTGGAATTGTAGGAATGACATGGTTTTTAACAAATCTAGAGGTGCTCATTTTTTGCAGGTTACACATCAGGCCACATACTGGATTCACATGTGGTCCTTCGTTCTGCCGCTGGAGCAGCGAGATCTTATGGATTCTGGATGTACTCGCTTGATGGCGGTCGTTCAGGCTATCTACAGTCAGGGTGGTTGGCTGCACACTAGAAGGATTCAATGAGTGTTTTCTTGATTTTGATACAATTCTTGTGGTTGATCTTAGTTTCCATTCTGGATGATGCGTGAGTTGTAAAAGTATGAACCGTACTTTTTCATCTTTTTAATATAAAAGCATCAGCTGTGTGCATCCTCGTGATGCAGAGGCTGGGGCTATGTTCCCATTTCAAAAAAAAAAAGTTCAGGCAAAGGGATAGAACATACTTTCCTTCCTCACGGTCCGATTCTCCTTGAGACATGGGAGGAGAATCAACGGCGTCACTCATCGCAATCGGCACAGAGGTGGCTATTCGTCTAAGTTGAGCGAATGCTGGGGAGGACGGAGTCGAAACAGAGTCCTGGCTGCACGATTTTGTCTGCTGGGACAACTTTGCAGTTTACGGTAATGCCCCTCTTGTTTGTTAGTCATCACCAGCAGCCAAATAACTGCTTCTTACTTCTAGCCCCCTCCGTCCGGTTCTTGTTTCCATTCGGCACCATCCCCTCCGAATCGACAAAACCAGGGTGACCATGGCGCCGGCTGTCGTATTGTTTCCTATGCTAAACACGCCATCCTATATATCACATCATCTCAAATAACAACGGAAACTGGACAGTGACATAATTACAGATTATATCAAACCGGTTATGCATGCGCTCATTTCTATGATATTTTTCTTTTCCGATAAAATGCTCTTTCTTACTCCAAAAGAATTGTCCGAATGAAATTACACCTGGCCTATGTACAATTAGGATGCAAACAACAATATAACTCCAACCATAAACCTCTCACCCCTTAACTCTTGTGCCACCCCCGCGCGGCGTAGGGATGGCGAGTTAATCTCCGCTTCCTAGTGCCACTCCCCTTGCCCCTCCTCCCTCGCCGTCGCTAGGGGCACGACCGGGCACAACTTGGATGTCAGTGCAGGTGGAGTCCTCGAAAGCGTGGCGTGGCGACCGGCGTCACGGCGCTACAGCTCTTGGCGGCGGTGCAACGGGTGACGTGGTGGCCGTCTCCATGAAGATCGCCAAGAGTTGCGTGGTGAACTCTCTTCAGATCCCAGCCATCTCGGACGACGGATATGGGAGGTGAGGAGGGCGGCACGTCAAGCCTAGTTCAGGCCGATGATTGTGGCACATGTACGTGTCATTACCTTGTTGAAAGAGTCGCCACAACGAATCACCCGCCTCCTGCACTGAGTTCCGGCAAAACACTAGATCTGATTTTACCACATCGAATGATGGCCGCACCTTGAGTGTCATACCCCTTGACGTCATCCTTTTTGTAACATGGGTTGCCTCGAGGGGTCTGCTGGTTAAGCCGAGATTCATCTTTGTTGACGAAAACGGCGGGACATGGCAGCGTGATGCTATGGAGAATCGACGATGATCGAGACATGGTGGACTCGCGCAAGTTGAAGGCACAGTCTATTGCACTGGTGGCATCGATGTCACGCTTTGTTAAACATCAATGTGTTGTTAGGTTCTGAAATTGAGTTGGCGGAAGATGGTCGTGGAGGCTTTTCGAGTGTGCGCAATGGTGCCCGTTTTGAGTTTGCAGGACATGTTAGTGTTTGATATGTCCAAAGATACTACTAAGACGGACTAACGTTGTTTTCAACAGAATTACCCTGGTGTCTGGTTTTTGTGCAGAAAAACCGACTTTCGGGAAATTGCCTAAAAAGGCACATTGAGTTTATATCACCAGAAAACCTCGGGAGCCAGAGGGAGACCTGGAGGGGCAAGGGGTGGCCCATACCACCCCTGGGCGCCCCCAAGGCCGCGGCACATGGTGGTGTGGGCGCCACAGCCACCCCCTCGGGCTCCCCTTTCGACTACATATGTCCCTTTACCCTAAAACGCGAGGTGTTTCGTTATATTCCACAGAAACACCACAGAGCGTCGCCGCCACCTAGAAACTCAATTTGGGGATCAGATGTTCCTGTTCTGGCGCCCTGCCAGGACGGGGATTCGGAGGAGATCATCGCCATCGAAACCGTCACCTCTTCTCCATCAACCATCCATGATTCCACCATCAATCGGTGAGTAAACACCGTTGTAGGATGAGTGGGATGGAAGGTATTAGATGAGATTGATCATGTAATAATGCCAGATTGTTAGGGCATAGTGCCTAGCATCCATTGTCAGTGTTTTCTACCGTTGTTGCAACTTGTTATGCTTAATGCTTGTCACTTTGGGCCCTAGTGCCATGATCTCTTATCTAAACATGTTATTGTTTATTGAGTATAATTATGATTCTTGATCATATCTGCAATTTGTTTACACATGTCATTGTCCAGAACCTGAGGCCCTAAAGTGATAGAAATTCGGACAACTGGAGGGGATGGTTATGATGTGACGATCACGTGTTTTTACGGAGTATTAATGCTTTACTCTGGTGCTTTATTAAAAGGAGAACCTTAATTACCAGTAGTTTCCCTTGAGGCCCTGCTGAAAACGGGCTGGTACGATAAAAGATGTTGTGCAAGTTTCTCATTGCGAGCACGTATGACTATATTGGAACACATGCCTATGGTTTGCCTAGAACTTGCATGATTTATTATTATTATCTGCAATGCACATGTTTAGATTATTACATGAACTATCTTATCCATGCAATGCCCGTTCATCCCCCCTCTATGCCTATGGTACTTTCATCATGTTGTTTCACGCAATTGCTAATGTTTTTACTATTTTATTCATGTTGTTATTTTATTACTACTACTGATATAAAACTGTTATCACTGATAAATTGTTGTGAGCAAGCCTACATTCAGGTGCAGCTAAATTGACAACTCAGTTGTTAAGTATTATAAATATTCTTTGGCTCCTCTTGTGTCGAATCAATAAATTTGGGTTTTACTTCCCTCGAAGACTGTTGCGATCCCCTATACTTGTGAGTATTCAAGACTATTTTCTGGCGCCGTTGCTGGGGAGCATAGCTTTATTTATTTGCTAACTTGAATGTGACTTTGTTCGCTGCAAGCCTTTCATCATGGGCAAGACTCGTGATGGAAAAGTTTCTATATTACCATCCACTACAAGGAGAGGTACAACTCTTAACACCTCTACTGCTCTTGATTCACCGTCTGTTTTGAGTAAGCTTATTACACCACCACATGCTACACCCACTGTTACTTCTGCTACTTTTGGTGATTCTTCTATTCTACTTGATGATACTGGTTAACTAGGACCTTTCCTAGATGCTACAATTGCTAAATCCAAACAAACTGAAAGTGTTGAAAGTCTTGTTGAAAATATTGGTACACCTATTAATTCACCTGAGCCTATTGACGATCTTGATGAAACTTATATCAAACTTAATGATGACTTTATTAAAGAAGCTCAAGCTACTACTGGTGCAAGTGCTCTTAAGAGTCTTCTTGCAAAACATGTTGTTAAATATAAATATTCTTTTGATGCTAAGTTTGCTACATCTCCCTTACACATAAGAGACAAGGATTATGGTTTATCTCTAGATTAATCTTATATATCTACTGTTGAGAAGTAACATTTTGTGGAACTGAAAGTAAAAATGCTATGGAACACATGAATGAGTTTTCATCTTTGAGTAGTTTATTTTCTGATGATACCAAGTTGCGTACTTATTTTGTTACCAACATTTTCCCTTTCTCATTGAAAGATGAAGCTAAAACTTGGTTTAACAATCGGTCACCTAGATCTATTACTAGTTCTATGGATTTGGTTAATGTTTTCTTTGAAAAATATTTTCCTGCTAGTGCTCAACATGCTGCTATGCAGGATATCTTTAACTTAGAGCAAATTGAAGAAGAAAAATTGCCTAAATCTATGTCAAGGTTTCGTTCTTTAATAAGAGCTAGCCCTGATTATTCATTACCTAAAAATAAGCTCGTAGATATATTTTATAATGGACTAACTGTTGAATCTAGAACATACCTGGATAGTTGTGCTGGTTGTGTTTTCAGGAAAAGAACTCCAGAAGAAGCTGAGGAATTAATGGCTAAAATAGCCAAAAATAATGATGATTGGGATATACCTTAGCCTACACCTACACCAGAGCCAACACCAATACGAACACCCAAGAAGAGAGGGATGATTGGATTAAATGATGAAGTGATGAAGTAAGCCAAGAAATCTCTTAAACAGACGGGTATTAAATCTGAATATGTGAATAATTTACCTCGTATAGAAGAATTATATAAGCCTATTCCTCATCCATCAACAATTGAGGTACACTCTGTCCAATACTTTGATAATGGAGATATTCCCTATTCTAAACCACCTGATCAATGCTTAGATGAATTTGATAATTATGTTGTTAAGTAAGACTAATTTAATATGAGAGTTCAAAATCATCTTATGGAAAACTCTAGAGCTATTAATAATTTGCATGGTACTATTGAGAGAACCTCTAATGATGTTAGAATGCTTGTTAAACATTTTCATATGGTTCAAACTCAAATTGATCAACTCACTAAAGTGTAAAAATATATGCTAACTAATGCTTCTAGAGAGAAACGTTTTTTGTGAAATAATCACTAGGAGTGGTGTTTCTACTCAGGACCCCTTGTATCTTGAAGGAAATTAATTTCCACTATGATTGCTAATTAATATTTTAATGGCAAGATTCTAAAGAAGCTTTGAGCTCCTGGTATTCCTACTATCACTTGTTCTATTAAAAATAACTATCTTAGAACTTCTCTATGTCACTTGGGAGCTGGAGTTAGTGTTATGCCTTTTCTCTTTATAAGAGACTCTCTCTAGAAAAACTGATACACACTGATATATCTTTGCATATGGCTGATAAATCTAATGCTATCCCTGTTGGTATATGTGAGAATGTTCCTGTTTAAGTGACAACTAATTGTTTGATATTAACTAACTTTGTTGTGTTGGAAATTCCTGAAGATGATAATATGTCTATTATTCTTGGGAGACCTTTTCTTAACACTGTAGGGGCTGTCATTGATTGCAATCAAGGAAAAGTAACTTTTAATGTTAATGATAAAGACCATAATGTTTATTTTTCCAAGCATATTGATAGAAGATATGATTTAAACTCAATAGAAAATATTGAGACCATCAAGATTGGAGAATTTTATTGTCCCATTCCAATGACACCAAAAGAATATGAAATTGTTATTATCTGGACTACGTCTATCAAGGTTGAGGTAACATAATTATTTAGTGATATGCAAAGTTTTGGTTCATATAAAAATTGTTCTAGTAACAAGAATTGATCAACCTTGTTAACAAAATGATTTTGAATGAAGAGGACAATGTTTTCACTATGTTTTCATGTTCCCCATTCTATTTTCACCATGTGTACTTCTGTTATCACCTTGCCACCTTAGTATAATCATATTTTCTATCATCCGCAGTCATGTTTCCATCTTGATTACTATGGTTATACATGTTTTCACCTTCCATAATTTTGTTTCACCAGCTCCACCTTTGTTTTCTTTGGTTATTTTTCCATTGGAGTGTCTTAGAACCTCTGTAGTTCTGGTTTTGGTTTTGTTTTCCACCTTTCCACATTTGTTTTTCTGGGTTTTAGTTAATTATTAAATTATGAAAATATCTCGAAAATAAAGTTTCTCGGAAAATTTCAGAAAAATTATAATAATTTTTTATGTAAAAAATGAGGCTGAGAGCCACGTGGGAGACCCCAGTGGGACCTACCAGACAGGCACTCCATAGGGTGGTGCGGCCAGCCTCTGGTGGCGCCTGGGCATGGTGTGGGGCCTCCTGGCCCTCCACTAACTCTCTCCCCTGCCAAAGATTCCTATCTCACCCCACAAACTCAAAACATTTCCTAGAACCCGAGTTCTTGATGTTCTTCCTCGAGATTTTTCGATATCTTTGCTCAGCCCACCATTGTTACTGAAATTTGGTGCAATTGCTCTCCGGTATGTGACTCGTCCGATTATCCAAATAGAATTTTATTTGGTGGAGTATTTCTTACGTCTATAAGACCACGTGCATCAGGGCCGCATGTTCTTTTCCGCAAATTTTGGCTAGTAGGTGAAATATCATGAAAATTGTGGTTATGATTTTCCGGGCTTATGCATTATCGGTATATGTAATTTCATTGGCTTAGATTTCTTTTAGGACTATTATCAAATATTTAGTTATCAAACCTATATATTTGAGGGAATTTTTTTATCCTCAAAACAAAAGCACCATAATATGATGATGTAGACAATATCAAGTGGAAATGGAATATTCAATATGATCCATGCAAGAGAATTTTGATTGAACATCCTCGCTATTCTATATGATATTGTGCAAAATTTAGATACATAAATACGCTTTGTTCATTCTACTATGCTCCACATTAAAATGAAGTCCATCTTCTACCCTATAAATTATTGAGCCTCGGAACTTGATGATGTATTTTGGACTTTGAAAATGCAATACATGTTTTCAAAGTATTTTGTGTCCTTTGTTTCATCGTTATAGTTCATATTTTTGTATTTGATTGCTAGTTTGTATTTAGGCATTGTATTTTATTATGAGCTATAATATACTACTCCCTCTGTTCCACAATATAAGATGTTTTAGACATATTCCACATTCATATACATACACATGTATCTAGACACATTTAAGTATATGTGTTCACTTACTTTAGTCCGAATCTAGACAATATGTAGAACACCTAGAACATCTAATATTATGGAACGGAGGGAGTAGAAGTTATGACACATGCCTTAATATAGTACACTATTGCTTGAAAATTTTACGCCATGTTAAAGTGGTGCATCAGGGTGATTCGCCTCTGCTCCCGCCTAGGCGAAGCTGGGGTACGAGCTGCTGGCGTGCTAAGTTCCCATCCACTGGTAGAAAATAGGCCTACAGTTCCGGTTCGCCAGGCCTATTAATCCTGGCCGCGCAACCGGGACTAAATAGGCGCAACTAAAGGCCCCCCTTTAGTCGCGCCTCTTATGAACCGCGGCTAAAGGCCCGGCCACGTGGGCGGGTGGCGTGAGCCGGGGGGCGGAGGACCTTTAGTCCCGGTTGGCCACACGAACCGGGACTAAACTTTATTTCGTAATTTTTTTAATTCATTTGGGTTTCTAATTATTTTTCACTCCAATTTTTCACTCCCTTATTTCACTCCAATTTTTCACTCCCTTTTTTCCTTCAGAATTTGTATTATTTGCTTAGTGTCTAACTACAATTATCTCTAGTCAAATTACTTACTCGTGGTCAAACTTCCCGCTCGGTCATCCATCCTCCCACTACTCTAGCAGTAGCACGCTTAACTTCCGAGTTCCATCCCGTCCCGCATCCAAGTGTTTCGCACGCATGTATGTGATAGTAGTATCATATGAATCCTATTAACATGTTGGTCGATGCCACATTTCTTTATTGTTTGAGTTTCAAATAAATCTTTTAATAAACAAAAGTAATGATGTAATTAATAATTTTGAATAAATAAATAAACATTAACTTTTTAATTTGTATTATTTCTAAAAATACTATTAATATATCAAATTATTCAGAAAAATAAAACTAATTCATTTTTAAATCTTAAAAATACAAATAATATATCAAAAAATAAAGAAAAATAAAACTAATTCATTTTAAAATCTTAAAAATACAAATAATATATCAAAAAATTAAGAAAAATAAAACTAATTCATTTTAAAATCTTAAAAATACAAATAATATATCAAAAAATTAAGAAAAATAATACCAATTCATTTTAAAATCTTAAAAAGACCAGTAGACTCTTCTATTATTTTTAGAATGAGTTCAAAAATATATTTTGAAGTAAATCCAACTGGATGAGTTTGGTATTGACTAGATATATGTTTTCTTGATGTGTTTTTGTTTGTTTTCTTGATGTGTTTTTGTTTGTTTGTTTTGAAATGTGTGTTTGACATAATATATAAATAGTATAGCTAGGAATTAATATAGAAATAATATCCATTACATAATAATATATATCCATTAAATACTAATATATCCATTACATGCATATATCGAACGCAAGATGCGGTACACAAACACCATCTACTCGAGCTCCGTCGAGTAGATGCGGAACAACTCGTAGTAAACGTATGCATCTATGGCTTAGATTAATTTAGAAACGGTAGTTTTCCTGTTTTGTTTTCTTGATGTGTTATTGTTTATTTTCTTGATGTGTGTTTTTGTTTGTTTGTTTTGAAATGTGTGTTTGACATAATATAGAAATAATATAGCTATGAATTAATATAGAAATAATATCCATTACATACTAATATATATCCATTACATGCATATATCGAACGCAAGATGCGGTACAAACACCATCTACTCGAGCTCCGTCGAGTAGATGCGGAACAACTCGTAGGAAACGTATGCATCTATGGCTGCATAGTTGAGGTTGATTCGGTCCAGTGGGGTCTTCCCCCAACGCATGTGATTCTTGGAGGGGAAACCAGACTTCATGGTTTTGTAGTCGGCGTGGATGAAGGCGGTTGCCATCGAAGCCATCCCGGTCTTGTGACCGCACAAATCATCAAAATGGATAAGATCCTGAAGATCAATGTAGTGATCTTCAGGTATCACAATACCCAATCGCATCAACTTCTGCCGGTCTTGAGTGATGTCAACAGTGCAGAAGTCGTACCCCTTGTTGACAAGAAAATCAATAAGGGCCGTAGAATCCTTTGAACTACTGCAACAACAAAAATAGAACGTGTTAGATATGTTGCAACACATGTATTCTTCAGATGCAACAAACAAATCGAAAATGCAAGATTGTACGTGTGCGTTACCTTGATCATTGGAAGACCAAAACGAACTCCTTGAGCGCAATCTGGATGACGGCAACATCCCGTTGATCCGCCGTATACTCTAGATCAAGCCCGACGAACCTATGGTGTTCATCGGCTTGTTCATAGAGATAGCTGAAATGCTCAAGAAGACCGGGGAGCCTCTCGCAATTATTGGTGTAGGCCACGTCGAGACTCTTGCCGCATGGTGTGGCCACACGGACAGTCTTCCAAACTTCATCCATGGGTGCTTGGTGGAGGAAGATCGAAGAGAGGAAGAGAAGAGAAGAGAGAAGAAGAAACAGAGACTCGGGTGCGCACTGTAGCAATGGCGCCCTTCTGCCTCTCGTTCGCGAAATAAAACCGCCGCGCGGGAGACGAGCAGTTTGTATCTTTAGTCCCGGGTGGCCAGGCCAACCGGGACTAAAGGCAGGGAGGCCAGCAGACTGGATCATTAGTCGGGGGGTGGCCACGCCAACCGGAATTAAAGCCCTCCACGCGCCTCCACGCGCTTCCCAACCCACGACGCATGACCTTCTGTCGCGGGTCTCCTCCCGACCCGGGACTAAAACCCCTTTAGTCACGGTGCACAAAGTTTGGGGACTGATGGGGGCGTATGGAAGGCCTTTTTTCTACCAGTGATCGGCACCGCATCTGGCCGCGTCGCATTTGCCTAGTCGGGCCCGCTGCTGTTCACCTCCCTCGTCATTGCCCAACGCCACTTTCTCGACATGGTGCTCGACAACTACGATCTGTCTGACATAGTGAACAAGCGAGCCAACAAGATGGGGCGCGCTGACAAGGACGTGGGCGCACAATGCATGACGTTCCACTAGGCGGATATTGTCGACCATACACAGGAGCTCCGCACACTGCTCGTACAACATGGTATGTTTGGTGCCGCTTGACACCGAAGACACCGTTCTTCGCGATGCTGGACATGAGCTGAACGTCCTCGACTCCTCGTGTTTTGAAGCAAGATGGGAAGCAATATGGGAAAGCATGACGCGATGTCTCTATTTGAGTACCGCATGGTGAGAGGAGTGTCCTGATAAACAGTCTATCGTGTCCTAAGAGCGTGTGCAGCGTGTTAGAAAAGTGGTGACTAAGAATGCTTAGTCCTAGGACTAAACGGTGCAGCACATGGGACTAAGCAAAAGATTCCTCCAGTCGCGACTAGTACAAGACCCAGGTGTCTAGCTGATTAAAAAATTCAATTTGATTAAAATATTCAACAGTCCCAACCGTTTGGGCTAGCAGTTGGCCGTTGGCCGTTGTGCATTCAAACAAGCTTCACTAGCCGTTGCGTCTCGTCTGTGTGTATTCAGCTAGCTATATATGCAATACAAGAACAACTCCCACAACACACATATTCGAAATATGGATCCATCTCGTCCACCAAGTTACACAAGCATGCTCAGCTCTGAAGCAGAGACTGAGAACCAAAATAGCCAATACTTCCAGCAGCTTCAACCTTCTCACTATGGCATGAATATCCATAAGTCCTCCCAATTCCCTCCTAATCTGCATCCTCACCATCCAAGTATTCCCCCCTTTTCTTATCACCCAGGCATCCAACAACATCCATACAACCTAGGAAATCTGCCGTATGGAGGAGCTCACTTACAGATGAATACCAGGCCACCCA
The DNA here is from genome assembly GCA_028641055.1 of Alopecurus myosuroides. Taxonomy (NCBI): domain Eukaryota; kingdom Viridiplantae; phylum Streptophyta; class Magnoliopsida; order Poales; family Poaceae; genus Alopecurus; species Alopecurus myosuroides. The sequence continues at coordinate 625,921,851 of CM054057.1, forward strand.
CTCCCTATGGAGGAGCTCAAGGTCGCCTTTCATCGTCGCCGGTCGAATCCGGCGCCTTCTTTGGAGCTTACGGCGTCGGGGGATCTCGCGGTGAGGATTCTTGTTCTCCTATGTTTGTTACACAAAACAATAGGCAACATGAAGATGAAGAAAGCAGGGATAGCAGTCCAGATGAAGAAGCAAAAAGAAGTCGCATCAATTGGTCAAAACAAGAGAATGAGAGATTGGTTAATGCTTGGATTAAGCATTCTGTTGATCCAATTGAAGGCAATGGAAAAAAAAGTGACTATTACTGGAAGCAAGTAGTAGATGAGTACAACAAGAATAGCCCACCAAATGAAAGAAGATATGTTTCTCAATGCAAGAGCGATTGGAGAAAGACTACCCCATTAGTCACATTGTTCCATGCATGCTACAAGAGGACAGCTGATATTTATGTTAGTGGTCAATCAGAAGAGCAACTTATGGAAAAAGTACATGCCATGTATTTAAATCAAGCAAAAGTGAAGAAACGATTTGCTCTAGAATATTGGTGGAAAGTAGTGAAGAAAGAGCCCAAATGGCGCAATACATACCAAGAAGAGGACCAAGGTGAGAAGAGACAGAGGCTCGATGCATTGGGAGCTTACAATTCATCCTCAAATCAGGACAGTGAAGATGCACGTCCAGTTCGTGAACCACGGCCTCAAGGGACAAAAGATGCAAAGGAGGCGCGAAAAGGGAGAGGGAAAGGAAAAGGAAAAGAAGCATGTACTAATTTTGGGCCATTTCAAATATCAGACGAGACTTCAGAGTTGTTGCGTGAAGGGCAAGATCGCAAAGCTGCTGCACTTGAAAAATGGGCAGAAGCAACAACAGCTAAGGCTATGGCAGACAAGGAAAAGGCCGAAGCAAGAAAGGAACAAGTAAAGGTTGACAAATTCAACATGTACATGGAGATGCTAAAAGTTGATACTTCTAGATTCAGTGATGTGCAACTGGAGCGACATGAAAAAATGCTAGAGAGTTTGTGCAAGGAGTTGAGTTAAATATTTCATTAATCGAACTGCTGTGTATCTTTCATTTGCTCTATATCTTTCATTAGTCAACCAGCTATGTATTATTTGAAACCTATGTATCTTTCATTAGTCAGGCTGCTATGTATTTTAAATTTCACAAACTGCTGTGTATCTTCATTAGTCAGCCTGATATGTATCTTTTATTGGACATCTACTATGTATCCCATGTTACATCAACTTAGCAGAGGAATGAGAAAATGTGTGTACTATCAGAGAGCATACATGAATATTTCTATCATATCACCGCGCTCTGTTTGCATCAGTAATTCTGCAATCAACAATAACAAGGTATACACTTTAGAAAATATGTACCGTCAAAAATAAAAGTACCATTTAGAGGACAAAGAACCCAACTTTTGGAAAATAACATTATAAAAAGAAACTAGCCGTTGGAGAAGAACAATAGAAAAATAAACTAGTCGTTGGACCTTGGGTGTATATATATATGGGGACCTCTACTGCCCCTTTCACTTTCATACAGACTTCCAATCCCCTCTCATCCAAACCTGTACTCCCCACATCCACTCCCCTCTCATCCAGACTCTACTCCCCTTTCACAAAAATGCCTCGACATTCAGATTCCGAGTCCGAGAACTCAGAGGAGGGCATTGTTGCTGCATATGTCGATGAGGTTGTCTTTGACTTCATCAATGACCCAGTTGAGGCTGAGATAGAAGCACATATTTTGGCTCAAGCTGAAGCACAAGAAAATGAAGCCAGAGGTCCACCTAAACAGATGGTTGATAGAGACCGACAATGTGGAAATGCCAAGTTGATGGCTGACTACTTCACCGACAACCCAGTTTACACGGACAAGCAATTCCGTCGAAGGTATCGTATGAGGAAGCATGTATTTCTTCGCATTTTAGAAACCCTCAGTGCTTGGTAACCTTATTTTCGCCAAAGGTATATATGCACAGCCAGGTGCCTGAGTTTTTACAAAAAGATTTGGACTGTGAGAGTGAGTTTGTACAACAAGATTTGGACTGTGAGATATTGACCAGAGAAACAAAGAGAAAATAAAAGATCATGTCATACCTCGATAGGGAGCTAGAGTTCAACTACCAAGCACATTAGATCTAGCTCCAACGTACCGGAGACTATTGTAATAGCCGCGCCGATAGAGAGGACGGCGATTGATGTAGAACGCTTGCTGATTGTTGAAGAGGTGCAATGTAATACAATATTTGTATATATATGAATGCATACGTAAACTATCAAATCATAATAAAACAATTATGCCTGAAACTCAGCTGAACCGATGGTAACAAAATAAATTTGTAAATATAGTTACATACCTCCTTATTTCTATTATTATTTATACTCTCATTGACAATCTTGTGAATGTTCTCACAAACAAAGTAACCACATAGATTACTCCACTTTGGTTGTTGCTCATTTCTATGCAATAATATAATTCAATCAAACAATAATCAAGTATGATAACAGTGTGTGGAAGCTACGTAGTAGTAATTACTTTCGCACGTCGTGTCAGCTTCGGTGGCCATCCACCGTCCGGATCTTTCTTGAAGAACGTTTCCCTTATGTTGCCCGACAAAGCAAATGAAATAAAAGAGTTATTAATTCATTGATATGATGAAATTAACTGAAAAGCCGATAAGAATTAATTAAAATTACCCGTTGAGCATATCGCAACAGTGCTTGTAATCTATAGGTTGTTTGCTCATTGAGTCGGAGACTTCAAAGAATCCCTCGTGCATTTTAATGACGAGAAGAATAAAGTGAAAGTTGCGCATGTTTAAATATGTAGTGTCATAGATATATACAACTCATTAATTAAAATTTTAACATCTGGTGAGAAAAATAGAATGTGTTAGCAGATAGTAACACTCACTTGAATTTGTAAAGCCAAAGTATTTGTTTTTTGTCATGTTGCCGCTTCAAAAACCTTAGCAAAGTCTCCGGTGTATCCTTGTTAAACATGGGTGTCTTTATGGTTTTCTCATGAATTGTATCCGCGTCAATGAACCCAATGTCCGTTATTTCATTCCTTTTGCATTCGAGAAACTTCTTTCTGCATAATAAAGGACACACAAGATTAAATTGAGGATAATTGCAAAAAATTAACAAACTTAGGTAAAGACTACTCGAATTACATAAATAAATCACTAACAGACAATAGCAGCTGAGCAACGATTTGTCGAGGGCCCAGAGATTGTATAATGCAAAAAGATCCTCGAAGTCAACGATCACAGCGTATTCTTGGAAGAAGTGCTCCTCCATAACTCCCACCATGATAGCATTGAACCCTTCCTTTGCCCTACTCAAGTACCACATATGCAATTTGCGCATTTTTGTTGGTAGGATGGAGACATTCTCGACCAAATTTTCCCCTCGTTTAAATTGATATGCTACTTCAGTTATGGCGTAGTCGATATCGGTTGTTTGTTGTCGAGAAGTTTGAACGGCCTTCTCGTGAAACACCTTGAGAGGGGAACCGATTGAACGGGTTGTTCTCCAAGCTGGGGAACTTGTTTACTTTTCTCCTTGACCACCGATCTCCCTTTTTCCGCCTGGACCACCGGTTTCCCTTTTTTCGCCTAGACCATCTCCTCGTATGACTTTTCAATAGAACGCGTATAGTCTGATGGCGGCGATGGTGGAGGTTTATATAGGTTCCCAATGGTACGCACAACTTTCACTAGATCTAGCGTCTTCTCGAAAGGTATCTCTGGCACTTTCTTAGCAAAATGGGCAGCCACCTCGGCACGAGAGATGGCGGTGTTTTCTTCGTCAGGTCTTTCCCAAGGTAACTTCTGAAGAGGCGGTTGTCCTCTCTCTATTCTGGGTCTCTTCCTAGCTGGCGAACCGTTCCGCTCAACGGCCGCTTCCTCACGCGGAGGATATCAAGATGATGGACTCGCGCTGGGGCCCCTTCAGGTAGGTGTGGCCCTTGCTGCTCATGTGGACTGCCAGCAGGAGTAACCGATGGCCCTTGTTGCTCATGTGGACTGCCAGCAGGAGTAGTCGATGGCCCTTGCGGCTCATGGGGACTGCTAGAAATAGTAGTCGATGGCCTTTGCTGCTCATGTGGCCTTGGCACGGGGCCTGAAAATACGATGTATTTTTTTTTCCAGAGGGCGAAACCGTGCTTGACATCACCCAATGTCTTCTCCTCGTCACCTCCAGGATGATCAAGATCCATTGTTTCATAACCGGGCACAATGTCATCCACCCCGACAAGAGCACATTCATCTGGAATGGGATGATGATGGTGCGTTGCTCCATCTTGTTGTGGGTAAACATAGCCGACCGCCAATTTAATGGACATGTTCCTCGTTGGCACATGTAGCTCACACTCTGTCTTCTCCCTGACATAATCCACGGGGTAGCTTGCTCCATGATGACCCACGAGTATAGGGGGTGTATCGTAGTACTTTTGATAAATAAGAGTGTCGAACCCAACGAGGAGCGGAAGGTGTTGACAAGCAGTTTCGATGAAGGAATAACTGTAAATACTGGAAAATAGATTTGTAGGGGTTTTTTATATTGCAGATAAATAAAGTGAGAGTGAATAAAATGCAGTAGTAATAATTGCAGCAAGTGGCCCAATCCTTTCTTCAGCAAAGGACAAGCCGGTGATTTTACTTATGATAAACAAACATTCTCGAGGACATACGGGAGGTTTCTGTCAAGTGCTTTTTGATATAGGTGTTGACCTCTTTGTTGGCCCGATCTTCACGGATCGACGAAGAACGCTCAAGAACGCGAAGAACACGAAGAACACGAGAGGGGGAGTCGAGGGGAAATCGTGGGCAAACGCAAGGAAACGCAGAAGGGGAAGATAACTCGTGAAGCCTACGAGGGATCGCAAACCCAAGTCAACAACACGCTAAATGAAACCGATTTCTCTTACCGGCCGGTCCACCGATCCAACAGAATCCGCAAAGGGGAAGGTTGGCAAGCTCTACTAGAATCACTATGTGAGAGAGTAGCTCCTTGGAGAGATCTTGATACAATCCTAGATGAACATCATCAACATAGGAGTAGCCTCGTAAGAGGAGTCACCTCACAAGAGGGATACAAGGGCAAAGCCCGAAGTTCTCAAATCATTCCTAAAACCTAGATCTAGCCACCGGGGTCCCTTATATTGCTCGGGGTCGAAACGGGGGTCGAAACGATGCAAAAACGGGCAATTCCCGTGTATTTTGGGGCCACTTCGGCCTGCGAGCCGGCCTGGCCGGCCTGGAGCCCGGCCTGGGGCCAGGGTGGGGCGCAGAGGCCGGCCTAGGGCCGGGGGGGAGGAGGAGGCCGGCCTGGAGGCCGGCCTGGAGGCCGGGCCGCTCGGTCAGGGGGCCGGCCTGGGAGGCCAGCCCGAGGCCGGGGTGGGGGTGAGGGAGGCCGGCCTGCTCGGGCAGGTGGCCGGCCTGGGAAGGGGGGAAGCCGGCCTGGCCGGGGGGGGGGAGGCCGGGAGACCCCTTTTCCCTCCGTTCTTCCTCCTCGGAACTCCGATCTTGACGCCGTCTTCTCCCACGTTCTTCCTAGCTTCGTGTGCACCTTCTTGGATGTGTTCTTGAGCATCTTGGGCACCATCTTGGGTCTCCATATGGTGATCCCACCTATGCATGTAGAGGGGTATTTCATGAGGTAGAGCACCGTTCACCAAGTCACCGGAAACGTACGGAGATAGGAGTGAGTTCACCTTGTTGCGTATCGATGTTGTGCTTGGTGGAATACGGTGTGCTACATCATCTCCCCCCCCTTGAAAAAGAGTCTTCCTCGATTCTCGTTCCATCCATATGTGAGCGGGAGAAGGAATGTTGACGACGAAGATGTCGTTGAAGTTGAGCCGCTTGTCGAAGTTCATGTGACGGTAGGCCCGTAGTGGGTGTGGTCCAAAGGTGGTGAAGATCATGAAAGGTTCCTCCTTGGAGGGTTGGTGAAGATCTCGCGAGGCGGTGTAGTCGTTGAAGTTGAGCCTCTTATCGAAGATCATGCCAAGGTATGCTTGTGGAGGGTGTGGTCCAAAGGCGATGACGATCTTGACATGATCCTCCATGGATGGGTGAGGATGAGCTTGCGGAAGCGGTAGAGTGTAGTCGTGGTGATCATTGTCGTTGACGCGCTTGTCGAACTCCAAGTGCATCTCGAAGAAGGGGATGTAGACGTGGTAGTCATTGTCGTTGACGCGCTTGTCGAACTCCAAGTACATCTTGACGTAGGGGACGTAGATGGAGAAGTCTTTGTCGTGGAGGTGCTTGTTGAACTCCATGCACATCTTGACATGTGGTATGTAGGCGTAGAAGGCATTGTTGTTGACGTGCTTGTCGTACTCCATGCACCTCGTGACATGTGGAATATAGGCGTAGAAGGCGTTGATGTCGAAGTGCGTGTGACGCGCCGTGTAGATCTTGACTTGAGGAGTGTGGATGGAGAATGCTTTGCCGTAGAAGCTCTTGTCAATCTCCATGTGGATCATGATGAGCGGAAAGGGCTCCTTCCAACACTTCAAGCCGGTGTCGATGTTCATGCGATGTGGAGAACCTTGTATGTGGAGAGGTCCATGAGGGCGAGAATGCGTGATAGGGTCACCAAATCTCTGCAAAATAGACAACAAAGATGGAGATAAATTTGGTAAGCCGTTAGTGTCAATCAGCACACATGGTATTTTGCTCTCAACTCTCATATCACTATTGGTGGCTATCATGGCAATGCCTCTAGGAACACTCATGCTTTTTCCACTCATTATGGGCTTGTGGCGCTCACTCACGTGAAGGTGGATCTCTCTCTCACCACTCATCTCACTAGAAGCTTGAGAGGGGACACTAGAAGGCTCCCAAGTCTTGGCACAAGAGGTGTGCGGGTTTGTCGAAGTCGTTGCATTGCTTGGAGTCGGTAGTGTCATAGCATGTGGCGAGGAGGAATCGAGAATCTCATATCTTGGGTTGAGCTCCAAGTGTGGAAAGGGTGGTTTCTTGGAGGAGGAGGTAGGGTCATGGCTTGTGTCGAGGAAGGCTCCATCATCTCCGTGATGTGGTAGTGTAAGCCATGCCTTGTAGCATCCTCAAATGGTCGATGATGATGATGATGATGAAGATATCCTTGGCTAGAATGGTGGCTTGAGCGTGGCCTTGTAGAGGTTGGCATGAGATGCTTTGAAGTCAAGGGGAGTGTGTCACCCAATTCGTCGTTACCTCCATCCATGATAGATGAGCCATTGACGCGGGCTCTAGAGAGGTTGCATCGTTGGTCCTTATCTTGAGGATAGGCTTGAAGAACTCGTGTCAACACTCGCGATGAATTCGCGGCCTCATTGCAATAGAAGCTTCCGTCACCATTGGTGGGCATGTCCAAGGAATTGAGAGCTAGTTGGTGCAAGGCATAGTATTGGCCTTCACTCATGTAGGCATGGTCACCATTTTGGTTGGCAACCATGGTCATCTCATTGGTAGCATTGGAAGCTCTCTTGTGGGTGATCGGAGTTGTCACTTGTGTCATTGGAGACGAAGAAGAAGAATGCCTTAGAGATGATGGCAAGGGATGAGCCTCTTTCATAAAGGCACATGCATCAACGTCTTCATCATAGAGTGGTGTAGTGGTCTCCTCATGCATATGGTGATGTTGATCTTGTGTCATGGGAGGAATAGCTTCACACTCTTGATGTTGGTGTTGCGCTTGTGGCAACGAAGGAAACTCATGGCCTTGATCATGAAGGTCATTGTTCATCCTCATAGAATGTCGCTCATGGAAGTTGTGGTTGAGTGTTGGTGAAGAAGTACTTTCCTCTTGCCTCGATGAAGTAGTGGTGTCATAGTGTCCATGGCGAGGATGTTCTTGATCCTTGTCGAAGGCGGGGTGCGAGAAGAAAGCACATTCTTGATGAAGATGAGGTGGAGGCGCACATTCCTCATGTTGGTGATGATGTAATGGAATTCCGTGGTCAAGTTGGTGTGGTGCTTCATCCAATATGGTAGGAGGAGAATCATGGATAGCAACTCCATTTGCTTTTTGTTGGCGAGGTCGCTCATGTGGGTCCTCATCAAAAATAGGAAGTGACAAGTCACTTGGAGCATCTTCACTTGCTTGGTGTTGACGTGGTCGCTCAAAAGGTTCCTCGTCAAACAAGGGGAATGAGAGATCATGGGTAGCATTCGCGCTTAGTTGTGGTCGAAGTGGGCGCTCATTGGGGTCTTCATCAAAGAGAGGAAGGGAAGAGTCATGTGTAGCATGCCCACTTGTGTGTTGTCGGTGTAGGAGCTCATTGGGATCTTCATGAAAGATGGGAAATGAAGTAGCATGTAGAGCAATCCCACTTGATTGTTGTCGATGGTGGCTCTCAAAGGTGTCTTCCTCGAAGATGGGGAAAGACAAGCCATAAGGAGCATTCGCACTCGCTTGATGTTGAGAAGTGCTCTCATTTGGGTCTTCATCAAAGATAGGTGGTGGAAGCTCATGTGGGTCATCCTCGTTGGTTTGGCGATGGCGATCATGATGGAGAGAATGGCGCCGATGGTCATTGTGGTGGAGTCGAGGGAGGAATTCACTAGAAGCCATGTCGAGGGCACCTTCTTGATAATGGCCTTGGTCTTGGTGGTCATTGTGGTGGTGACACACATTTTGCCTTGGAAGCCTTGAATGTGGGCGAGCACCATCCACGAAGCCATGTAGACCATAGTCATGAGTCGAGCTTGGAGAAGGTGGGTGATGAAGAATATCCGGTCGTAGAGGGTGATCTTGAAGAGGGTCACCACGGCCTTGTCGGTGTCGAGGTTGAGGTAGTGGTGATGGCGAGCAATTCTCAAACCAATGTCGTCGCGGAACTTGTGGTGGAAGATGCGGTGAGTTGGGTGTACCACTCTCTTCCATATGGCGATGGTGATCATGGCGACGGTCTTCGTGATGAGAGTGGTGATGAGAGCTTGAAGCTTGTCGATGACGAAGCTTGCGGCGTTCCCGCACGTCATGTGTGGGATGACTCCGAAAGTCATTTGGATGCCTTGGCTTCTTGGCCTTCTCTCTTGATGGGGCCTCGATGATGTCCTTCTTGTGGCGCCGTCTTGATGTTGAAGGAGACCATCTTGACGTTGCCACCTTGTCGGATTTCTTGTCGTTGCGCCATCTTGAGGTTGAAGGGATTTGTCTTGTGTTGGCCTTGGCATTCTCCTTGAAGCTCCATGGTGGTGAGCATGAACCATCGGACATGTGATGTCTTGGCCACCGAAGTTTGGCGAGGAAGCACTTGTAGGTGAGCTCGTCCATGTCGGAGTCATTGTCGGTGTAGAACTCCGCCATGCTCGAGGATGCGTTGTCGGTGTAGTAGGGCTCCATCTCGTCATCCAAGCTTGCGGTGTCATTGTTGTAGTAGTGGTTCATGTCGATGTAGCTCATGGAGTCGAAGGTGGCGTGGTGGTTGTGGTACTCCTCCATGTCGATGATGCTTGGGGAGGAGTAGTCGGTGTAGAGCTCGACGTCGTGGTCGTAGTGGTGGTGGTGATCCACCATGTCATGCTCGTAGTAGTGGTCATCCACGATGTCGTGCTCGGAGTAGTGGTCGTCCACCACGTCATGCTCGTAGGAATGGAGGTCCATGTCTAGCTCGTTGTAGTCGTAGTGGCCCATCATGGACTCATCATGGTCATCATGGCCTCCATATGATCCGCTCTCGCTATACATGGTTAGTCACAAGCGCAAGTGTATATATAGAGTGTGAGGACCTAAGAGCTCAACCCTCACCTTTTAGCAAATGTTGGAAACTAGTGGACCAAGCCAAGAGAAACCGATAGCAAAAGAATGAAGTGACTCGAGTTCGAAAGATCCCAAAAACACGCTCCAAAACACACACGGCTTATGAGTGGATGGCAATGGTGGTTAGAAATGTGGCGAGAAAACGACAAATCCAAAGAAAAATTTGTTGTAAAACGTGGAGAAGAATCAAAGAAAAGTTAGCACGAAAACCAAACCTAGTGGAGGAAAATGATATGGTGGAAACAAAAAACACACACACACAAGTGATAAATGGGGTTAGTGCGGCCAATGGACGAGCGGAGACGAAATGTACCTATCGAAGACTAAGCTCCATGCCACACCAACGCAAGGAGGACGCTAGCTCAAACCGCAATTAAGTAGAGGCAACAAGATTCACAATGTGGCAACCGGTCACTCTCTTCTCTCTCGCAACTCGAAGCTATGCGTTCCTACAAATGATAGCAATTGGCATCGATCTTTGCTTCTTTTGGCTCTTTTTGCTTCTTTTGCTCTTTCTCCTCTTTTTTTTTTTGATTTTTCGCTTTTTGATGATGCGGAGATGATTCCCAAATGCCAATGCCTACTCGTAGCTAGTCTCTCACAAGCGCAAAACTCGCACTCTCGGTGCCACAATGCGATGCCAAGCGGTGTAAAAGAACTAGTCCAAGTAGGTAAGGTACACAAAGGAAAGGGTTAGTTCAAGCGGAAGCAAGTTATACCTATGCGGTGGATGATCTCGGACTTGCGGCCGGTGGATGTCGATGTCGTGTGGATCCAATGATGTAGATGCGTAGGCGATGTCGATGGCGACGCGTAGGAACTTGCCTCACTCAAATCGGAGCAACGACGACAAAGAAAAACAAGATACAAAATCTGTCCAAGAATCGAAAAGCAGGAATTTTCTGTGATTTTGCTCAATTTCCAAATTTCTCCCAAATCAAGAAAAAATTTGGACAAATTCAAGAATTGTGGCTGAATAGGAAGATGGGGAATGGTTTTTGGCAACAAATCTATGAAACAAAACCACGAAAAACTCAACAAATCAAGAGATCGGTCGAAATCCCTTTCGCCTATTTTTGGTGAAATTTTCGAATTTATGGTGGATAGAAGAAAAATTGGTGGTAGCGGAGGGGGTGGGGTGTCGGATTCGTGTCAATCTAGCTCTGGATACCAGATGATATAGGTGTTGACCTCTTTGTTGGCCCAATCTTCACGAATCGACGAAGAACGCTCAAGAACGCGAAGAACACGAAGAACACGAGAGGGGGAGTCGAGGGGAAATCGTGGGCAAACGCAAGGAAACGCAAAAGGGGAAGATAACTCGTGAAGCCTACGAGGGATCGCAAACCCAAGTCAACAACACGCTAAATGAAACCGATTTCTCTTACCGTCCGGTCCACCGATCCAACAGAAGCCGCAAAGGGGAAGGTTGGCAAGCACTACTAGAATCACTATGTGAGAGAGTAGCTCCTTGGAGAGGTCTTGATACAATCCTAGATGAACATCATCAACATAGGAGTAGCGTCGTAAGAGGAGTCACCTCACAAGAGGGATACAAGGGCAAAGCCCGAAGTTCTCAAATCATTCCTAAAACCTAGATCTAGCCACCGGGGTCCCTTATATAGCTCGGGGTCGAAACGGTGCAAAAACGGGCAATTCTCGTGTATTTTGGGGCCACGCCGGCCTGCGAGCCGGCCTGGCCGGCCTGGGGCCAGGGTGGGGCGCAGAGGCCGGCCTGGAGGGGCGGCCGGCCTGGGGCCGGAGTGGGGGAGGAGGAGGCCGGCCTGGAGGCCGGGCCGCTCGGGCAGGGGGCCGGCCTGGGAGGCCAGCCCGAGGCCGGGGTGGGGGTGAGGGAGGCCGGCCTGCTCGGGCAGGTGGCCGGCCTGGCCGGGGGGGAGGCCAGGAGACCCCTTTTCCCTCCGTTCTTCCTCCTCGGAACTCCGATCTTGACGCCGTCTTCTCCCACGTTCTTCCTAGCTTCGTGTGCACCTTCTTGGATGTGTTCTTGAGCATCTTGGGCACCATCTTGGGTCTCCATGTGGTGCTCCCACCTATTCATGTAGAGGGGTATTTCATGAGGTAGAGCACCGTTCACCAAGTCACCGGAAACGTACGGAGATAGGAGTGAGTTCACGTTTTTGCGTATCGATGTTGTGCTTGGTAGAATACGGTGGGCTACATCACTTTTGTTCCATGCAGCTGAATAATGTTAGCTGTTTTGATAAGTTTTGTGTGGGTGAACCTATGCTAATGTTCCATCCCATGCAATACTAATACATACTTATGATTACACCCCTTGCAAGCATATGCAACTACATGAAAATAATTAAGGAATAAATATATCCACACCTTTAAACTCCGGGGTCCTACGCTCCCTCGTGTAATGGTTTCCTAACGGGGATTTAGGTTTCTGTCACTCCGGCAACCCCACAATTAGTAGCCAAATACACGATGCATCCCCCTAGGCTCATAAATGGTGAAGTGTCATGTAGTCGATGTTCACATGACACCACTACGAGAATAACACCACAACTTAAATATCAAACATTAAATATTATTCAACATTACTTCACTACTAACAATTTGACTTCTCCCATGTCCTCAAGAACAACACGAACTACTCACAAGACATCATATGGATCATAATCAGAGGTGATATAATGGATGATAACAATCTGATCATAAAGTGCAAACACCGATAAATCTCGCAAGCATCAACTATTAACAAGTAATCCACACCAGGAGAGAGATCTAATGCAAAACAACGATAGAGGCCCCTAATTGTTACAACGGCATGACGGTGCATGATCAGGGTGATGGTGTTGGTGGTGATAACGATGATGATGACGATCTTGATGATGCCCGAAGTGATGACGATGACGACGGCGGTGATTTTCCCTCTCCGGAGAGGAATTTCCTTGGCAGATTTCTCCCTGCCAGAGAGCTTTTCTAGTGAGTGGGGCGATGTGAGATGGATTCAAAGCTCAGTTGTGGGCTTCAGGACATACTCCACTAGCATGATCATTAGGAACTTTTTGTTCTTCTTACTAGCTGACAAAAAAAATCATCGTATACATCTTAGCCAGGGACAATGTTACAACCATATCGCCCCATTGGAGTTCAAGGGAGAAATTCAGTTTCCCTCATTCTCATGAGGACGGTGGATCACGAGTTGTTGAATCTCTTCCAAATCTCGTCTAAATATTTGTTGAAAGATGTTAGTGGAAGAAATGACGTGCTATGAGTAAAGTGTCGGGTAATCTAATTAGAAAGTTTGGTTCCAAGTGCTGCTCTTGTGGAGGTATGGCCCATGAGATTTGACAAGAGGAGAATCCAATTTTCAATTGAAGGCCATAAATCTTCACAACCGATTTTATTCGCGGGGAGGGAGAAAGGTGTGCGAGGATACGAAAATGATCCTCTTTGGTCTCATTGAAAGTGGCTACACTCATGCATCTCACTGGGGAATACACATTATCGTCGTATTGTATGGACAAAGAAAACAATTTTATCTTATTACATAATGAAGGGGTCGTTGCATAGAAAACAAAAAATTTCCTACGCGAGAGACACCCGAAAGGCCAAGATTTTAATCTAGGAGACGAAGTGCAACGGGCATAGAGAGAGTATTAAGAAAAACATACCCTCGAAGACACAAAGCGTTACGAGATCAAATCTCGTTGTTGGCGTAGTCGTACTCACACCAATCCAGAGAGCGTGAAGATGTGAACCGCAATCTGTCGGTGCATCCGTGATCGGTCACACGTACGATTGATGACGACCTCCGTTCCCTCGATCCAGCGGGGTGGCGGAAGTAGAGGATCCCTCGGAACTTCAGCAGCACGACGGCGTGTTGGTGGTGAAGAATCCCACGGTCAGGGCTTCGCCAAGCCGGAGACCATGGAATTGAGCAGCGGGTGGAGAGGAAGTGAAGATGACACCAAGTGTGTGGGGAGAGGGAGGTCCAACCCCTCTTTGTATAGGAGGGGGAGGCAGCCACGAATTTTTGGTGCCTCCACCTCTCCCCTCATCATGTGGGTGGAGTCTCCACTCAACCCACTCATTCTCTCATCAATTCCCACTCAAAATTCCAACGGTTTTCTTTAATAAATAAATAAAACAATTTCATTTGTTTATTTTAATATTTCTTAATACTATTAACAAACATTAACACTTATCCCCTTGAACTATTTGTTAATCAAACATTAACATATACCACCTTGAACTATTTCAATATTACCCAAAACAATTCCGGCGACTATTTCAATATTCCCCGAAACAATTTAGGTGCTGCCCAAAACATTCTTCGATATTCCGTATCCTCTAAAATGCGTCATCGAACCTTAAGTGTGTCAACCTACGGTTCGCGAATAAGATAGACATGATCGAGACTCCTCTCCGATCAATAAATCAACAGCGGGATCTGGAGATCCATGATGACTCCTATATACTCAATCATGACTCTCGTGATCGTGTGAACAATCTACGTCGTGACTATTCCCTTTGTCTCACGATATTTTACTTGTCCGAGATTCGATCATTGGTATCAACCATACCTTGTTCAATCTCGTTACCTGACAAGTACTCTTTTCTCGTTTCCGTGATATGACATCCTTGTGACCTAGTCACGTGCTTGCAAGCATTGTCGATGTAATATCACCGAGAGGGCCCAGAGTATATCTCTCCGTCATTTTGGATGGACAAATCCCACTCTTGATCCATGAGCCTCAACTAATACTTTCAGAATACCCAACGGCACCTTTATAGTCACCCTGTTACAGTGTGACATTTGATGACATCAAAGCACCCTTCCGGTATCAGTGATTGACATGATCTCATGGTCTAAGGAATAAGTTACTTCGTATGTTTGATATAACAATGTAAACTTAATGACTTGATCGCATTGCTATATTCACTCTGGGTGTATGTTCATCACATCATTCTTCTAATGACATGACCCCGTTATTAACAACATCCAATGTTCATGATCAGCAAACCTTGATCATCTATTAATCAACGAGCTAGTTAAAAGAGATGCTTTACTAGGAACCGTGGTTTGTTTATTAAACACACATGTATCAATGTTTCCGGTTAATACAATTCCAGCATGAGAAATAAACATTCATCGGATAATAACCACTTTATTATTTCCTCTCGGGCATATTCCCTTCAGTCTCCCACTTGCACTAGAGTCAGTAATCTAGTCTGTAAGCACTTAACACATATGGCATTCAGTGTTATTGCCATGCTTCGCATGTGGTAAACATCATCAAAAAGATTTGAACTGTTCAGGTCCTATTGTATTTGCATGTTCTTTGCTTCTACACGCATCACTCGTTCTCTAATGAGATGGCTTTGTAAATATTTGGTCAACCGGTGAGACCTTAATTCCTCAGCTTAAACCAATGTTGCTAACATTGTGAAAATGTAGATTCATAGTGTCAGCATTCTTGGAAATTCACCAAGTTCCGGTGAGACCTTAATTCCTCAGGTTAAACCAATGTTACTAACATTGTGAAAATGTAGCTTCATAGTGTCAGCATTCTTGAAAATTCACCAAGTTCGATAAACAACTCCTTGACACAAAATACTCTTATTATGTGTTGTCAACACAACGATATACTTAGCCTTTGTTGTAGTATCTGTCACAATACTTTAATTTTGAACCTCTTTCAAATCCAGCATGGAACTTTCTTCCAGCCTATTGTGCTACCCATCATCACATATTCTAATTGAGATACCATTATTTGAATAGATGACAAGACTATTAGTGTAACATATTACAACAAATAGTTTGCCATTACTATATAGGAAAACACATCCTTAGCATTTCTAAAATGGCATAAGGATCTCTCCCACTGTTGTCTAATCATCATATGAATTATCCTGCTACAACATTCTATAGCATAAGACTTATCTGGTTGTGTACATAGCATGGAACACATGACTTAGAAATCTTAATTTAAATTATGCTCATCATGTGTCAAAACACTTGAATCTTGCTCAATTCGTTTCCATGTGACAAAAACTCCTTCTTGTCATTTCGATATTGACTTACTTCAATATTTCATCTATGTAATTTGGATCAACCATATTAGGCGTTTTAATCCATCTGTTATGCCCAATATCTTCTAAGCCTTTCATCAATATAAAAATCTTAACCGTGTTAATTTAAAATACATATTGTCTAATCAACCATATGTCATCTACATAAAGAATTGGAAATATGTCATAGCGCTCCGACTTAATTTCTTGTAACTTTACAAGCATCTTTATCATTCATGACGGAATCGAACTCTTTTGATAACTTCATTAAGGTAAAGATTTCAACTTCGTTATGCTCACTTCAACCATTGAAGTGTGCATACCTTTCTAGCAACCTTTTGAATTTTACAAAAAATCTTAGACTGTGTCAAGTACACATCCTCGATCAAACTTCCTCGAGAGGAGATTTAGATTTGTTATTCAACTGCCATATCATAATATGTAAATTCTGCTAGAACTATCCGCAAAGACTAAAGCATCACTACGGAAGATCATAATCTTGCAGTAGTCAACTCTTTGAACTTCGTCGAAAACAACATTTTGATAAGTAAAACTTTCAAAGGATGTAAAAATCCATGTCTTTGTCGCTATATAGATCCTTTTTCTATCATTAGACATCATGCCTATCGAAAGGGCTACCAAGTCACATACTTGATATGCATACAAGGATACTATGGCGGATATAACGACTCATAGTCAATTTTACGAAGTCAGGGCCCATCATTTGCTTCCTTTATAAGGTCCAGGTCCTTTTGTTGTCAAAACAACACTTTACTCTTAAACCATAAGTTGGTCTAAGTACAAAGTTTTAGGACTTTTGTGGTTCAGTTCACGAACTCATTCGAAGTATCTACAACATTTGTAGTGTCTTCTACTTAGTCAAAATAGGAAACCCTGGAACAACTTCTAGTCTTGCGCTACTCTTGACATGATAACAAAGATTCTCTAATCTCGTTGAGTTTGTACTGTCCTTTCACTCACTTGTTTCGCAAGAACTACTTTCTCGAGAAATCAACCCTTTCTGACAAACAACATTTGTCTTTTGGTTCGGTGATAGGAGAAATACCCAATGTATTCTTTAGGATAACCTTATAAATATATATTTATCCCATTTTTGTTGTAAAAATTTTACACATGCTATGCATAACAAAACTTAAGAAAATGACAATTCAGGTCACTACCCAAACCATATCTTATATGTTGTCAATTTCAACGGATCATGATGGTGTTCTTTTCAGTGCAAAGGCGGTGGTCACTAATGTATAAACTACAAAATTATAATGGCATTTTTATTAATCTTACCATGTCCAACAAGGTTTGATTTTGTCTCTTGAATACTCCAAACTAATGTGGGGTATTCGAGAAGTATAAGTTGTAGAACAATTCCGCAACTCCTCAGATGTTTTACTAAACATGTAACTCAAAACTTTATCCTTTATGATCTAATCATAAATACTTGATTATGTTGTTACAATGATTTTTACTTCATACTAACAATAATATGAACCAATTCAAAATTGTCAAACTCCATTCTCTTTAAATAGATATACTCATATATCTACCCAGATCATCGATGGAATTTTATGAAGGAAAAATGAATCCACCACACATGACTATACATAATGGACTATATACATCAACATGTATAATATCCATTAAATTAGTCCTCTATTCTACTTTGGCCTATCAACGAAATTCTTGTCATCTTTTGAAAGAGGTCTCACAAGCGTCAATTTATTCAAAACAAAATGACTCCGGAAGTCCATCAATATGGAGTTCCTTCATGTTTTCCTTTCCGATATGAACTAAAATGGCGGTGTCACAATTTAAGTGAAACTCTTTTACGTCTTGCAACGTTTAGCATTTAGTCTTATAGATGTTTACTTTACCAACATGATTTATATTAACATATCCAACAATTATGAAATATGGTCATAGTTTGAAAAAACTCATTTGTTCTCACAAGTGACCTGTCGAGACATCGTAGTAGTTTTCATAGACGGGGGTGCCATGAGACTACGGTAGAGACGTGGGGTAACGGGATCGCGTGGTAGACAGTAAACACAGGATTTACCCAGGTTCGGTACGTCGCGACAGTACGACGTGCCTACTCCTGCACTTCTCACTAATCAGGAATCAAGCCTGGAAAAACATGATTACAATGTGAGGTTTTGGATCTAGCTACTCGCAGAGGATCAACTTCTCGGCGAGTTGGTCTATTTCTTCTCTGTTATTCGTTGGTTTGTTTATCTCCCGTCCGGCTTTATATAATAGCCGGATTAGGGCTTACAGAATAGGAAAACTAGAAGACTACGGTAGCAATAACTTGGAAAGTAAGGAATCCGTCTTCTCCTCCAAGCCAGATCACATGGGCCGTGATCCGGGTTCTTCTAGAATCCGGCTTCTATGCGTCAGGTTACTGGGCCGCCCAATGGACCACAGCCCACTACCACTCGGGCCACCCTGGTAACCAGGCACTTTCACTACCATCTTATATACCCCTATACGGTATATATCCGACAGTAGCCCCCAAGAAGGATTAAAACTCTGATTTGCCGTCTTCCGCCAAATGTGCTTTGTCCGAGAAATTTCAATCAGCAGTCTTGATTCTTCTTATTCTTCTTCTTTTGAAAGAGATGGTAACGTGAAACTCGGAATCCTGAAAATCCGGCTTTTCTCTCACGATCCTTCGTGGAGAAGGAACTTCTTACGTCAGCGCACTTAATCATGCTGACGTAAGGGACGTTTGGGTTTTACTCGGAAAACCCAGAAACATATCTCTGACAGATTCTCGCGGGAAACGAGGAGATAACCATTATTACCCTGTCGTTTCATTTCCCGGATTTTCCGGCGAGTGACACGTGTTGATCATCCAACGGTCAAAATAGCCGTTGGCACGTATCTTGACGGATTTCTGGCTATAAATAGGCGTCTTCGTCCTCGTCAAAAACCTTCCGCACCCTCACTGTCACGCCATTGCTGCGCACAAGCTCCCGAGCGAAGAACCATCCCGAGCGCACGAACGCACCCAGAGCACACGAACGCAATCGCGCCGCCACCAAATGGCTACCTCACCGTCGACTCCCACTCGCTCCGCCGCGCTCACCGTCGACGACATAATCAACGATCTGGATCCGCAGCTCGGGTCCCCAAAGCACGCCGGCGACGAGCCGGAAAAGACCGTGGCCTCTGCGGCGGGCGGAGAAGATCTTTCCGCCGCCGCGAACGCTGCGGGCTCAAGCTCCGCACCCTCCCCGCCGTTTGCTCCCGAAACGGCGGAGGACAAGATCCAGCTCCTCGGCGACGAGCTCGCCGCTGCGGAAGCCGCCGCGTCTGCCGCCGCCGGAGCGGAGGAAGAGGTGGAAACTGCAGGCAATTGGATTGCCTGCAGTATTCCGCCAGCTCTCCTTCGAAACCTGGAAAAGGAGGGCCTAATCCTCAAAGGGAAATGGCGGCTCCCTGAATACGAGAACGAGCCAACGCCGAGAGACGGCGAAAGGGTTCTTCTTTCTTCCCACCTCCTGAGAGGTATGGGGCTCCCCCCTTCCGCTTTCTTCCTCCAAATCCTTTCCCACTACAACATCCAACCCCATAACCTGCCACCCAACTCCATTCTTTATATGGCCGGGTTCCAGGCCCTATTCGAGGGTTACTTAGGTTTAGAGCCTAGGTTAGATTTCTGGATGTATTGTTTTGGGGTTAAGCGGAACTCCTCGGAGGGCGCACTCCCGACTTGCGGGACCATCTCCTTTACTCTTCGGAGGTTTAGGGAAGATTGGTTCCCCAAGATCAAGACATCAGAATCCGTCAAATTTTGGACGGGTTCTTTATTCTACCATCCTGATGTGCCTTTCCCCAAAAAGGCCATCGGGGTTCCACCTTTCTCCAACACTGCTGCCATTCCCCAAGACAATTGGGGAACGGAAGCCGTCCAGGTTCTGCCGCCTGATCTTCTGAGGATCAAGCGGCGCATCGCCAAGCTCACCTCCTCTGATCCACCTCTAACTGGCATGGACACGGTCCTTTGCTGGTTAAATAGGCGGATCCAGCCGTTGGCCAATCACGATGGCCGCCTCCTGTGCGAATATACAGGAGCCAACGACCCAATGCGGACATCCATCAAGGATTGGTCTCCAAGGGATCTTCGACGGCGCGCAAACCAGTTGGTCGCATCGCGCGACCAATACGAAGCGAGTCGGCCAATGTACACGGCCGACAATCCGGCTCCCAAGGTATTTTTTTTCCGTCATTTGGGTATAGTTTCAACATTCTTTCTCGGATTTCCTTGCTTCTGACTCTGATTTGTTTTTTCGATAGTTCGCTGAACTTCCAGATTCGGAATTAGCTTCCGAAGCTGAGCTGGATGCCTTGCGTACTGCCACTACTGGTGGGCGCAAGCGCAAGAAGATTTCTTCCTCTGAGGAAGTTATCGACCTTGACGGGATCCCCGTCGCCACTTCCAGGTTCTTTTCTTCTGGGTTCTTTTCTTAAATGGAAATTTTTCTTCCTTCTTCGGAGTTTTAACTTTTCCGGGTTTTTTTGTTTTCAGCCTGCCCCCCTCCAACCTAAAGCCGAAGAAGCTAAAAAAACACAAAGTTGTTTCCAGCTGAGGCAGCCAATCTTCTCCCGTCATCGCCCTAGATACACCATCCACAATGGCGGAAGAGCACGCTGCAGCCCCCACCACCAAGCCACTGGAGCCCAGCCAGCCTGTTGTGTCAAACTCGGACACGAGGGAAAGGGCGGCTCCAGAGGTGGGAAAACCTTCTCGGACATTCGACAAGGAGATTCCCACCTTTGACAAGGAATTCAAGATTATCAATGACGGCCTAAGCGCGGCCGGAACCCTTTTTGCGGAATACACAAAAGGGTTCAATGAAAACTTGGCGGGTTTGCAACGAATGAGCCAGGTATATAACTCTAGCCCCCAAGCATTAAACCAAATGTATTCTTTTTTGCTTTGATGTTTTTAGTAACCATTCTTTTCCTTGATATGTTTCAGCAAACCGCCGAAGCCATTAACATGGAAGTTTTCAACAAACTCTCCATCAAGAATAAAGAGGTTAGAAATCTTCTTTCTATTCTTGAGGAGAGAGAGGCGGAGCTGGCATCATCTCAGCTCGCTTTGTCGGAAACAGCAGGTAAACATTTTTCCTCTGAAGTTTGCGATTCAATTTTTTGTCTAAGCACTTTACTCCGGAAATTTTCTAAACTCGGAATTTTCCTGGCTTTCCAGCTGCTTTGGCTAAGGCCAAGCAGATAGCTGAAGATGCCGGCAATGCCGAGAATCTCCGAAAGGAGAATTTGGATCTTCACAAGAATCTTGTGAAGGCTCAAAAGGATCTGGAGGCCATCAATTTGGCCCTTGGAGTTGCCAATTCCAAGGCTTCCGAGCAGGCGGAGAAGGATAAATCCACCATTCAGGATTTAGAAAATGCTCTGAATCTTCGCCTGGAGGAAGTCTCCGAGATCGACAAGCTTATCGGTAACTTTCTGTTACCTTTACCATTTTTCCATATCTTGCTTTTCTTCTCTGTTTTTCACCTAACACTTTTGGTTGTTTTGTCAAAAAAACAGGAGATACCCCAGATGGCACTCGGCTTGAAGGAATCCGAGCCTTTGGGAAGACATGGACTTCGATCCGGGCTGCTGGAATGCAGCTGGTGAATAAGTTCCTTCCCGCAAGGAATGGGGAGTTCTCGGAGGTTGACAAACTTCCGGGAGCCATCATGGAGGTGGCGGAATCCAGGGATTCCATCCTGCGTTCCGCTGCACGGAGTGGTGCGCGCATGGCACTCGTCCTTATGCGCATGCACTACCCTGGTGCTAAATCTTGGCGCGTGGCGTCCGGTGTCCCTCAAGGATACACGGATACTCAGCGAAATACCATCTTTGATGAAATCAAAGGCCACGCCACCCAGATTGCCTCCATGGTAAATATCTCCGTCAATTATCCAGAAGAGGAGATCCCTCCATCCCGAGGACGACAGCAGCGAGGAGGAGTCGGATGCTTGAAGGGCTACCTTGAACCTGGATAGCGGAAGTAGACAATAGAAGCATTACTGTTCTTACAATGTAATCCAAAATGTAATGTTTCTATTTGTATGAATGAAAACTCCGCCTTTCGCAATCTTAGTTATGAAATTCTTTGCAAAGTGTTCAGATTTTATTATTCCTTTAACTTCTAAGTTCTCTGGCATATGTGTTTTGACTGTCCTTAGTGTTTGAAATGGCTCGATAGCCTTATGAATCGTCATGTCGAGTAACTGGGTATAACCAATCAGTTAAAACTCGGAAACATGGATCATACTAAAGGCATTTTTACTAACTAGCTCCAGTGACCCAACATATAAGCGATCAGAAAATGCTTAGAAAAGCAAGGAATTTTAAATGAAACTTGGGCACGCAGGCAATTCAAGTTTCCTTTAGCCATTAACAGGCTGAAAAATCATTCAGTTTCTTAACGCCGAGTACGCAGGCACAATTCGGGTTAACATTGAGTATTTTGTAAGATCATTGGGAAATAGATAAGGTGGAATCATGCTTTGTACGGAAAAAACATGGATACCAAAATTCCAACAACTTTATTTCATGATCTCAAAAGATGTTTATATAGAAATTGAACTAAGTACGGAAGAGACATAACTGCTAGATATTCCAATGCTTTTGCTATCCACTTGTTTTTGTCGGATTTCTTCAGCAACTTGTAGAGTGGTAGGGTTTTATCCCCCAGCCTACTAATAAATCTGCTGACGGCAGCGGCGGAACCCGTCAATCTTTGGACATCTTTTACGCACGTAGGCTTTGAGATGTTCAAGATGGATTTTATCTTTTCCGGGTTAACTTCTATTCCTCTATGAGAAACGATAAAACCCGGAAGTTTTCCTGAGGGAACCCCGAATACACACTTAGATGGATTTAACTTCATCTTGTAAGTGCGCAAGTTTTTGAAAGTTTCTCGCAGATCTTCAAGGAGTGTATCTTTTTCCTTGGTTACGACAGCAATATCGTCCACATAAACATGGACATTTTTGCCAATCTGACTATGCAAGCAACGTTGCATGCAACGCTGGTAGGTTGCACCTGCGTTCTTCAGGCCAAATGGCATGGTTACGTAATAATACGTCCCGTACGGGGTTATAAAAGAAGTCTTAATTTGATCTTCCTTTTTCATGCGTATTTGGTGGTACCCGGAGTATGCATCCAAAAAGCACAAAAGCTTAGAGCCTGCAGTGGCATCTATTATTTGATCGATTCGCGGTAACGCAAATCTATCTTTTGGACACAATTTGTTCAAGCATGTGTAATCTATACACATTCTAAGAGCAGTAGTGTCTTTCTTCGGTACTAATACCGGATTTGCGGACCATTCAGTGTGGATTACTTCCTGGATGAAATCCTCTGCTAAAAGCCGGATAATTTCCTTGCCAATAGCCTTCCGTCTTCTTCCGTCAAATCGACGGAGACCTTGTTTAACGGGTTTTGATCCTGGAATCACCTTGAGTTGGTGCTCAGCAAGTTCCCTGGGTACGCCTGGCATGTCAGCTAGACACCAGGCAAAAATATCCCAGTTCTCACGGAGGAACTTGATGAGCTCGCCTTCCTATTTGTCGGTCATCCCAGTCCCTACAACGACGAATTTTATCGGATCTTTGGGATCTAGGATTACCTGTCTTGTATTCTCGGATGCCTTGAAGTTGTCTGTTTGCTTCCGGGTTTCTTTTCCTGCCGGCATTTCTGTCGGCGATACCTCCTTGGCCAACTCCTTCAGTTCTTCCTTTGCTATGACTCTTTGAGCGCAAAGGGCGTTTTCTTTCTCCAACTCATTTGCTAGCTTAAAATCACCAGCTATGGTGATTACTCCTCCTTTTGGCCCTGGCATCTTCAGCTTGTTATAAATATAACAGGATCTTGCCATGAATTTGGCGAAAGCTGGACGTCCGAGTGTTGCGTGATATACGCTTTCGAACGGTACTACTTCGAAGGATACTTTTTCCTGCCGGAAATGATCTTTATCTCCAAAGGTGACATCTAGGGAAATTTCTCCTAGGGACCGTGCTTGTCTGCCAGAGACAATACCGTGGAAGCGTATGTTGCTGTGATTGAGCTGGGACTTGGAAATCTTCAGATGCTTCAGTGTATCCAAGTACATTATGTTAATGCTGGATCCTCCATCCATCAGCACTCTTCTTAGCCTAGTGTTCTGGACAATAGGGCTTACGACAAGAGCTTGTGTGCCGGGTTCAGGGATATTCCCGGGATGATCAGACTGATCCCAGGTAATTGGTGTGTTGGAGTACTTCAAGAATTTCGGGGTTGTCGGAACAACCGCGTTTATTTCTCGAAGTGTTCTTTTGGCCACCTTTGCTGACAGAGTTGCTAGAAATGTTAGCATTGCTTCTCCATCAACTCTCGGAAATTTGGGTTCGCCCTTTCGCTGTTGTTCCTGTATTTTTTCATCAGTGTCCGATTCACTGTCTTCTTTGTCAGCTTCTGGCTTTTGTTTGGCGGGTTTCCTTTTGGAACCCTTCCCCTTATTTCCGGATCCTGCACTGCCTTTCATGTGCTTATTCAGCCGGCATTGTGCGTTTGTATGGGTGGGTTTCCCAAATTGTGAATGGTGGACACAAGGTTCCGACTTAATCCTCTCCCACTCCTCTGGAGTGTAATTGATTGGATCTGGGCTGCGTCCTTTCCACATATTCTCCTTTTCGCTTCAAAAGGCTATGTTGACTTCCTTGGGTTTTGTCGTTGTTTCTGGAGTTACTTTTTTGTCAGAACGAGGAGTTTTCTTAGCAAGTATCAGTGTATCGATATTGCCTCCTCTTGCTCTGATGTCGTCTTCGGCTGCAGCGTGCTCGTTGGCGGTTGTAAGCATGGATCTGAGATCTTTGTGCTGTTTGGAACCAACCATGAACGGTACAAGTCCGGGTTTTAGGCCATTGACGAAAGCATGCATTGCTTGTACGTCAGTTACTCCAGAACAACTATTCTTCATTGTTGTCCATCTGGAGATGAAATCTACGTATGGTTCATCCTCGAATTGGGTGCAACGGTTCAACTGGTTGATGTTGTTCGGGCGTTTGTATGTTCCCCGGAAATGCTGAGTAAATACTCTAGCCATATCATCCCAGCGGTCGGCAGTTCTTGATGGTAATCCATTGATCCAATCTTTGGCTCCGTCCAATAACATTAGGGGAAGAAACTTGACAGCTTCCAGGTCTGTCCCATTGTTGATTTGGACGGCTGTATAATAGTCTGAGAGCCAGGTGTCCGGGTTTGTGCTACCGGTATATTTTTGGTAGGTTGGACCAACTTTGGCAAAGCCAGAATGCAGGGTTATCCTTCGGATCCTGTCAGTGAAACACTTAGGACCAAAGTATAGATCATCCTTTTTCGCTCTATCGATATGTGCGGAATATCTTCCGGCTGAATGGACAGAAGGGGATCTACTCCTTTCTTTTCCATTGTTGCGCGGGCGCGCTTTTCCGGGATTGTACCTATCTCTTCCATGATCACGTCCTTTTGGATTAGGCGGAGTCCTGCTCCTGTTCCTTTCTTTATCCTTAGGGGGTGTCCGGGATCTCTCACGCCTGTGAGGTGTATCGTATCTTCCGGCTTTCTCAGCTGGGTTTCTCGGAGGTGGCATTATTTTGCCGTCATTCCGGTATTTTTCTTCCTGATCGTGGGGTTTAAGTCCACCTTTCGGGGGATGGGATCCGGTTCGGGACGCTTCATCCCGATTGTCGGGGTTTTTCTTGTCTTTTCTCGGATCCCCTTTTTTATCCTTTGAATTGTCTGAATCTCCAGGTTCTTCTGGTCCAGGTGCTCCAGCGGCGCAAGTAGCTGTTTTGCATAGGGCGGAGTTATCCTGTAGTCTTCCTGATCGCTCTTGGGCCCGCTGTGTTGTTGCAATGCTTTTCCTAGGAAAGCATACACCCCTTGAAGTTTTTCACCATTGGAGTACAGATCATTGTTCAGGATGGCGAATGCTGCTTCCGCGTTTTCTGCTGCGGTTTTATAAATTGGTTCGCCTCTGGCATCTTTGCCGTTTACCTGCTTTTGCCAAGATGGGTTGTGAAACCTTTCTTTTGGCGGCAGTACTTCCGGTCTTACGATTCCGGGTAACCTTGTAGGTTTAATGCCAAATCTATTCTTTCTCTCGTACTCCTCTATTTCTTCCTTCATGAGCTTAATGTCATCCTGGGTTTTTTGGAGGTGTTGCCGAGATCTGAGTAGATGTTGCTGTTGCCTTTGGAAAGCTTGTCTCCTGGCTTCCAGCATCTCAGGGGGTTCATTTTCTCCCACTGGCGTTTGCAACAGCTCCTGCTCTTCCTGTTCCGTCATTGGTGGAACAAGGATTTCTTTGATTTTCTTCTCCGCAGCTTTTGTTCCACTAGCATCTCCTACTTCCAGGTTTTCATCAGCTTGATCAGCTGATTTTTTCTTCCGGATTTTGTATTGGAGTTTCTTAGCAGCACGATGCTTTTTCTTGGAAGAGGGAGGTTTTTTGATAGGCTCATCTTCTGTCAATTCCTTAACATTGGGAAATACCGGAGAAGTTTCTCCGTCTTCTCTCTCTTCCTCTGGCGGAGGGGTTTTAGGGCTTTCCTGGCTGCCGGCATCCGTGGTATCAGCCGGTTTTGCCATTAGCACTTCATGGAATCCCTCTTGAAAAGATTTAACTTCCCTTTCGAAGGCGTCCGCGTCTTCGTCTTCGGAATCAAAATCCTCTGATCCGGTTTCCGACTCTAATCTCGCCTCAATGGCGGCAAGCACGGATTCTGCTTCCGAGTTCACCGTCTCGTTAACGGATGTCGGATCTTCCGCCCGTATGACGGGTATCGGGTCTTCCGTTGCTGTGACGGGTGTATTTTTGTCTGCCTCTTGCACGGGGTTTACATCATCTGTGTTTTCGGCGACTTCGGACTGCACCATGCCGATAAAGTGTGTGTCACTTTTTTGTCGGCAATCCGAGCAGAATCCGGCATCATAGTCATCCTCGACTGGGTATAGGGCGGGTGGGATAAATTTGCTTCCACCGCAAAACCCCATTGCTTCTGCAATTAGTCCGATAAAGATGTTAGCAGATCCTATCGGTAACACGCAGGCACTTACCAGGTGGTTTTGCGCCGGTATGTAGGATCCGTTGTCAAGGAAGCGTCCGACATCATCGTTGAATTCCAAGCTTCCGACAATGATTGATCTTCCAATTCCGCCAAGTATCCCAGATCGAAATTTCACGCCTGACGTCGTTTGCCCCACGGTGGGCGCCAACTGTCGAGACATCGTAGTAGTTTTCATAGACGGGGGTGCCATGAGACTACGGTAGAGACGTGGGGTAACGGGATCGCGTGGTAGACAGTAAACACAGGATTTACCCAGGTTCGGTACGTCGCGACAGTACGACGTGCCTACTCCTGCACTTCTCACTAATCAGGACTAAAGCCTGGAAACAGGATTACAATGTGAGGTTTTGGATCTAGCTACTCGCAGAGGATCAACTTCTCGGCGAGTTGGCCTATTTCTTCTCTGTTATTCGTTGGTTTGTTTATCTCCCGTCTGGCTTTATATAATAGCCGGATTAGGGCTTACAGAATAGGAAACCTAGAAGACTACGGTAGCAATAACTTGGAAAGTAAGGAATCCGTCTTCTCCTCCAAGCCAGATCACATGGGCCGTGATCCGGGTTCTTCTAGAATCCGGCTTCTATGCGTCAGGTTACTGGGCCGCCCAATGGACCACAGCCCACTACCACTCGGGCCATCCTGGTAACCAGGCACTTTCACTACCATCTTATATACCCCTATACGATATATATCCGACATGACCAGAACAAAATAACAACTTATTAAGTTCTTCAACAAATCTTGAATGTTTGGTTTGATACGACAATGAACACAATAACACTTTATTTGTGTTCTTGTCATAATCGATTCCACATATATTACTAGTTTCTTTTAGGCCCTTGTATTTCTTGCATTGTGTTTCTTTGTATGACAACTCATACCAACCAATGTGGTATCAAAATATCCAAAAATAGTTTGTTAACCAGTAATACAACTATAACTTGTATATCAAGCATATACTCCTGAGCTGGACTTTTCTAGTTATCTTCTTTTTATGCCATATACCTTTTGTAATTCTATTTTTAATATTCCCTTTCCTTTACAGAAGAATCATTCAACATCAAACAATGCTAGTGCTACTAGCTCATTTTCTTTGGCGTGTTAGTCATATACTATCACCCACTGAGTCATACTTTAGGTTTGATTGTTGTACTAATATCACCATATTAATAGTATTCTTCTAGATTCCACTCTTAGCAGTCTCCAAGTAAGATAAACGACTTTACCCATACTTTTAATCCATCCCATCATAACAATTTTATGATTAAGCTACTATAGCTCGAAAAAAAAGGAATTTAGAGGATAATTTTAGCGCCCAACTTCTTGGAATATTCGAACGGCTAGCGTCTTCAATGATTGCATATGTTCAAATAATATAAGCATACATTTTCACGCTAAATTATACTCAGTCATGTTGGCACAAATAAGTTTCTAGATATCAATATATCTTTCACTTGATTGTTTCTGAAAATAATTCTTTTCAGTTCCTAAATCACCTTGATCAACAAACACATCCTTTTGAAGATAAAGTAATATGGAAGAAACCATGACTATGGATTCTAAGTAGGAATTATCTCTCTCTAGATCAATCAATCATTAACCATATGGAGCTGTGACGCCCCGAGATCGGGCACTATGCAGATTTCAGCATTCCAGCCAAATCCGCATAATAACCGATTCCAGGTTGCCACTTGTGATAACATTACAACAGTTCACGAATAATCCACAACAACAACAGAAAAGATATATACAAGATGACTCAAACGAGTCAGGGATACAACTGATACAATACAAAGATCCAAATAACAGCGGAAGAAACAACATATCGTCCGTCTACGGACAAGATACAAATTGGACTAAGAGTCCTGAAGATAACCGAGAGCGTCCAATCCCTGCCCAGGCCAAGCCGGAGGGATTCCCAAGCTAACGTCGTCAGACTTCAAACCTGTTGACTGCAATGTTGAATATGCAGCCACAAAAGAGAAATCGTGGGTCAGTACGGTTAAGTACTGGCAAGTGGATAACCCATACTCACAAGATACCGGCGTAACCAGTCATCACAAGATACAAATACTTTGGGTTCAACGGGAAGTAAGGGATTATTGCAAATAAGCGGCAGCGGGCTGCACTAACCAACTACAGAGACTCACTTCCACATCCGGCTAAAAGAGGGGGATAAGATAGCGTATCGTAACCAACTATAACTACTCACCAAACAAACCCATCCAATGTTACCCCCTACTAAGGAAGCAACTCAAGGATAACTCACACTGTTGGATTAAGGATGGATCAAGTTATTGTGTCAATAAGACTATTACTAGTCAAGTATCATTAGTTAGGTGTAAGTTGTTCTGAGTACTTGTTAGCCAGTACTTTCACCAAGTTAACCATAACCGCGGAAAACACGGATTCTCGAGAAGATTTACCCTGCAGGGGTGCACCAATTTAGCCGTACACGTAAGAATAACCCGCCAGATGGAAGGGCCCTTCCACCAAGCGGGGCACTCAACACAACCCAACTCTTCTTCGCATCAAGCCCAAAGAACCCCGTGCAGTTGAGCGCACGGCTAATCAAGCCCCACGAAGAAAAGGGGACCCTCATAGCACTCTAAGAACGTGTCTCCCTAAATGCCGACTACAAAAGTTCCACCCTGACCTGGGTTCGCAAGATCATGCATGCGGCAAATGGAAAACCCGAACTAAATGAGGCGATTTGGACGAGATGCGAATCGAATCAAATTGAGGGGGGCGCCCATACTCGCTTCCCACATGCGGTTAGTGAACTCATCATGGATCAGTAGACAAGACCCTTTTCCTAATTAGGGTCGACACTAGCAGGCTTCAAAACCACGCCGGGCCTCCTGCCGGTGCCTTATCATCAAATTATTATTACCCAAAACATTAACATGTTGTTGATTGAATTGAAACCCAACTATCAAACTAACAGGTGATAAGACGGACAACAAGACTTGAGCGCAAACAACACTAAGCATGCAACTACGACACGAGGGCCAACAGGGTAAACAAACAACAGTTAATAGGAAGTGGAAGGAAGGCTATATCATGGCTGCAAGGTAAACAATATGATAGGATCGAGACACAAGCATCGAATCAACATGCTAGAATAAGAACAACGGAAAGAATCGGTAACAAGTGATGAAAGGCAGCCATATGGCAGCAAGTGAGTATACTTGCCTGGAATCCAGCAAGTAGAGGTACATCCGAAGAACTTGTCTTTGCTCACATCGTCTCAACGTCCTATCCGCGAAGAAGCAACAAACCTCGAACAAACACCGGATGCAACAATTACTACTACGGTAAAAGATCCAGCATGATCAAGATATGGATGCATGACAAGTTTAAGGATGCATCAAAATAAACTAGTTGACATAGTAAACATATTTAAATGGGCCCATATGCAATTTGGATTGCATATGGAAAAGTCCATGAATTAAGGTTGGAATAATTGTTTTACAACTAATCAACAGGTGAAAGTGGATTAGTATGATGCATGGATGAGGAAAACAGGAAAATAACAACAATAGAAACAATTAGAAATAAGGTTTACCAAGTTTGGAATTTTATTTATTAAGTGTTGGAATTTTGGTTTCTTAAAGGTGTCACACAAGAATTTATTGTTTTCACCAATTTAAATTGTACAAAACAGATAACAAAGTTCATATTTGAATAGAACACAAAATTTTAGGTGGGAAACATGTTTCAATTATTGAAAAAGGAATTACAAAGATTTAATTATGAATTAAACAAGTTTAAACAAGATTTAAATGAATTTAATTCAAATATGAATTTATTTAAATTTTTATTTGTTCAGAACATTAATTCAAATTCATATTTGAAAAGTTTATACTTTTCTGGTTTGAAAATATATTTTATAAGTTCAAAAATAATTTAATTTGACCAAGTTATTAATTTAGCAATTTTAAATGATTTAAACAAGGTTTAAATTATTTAAGCAATTTTAATTATTCAAAACAGAAAATAAAGTTTATATTTGAAAAGGTGGTTCAATTTGGCATGGAAAACACATTTCATTTGTGACATTTGAATTAATATTGAATTAGTTATGAATTTCACCATTTAAATGATTTAATTAAAGCATTAAGTAATTGCATTAATTTTAATTATCCAAAACAGGAAACAATTGTTATTTTTGGGAAGAGTATGAATTTTGGATTGAAAACATATTTTATATGGGCCATTTGAAATATATTTGAATTTGTTATGGATTTAATCAAATGCATAAGAGTTATTTGAATTTGAAGTTTTAAAAATATTTGGATTGTTCAAAACAGTAAACAAAATACATATTTGAAATGTTCATGAGTTTCTGATTGGGATACATATTTTGTTTGTTACAAACTGATTCAAAATGAGGAAGATATGATTTTTACAAGTTTTTGAGTTAAAGGGTATTTTTTTTGGAAAAGAAAACAGGGCTGGGACTTTCTGCACCGTGGAGACTATTCCCCACGTTGGCTGACAGATGGGCCATCCACCCAGCGTGGCGCCACAGTGGCGCGGGTGTGCAGTGAGGTGGCAGTGGGGTGGATGACTGCTGGGCCCAGGGGTGCGCGCGTGGAAAAAGAAGAAAAAGGGGGCCTTTGCGCCCCCGGGGTTTCGAACCCGCACTGCTGGGCGTGCGCGCACGGGGGATAGCCACTGGGCTAGATCGCGGTTTCTGAATAGGTACAGAACGGGATGGTTAAGGGATAAGATCGCTGCATTGTGTTCTGACGAAACTGAAGGCCGATTGCTGTCAGCTGCAACTCGTCTGCGACGGACGGGAACCCGTCGGCGACGATCAACGCGGGGCGGCGCCGTCGTGACGAAGGTGTGTGGGAAACCGGGAGCGGTCTCTCGGGCTCTGGTCGTGTGCATCCAGGGTAGGTGAGATCGAGGCGAGGTGAACTCGCAGGGGATCGAAAAACATGAAGAACGTCCCGGCGGCGAGACAGACGGGGCGGGACGGCGTCGGATCCATGCATACAGTGAACGAGGAAAGATGGGAAGATGTCGAGGAGGTGAGTGTCATCACCTTTAAGTTGATGGCGCAGCAGGCCAGCTTGGAGACGACGGAGATCGACCGGACGTCGCGGAAGGAGGAGTAGCAGCGGGCGGTGACCGGCGGGAAGAAGTGCACGGCGTGGACGCCTCCGGGCTTGATGGCGCCGATCCTTGGGCATGGTGGTACTGCACGTTGAGGCGCAGCTTCTGGACACGGTCGCTGGCCTTGGAGTATAGCAGATGGGAGGGGACGTCGACGGCGGCCACCCTCGGGGCCCTAGAGCGCGCGGTTTGGCATGGAGATGTTGTAGCGAGGAGGGAGAGATGGGTGGCGGCGCTGTGGGAGGAAAAAGAGAGGGGAAATAGGGCTACCGTCCGGACATGGATATAGGAGGAGAGGGGGGCCAGGGAGGCCGTCCATCGCATCCACTGTGAACGTGGCCAACGATGGCTACGTTCGTACAGTGATGACGATAGCAGGAAGAAGACGACAACCCCCTCTCCTGGGCTGGTTGCTGTGGGCTTTGGGTAGTGGGCTGAGGGAAAAAAAGAATGGGCTGGCTGCCTCTCTCCTTTCTTTTGATTTTTCCTTTTCCCCCTTTTTTTGTAAGATATAAAAGAGAGAGAGAGATAGAAATAGGGTTTGGGGGGTTCTTTTATTTGATGAATATTTTTTTATTAATTGCAAAACAGCAATTCAAAGCCATTTAACATTAACTTCAAAATTTGGAATATTAATTTGATTTTTAATTGGTTAGTTGAATTCCAAATAAGGTTTGATTTGGAATTTTTGGAAATAAACAAATTTTATTCAATAAGCTCAAGCAATTATGAAAACATTATTGAATTTAATAGTTTGCAAGAATTTAATGTTTAAACCACAATTTGATCATGTCAATTATGAATGGATTTGCTTTGAATTTGAAATTACCATTTGGGTGTTAATAGAAAGGAATTTTATTAACAAGCAAATCAACTTCAAACTATTGAAAACAATTGGAGTTGTTTAGTTTGGAATTTTCAATTTGGAAACTGAGGACAATGTTTGAAAGTTTAATTTGGTTTGAATTTTTGAGTTGTTTTGAAAACAGAGTGCAATGCTTATGATGCATGTGATGCAATGCAAAAAGAAAAATAACCAACTTCCTATCTTAGGGTAACACCCCAGGTGTTACAGGAGCTAGGTAGGAAATACAAAAAAAATCTACAATAGGACTCAATTTTAAATTTCACTAAGACGGTGCCAATCTTAAATGATTTTTACCATATCATAACAGTTATATCTCAATTAACAATATAAGTGTAAGGTAGTTTGAGAATGCCAATAAATACTACAATTTGTGCAAATTCACTTTGATTGGTTGTTCATGATAAATAAGTTCAAGTTAATTCAAAAATACTACGTGAACTCCCACTCAAAAACAACATCCCTCTTAGTCGTCTTTAGTGATTACATGAACCAAATTCACTACACGAAAACCGATCATCACGTGAGATGATGTAGCTTCAAAGGAGAACATCGGCATGTTCATCATATCATCCATATGACTCATGCTTTACCTTTCTGTTACGTGTTCCGAGGCCATGTCTGTACCTGCTAGGCTCGCCAAGTAAAACCGTAGTATTGCGTGTGTTTCAAGGCCATGTCTGTACATGCTAGGCTTGAAAACACCCATTGTATGCGAACGTTGAGTCTATCAGACCCTATCATCACGTGGTGTCTCGAAACGACGAACTTTCTTAACGGTGCATACTTAAGGAAGAACACATTATTATCTTGATATTAAGTGAGAGGGATCATCTTATAATGATATCGTCGTTATCTAAGCAAAATAATATGCATAAAAAAGATTAACATCACATGTAAGAATAATGTGATATGATACTTGCACTTGATCTCCATCATGTGCATCATGGTATGATCTCCATCATTCCACCGGCGTGGCACCAAGGTCCATGGCACCTCCATATTGATTGTCCATGTCCATCAATAATAAGATAACCATATGGCTACCTTCCAGTATATCAATAATTTAGAAAAGAGTTCATCTCATAATCAAATTTGTAACATTGCCCATATCACATCACATGCCCAGCAAAAACTAGTTAGACGCCTCTAATTTATTTTTGCATATTTTACGTGGCTTAGGGCTTTCGAGGATAGAACCGTTCATACCTATGAACATCAACCACAACATTGATAAACACATTTTTTAACAACCCTTCGTAGATTAGAACTTAACTATAGTTGGAGAAACGGACACCCCCTCAGCCACAAGTGAGACAGTTCTCGCGTACATAGTACACGTAAAGTTTGTCTAGGCCAACTTCATTCAACTATGCCACTAAGATCATAAAATACTCAAGGAGGCAATAACATGATCATCAACGCCCACATACACCTATGTGTTCTACCCGTACAAAACATCTACGCATAGATCCGGCTTTGATACCACTGAAGGGGTCGTTCAATAGAAAACAAAAAAAATCCTACGCGAGAGACACCCGAAAGACCAAGATCTAATCTAGGAGACAAAGTGCAACGGGAATAGAGAGAGTCTTAAGAAGAACATACCCTCGAAGACACAAAGCGTTACAAGATCAAATCTCGTTGTTGGCGTAGTCATACTCACACCAATCCGGAGAGCGTGAAGATGTGCACCGCAATCCGTCGGTGCATCCGTGATCGGTCACACGTACGATTGATGACGACCTCCGTTCCCTCGATCCAGCGGGGAGGGGGAAGTAGAGGGTCCCTCGGAACTCCACCAGCACGACGGCGTGATGGTGGTGAAGAATCCCACGGTCAGGGCTTCGCCAAGCCGGAGACCATGGAATTGAGCAGCGGTTGGAGAGGAAGTGAAGATGACACCAAGTGTGTGGGACGAGGGAGGTCCAACCCCTCTTTTTATAGGAGGGGGAGGAAGCCACGAATTGTTGGTGCCTCCACCTCTCCCCTCATCATGTGGGTGGAGTCTCCACTCAACCCACTCATTCTCTCATCAATTCCCACTCAAAATTCCAAGGGTATTTTTAATAACTAAATAAAACAATTTCATTTATTTATTTTAATATTTGTTAATCCTATTAACAAACATTAACACTTACCCACTTGAAATATTTGTTAATCAAACATTAACATATACCACCTTGAACTATTTAAATATTCCCCGAAACAATTCCGGTGACTACTTCAATATTCTCCGAAACAATTTCGGTGCTGCCCAAAACATTCTTTGATATTCCGTATCCTCTCAAATGCGTCATCGAACCTTAAGTGTGTCACCCTACGGTTCGCGAATAATATATACATGATCAAGACTCCTCTTTGATCAATAATAAACATCGGGATCTGGAGATCCGTGATGACTCCTATATATTCAACGATGACTCTCGTGATCGTGTGAACCATCAACGTCCGTACTATTCCCTTTGTCTCGCGATATTTTACTTGTCCGAGATTCGATCATTGGTATCAACCATACCTTGTTCAATCTCGTTACCTGACAAGTACTCTTTTCTCATTTCCGTGATATGACATCCTTGTGACCTAGTCACGTGCTTGCAAGCGGTGTCGATGTAATATCACCGAGAGGGCCCAGAGTATATATCTCCATCATTTTGGATGGACAAATCCCACTCTTGATCCATGAGCTTCAACTAATACTTTCCGAATACCCAACGGCACGTTTATAGTCACCCTATTACGGTGTGATGTTTGGTGACATCAAAGCACCCTACCGGTATCAGTGATTGACATGATCTCAATGTCTAAGGAATAAGTTACTTCATATGTTTGATATAACAATGTAAACTTAATGACTTGATCGCATTGCTATATTCACTTTGGGTGTATGTTCATCACATCATTCTTCTAATTACATGACCCCATTATTAACAGCATCCAATGTTCATGATCAGGAAACCTTGATCATCTATTAATCAACGAGCTAGTTAAAAGAGAGGCTTTACTAGGAACCATGGTTTGTTTATTAAACATACATGTATCAACGTTTCCGGTTAATACAATTCTAGCATGAGAAATAAATATTCATCATAAACAAGGAATAAGATAATAACCACTTTATGATTGCCTCTCGGGCATATTCCCTTCACATAAAACAATGGCATATATGAATATTAATACAATCAAAACAATTCAAAGGTGTCATTGTTGTATAGAATAAAATGGGAAGTTTGTTTTTCTCTGTCCATATAGCACGAGGATGAACCAAAAAGAATGTTTATTCACCTTCCGCACACATGTGTAGTGTACAAGCTTTCAATGTGAACCAAAGTGAAGGATTCCTCATCCTCACACACCTTCATCATTCGATCCGACCGAAACTCGATAGTCAAGTATTCCATTTGGCCTTTCAGTGAAAAGAACCTTTGTTATCTCGGCAAAGCTCATAGTACATGCCACTTTGGAAGCATAAGATAGGATCTAATTGTCCAAGAAGATGACACAGATCTTTACTTATATCACCTGATTCTCATCACTAAACACGGTTAAAAATATTGCACCCGAATACACAATTTAATGGATTCAACTTCATTTTATAAGTGCGCAAAATTTCGAAAGTTTCTCGTAGATCTCACTACTAGGAAAACAGCTATAGGAGAAATCATACCCGTGGCGCACCACATGCTCGGTGCGTCACGCCTATGTAACCGTGACGCACCACACACCAGTGGGCCTCGGTGCGTCACGTCTAAGGGCATAGCCGTGACGCACCATCCATATTGTGCGCCACGACTATAGGTGGGTGCTGGGCGACCGGCGGCCTAAGGGCATAGCCGTGGGCAAAGATAGCCGTGGGCAAAGATAGCCGTGACGGACCATATGTTCGCTGCGTCACGGGTATTGCAATAGGCGTGACACACCAAACATATGGTGCGTCACGGCTATGCCTTCCACCGAAATTTTCCCTCCACACCCCCCCCCCCCCACCGTCCTTCTAGTTTTGTCACAGAAGAGTTCCATGTCTAAAAATCATCAAAAAATAAATTCCTTATAGATGCTCGGAGAGTTTAAGGTATACATTTGTATGAAATTTTGAAATATGAATTTTGACTTTCTGAGCAAAAGCTCGTTTTAAAAAAATGTAAAATGGGCATAACTTTTGCATACGATGTCGGAATTTAAAGTTCAATATACCAACGGAAACTAGAGAAAAAAAAGGAACTCAACCTCACTGGCCTTCGGCCTATGAGCCTTTTTTAGATTCTCCACATTCAGAAAGGAAAAAAAGTTATTTGAGACAAAAGCATTTTTCCTACAAAATCAAAAAAAAAGATAGGCGTGAAGCACCACATGTTTGGTGCGTCACGCCTAAGTATGGGAAGAATTTTTTAATTTTGAACCCGGGAGAGGCCCCCCACCTATATATACTCCCCTTCCTCCACTCTTCTCCATTCTTTCTCTTCCTTCTTCTCCTTTCCCCTCTCATTTCTTATTTCTCTCTTCTCCTTCTCCCTTCCTCCTCCTACCACCACCACCACCACCACCACCACCTCCACCTCACATCCACTCCGGCGAACACCTCCTCGTGTCCACTCCGGCGACCACCACCTCTACTCCGGCAACCTCCTCTCCGGCGGCAACCTCTACTCCGGCGGCCTCCTCCACTACCGCGGCCACCTCCTTCACTACCGCGGCCACCTCCTCTCCGGCGGCCACCTCCACTCCGGCGACCACTCTCCACTCCGGCGACCACCCTCCACTCTGGCCTCCTCTCTGTTTTCGTTTTTCAAATTTCAAAATTTTGGGCGGCCAGATCAAGATCTGGATCTGTCCCGCCTTTTTTTTCAAATTTCAAAATCAATAGCCGTGACGCACCAATCATGTGGTGCGCCACGGGTAACTAAAGATAGCCATGACGCACCAAACAGGCGGTGCGCCACGGGTAAACGAGATAGCCGTGACGCACCAAAATGTGGTGCGTCATGGCTATTTTAATAGGCGCGGTGTGATAGGCTTGGCGCACCATGGTACGTCACTATGCAATTTTGGTGCGTCACGCATTAGCCTTTTCCTAGTAGTGTCTTCAAGGAGTGTATCATTTTCCTTGGAAACGACGGCAATATCGTCCATGTAAACGTGCACGTTTTTGCCAATCTGACTATGCAAATAACGTTTCATGCAACGCAGGTATGTTGCACCCGCGTTCTGCAAGCCAAAAGGCATGGTTATGTAATAGTATGTTCCGTAGGGTGTTATGAAAGAGGTTTTAATTTGATCTTCTTCTTTCATGCGTATTTGATGGTACCCAAAATAAGCATCCAAAAAGCATAAAAGCTCAGAGCTAGCAGTGGCATCTATTATTTGATCGATCCGCGGTAACGCGAACCTATCTTTTGGACACAATTTGTTCAATCCCGTGTAATCTATACACATCCTAAAAATAGTACTATCCTTCTTCGGGACTAATACAGGGTTCACAGACTAATCAGTATGTATAACTTTCCGGATAAAGTCAGCTTTTAAAAGCCAGATAATTTCCTTGCCAATCGCCTTCCGTCTTCTTCCGTCAAATCGGCGGAGACCTTACTTGAAGGGTTTTAATCCTGGAATAACCTTGAGTTGATGCTCAGCAAATTCCCTGGGTACATCCGGCATGTCCGCAGGCCACCAGCCAAAAATATCTCAGTTCTCACGGAGGAACTTGACGAGAGCGCTTTCCTATTTGTCGGTCATCCCAGTTCTCATGGAGGAACTTCACGAGCGCGCTTTCCTTGAGGATCTTTGGGATCTAGGATAATCTGTCTTGTATTCTCTGATTCTTTAAAGCTATCTGCCGGCTTCCGGCTTTCTTTTCCTGCTGGCATTTCTGTCGGCGATACTTCCTTTGTCAGCTCTTTGAATTCCTCCTTTGCTATCACTTCTTCGGCGCAAAGAGCATTTCATTTTTCCAGCTCGTTTGCCAATTTGAAGTCTCCCGATATGGTGATTACTCCTCCTTTTTTCCCTGGCATCTTCAGCTTGTTATAAATATAACATGATATTGCCATGAATTTGGTGAAAGCTAGACGTCCTAGTATTGCTTGGTATATACTTTCGAATGGCACCACCTCGAACGACATTTTTTCCTGTCGGAAGTGTTCTCTTTCTCCGAAGGTTACATCTAGGGAAATTTCTCCTAGGGAATGTGCTTGTCTGCCAGGAACAATGTCGTGGAAACGTATATTGCTGTGATTGATCTAGGTCTCGGATATTCGCACATTCTTCAGTGTATCTAGGTACATAATGTTGATACTAGATACTCCATCCATCAGAACTCGTTTCAGCCTAGTGTTTTGAACAATAGGGCTTACGATTATATCTTGTGTGCCAGGTTCTGGGATATTTCCGGGATGATCACACTGATCCCAGGTGATTGGCGTATTTGAATACTTCGTGAATTTGGGAGTTGGTGGAACAAACGCGTTGATTTCTAGAAGTGTTCGCTTCGCCTGTTTTGCCGAGGGAATTGCCAGGAAAGTTAGGTTATATTCTCCATCAACTCACGGGAATTTTGGCTCGCCTTTCGGCTGTTGTTCCTGGATTTTTTCATCAGTGTCTGATTCACTGTCTTCTTTTTCAGCTTCTGGCTTTTTCTTGGAAAACTTCCTCTTGGAATTCTTCCCCTTGTTCCCGGATCCTGCAATGCCTTTCATGTGCTTATTAAGACGGCATTACGCATTGGTATGGGTAGGTTTCCCAAATTGCGAATGGTGGACGCAGTTTTCTGACTTAATCTTTTCCCACTCTTCCTTTGAGTAGGAGATAGAATCTGTGTTTCTTTCCTTCCATTTGCTGCCATTATCCTTTTCAAAGGTTAAGTTAACTTCTTTGGGCTTTGGTTGTGCTTCTGGAGTAGCGTTTTTCTCAAAACGAGGTGTGTTTTTGGACTGAGCCAAAGCATCGATATTTCCACCTCTCGCTCTGATGTCGTCTTCGGCCACTGCGTGCTCATTGGCGGTGGTAAGCATAGATCCGAGATTTGTATGCTCCTTTGAACCAACCATGAACGGTACAAGGCCGGGTTTTATGCCATTGATGAAAGCATGCATTTCTTGCACATCACTTACACCAGAGCGGCTGTTTTTCATTGTTGTCCATCTTGAAATAAAGTCGACATACGACTCGTCTTCAAACTGGACGCATCGGTTTAGTTGGTTGATGCTCTTGGGGCGTTTGTATGTTCCCTGAAAATGCTGAGTGAATACTCTAGCCATATCATCCCAGCTATCCATGGTTCTTGACGGAAGCCCGTTGATCCAATCTCTGGCTCCATCCAGCAACATTAGGGGGAGGAATTTCACCGCCTCTAGATCTGTCCATTTGTTAATCTGGACGGCAGTATAGTAGTCTGCAAGCCAGTATCCGGGTTTGTACTGCCGGTATACTTTTGGTAAGTTGGACCAACTTTGGCAAAGCCAGAATGTAGAGTTATTCTTTGGATCCTGTCAGTGAAGCACTTAGGTCCAAAGTATAGATCATCTCTTTCCGCCTTATCAGCGTGAGCGGAATATCTGCTCCTTTCTGGGCCATTGTTGCGCGAGTGCGCTTTTCCGGGATTATCCCTATTTCGTCTGTTATCGTGTTCTACTCCTTGGCCTTTCTTTGTTCCTAGGATGAGTACGGGATCTCTCACGCCTGTGAGGAGTGTCGTATCTTCCGGCTTTTTCAGCTGGGCGTCTCGGAGGCGGCATTGCTTTTCCATCTTTCCGGTTTTGTTCTTCCCGATCTCGGGGATTATTTCCACCTTTCGGCAGGTGGGATCCTGTAGTGGATGCTGCAACCTTATGACCTAGGATTTTCTTGTCCTTTTCTCAGATCTCCCTTCTTCTCCTTAGAATTGCCTGAATCTCCAGGTTCGCCCGGTTCAGGTTCTCCAGCGGCGCATGTAGTAGTTTTGCATAGGGCCGAGTCGTCATGCAACTTCCCTGATCTTGCCTGCCCTCGCTGCTGCTATTGCAATTCTTTTCCTTAGAAAGCATACACCCTTTGAAGCTTTTCGTGGTTGGAGTACAAATCATCGTTGAGGATGGCAAACTCGTCCTCCGCGTTTTCGGCTGCGGTTTTGTATATGAGTTCGCCCTTGGCATTGGTGTCGTTTACTTGTCTTTGCCAAGAAGGGTTTTCGAACCGTTCTTTTGGTGGCAGCACATCCGGCTTTGCAATTCTGGGTAACCGTGTAGGTTTTATGTCAGATCTATGCCTTTTTTCGTATTCCTCTATTTCTTCCTGCTGCAACTTAATGCTAGCCTGGGTTTTTAAGAGGTTTTCCCGAGTTCTGAATAGATGTTGTTGTTGCCGCTGTAGAGCTTGTCTCCTGGCTTCCAGCACTTCAGGGGGTTTGTCATGTCCCACTTGAGTTTGAATTAACTCGAGTTCATCCTGTTCCGACATTCGTGGGACAGGAATTTCCTTCTTTTTCTTCTCCGCAGGTGTGACTCCGCTTCCTCCTACTACTTCCAGGTTTTGGCTAGCAATATCTACCAACTTTTTCTTCTGGAGTTTATACTGGAGAGTTTCTTCGCAGACTTCTTTTTCTTCTTGGAAGAGGGAGGTTTTTTACCAGGTTCATCCTCTGTCAATTCCTTGACATCGGGGTAAATTTGACTGGTTTCACCGTCCTCTCTTTCCTCATCTGGCGGAGGTGTTTTGGGGTCTTCATCGTATCTGGCATCCGTGTTTTCAGCCGGTTTTGCCATAAGCACTTCATGGAATCCCACTGCATAGATTTAACCTTTCCCTCGAAAGCGTCTTCATCTTCGTCCTCGGAATCTAGGTCTTCAGATCCGGGTTTCGACTCCAATCTTGCCTCTAAGGCAGCTAACACAGAGTCGGCTTACGAGTTCATCGTCTCATTGACGGGTGTCGGATCTTCCACTTGAAGTGTGGGATTGTTTTCATCTGCCTCTTCCACGGGATTGCTTTCATCACTGTTTTCAGCAAACTAGGACTCCACCATGCCAATAAGTGAGATCTGATTGCGGACATCTCTAAAGAGGCAGCAATTTCAGCAGGGT
The DNA here is from genome assembly GCA_028641055.1 of Alopecurus myosuroides. Taxonomy (NCBI): domain Eukaryota; kingdom Viridiplantae; phylum Streptophyta; class Magnoliopsida; order Poales; family Poaceae; genus Alopecurus; species Alopecurus myosuroides. The sequence goes on from CM054057.1 coordinate 625,963,834, forward strand.
ATTGGTGATCTGAGAAAAATCCGGTATCATAGTTTTCTTCAACTGGGTATAGGGCGGGTGGGATAATTTACTTCCACAACAGAATCCCATTGCCTCTGCAGTTAATCCGACAAAGATGTTTGCAGATCCAATCGGTAAAACACTGGCACTTACCAGATGATTCCGTACTGGCATGTACGATCCATTGTCGAGGAAGCGTCCGACGTCATTTTCGAATTCCATACTTCCGACAGTTATGGTACTACTGATTCCGCCAAGTATTCCCGATCGAAACATAACGCCTGACGTCGCTGGCCCCACGGTCGGCGCCAACTCTCGAGACATCGTAGTAGAGTTCATAGACGGGGGGTGCCATGAGATTACTGGTAGAGACGTGGGGGGACGTGGTAGTACGACAACCAGGAACACGAAAAATACCCAGATTCAGTACGTCGCAACTTGACGGCGTTCCTACTCCTGCAATCTCACTAAATCAGGGCTGAAGCCTGAAGTATACAAAGTACAATGTGAGTTGGGTTTCGCTAACTCGACGAGGATCTACTTCTCGGCGAGTTGGCTTCTAGCTAATTGTTTGTGTTTCTCTTCTCTCGTACGTCTTTATATAGATAGCCGGGTTAGGGTTTATAGAAAGGAAACTTAGAAGACTACGGAAAGTATCTAACTTGGAAAGTAAGGAATCCGTCTTCTACTCCAAACCGCACCACTTTGAGCCGTGGTCCGGGTTCTTCTAGAATCCGGCTTCTGCGCGTCAGCTTACTGGGCCGCCTAATGGACTGTGATCCATTACGAACAGGTCATCCTGGTAATCCGATTCTTTAGGACAATGCCGGATATACCCCTATTCGGTATATATCCGACAGCGAGAAATCCGATGCATTGACATTGGAGTTAAGACGGAAGTCAGCCGAAAGCTGGAAGTCGAGCCCAAGTCAAGAGGAACTTGGAGAAGGCAGTGAAGGCTATCACACCCGAACGGGGTATCTGTGGGAAGGAGATGGCGAGTAGGCGATAGAGAAATATGCTCGAAGATCGCGGTGAAGGCGTGTGTTTTGACAGGTTTGAGGGAGATGAGCAGGTCAGCAACTCGTGCGGAGGCGACCAAGAAGCGGAAGCAGACCAAAGTGATCTTGTGGACGCAGAATTCATGGGCGGAACCGCCAATGAGAACTTGGAGGATGGCAGCAACAACAGAGGTGGAGAGGGAGGAGTCACACCTATGCAGCGAGACAATGAGCTGCGTTGAGGAAGAGAGAACCGAGGAGGAAATTTGGAGGGTGAGACAGCGGATCGAGGGGATGCGTCCAGATTGAAGGTGATTTTGAACGCAACAAGGGAGGAGGAGATGTATGGTGGGTAGGCTGGAAGAGGATTCGCCGGCAGCACTGGAGCATTCCGCGCGGCCGAGGAGGAGGAGGAGGAAGAAGAGCTCGTTCTTTTATGAGCTGATTTTGCCTTTCGTCCAACACGAACTCGTACTTGGTGTGGATCAATACAATGATTACCACTATGTTTCAATCAACGTCGTACATGTGTTTATATAGAGGTACAAGTGGTGGAGAGATAGAGATACACACGCACGCACTCACTAACCAATTCTGTTGGCTGATCCTAGCGAAGGGGACGCACGACGATCATGCGCCTGCATGCGTGCATGGATAGAGGGCTAAGGTGGTAGTGCTCCGCAGACCAGGTCTTACTCTATCAGTTTCGTCCTCGGTCTGAAATATAGCGTTTTCCTATATACTAGCAAACTGCCCGTGCGTTGCAACGGCTCTAAAATAAATCGAAGAAATATTCTATTTTGGTTCTATCATTGTTTCAGAATTCTTTCTTGTCATGCACGTTAGTGCAATCCTCTGAAAAGGAAAAAAAACAACTACTTACCAACTTACTATCCACTCTTTGTTTGGAACATGGTTATCGAGAAGTAGGACGCATCATACATCATGGAGACACTTATGAATCTACAATGGATTATTACATTTTTTTTGCTAAATTACAGTGGAGATCACTAAACAAATAATATTTTCGATCGTAGTAAGACTTGGGCACACATGGAAAATTTCCCGATTTCATTTTAACGTTGCGAGGGAGGTTGCAGTTCAGGATTACTACAACATGTTGTAATTTACATGATCAAACAGTTTTGCAACCAAACAACACTGAAAATATATATAGTAGACACAGGAAAAGTATACACGCCCCTCTTCTACCGCAGGATCTAGTCGGATACACCCTTATCTTTACATGACAATGATCTTTTCTCTTATATATCATCTGGCCATTGCACTATTTCACTCAGCAACATCATGACACACGAACTATCAGGTCAGTTCAGAATATATAAGAAAAAAAATCAGTAAGATAGCATAACTAATTTTTCATCAAAACAAGGTGTAACCGGCGTGAGAAATATGTGGGCACCATCTTTTAAGCAACAATTACTTCGGATCAATACAAACTTCACTAGGAAATCACGGATGTTCTTCTAGTCCTCCCCTCTAGCTGCCATTCTTACGACATAGATTGGGCGGCAACCGGCAATGTAAGTGTGCACGGTGACCCCTGGTTTAGATGGTGAAGACCTGCTCTACGTCTGATCCCCATCTGGCTCACCTTGGCTTTGTATTTTATCCCCAACAGGCAGGAGCAAAACCATGTTGGTGCAGCACGGGAGCGATAGGAACTTTAAGACCCGGCCCCGTCTGTGACGTCTGTGGGTGTGCAAAGTCGCCAGCCTCGTCTTCTATTTCACGGATTGTAATGCCCATACCTCCAGCAACAGTCGTCCTCGACGTTCAGGCCGTCCGAGGTAGGCACGCCGCTTGGATGCGCCATGAGCACGAGTACCACGCGATGGGCCTGGGCCAGATTTCCGCCCAGCCTACTTTACTGAAGGAACGGACCAACGTATGCACGTAAGGGATCGTATGTTCGTTTTTTTTGATCGATGGACTACCTGGTTTTTTAGCGAGGACTTTTAATCGGGATGTGGTGGTTTATTTGACGTACCTACGGTCGTTAGGCCAAAATTCGGACATGGAGTTTCCATTTATGACTACTTAATTATTTGGTAATTTCCTATTTTGGTATTGTATTCATGGGGCAAAATGGCAAACAGTAACATGTCTTGCAAATAGAAAGGAAAGAAAGAACGGAATAGTAATGATGCACGTGGGTGGACCCACATATTATCTCATTTGCATGGGCATCGTGAGAGGAAAAGGAAGGAGTTTGATATGATTGAATTTTGACCGGAGGAGCGATCAACCGTATAGGAGCAATCCTGACTTAGGCCTTTTCATAGTGATTTGGCGTCCATAGCCGTCCGATCTTATCTCTGAACATCCCAGATCGTCTGTTCGGATCGCTGTAGATTCTTTTTTTTACCATGGCACCCGCCCGTCTCGGCCGGCCCATCGTTAGAGGGCTGCTACTCCGATGATTGAGCTGGAAGACTTCTGATTAACTTGGGCTTCGGCCGTGCGGGGTGTGAGTTGTGAGAACATGCATAAAGGGTTTTGCGACCGTACAACTGATCCTCCAAGAGACCTCGCTGGGAGATACAAGGGGGCGGCGGTGGGACGACTCGGCCTCCAAACCCTAGCCGCTCTCGGGCAGCAGTGGCGGTGAAGTGCCTCCCCTTGCAGGTGCAATCTCCATCGATCTTGTCTTTACCTGCACCATCCATTTTCTGAGCAGCAGGCGACGGTTAATTAGAGGAAAATCATGTGGGTTCAGTGGTGGTGCATGTGAAGCTACCAGGCCACGAAGATGGGTCAATCATTAGCAATTTCTGCTGCGCCTCTTTGCTGCACGCTTTACTCCACCGTGGCGACCACACATCGTCTACAATCCCCATGGTACTGTACTATCTCTGTATTGATTTATTGCCGCACTCGAGTATGGCTGATGGGATTCGAGTATCTTCCTGCTCATGCGGGCTCTCCGACCCCTCCTCTTTTTTTTTTTTTTTTGTACAAGATTAGGCCCCGAAGGACCTTAGAGCTGCTTTCATTAAGTTCGGGGTGACGAGAACAAATAACACACAAGCCGTTTTACAACACTTGCACTAAGGACCCGAGAATTCGAAGATAAGGCCAGTATTCTTACAAACAAGACCCTAGGACAAAAATCTAGAAAGCAATACGGTCCTTGGTCTTCCTCACCACCAGTCGTCGGCGACCTCCAGACGCGGATGTCGAGGTACGAGAGTGGCTTGCTCGAATGCTCTCCAGAACCAACGAGGAGAAGGTGCCACCGGCTGCCAGGAAGATGACGGGGACGCACCACTTGTCGTCTTCGCAGCATCGAGCTCCGGTGTCCTCCTGGGAAGACCTCCGCCACCGCGGAGGAGAAATTAGGGCCGCCCTTTCGGCCAAAGATCGCTGAGGCCACCTTGGCCGTAGCTTGATACGCTCGCAGATGCAGCTGAGGAACGAACCACCCTGCAAAAAGAAGCAATCGGCTATAGGTCTTCCTCCACCCCTCGCCTCCACGGCCGGTCGGCAGAAGAAGAAGCAACCAACACCCACTCCATGCAGAGTAGCCAGAACCAGCTTCCAGATCTAGAAGCTGGCCTTCGAGCTTATGAGGGGAAGAGGAGGCGCCATGGATCTCCTCAAGCTGCTCCATCCACTGGAGCTCTCGCTGGGGAAGAAGAATGACGAACCCACCCGTGCGGCTCGGGCACGGGGGCGAGCACCACCTCGAAGGCACGGCGGCCGACGACAAGACTAGAACAGCTACGAAAAACGAAAATCTACACCTAAACTGTACAACCCGCGCGCAGCTACCCTCTCGACTCCGGTCGGCAGCGCCGCCGAAGAACGAGCACGTGCCCGCCGGGAGCTCTCTGACTACTCTCAAACGAGAAGGGGGGAGAGCGAGAACGGTGTGGGGAAATGAGCAGCCTCCCTCGCAAACCAGATCGAGCCGACCCCTCCTCTAGATGTGTCGCTGCCACGATCTTCGGTATGTATTCGCCTCCCCATGCTAACCTGTCGGCTTATATGCACTTGATGTTGAATAATTAGGCATAATTTCCACGATTAATTCCAGAATATAAATCATGTGGAATTCGAACATACTAGATGCAGCAGGCAACATGAATAATAGCAACACAATCTCTTTAAACATGTAAACAGTAGACATGTTAAACAGACAGAGGACACAGGTTCCGTACCGATCGTTTGCAGTAACGTTGTTGATGACAATGTTGGCGATGACGGGTCGGAGTAGACGACGCTTGAGGAGACGGTACGCAGCACCGCCTGACTTGTTAGGCAGACGAGCCGTCGTGGAAGCAGCGAGCAGTCGCGCGAAGCGCTTCCCAAAAACCTAATTCGCCCTCTCCCGTATAGGATCACAAAGGCGACTGGTTCCGGAGACCTGCTCTCCCGTTCGCCGGTGGACGCCGGCGCTCGGGATGCAGTAGACTACGTTGGCGGCGCAAGGAACGAGGTGGCAAACCTAGATTGGTTTCGATGTGTGTACAACGCCCACGGTGCGCGTTTTTTATAATTCGGTTCGGAAAACCCTAAAGCGTGCGACGCGGGAGGCCCACACCGCACGTTCGACATAAGTATTGTCTCGGCTCGAGGCTCGATTCACGAAACGCGATCGCGACGTGTCGAGTCGAGTCGAGTCGAGACGAGACGAGACGAGCGAGCGGCGGAGGAGGAGGAGGAGTGCGCGAGAGGCTCTCTTGTTCTCACTCACATACAATCCCTACAACACTCCACCTTATAAGGTGGTGTGCAACTCCTCAAACTTCCAATGTGGGACTAAACTTCCCACTCCCACCACTCACTTGTACACATGGGCCATTTTGAGATTTCAGGATTTGTCTATTGGGCTACCCACATATGGGCCCAATATTTCAGCACACTCATATGGGCCAAATATTCCAACACTTGTCCCACGAATCAGCCAGTGTACAACTTAGATTTAACCTTCACTGCCTCCCCGTTGAAATTGCTCTCTGGCCTTTGCACTTGAACTTTTTGATGAATTGCCAATGATTGTGATATGAAAAAAATGATGTCACCATGTCAGTGTTCACCAATATCCTACTTAACCCTCCTAAAAAATCTAAGCCCCGTTAATAATCAGATATAAGGAAGTTGCCAATGATTGTGATATGAATTGCCAATGATTGTGATATGAGTTGTATTGCTAACGAGCAGTTGTGGCTTTTTATGTTGCCATCTTGCTTTCAATTTTGTTGATGCCAATCAGATATAAGGAAGTTTGTGCGAGGATATATTTCAGATAAATGCATTCCCTATCCTATACCGAAAACATATGTTATCTCTTAACTTCAAATAATTAGTCACCAACTCACCGTACATCTATAGAATGGTCGATGTAGTAAAAGGTACGTATTTTGATTGTTATATATATTAGGGATGTACTCTCTAGCGTTTTGTTCTTTCATATATGCCATATCTTTCTACTTCTTCCATTCATTATGAGATGTGGCAGTGAAGATCACTAGATGCATTTTTGGCTTACGCACACTGGTAGAAAATAGGCCTTCGGTACGCCCCCATTAGTCCCCAAAATAATGGACCCGCGACCATAGGGGTCTTTAGTCACGGTTCGGGACGAGACCCGCGACCAATAGTCTGGGCCCAGCGCGCTCGGCCCACAGCTGGCGGAGGGGAGGGGATTTAGTCCCGGTTGGCCAGACCAACGGGGACTAATAGGTCCTCGGGCCGGCCCCACGGCCTTTAGCCGCGGTTGTCCAGGTGAACCGGGACTAAAGGCCCATCCCTATATATAGGACTCACCTCGCTGCACTTGGCCACATTTGCTCACAATATTCACAAGGGGGTGGTGGGTATGCTTTTGGTTCCTACTATGCACACAAGGTGTTCGATGAAATGCCCCATAGCATGAAACACACTTGAGCGTTTTCATTTATTTTACCTCCGTGATCGCGGTTAGCAACTTGAACCTTTCATGATTTGTATTATTTCCAGCTAGCTAGTTAGTTTAACAGATGCATGATGGTTAATTATATACTTTATATAATAATAATGCAGATGAATCGGCAATGGATGTACGGTAACCGACTCTCCGGTGAGTTCACTACGGGTTTGAAAGATTTCCTCGTAGTGGCAAATGCGAACAAACAGCGAGGTTTTATTATGTGTCCATGTGCTGAATGTAAGAATGAGAAGGGTCACTCCTCCTCAAGAGTCGTTCACATGCACCTGCTTCGGCACGGTTTCATGCCAAGCTATAATTGTTGGACCAAGCATGGAGAAAGAGGGGTTAGAATGGAAGAAGATGAAGAAGAGGATGATATCGATTTCAACTATCATGACCTTTTCGGTGATACTTTCATGGAGGATGATGCTGAAGGTGGGGAAGGGTTTGGTGAAGGTGAAGAAGAGGCACATGATGAGCCCGCTGATGATCTTGGTCGGACCATTGCTGATGCACGGAGACGCTGCGAAACTGACAAGGAGAGGGAGAATTTGGATCGCATGTTAGAGGATCACACGAAGTCACTGTACCCAGGATGCGACAATAGTCTGAAAAAGCTGGGCTCCACACTGGATTTGCTGAAATGGAAGGCACGGGAAGGTGTAGCTGACTCATCATTTGAAAATTTGCTGAAAATTTTGAATATGCTTCCGAAGAATAACGAGTTGCCCACCAGTACGTACGAAGCAAAGAAGGTTGTGTGCCCTCTAGGTTTAGAGATTCTGAAGATACATGCATGCATTAACGACTGCGTCCTCTACCGCGGTGCATACGAGGATTTGAATGAATGCCCTGTATGCACTGCATTGCGTTATAAGATCAGAGGCGATGACCCTGGTGACGATGTTGAGGGCGAGAAACCCAGGAAGAGGGTTCCCGCCAAGGTGATGTGGTATGCTCCTATAATACCTCGGTTGAAACGCCTGTTCAGGAACAAAGATCATGCCAAGTTGTTGCGATGGCACAAAGAGGACGTAAGTCCGACGGGGAGTTGAGACACCCCGCTGATGGAACGCAATGGAGAAAGATCGACAGAGAGTTCAAAGATTTTGCAGCTGACGCAAGGAACATAAGATTTGGTCTAAGTACTGATGGCATGAATCCTTTTGGCGAGCAGAGCTCCAGCCATAGCACCTGGCCCGTGACTCTATGCATCTACAACCTTCCTCCTTGGTTGTGCATGAAGCGGAAGTTCATTATGATGCCAGTGCTCATCCAAGGTCCGAAGCAACCCGGCAACGACATCGATGTGTACCTAAGGCCATTAGTTGATGAACTTTTACAATTGTGGGGCAAACCTGGTGTACCTGTGTGGGATGAGCACAAAGAAGAGGAATTTAACCTACGAGCGTTGCTTTTTGTAACCATCAACGATTGGCCTGCTCTCAGTAACCTTTCTGGACAGTCAAATAAGGGATACAAAGCATGCACGCACTGCTTACATGAGACTGAAAGTGTATTTTTGGATAACTGTAGGAAGAACGTGTACCTGGGTCATCGTCGATTTCTTCCCCGAAATCATAACGTAAGAAAGAAAGGCAAGCATTTCAACGGCAAGGCAGATCACCGGCCGAAGCCTGCGGAACGTACTGGAGATGAGATATTTGATATGGTCAAGGATTTGAATGTCATCTTTGGAAAGGGTCCTGGCGGACAATCAGTTCCGCAGGGAGTTGACGGGCACGTACCCATGTGGAAAAAGAAATCGATATTTTGGGAGCTACAGTATTGGAAAGTCCTAGATGTCCGCTCTGCAATCGACGTGATGCATGTTACGAAGAATGTTTGCGTGAACCTGCTAAGCTTCTTGGGCGTGTATGGGAAGACAAAGGATACAAAGGAAGCACGGCGGGATCAACAACTTTTGAAAGACCCAGATGACCGGCATCCGGAATGGTTTCAAGGTCGTGCCAGCTACGCTCTTACGAAAGAAGAGAAGGTCATTTTTTTTGAATGCCTGAGCAGTATGAAGGTCCCGTCTGGCTTCTCGTCGAATATAAAGGGAATAATAAACATGGCGGACAAAAAGTTCCAAAACCTGAAGTCTCACGACTGCCACGTGATTATGACGCAATTGCTTCCGATTGCTTTGAGGGGCCTCCTACAGGAAAATGTTCGAGTAGCCATTGTGAAGCTGTGTGCATTCCTCAATGCAATCTCTCAGAAGGTAATCAGTCCAGAAGATCTACCACGGTTACAGAACGATGTGGTCCAATGTCTTGTCAGTTTTGAGTTGCTGTTTCCACCATCCTTCTTCGATATTATGACGCACCTCCTGGTCCACCTAGTCGAAGAGATTTCCATTCTCGGTCCTGTATTTCTACACAATATGTTCCCCTTCGAGAGGTTTATGGGAGTATTAAAGAAATATGTTCGTAATCGTGCTAGGCCAGAAGGAAGCATCGTAAAGGGCTATGGAAATGAGGAGGTAATTGAGTTCTGTATTGACTATGTTCCTGACCTTAAGCCGATTGGTATTCCTCAATCGCGGCACGAGGGGAGACTAAGTGGAAGAGGCACGATCGGAAGGAAATCAACGATATGTATGGACGGTCATTCTATGACTGAAGCACACTACACAGTTCTGCAAAATTCGAGCTTGGTGGCTCCGTACTTCGAGCAACACAAGAATATTTTACGCTCGAACAACCCGGGGAAGCCTGAATCATGGATTAGAAAGGCCCACATGGAGACTTTCGGCAGTTGGTTGCGAAAACATTTAATGAATGACAATGATGTTGAAGATCAGCTGTACATGTTGGCCAAGACACCATCTTCGACTATCACGACTTTCCAAGGGTACGAGATTAATGGGAATACATTTTACACGATCTCCCAAGATAAAAAGAGCACCAACCAAAACAGTGGTGTCGCTTTGATGCAGCAACCGAGATTGGGCAAAAGGTCACATATTATGGTTACATAGAGGAGATATGGGAACTTGACTACGGACCCTATTTTAAGGTCCCTTTGTTCCGGTGCAAATGGTTCAAGCTAACAGGAGGTGGGGTAAAGGTGGACGAGCAATACGGAATGACAATGGTGGATTTCGACAATCTTGGTTACCTTGACGAACCATTCGTCCTAGCCAAAGATGTCGCTCAGGTTTTCTATTTGAAGGACATGAGTAGCAAACCGAGGAAACGGAAAGATAAGAAAACGATCAGTGCATCATGCGATGATCCAAAGCGTCACATTGTTCTTTCAGGGAAAAGAAACATCGTGGGAGTGGAGGACAAGACAGACATGTCAGAAGATTATAATATGTTTGGTGAAATTCCGCCCTTCAAAGTGAACTCTGACCCAAGCATTAAGTTAAATGATGAGGATGCTCCATGGATACGTCCAAATTGTAAGAAAGCGGGGACACAAGGGAAGAATTGATGTGTAATAATTTATTGTACCAAACTTTGTTGAATGGATCATGTTTAATGGATCATTTTGAATTATATTATCTCTAATTAATTTATTGTACCAAACTTTTACTAAAAACAGAAAACAGACGCGCTAGCGCGCCGCAGTGTCGCCGGAATGCAAATTCTTTTATTAAATAGAGAAAACAGACGAACACTAGCTACTCCTCGCCGTCGTCGTCGGGGAACTCGTCGGTGACCTCCTCCGGGTCATCATCGTCGCCGAACTCGTCCGTGACCTCCTCGTCGTCGTCGGAGGTGCATGATGGTATGTCCGAGATAGGCCCCCACCTCGGATCGTCGGAGGCCCAGACTTCGCCGGCGCGGTCGGCCCGACGAAGCTCCTGCAGCGCCCTCGTCCTCGCCTCCCGAGCGGCATCTAACGCGAGGTGGCGTTCGAGGCGGCGCTCCGCCCGCTGACCCACGCGGGTCTGCCAGAGCTCCTCGTCGGCGCTCTCCTCCCCCGGGTTGTTCCGGTAATACTCGCGGACGACGCGGTCTTCCCTGGCGTCGACTAGGCCCTGAAACGCGCGGTGGCGGAGGTGGAGGTGGTCGGCGGCAGTGATGATCTGCGGCTTCGGCGCCCTGGCCTCCGCTTCCCAGACGGTGTGGCAGTCGTTGAAGTTCATCAGCGACCGCGGGCGGTTGAGGCGCCAGGCCGCCGCGTCCCAGGCGCGGGCTGCCTCCGCCGCCGTCGCAAAGGTGCCGAGGGGGATGCGGTCGTCCCCCCAGCGGATATCTGCGCTGAACATTCCGTTCTGCCGTGCTCGGACGCCGCGGAAGCCGGTGGTGTTGTTCCTCCTCGATGGTGGAAGCGCGACGGTGCGTGGAGAGGAGAAGACGCGCTCGAGGCGCGACAGTTTATACCGCGCCCTCCTGGCCACGCGTCACAAACTACCGCGCCACGCGTCGCAACTCCCGCGCCACGCGTCACAATTCCCGCGCCACGCGCCACCCTAACACAACCAAGCAAATAGTTGCACATTACAGCCCTACCAAATGCCCGGTAGGACGTATGATGGCGAATCCGGATGTTTTGTATTTGCTCGATGAACTGACCGGTGTATGAAGGTGGGCTATATATAGGGTCCTCTGGCTCACAAAGTGGTGCTAGGGTTTTGATCCAACGGTTAAGAAACCACCTCATCCACGGCTCACAACAACTCGAAAGAAACACACCGTAGCCCTGATCGAACGGCTCACAACAGCTCAAAAGAAACACACCCCGGATCCAACGACTCACAAGCGCTTTAAAGAAACACACGATCCGTGTGATTCTATCTGATTGGTCCAAACGAAACCCTAACCCATTTAGTCCCGGTTGGTGTCCCCAACCGGGACTAAAGGGATGTTTTCTTCTCGCTATATATAGTGCATTGCCACACCATTGGCATAAACACATACAAACTCACCACTCTCTCATGGCTTCTACCGTACCCACTCTAACATTCAACCAGGCCGAGGCACTTTCCGCCTCGAACTACCCCTGCCCGCCCGGCTACAGTGTTCCCGCCGGTTGGATGCTGAGCGCCGGAGGAGTGCCGGTCCCTCCTCTTCCTCAAGGTGTGGCACGTCGGGCGGCCATCACGAACCATTACTACAACGAGCTCACGCCGGAGCAGCGGAGAGATCCCAGCTGGCATCCCGATAACCAACATACTTGGGATGCCTTCTTCATCAATCGGCGTGAGAGGGCGCTCGCCAGGTATGAGGAGGACGGCCTGCCTCCTGGGAACTTTCACGAGGCCGGTCGTCGGCTATGGTGGTCCGGCCGGACTCTACAGAGCGTCATGGACTACATCAGGGCCGGCGATAACCCCCGCCTGCGCTACCCTCAGGCCCAGTCCTGGGCTCTGAATTTTCTCATGTCGTAGGCCTAGGCAGGAGTATGACTAGCAGCAGATATCAGATCATGCATGCATCTATGCTCTCCGTTTAGGTTTAGATCCACTCTTGCCATTATGTACTGCCTTTTTTATCTATGGGAATTTTTAAGATTGGAAAAAAGAATTAGTTCTATTTTTCTGAATTTTCTGATATATTATTTGTATTTTTAAGATTGGAAAAAGAATTAGTTTTATTTTTCTGAATTTTTTGATATATTATTTGTATTTTTAAGGTTGCACGCATCTATTATTTCTATTCGAATAACCACCTTTAGTCGTGGTTCGTGTCACGAACCGGGACTAAAGGCTCGTTCTGCGCGGGAACGAGAAAGCCGCGAAAATTTTCACCATTAGTCCCGGTTCGTGACACCAACCGGGACTAAAGGCCCGCGGATGGTACCCCAGGGGACCTTTAGTCCCGGTTCGTGACACCACCCGGGACTAAAGGCTGGAACTATATATGTGCGATGCCTTCCTGACCCAAAATTTTCTAAGTCACAAACCCTCTTCTTCCCTCGCGCCGGCGCCTGCTCGTCTTTCTGCCCCGTCGCCGTCGCCCGCGCAGAGGACCGCGCCGTCTCCATCGCCGTCGCCGTCGCCGTCGTCGAGCCCTTCTCTCCACCGCCTCCACCCTGCTCCGCCCCCGTCCCGTCGCCGTCTCTCCGGTAGGTTCCCCGCGGGCCGTCGCCGTCGCCCTAGATCCAACGCGCGAACGCCATCGAACGGAGACCACGAATCACGCGCGAACGCGCCGCCCTCGAACGGCGACCACGAACTGAGAACGCGCCGCCCTCGCGCTCGCTACCGCGGCCAGATTCGCCGCCGGCGAGACAACAGTGGCCGTGGCCTCGTCCCCATCTCCGTCCCCTCCCCCGTGGCGAGCACCACAGTGGCCTCCTCCCCATCTCCGTTCCCTCCCCCGTGGCCGGAATCGTCGGAATCGCCGGAGACCCGAGAGCCTGAACTGCCACCGCCGGCCACCGTGTGACGCCAGGGGTGACGTCATCATGACGTCACCTGGCCACGTGTGACGAGTTTTTTTTAATGACGTCATCATGACACGTGGGGCCCACTATATGGAATTACAGAACATAATTAAATCTTCTAAATTAAATAACTTTTAATTTATAATTCCAAAAATTATGGAAAAATATGCAAAATGTTCACAAAAATGTAAGCTATCTGTTTATATCATTATCATTCATGTTTGACAAAGTTTAAAATGAGACCATATTTGAATTTGAGTTAAATTCATTAAAATAATGAAAGTAAGTTTTAATTCAATAAATTCAGAATATTAAGTATAATATACCAAAATGACCAGAAAAGCAAATGCAACCTAGCTATGGGGTTCTCCAAGTCATTTGAGCGACCCTACCAATCTGTTTTCCCTCTTTCTACGACAATATTTGCTAAGTCTCCTATATACTTAATTAATTTTTACTACATGCATGTGCAGGAGTGACATATGGCAGACAATAGAGACCTGACGGCGGAACAGGTGGCTGAAGGTTATATATTAGATATCATAGCCGGAGGAGGAACAGACATTGACGATGATGTAATCTCTTCTTATCTGAACCTTGAGGATCAAGAAGGTGAAGGAGGAACAGACATTGTCGATGATCAAGGAGGTGAAGAAGGAACAGACATTGTCGATGATCAAGGAGGTGAAGGAATGGACATTGATGACGGAGGTCAACCGTCGACAAACGACGATCTCCAATTGCAAAGAACAACCACCTCCGGCGAGGTATATATTTTAGCCCTCGGTCTTATTTTAGCCCTCGGTCCAATTGCAAAGACTAACGCGCGCGACTCTTTCTTATTTTAGCCCTCGGTCGGATCTAGTATGACAAAGCGTGGCAAATCCAAGCCGATGAAAGATTCCGAAATATATACCATCGAATCAGTCAGTCAAATCGGCAAGCCCCTACAGCACACCACAAAGTTTATCAACCAATGCGGAGTCATTGTTAGAGACATCGTCCCGATCACCGTCCAGGAATGGAAGGAGCCAAAGAAAGCACGTGTTGGTTTCACTTATGTCGACAAGAGAACGAAAAAGATTATGTTTAGAAAGCTTATTGCACATTTCATTCTACCTCCGGAATACAACAAAAAAGATGAATTCGGTCAGGACGTTCCGGGTGGACGTGAGAGGAGGAGGATAGTCAAAGAGTTCGCTCTTCAGAAGATGGCCGAAGCATTCCGGAACTTCAAGAAAAAATTGTTCCGTGAATATGTCAGCCAGGGCAAGACTCCGATTTTCACTGGACAATATGAGAAACTGAGAGATGATTGGACAGAATTGTGACGCAACATAAATCGGAGCATTTCAAGGAAATGTCGGCAAAAAATAAGGCTAATGCGAAAAAGAAACAGTACCATCATGTTATGGGGCCAGGAGGATACCGCGTTTCGGCGCCTAAGTGGCAGGCAATGGAGGACGGCCTAAGGGCAAGAGGAATCCGTCTAGGTACAGAGGGATGGGACGAAAGAGCCAAAATGTGGTGGTACGGGGCATGGGGGATCGCTAGACCCGGAGACAGGGGAGTGTGTTCACCGGCAGAAAAAGTTTGCTCCCACAAAAGAACTTGTTGACGCAATGACCAAAGCTCAACAGGGCAAGATCACGTTCAACAGAGAGAGAGACCAACTGACAGTTGCCCTCGGAAATCCTGAACACGGAGGACATATACGAGGCAAAGGCAGAATGCCGTGGAAAGTAGGGTTTTCCCAGGAGGGTGACCCGTACTGTTACAGAAGCCGTAGGAGAGGTACGGACCGGGCTGCAGATGAACTGGCGAATCTTGCAATGGAAGTTTCTGACCTGAAGAAGGTCGTGGCGGGAATACTTGAGAAAGAAAAAAACGTCGGCTGCAGGGCCGCATCAAGAACATGCAACGGATCTCGGAAGCCAGCAGCGGAGAAGCAGCGTGGCTTCCACGGAGGCCCCGACTGCAGGTGCTAATGCACCGATGATCGAGAGTCGTGCACCGGAGCCTCACTACCCGTGGATGACGTAAAGGAGATGAAGAATGTGATCTGCATTATCCCGTGGGGAACATTTCCATGAAGGTGGCTACCGGCAGTGCTTTACCCTATACACCTGGAGCACTCCATCACAACAACCCCATTCCATATGGCTATGCTCGTGTCACGGTGGAAGACATAGTCCAAGCGTTTGAGGACCTGGAGATTGACATAGCTACACCCGAAGGGGAGAGAAGACTTGGAGATGTCAAGCGCCAGTTCATTCTATGGAAAAAGAAGTACATAGTGTTTCCAGGCGAGACGCCAAGGCTAACAAGTCCACCCCCCTACGATGGTGCAGGTGCTGGTGGTGGTGGTGGTGCTAGTGCTGGTTCACCTACGCCTCCTTCACGCCATTCGACGCCGTCCCCCGATCTTCCTCCTCCGGCGGTTAAGCAGCCGTCGCCCACGATTCCTCCTCCGGAGGAAAAGCAGACGTCTCCCACTATTCCTCCTCCGGAGGAAAAGCAGACGTCGTCGCCCCCCATTCCTCCTCCGGAGGATAAGCGGACGTCGCCCCCCATTCCTCCTCCGGAGGATAAGCAGACGTCGCCCCCCATTCCTCCTCCAGCGAAGAAACAGAAGCAGGCGGGCAGCAAGGGAACACGCTCTTGGTCTATTAACCCGGACCCTTATGTACTAAGACCACACGGGTACCGGAGCGATCACTGAAGCCTCTCACCCCAAGGCCTTGGGAACTTAGTGATGCTGAAACCAAATTGGTCGTGAAGGCTGACGTTGAGAAATGGAAGGGCAAACTGAAGGCGCTAAAGGAGCCTGAGCCCAAGGAAGTATTCCCTCCGATTGTAGACTATTGGGCTACGGATTTTTTATCGACAGTGTCCCAATCCGTGAAGAATTTGCCTAAAGACTATGATATTGAACTTCGTAAGCAAGCAGGAATATTGGAGGAGGAGAAAAAAAAGCAAAATGATACAAAGCGGGAAACAAGTTGCCCAGCTCGGGATGCAGAGTAAACAATCGATATCCCCCTCATAGTGAAAGCCGCTCCGGAACATGAACCCGAGGTCATAAATGCTGTGACAGCAATGGGATTGACTGTAGCTACTGCCATGCAAAATGCGTCCGAGGCCGGTATGTCTCTCCGTGCCTTTTTAGACATGGACGATATGCCAGTGGCTGATGTGTAGCATTAAAATATGTGAAGAAAGGGCCCGTCGAGCCTGCGAAGGAAAAGGATCTACCACCACTAATGCAAAGTCTGCTACGTTGGTACAAGATTTCAAACATTTACCGACAAAGAATATGTGTTGTGGATTATACAGAGGAGCATCACACCAAAAGTACTCTGTAACAGTTGAGTTGAGTGAATTGTTCCAACTGTTCAATATGCGTGAGCTCGACAAATCTATCCTGAGTTGCTACGTTCTGTAAGTGATTTATTTCTACCTCATCTCGTTCTTCATTTGCCTACTATATATATATTGTCCTAACTATATTGTTCCGTACGCTATTATGCAGATTGAAGATTTGGGAATGCAAAGTAAGACTCATCCATGATATTGGGTTCATTGACCCACAAATCATTAATGGAACTATGTTAGAACGTCACCCCATAGACGTGGAGAAAACTTGTACAATTTTTTTAAAAAGCATGAATCCAAAAGATATATTCTATTTACTTACCATTTTGGGTGAGTGTTTCTCTCATGTTCCCATTCTCTTTTGTTTACTCCATGCATGGTATGTCCAATCGATTAATTATGCATGACTCTGCATCTAATGTGTCCGCAGGTACCACTGGATTCTGCTAAAAAATTGATCTTCACAAGTCCATAGTTTTCATCATTGACTCTATGAATTCAAATACAGATCTTTGGGTCGACATGAGAAAAATGATGCAAAAAGTAATTATTTTTCAATCATTTGCGCTCTATATCGATCGGTTCTTTTGTTCATTTTCTAAGCTAATAACTCCCTTGTTCATTTAATTTTATTTGCATTGTAGAGTTTGGAGAGGCTCTCACTTCAACATGTCGGTGAATTAAAGATGCGCTAAAATTTAAAAATGTGGTCAAAGGTGTGGATAAGCAGCCACCGGGGACCGGTCTATGTGGATACTATGTCTGAGAACATACGGAAAGAAATATCTGAGAGGAAGAAGGGACGAGCAAACGCGGAACGGTCTCAACTTGCGGAGGGCGCTTACTCCAGAAGCTCGCTTCCGACCAATTCAAGAGGAAATAGCAGGATTTTTCCTTAGGCATGTCATCCAGAAGAAAGGAGAGTTCCATGCGTCCCGACGATGACTTTTATACGCATGTATAAGCCCTAAGTACTTTGAAACTTGTGCGAATTTGTGTATGCTCGTCCATCTTAATTGTGTAATATGGAAACTGTTCGAGGTTGTATATATGGTCACCCGATATTGAATATATATATATTCCTATTGAATTCTCCTTGTTGATATTTCATATATATATGCATGAATATGTGTACTGAAATTAAAACAAAACAAATTAAAAAGGAAACAGGTTTAGGGGGCCTAAAACCCTAAACCTGCGCAGGTTTTCAGTCCCGGTTAACCACAAGACCCGGGACTAAAGGTCCTCCGCCGCAACGGGCCCCTAGCGCCCACGTGGACGGGCTTTTAGTCCCGGTCCGTAAGTTGCGGGACTATAGGGGGGGGGGGGGGGGGCATTAGTCGCGCATAGCTAGTCCCGGTTGCCCGGACGGGATTAATAGTCCTGGCGAACCGGGACTGTAGGCCTATTTTCTACCAGTGGCAAAACCTATCAGTTCTCGAAATTAAGGTCAACGCTTTTGCTTTTAAGGTTTTTTTTCCTTGTCTGGTTTTCCTCTTTCTCAGATCATCATCGTTCCACGCATTAAGGTCTCCAAATGATTATGGAGGGAGTGGATTCTGCGTGCTCGATGGAACCAAATTAAGGTCATGGATCCAGTGATATGAATTATTTTTGTGTGTAATGGTGTATGAGCCTTTCACTGAGCTAGATGATCTGAAGCCATGCACGATTCACTATGGTCAAAGTGATAGGCATACAACTCAGATGCAGTTTTTTTCCTTTACATGTATCTATTATATGGATGTCTGATATTGCCTCTCTTCTTGCTGAGAGGTAATGTTTTTGCAACGCTAAGGAAAAATAATATTGTGCAACCTGCTGGAGGACATATGAAAACAAATGTACCTGGGATTAACAGTTTAACACTCTATAATTTTAGTTGCACTTTAGCTAATAATGGAGGCTATCCTAGAAATGTTAGTGAGCGCTATGTTCTGCTAGCTTCATCAGCTACTTATAAATTGAGTGCACAGAAAATTGAGTATATGCATGAGTACTTTGGACTAAGAGCCTGAAGACCTTCTTTGAAGAGATTCATTTGGGAATCTCCAAATGGTAGGCATTAACCAAGTATTAGGCAACTTCCTAATGTGTTCTTACTATCAATTAAGGGTATACTGTGGTGTATGTAATTTCAGTGGGATGACCGCATCATCGTAGGCGGTTATTTTTTATTATTAATATGAGACATCGTCTTGTCAATTGTCATCATTTTTCCATTTTCATCTGCTTGAGAAAATTAGGTTGTGAGTGAAACTGGGCATTTGGATCATGGAAAGTTTTGGTAAATAATGCTCTATATGTGAATTGTATGTTACAGTCTGACTTCTGAAATAATATATAGTTCTTTTCTTTTTGACAGGAATATATAGTTCTTGTACCAAAAGAGGCTACCTAAAACTGTGCTATATGGTTGGTCTTACAAAGCTGTCGGATAATCCATGTAAATGAACATTCAAGGATGGGAGAAACTTCTGAAGGATGGTATGTTCGGGAAGATCTCAAATCTGGTAGCAAAGAATAGAAGACAACACTTGGAAGTTCCAAGAAAAAGAATAAGAGAATGGCACCAAATCAAGCTAAGGAAGCTACTCAACTGAGTTAAGCGAAGAAAATAAATATCCCTCTCCTTTCTAATTACAAGTGAATAAATCTGTGGAGAGAAGGCTTTGGTATGTGTCGTTGTTGTTTTTAAGTCATAGAAACACAAGCAAATGCTGGAGGCCATCATGTTTGAGGTTTGCCCTCCTGTCTTGAAGTTCTTATTATGGAATAGCTTTTGTAGTTGTCCATGTCAACATCCATGTGTTCTTCCTTGGGGTTTTACAGGTGGTTTGAGTGATTCTATTGAGAACATATAATCCGTGTACAGATTAGTTCTATTGTATAAAGCATTTTACGGTAACATTTCTTTCTGAACTTACACATGAGAAAACAAAATCGAATACAGATAAAAAAATGTTTCGCCAATTGTATATATTTGTATATGTCTTTAATCCTTTTGCAAATATTTACGGGCGCAGCAACGCGCGCCTTCATGTTCTAGTAATGATGAAAATACCATGGTGCGGCAATCGATTTAGTGCTGGATGCAAAAAACAAAGAGATACTCTTGGATCCTTGAGAGATACAAAAACATATTATATATGATCAGCAAGGTCTGCTAGACAGAATTCAGAGTGTGATGTATTGGATCAACAACATCAACAGACTATGTCAGCTGCGTCCCTCTGGTATCTCGCGTACCATAGACGGAAGAAGTGGTTGGAGCTGATCGTGGCGGCCCATGTGCGGGATACACAACGGTACCTGCAGATGTCCTTGGCCGGGAGGAGCTGTTGCTGCTCCTGCGCCGGATGATCCATGATCGAGTCAACGACGGAGGACTTTCTTGTACTCCCTCCGTTTCAGAAAGTAAGACGTCCAAGCATTTTCCGACAAGGCACACGAACTTGCAAATGGACATATTTACCCTTGTCTGAAAAGTTGAATTGGTACAGAAATATAGCGATACAAGGTACAGAGAGAATCGAGAAAAGCGACGCCGTCGCTAGCAGATGCCGTGGTCATCATCATAAGGGCTCGCCGATGCGGAGGAGGCAGCGGAGGCTGCGGGTGGCCTCTTCCTCGGCGCGCCGGAAGAATCCGGGCAGGGGGAGGGAGCTGGGCTCCGGGGCGGCGACGGAGAAGGCCGGGCCGGCGTAGGTTGCCGCGGCGGGCACCATCTTCCTTGTCGGCACGACGGAGGGTTCCTTCGACCGATCCGGGCGGTGGTACCGAGCGCACGCTTGTCCGCGGGCGGGGACTGTGCCCGGGCCGGGATAGGTGCGGGTGTAGCGGGGGAAGGAGAGCGCACACGCCTGTCGGCGGGCGGGGCTTGCGGCCGGATGGCGACGACTGGTGAAGTTGCGGGGGGAGGAGACCGCACGCGCCTGACCATCGCTGGGGCCTGAACGGGGGCTGGGGCGGGCGAAGGGGCCGGAGCGAGGGCCGGGGGCTCCTCGCCGCGCTTGAGGATCCGGACGACCATCTGGGGCTTGGTCGTCTCCTTGGTGGGGGAAGCCTGCTTGCGGGCTGGCTTCCGCGGCGGGGAGCGGCGACCGGCCTTGGGAGGCGACGACGCGACGGCCGCCTGCTTAGGGGCCGACGACGGTACGGGCGCGGGAGAAGTAACCGCCGGGGCCGCGGCCATCTTGGGCGGCGGGGAGGCGCACACGCGGTGCACAGAGATTCATCAAAAAAGCAGGGCCAGCGCCTCCACGCCGAGCAGCAGTTCGGAGATGGGGATGGATCGGGTGCGAGATGGGGATTCGATGGGCAGTGGTGGGGATCGAGGGGAACAAGAGATAGAGAGAGGCGATGCGAGAGTGAGGAGAGAGTCGATGTGGGTGGGAACGAGAGAGAGGGGATCGTGTCAGTGAAAGCCTGTCGGGACGCGAGGACAATACGGGAAACTCAGAAATTGTTGTAGCGTGAAAAAATTTGTACATCAAAACGTTTAACGTCTTACTTTTCGGTACGGAGGGAGTACGTATTGACGGCGGACTATACTACAGGACAAGCTTCTAGGTCGCGTTGTTTTGATCTGAACTGAACAGAGTTTCAGTATTAGCATAAAACCGCCACTTTTGTGGCCGATTTTCCCAAAAACCACCACCGAACCTTGCCATCGCAAAAAATCACCAGATTTTGAATTTTTCGTCGCAATTCGCACTGATACCTGTTCGTGGGTGAATTGACACAGATTAAGTTTAGATGGTCCACCGTCAGGCTGATGTGGCATATAGAATTGACGAGATGTCGACCAGGCATTTTAACAAACACCATATGTACACACACAAGCAGAGCGGGACACCAAGCACACCGCCCCATGGCCGGAGCGGGACACCGAGTACCCTACTCGTCATGGTCCGCAGGCCGACACCATGGTCCAGGAGCCGCGCCAGGCCGAAGTCGCCGAGCTTCGCGCCGAACAACTCGTCGAGCATGATGTTGCTCGGCTTTATGTCGCCATGCACGACACACTGCTCCCACACCTCGTGCAGGTACAGATAGGCGGCGCAAAGGCCGAGGATGATCCGGTGCCTCGCCGGCCACGGCAGCACCGCCCCTGCTGCGCTGTAGAGGTGCCGGTCGAGGATCCCGTTGGGCACGAGCTCGTAGACGAGGAGCAGGCTCTTGCGGCTGTCGCACCAGCCTATGAGGTGCACAAGGTTGCGGTGCCGGAGACGGCTGATGATGGTGACCTCCGCCGTGTACTCTCGCTTCCCGTGCGCCGAGCGGCCCCTGGTGAACACCTTGATGGCAACGTCTAGCTCGTCGACGTGGCCGCGGTACACCGACCCGGACGCCCCCCTGCCCGAGCTTCTGACCATCAGAGAAGTTCCTCGTCGCCGCCGTCAGCTTGCTGAGCTGGAACGGCCTCGGTCCCGAGTCCCGACCCGGACTCGAGGTCCTCGTCGATCAGCCACGAGTCGTCATCGTCATCGTCGGCAGCAAACCGTTTCCGCCGTCTCGACCGCCATAGCAGCACCACGACCACCGCGCTTAGCAAGAGAGCCAACGCCGTTCCCAAGGTGACGCCAGCCACGAGCGGCGCGCTCGCGCGCCGCCGCCGTGATGGTGTTGCGACTGGCGTAGAATTGGAGATTGTTGCGAGCGGCGTAGAGTTGAATGACCAGGAGAGCACGTAGTGCATCGCTACCTTCTTAGAGCTCGTCGCCGCTGCGAAGCCGACCACCACCTGCTCCGGCATGAGGTTCCGCAGATCGACGGTGGCGTTGAGGCTGTGGGGGTCGCCGTCGCTGGTGCCGTTGCGCAGAACCACATGGATCTGGCCCGTGGCGCCGTCGTAGTCGATCTGCGCGGACATGGCCCGGCCGAGGAGGCTGCCGTTCGGCAAGGGCTCGAAGTTGCCGAACGAGTTGATGCTCTTGACATCCACTCCGATGTGACGGTCCGTGGGGTCCCACTCGTCCCTGAACGTGTCGAACTCGACGGCGACGACCTGCTCCCCGCCGCTCGTCCGGGCATCCAGACCGAAGAGGGCGAGACATCCGTCGGGGGAATCCTTGGGTACGTTCGACGCGCCGTTGACCTGGGAAGAGGTGAGGAAGAAGGAAAATAATCTTATGAGACCGGGTCTATTTTCAAAGCAAAATAGACCCAACCTAGCATGCGCCACCTGGAATCACGAATCTCAAAGCACATGCATAGCTGTTTCTTCCTCCTAAGTCTATTTCTTCCCCGAATCAATCTGCTCAGAAAGGTCAGGTGAGCGTCAGTGCAATCAGAGCTCAAAAGATGGTCGATGGAAACTGGGTGCGTGCATGCGAATACAAAGCTAGGCTTATCTAATCCCCATGTGCGCTTGGACAAATTATTAGCACAGCTCCAAAGTGGCGGCGCTGTGGGAGGTTCAATCTCGTCAATCTGTCCGATATCAAAGTATTGCAGGGAACTCCAAACTAACGATAGTCGGAGGTTCATTGGTTGGAAATATCTTTAAGGTTGCGGCGAACTCACGAATAGGAAGAATTTTAAGAGGCATGTTGTGCAAGGCGCGGAGGTGGTACACTGCATCTGCCCTCGCCGCCCGGAGGTCGTCGGCCTGCACTGAGCCGCTCCACAGCATGGCTACTCCGGGTGCTTAGTTCTCGCCTCGCCGGAGTATCGAGAAGGACGCCGCCGCTTGCAAATGACACAACGCCTTTGAGATTCGTGATTCCACGTGGCGCGTCCTAGTCTGGGTCTATTCTTTTAGAAAAATAGACCTGGTCTCATAGGATTATTTTCCGAGGAAGAAGGCCACATCAGCCTGGCGGTAGACCCTCTAAACTTAATCCGTGTCAATTCGCCCACGAACAGGTATCAGTGTGGATTGCGACGAATAATTCAAAATCATGTGGTTTTTTGCGATTGCGATGTCCGGTGGTGGTTTTTGGGAAAATCGGCCACAAAAGTGGCGGTTTTATGCTAATAACTCGAACTGAACATTATATATACGCCGAGATATGGAAACGTACGCCCTAACCGATTCGGACACATATCCGATATGCATCGAACAAGCTTAGGGCATCTCCAGCAGTCCCCCCAGCGCCCCCAGGAGGTGTTTTTAGCGCCGAAAGCGTCAAAAAGCCACCAGTCGCCCCCCAGGACACGGTTTAGCGCCGCTTTCCGTCGTTTTGCACCGGTGAACCCAGCCCAAACCCAGCGCGCTGGGTTCGGCTTGGGGGGGCAAAATGCGTGCGTGGGCCAGACTTGTCGGCGACGGAAACAATTTCACTCCATTTTTCCGGCGTTTCCCTCCACTTTCCCCCCCCCCCCCCCCACATATACCTCTCCCCCACTCAATTCCCGACATTTCCCCGCCATTTCCCCCTCTAGCCGCCATGGCTCCCGCCCGATTCACAGGACCCCGCGCCGCCGCCGTCGTCGTTGCCATCGCCGCGACCCCCAAACTCGGCAAGAAGCCGCACAAGCCGAAGGCCCCGAAGGAGAAGCCGCCCGGCATGTCCAACAAGGACTGGATCGCCGAAAAAACGCGCCTGACAACGGCCAACGTCAAGCCCCGGGGAAGGGAGGCGGCGCAGCGGCAGAGGCAGCTGATGGCGCAGCTGCAGGCCAAGGAACATGCCGTCGTCGAGGAAGAGGAGGAGGATGATGAGGAGAGGAGGAGGAGGGGGTGCTGGATGAACCGCCAACTCCGGTCGCATCCGCGGCGTCGCCTGCCAAGCGAAGGGCCGGCTTCACCCCTATCTTCGCCGGATGGAAGCAGTCGCCATTGCCGTCACCGCGCCCGTTGCCGCGCCCGACGCCTGCATGGTAGGTCGAAGGAGACCCCCTTGGTGGTTTCAACCCCAACCTCACCTTTCCCTATCATATGAACGACACCTCGCCGGGCTACGCATCTTCCCCGTCCCACCGCCGCGTGATGATGGCCGGGCTGCAGACCCAGAACAGCAGCAGCTTCATGGAGGAGATCATCGTCGTCGGCTCGATGGCGGCTGCGGCGAGCTCGGGTTTCCTCGAGCAAAGCGGGGAGTTTTTCGCGCAGGGCGGCGGTGACTACGGCGAAGGCGGCTCTGGCGCCACGCATGGAACGGAGGCCTACGAGATCGACGAGACGCCTATGGCACCAGAGGGAGTTGATCCGGCCGAGGAGGACCGTCATCCACGCCGTGGTCCTGGCCGTCCCCGCAAGGAACCCAAGGCAGTGCCCTCGTTGCCTACCGAGCCCCGCGTCAAGTGGCCGCACAGGGAGGATGTCCTCCTCGCCGAGGCATGGAAGACGATCAGCCTGTACCCGATTGTCGGCGCCAACCAGCACGTCGACAACTACTGGAAGCGGGTGAAGACGGCGTACGACGAGCGCCGGATGATCGCCCCGACTTCGCCGCATGCATCACCGACCGCGGCCAGAAGGCCATGGCGAACCATTGGGCGAACATCCAGGCCGCCTGCAACAAGTGGCATGGCATCCAGGAGGAGGTCGCGATGAGGCCGAAGAGCGGCGCCAACTGCGAGATGGAGCTCGTCCGGATGCTCGAGGTGTAGAAGAACGTCGAGGGCTCCGACTTCAAGTTCCTCCACGTCTTCATCGTCATCGAGGGGTGCGAGAAGTGGGCGGAGGTGCGCCGGTCGATTGGCAAGGGCAAGGAGTACGTCCCCGACGCGGTGGTTTGCGGTGCGTCCAAAAGACGTCTGCCTATGGGCCACAAGAAAGCCAAGTCGGCGAGGGACGGCGCGCCGGCAGCGGCAAAGCTCCAGGCGTCCATCGAGACCTGCATCGCCGACGCCCAGACCCAAGCCGGCAAGAGGGAGGAGATCGCCAAGCAGAGGTGGGCGGCGCTCATGGCCAACTGCCAGGTCAAGATCGACCTCCTCATGACTGGCACCGCGGCGAAGAAGAGGAACAACGACCTCGCCTTCCTCACGGGGGGTGACCCGGCCGCGATGACCCCCGAGGTGAGAGCATGGTTCCTGGCGCAGTGCAATCTCATCCTGAGCGACATCAGCCCAGCTCCGGCCCCGACCCCGTCGGACGACCCGAGTTACGCCACTGCGCCGCCGAGCACGCACATCGACCTGGAGGAGGCCGCGCCCGTCGTCGACCTGGAGGATTACGCGCCCGTCGTCGACAAGGATGCCGTGCCCGTCGACAAGGACGCCTTCGTGGACCTAGAGGATGCCGCGCCGAGCTCGGCGCCAGCTCCGACACCGACCTCTGCCTGATCGCCCATCTGGGCCGAATGTGGCACGCCGCGCGCGCCCAACTGTGGTTTGATCGAGACTATTTGATCTCCCAACTGTGGCGTGTTTTGTAATATGATTGCCCAAACTATGGCTGTTGTGATCGCCGAACTCGGCCTCTATTTTGGGGCAGGAAGATAAACTTTTAAAAATTATTCGCCGTTATGTTTTTTGGGTCGCCGAACGGCTAGTAAAATCGCCCCCCCTGGTTTTGGTGCGGGGCGGCGTTATCGCTAAAAATCGCCGAACTGAAACCTGGGGGGCCTAACGGCGGGAGATGCCCTTAGGACAGACATACCCGGATGGTCCATATTTCCATCCAACTAATCCTATTTAGGAAGGATTTAATTTAATTTGTACATACGATGATTTCTTAATTATAACACTATTTAAGTCTAGACCTTTATAAAAAAAAAACTTCTCACCACATTGTTCGCATGTGCGCCTCCACCCTCTATAGGCCCACGTGTAAAGGCAACGCTCCATCAGCCCTTTTTTCCAAAAAAAAAAAGTTAGCACAGCCCCACGGTAGGACTGTTCACGAATTACCGGGGATACCGTGTCCTACTCGGCTGCTCGAATACTACAAGGAAATCAAACGAGCAGACCACCTAGAGGCATGCTACCGTGTTCCTATAGTATCTTCCTTATCTTCCGTTTCACCTATAGATATCGATACCGCGTCCTTTAGAGGAATCAACATGGGGCTTTCGCTCAGCAAGACGCCCGGCGGTGACACTTCTCCTTCGCCCTGCTGGCCGGACCTGCCGCAAGAGATCATCGGCCTTGTCCTCTCCCGTCTTGCCTCCCATGACGACCGTCTCAGCTTCGCTGCTGTGTGCACCCAATGGCGTCTCGTCACGGAACAACATCGCACGCTGCTGCCGCCATCTATTCCGTACATCAACATTGGTGAAGGCGCTTACCTGAGCATTGTCGACGGGAAGGTGCGCCGTTTTGCCACGCCGAGTGATCGCCTTCTCGATGCTTCCTTCGGTAGCTGGCTCCTCGACGAGTATGAGGGCTCCATAGGATGCCTGTTGGGATTCCCTACATGATCGATCACATGAAACTAGACGAATACACACGCACAAAAAATTTTTTGCCAAGGGCGCTTGTCGCACCCGTGTTTTTTCTCTATATTTCTCAACTTTCTTGGTACAATCTTGTCTTACAGTACACACGTATATAAAGGACCAAACCAAGCTAGCTTACCGACTAATACTACTACTAGAAACCTACTCGTACTCCAACTCAACTATGACCAGCACAATCCATGTACTTGGAAACCTTACACAATCTCTACTATATAATTTGTCTTACCGTGATGATGGTTGGTTGGTACGTCGTCTCGCATGGTCTGCCTTCGCTCGCTCGCCCTCATCGACCATCTGGGCCCAAGCCCAATAAACCCCGCAATCCCGTGTGTTGATCCTGCGAGAAACCTACCACGTTTCCCCCAAAGCCCGCGAGGACACAGGCTGGACGCCGCCGCCTCCCCCGAAAACATACAAGCCCTCTCTCCCCGAACAACAAACCCTAGCGCCGCCGCTCGCCGGCGATGGAGGCGCCGGACGAGGAGGCCGGACTGGGGCTCCCGGAGGAAGAGCGGATTCTGGAGGTCACCATCATCTCCGCGCAGGGGCTGAAGCACCCCTCTGGGCTTCGGCGGCGGCTTCAGGCGTACGCCGTGGCGTGGGTTCATACCGCGCACAGACTCCAGCCACAGCCTGACCGCTCCGGCGGCCTTCAACCGGCGTGGCACGAGCGGTTCATCTTCCGCGTGCACAAAGCCGCGCCGCCGAGGATTCCTGTGCCGCCGTGACCGTGTAGATCTACGCCTCACCCAACGGGGCCTGGCACATCGGCGGGGACGCCCTGATCGGATCAGCGCGGTTCCTCCTCGGCGACAACTACCTCCTATACCGGCCTGTTGGGTCTCCAGCCATGTTCGCGGTTGGGATCCGCCGCCCTCTGGTCGCGTCCACAGTCTCCTCAACGTGGCTGCAAGCCTGGTTTCTCGCCTCCGTCTCCGGCCGCCTCCCACGCCCTCAGCCTCTCCCTGCCGTCTCGTCAGCGGCCTCCCCTGCCGTCGCCGTCAGCAGTCTCTCCACGGCGCCCATCTCAGGCCGCGTGCTGCGCGTCCTCAACCGCGCGCATCCAACACCCCCACCATCTCCTAAGGTGCTCACGCCCAAGAAGCCGCAGGAAATGCTACGAAGACATTGGTACGCTGCAGGGATCCACCATCATGGTAAGTACTTATTTTGTTGGGAAACGGATTTTGATTTATTATGATTGATTTGTGTGTTTTTCCCCCTCCATTTTTGCTGCATCTGGTGCAACCGTAGACATGGGGAGGCATGAGATTTGTACAGCTATTTTCTCTCTCAATTTAACTTCACTCTGCATGTTGCAGTTATTCAGGGACTGGAGTACTCAATTTTTTT
This sequence comes from Alopecurus myosuroides, assembly GCA_028641055.1. NCBI lineage: Eukaryota > Viridiplantae > Streptophyta > Magnoliopsida > Poales > Poaceae > Alopecurus > Alopecurus myosuroides. The sequence continues at coordinate 625,992,195 of CM054057.1, forward strand.
TTTCTGTGTTGCCCTTTCACAGACATCATTGGAGAAAAACTATCTGCCTAAAATGATTGTCTCCGAGGATCTCGTGATACCTCCTTGACCTTGCTAATATGACTGTGTAGTGTGTACAAGTAAGAATTAAGCCAACAATATCTTACCACAAGAACCACTTCTCTGGTGATCCTTTATAGCATCACTAACTCGGAGTGCTAAACATGCATTTTGCCATCCTGCTATTCAGCTGCCCATAGCTACTAAAGATGAAGAGCTATTGCATGATAGTGACAATCTCACCCCGTTAAACCAGAAGGTATAAGGACAAAAGAAGGATCAACCAACAAAGGCATGTCTTGGCCGGTCAAAACACAGTACATTTCTCCATTCAGTATTGATGCAGCCAAAATGGAAATGCCAACCGATTCTTCTGTAAATATAGTCATTGACTTGGTGTTGGATTACTTTATATACACTAGAAGGTAATTTGGCCATTCCAGTCTATTAATGAAAAGCAAGCAGAAAGAATGTGAGAATTGCTGGAGAGGAATGGTAATGTCCTGGAAAATTTAATGGTAGGTATGATTTTTTTTTGTACTTTGCATATTCTTCAATTTCTGAAGGGCTGTGTAATTCTGGTGCAGACAATGAAATGATTACGTGCTCGTGTATACCAGACAGAATTAGATCAAAGCCGTCTTAGAATACTTTAGAGCAGCTAAATCAAACCCTGACCAATAGGCTAAATGCGGGATGGAACCAGATTTTCCTCCTTCTGGTACATGATTTCTCTAGGTATGAATTTTCAGATGTTACTTTATTCCATGCATTTGTCATTCTTTTTGTCCTCCATTTTTGCTGCATCTTGGCTGATGTGTCCTAGACCAGTCAGTTAATTGTAATATGTTATTTTCCACTTCACTTTTCCTATCTATGTTACGAAAAGAACCGGTTACTTTACTACGAGCTATATTCTAATCAGCGTCCCCATAACTTATTATTGTTGGAAATATGATGTTCTCCTATAGTATATGACGTAATATCTTCTGCCAGCTACACTTCTAAGTATTTTTACTATAAGGCATGTAAATCACTTCTAAAACTGAACTAGCCAGTTAATATTAAATCACTTCTAAAACTGAATTGTCCAACAGAGGAGCCTGGTGGCCAGTTCCCTCAAGATATTATTCTTCATGCTATAACTATTATTATTTTTCTCTCGCTGAACATTGTTTTCTTTCTGTATGGAACAACAACTTTAAAAGACAGTTTTCTTATCAAAATTATGTGTATATGGAGCAACAACTATAACCACCCGATAATGTTGGACTGTTAGTAGTTCATGAGATCTTAAAAGACAACATGTTATTATTACAAAGCTGGTATATTTATTTGTGGTTCTTCCAAAGCATACATTAGCATCTGATTACTTTTGTTTATGTATACAAGTGCATGTTAGTGCAAATGTGTTTTTAATAATTGTTCATGCAACGTTCAGTTCATTTACTTGACTACTTTGTGCCTAGATGGAAAATGAGTTGTTTATGAAACTACCGTTCAAGTTCAGAGACTATCAAGTACTCGATAGCCTTCTATAATATTTGGCCTTCGGAGAACTGAACAAGCATTATAAATAAGGGTAATGTAGCAATCTACAGATTATTATGTTACCCACACTATCCTCATTATTTTGTTCTTAAATAATTCAGCAACTTTTGAGATAACTGTACACAAAAAATTGTTCGCTGAATTAGAAATGATCCAGCCCTCAGTATTTAGCACTATATTTATCCTCAATGTTTGACAATTGAGAATGTTTTCTTACTTCTGAAGCATCTCAAATAAGTACCACTATCGCCGTGGTATATTTCATTATATTCTTGAAGATATTTCAGTACTCATATAATAGACTTTATGCTCTATCAAGAGATGACTGCTTTCATGACCATTAAGTTTTTCAGAGCAAATTTAGGATTATATCGATTACAAGGCACTAGAGGCCAGATTTGAGGGTCCTTTCCATGGATGGATGGCGACAATGACTATACATGTTTGGTACTCTCCCCAAGGTTGACTATGTTGGATCTAGCAGATTGGAAGATAAGATCAGAGCGACGCAAGCTCGGTGGCGCCGTCCTCAACAGGTGAGTGTTTGTGGTGTGGGAGTATGGGGTTGGTTCCACGGTCGGTAGTGCCGATGGGTGGTGGGAACTGTGCGAGTGCACATCTATATAATTGCGATACTGAAAATGTTAGAACGAACGGAGGGGCAGAGTTCTATACAGTCTTAGTACAATTTACCTGCGATGTTGTATGAGATCATTGTAATTTGTTTTATTTCACCATTGAATATGTGTTCTACATTTTGACATTTGGAAATTCTGAAATATTAAATATTATAAATCATTTTCAAATGTACGACGATTCAATGAACTTGAGGGGAATGTGGTGATTGCACTATAAGGGAAGCAAACCTAGGCTGATATTTATTGCAGCGAAATCATAAGCCACATGCGAGTGCACACTCATTTAAATTATGACGATATTGTGATCAATGTATTAATATATATTTATTTTTATCCCGTGGCATGTATTCTCATAAGTGTATGTGTTCCTATATATAGCGTGACAGATATACTATATTCGGTCACTTATTTGTTGGTTTTAACAGTTTCTCTCTCACTATTGTGTATTGTCTGGTTGTTTTCTAGATTTTCTTGTAGTAAAGTATTGCAACATGAATTCATTAAAAACCACTCTGCATCTTACAACGCAGAAAAGTATAAGGCACCATAAATTTTGATGTGCATATCATTTTACACATGTGGAGACGATAGCAACATGAGACCGTAGCAACGCACGGGCATTCAACTAGTACTACTTAGAAACCTTACACAATACTACTTGGACTAGGACTACTTGATATTTCCTAATTAGACTCCACGTAGGAAAGATTATTGCTAACAATCTCCTCCTAATCTTGACTAGTCATCTCCTCGTGCTCCTCCTGATCTTGAATCCTGGCAGATTCACGACGACTCCTCTCGTCGAGACTCCTTTGTCTGCGCGCACGTTTCTCACTGGAGTTCCTCGACTGTGATGTCTCACATCTTCGCTCCTTGGAGATACACCTTTCACCGTTATGTCCGTACATTAAGTATGACCACGCAGGAAACATGCAGTGCACCTCGCCCTGCTATGCTTTGCCACCGCCATTGCTTGGCCCCTGCCATGCACTCGGTTCGCACCTCTTGTGCCACCGCCATTGCTAGGCATCCTCGCACTCGGTTCGCACCATACTTCTCTGTACTTGCTTCCAGTAGCCTTCTACTAGTCGCACACCTCCTCGCTTTACGGTAGCTCTTCTTACCACCGTCCGCCTTCGGCATGCACCGAATAACACTGGCCGCAACCAGGACGCTCCACGAGGACATGGACACAACTCACGGAATACACCGTGCACACCTCAACTGTGACGCGCTTCAACTGCAACGGATCCTCACTGAAACGAGCACTTGGAAACAACGACGACTTACTGACACGACGCCGACCACACATGCAACCATGCACACACTTCGACTCATCTAACACCCGATTGACGATCTTGACGAAACTCCGGGCACCACACCTCGGCACCACCGTCGCATCAACAATCATCCACCTTCACCGCCTTGCCGACGGCAACTCCCCGCCGTCTCCTCCGTGTCGCTCCATCGAACGACGATCGCCCGCCCCGAGGCGCTAGTACGGGTCGCCTCCACTACACCACGACACTGCATTTCCTACGAACAAGTTAGTAGGGAAAAGGGCTTGCACCGACATAAAGTCAGTCGGGATCGAGTATTGCCGACCGACATTGTCTGTCACCGTAAGCCTAGTCGGCAATGGACTTTCCGACCGACATATTTTCGCCGACAGATCCTCTAACGGCGATTAACTTTTTTTCCCGACCGACGTTTTTTTTACCGACCGACTTTTCTTTTCCGACCAACATTTTACACCGACTGACTATCTGTCGTTGTCTTCTTTGCCGACTAACTTTTGATTGGCCCTGCCACGAGCCTTTCCCGACCAACTATCTGACGTTGGTCGTTTTGCCGACCAACTGTTCAACAGTGTGTCTGTTTACTGACCAACAATTAGCTTGTGTGTTGTTTTAGCATTTGCCTTGCCAATATAATAAGTAAAACTCATATTTGATGACAATGACATCAAGCATAGTATAAATCAGGGCATGTTGTACAACCAGAACGACACTACAGTATGACAATATTATAGCATGCTCCATTACAAAAAGTAGTGTACAATCAGGGCATGTTGTACAACCAGAACGACACTACAGTATGTCCAATGATTATAGGATGCTCAATTACAAAAAGTATTCAGTTTACAATGCTTAGATAACTCTACAAAATGATTGTTCTAAGATTCATAATTTTGTCCATTAAACAAAATACTCGGTTGCCACAAACGCCGGCTTCTCGGTTCGTCATCATCTTGCATGTATTTCCTGCCAAGGGTAAGCATGTCTCCATTACATTCATAGACAGTGGCACTAAAAATTTGAAGCAAACTGAAAGTTGTACAAATCTACACTACTATTAAACGAGCAAAATGTTTCTTTCCTAAGGCCACCCCGTTAAGTGTACACAGCCTAATTAGTACCACCCGATTATTCCACCAAATCACGTTTAACAGTCAGGATTAGTCTAATCTAATACCACGGCTGTACTTAGCAATTAACGTTGGCGGACGAAACTCTGCCGGACGAAAATTTCCGCACCTCGCAGCCCTCCCCCGAATTGGAAAAGGAAATAAATAGTATGTCTATCCCGCAGATTTCGGCAATCGCCTCATCTATTACTTGCAAGATCTAGATCATCTTTCTATATGGTACAGTAGCGAGAGATGACATGGGATGGACACTAGAAGAGGCGGGGAAAAATATTTGTTTTGAACTGATGGAAGTACCCACCATGCTCTTAAAAGGTTTGCTGAGATAAAAGGCCAAGTTGAGGTATAGTTAACCCAGTAGTTTTAGAGAATTCTCTATTTGACCTTTTATATGTAAGTAACAGAAACTACTTGGAGGGGATGAACATGGTCATGTCAATCCTGTAATGTTCTTCATTTCCAATTTCCAGGTTTCAAAGGAGAGGTAGTAGAAAAAGATACTGGGAAGAGCATTGCAATGTTAAGTGGTGCTGTTCCAATCATTCGGATCATAGAGTGTTGCAAGTATTTTCAGTTAACAAGAATTTTCTGTCATTGGACTGCATGATTTTATAATTTGGAGTGATCGTTAATACCAGGTAATTGCTCAAACAGTAATTGAACTGAAAGACAAGAAGCTAAGAATTGAAAAAAAAAAACATAGCACTGCCCTGTACAGTGCGAGACAATTTTCGGTTCCAAAAACTCAATGTCACAGTATGTTGGCCTTCTATAAATGATGGGAAATTAAGGAAATTCTGTAAACATACACACGTCTCTTTCGAATTTAGCAAGGTGTCGCAGTTCCTTAAATATACAGCTCATTGGAATTTCTTTATGTCCGTGACGACAGCAGCAAGATAAGCCTCAATACAAAGCTTCGCTATAGTATTATGTTCATTGGGAAAAATAGCAGCAAAGAGTCTAAGACAGATACCTTGGTTCTGTGCCACGATGCGCAGATAATATAAAAATCCATGCTACCATGCTAGTGTCTACACAAGACGAACAGATTGCAACTTTGAGGTTTCGGTTACAAGACGAACAAAGTTGCAAGACAGATATGTGTAGTTACCAGTTACTAAAGGCATTAAACAAGGCATAATGTTTTTTATTATACCAACCAGCAACAAAGAAATGCGTGAAAGGAGGTGAAACAAGCAATGCATGTGATGAGTGAAGGAGAAGTGTTGACCACTATAACTAAAATTGATAAATGCATACACGCCAATGGTCACAATAATAGTAAAATCTTTTGCTTGAATCAACAGGAGCAGCGATCTGTAGCTTACAGTTACTGGCGGCGAGATGAGGAAGATGTCCCCTGCCTGTATGGCCTCATCTAGCAAAATGACCACAGCATCTCACATCAAATTAACAAATACGAGCTAAGTGGAGAGAACACACATTGTTTGTGATTACCTTGCTAGCTGGCCATGCAATGGACAATTTGACAGCATCCCTAACATAGCACAAACCATCATATTGATAAGGCAGTACAACATCCTTGTTGATCGGAACATTGATAATAACCTCATAAGTATCTGGTCCTAGCGGTTCCCCGCCTACAGTAGTGTATGGGTCAACTGAGATAATTGTTGCCTTAGCAACCGGAGTTCAGGACCAGTCCATGCATAGAGTAACACATCCATACCAAATCTGAAAATGACTATTTTAGAAACATGGAAACATAATTAGATTTAAGTATATGTCAACGATGAGAATATTACGAGGCTTTCGTCTTGCTGGGCGGCTGAGGAGCTTTTTGCAGGAGCAGTTCCAACAACTTTTCTACGAATGTAGATCTCTTCACCATCCTCTTCTTCACCATCACCTTCTTCACCATTGTTATCTTTGTCAGAATCAACTCTTGACATCTGTGGATAGACTTATTACACCAACACACAAGGAAACATTAATGCAATGAAATAAATTTGGAAATGGTGCATTACTTGCCGAGAATTAGAACCATGATTAGAGCTAGGAGGTTCCAGATTACGCCCTCCATGTGTAGATAACAAATGGTTTATTTGTTCCTGCATCTGTTGCATCTTCTCCTCCATCATGTTCATGCGATTTCAGCCTGTCGACGTCCCTCCATTTCAACCAGAACCCTTGTGCTCATTTTACCCCGTGTACCCGGTGTGTGTAGATCTTGAGGTGTTGCCACTAGACCTAATACACGGACATAGCCCCTTGGCTCCTTCATTCCACATACATGTGCAAATAGATCACCTTCCTCAATAGTTTTTTCTTTCAGCTCAGGCTGCTGCTCAGCTTTGTCTATGAGTTTTTTCTGCAAAATTTATTGCATCTTGCTATGTAAATTCCACTTGTACAGTATCCGAGTAATACAGGAATACAGAAAATGCATTACTAAAAATACTTACAATTGCATTACTAAAAATACTTACTGAAAATGCATTTACTTTGTTGAGGGAGAAACTAAATGTGCTGGAAGCTACATACTTTTCTCTTTTTGGCGGGTTTACTTGCTTCGATAGTTTGCTGCAAAGCAGCACTTTTTTCGCGTAGCACTGCCAGCCGTGTCTCATTTTCTTGTAACCTCTTATTTCTCATCAGTTCATACTCTACTTCCTCCAGCTGTTCCATGGTGACACCACCATCATTATCCTTTCCTCTTGCGCTTTCCATTTTTCCTCCTGCAAGAGACACACTATATGAGTACATCGCTGAAAATACAACACATAAGAGGATCATACGCACACTTACTTTTTCTCAATGTCACTTGATTTTAGGACTAATCCATCTATATCTGTCCTAGCAGAACCAATGCCTCCATCGGCAACATTCACACGTATGGTAGTGCATGGATGAGATAATGGCACACGTAAAACATTACGACTGTCATCTTGAGCTTCGTTTATCTCATACTGTGATGGCATAACAACACTAGACCACTCAGGATTAGTGGGATCTTCAACATAGTAAACCTGAGTTGCTTGTGTGGCTAAAATGAAGGGCTCATCTGATATTTTCTCACCAGTATTGAATAGATGCTTGAAATTTACAGAGGTGATCCCAAATTGATCAGTCCGTACCCATTTGTCTTCTACACGATTATCAACCCAGTCACATTTGAATAACACTATTTTTTCTTCATGTTGATAATTTAGCTCAAGAATTTCCTTTATAATGCCATAATATGCCTTCTTTCTTACACTAATATTGCCACCTTTTTCAATGGATGTGGTTTGTGCAACAAGAGCTACTCCACTACTCTGAACCGGACGACCCTCATCATATGATTGTGTGTGATAATCTATCCCATTTATATTGTAGCTACTATAAGTCACAGCGACCATGTTTACCTCTTTAGCTAATATTTTTATCTCATGTGGTGCATCATCACCCATTTCTGCCAGCTGTGATTTAAACCACTCATGAAATGTCTCATAATGCACACGCTTGACTTCTCGATGACTGCGAAGACCAATAGAAGAAAGGTACTCCATATGCTTGCTGCATAAGTTATATTTATCACTCGACAAGGAATAAATAAAAAAACTTAATAACACTAAGATAGGGATATCTTACTCTAAGTATGGTTCTATGTTTTCATAGTTGAATAAGACATATCGGTGGGCTTGCAACCAAGTTTTGGTATCTAACATCACAATGCGCTTGCCAGCCAGCCCTCTACCAATGTTCCGAAAGAAAGAAGGTGCACCATCATCTAAACCTCCATCATTCCTAGCTATGTTCAACTGATTATCGCCATCTAAATAGTGTGAGCAAAAGGTCAAGCTCTCATCAAACAAATATCCCTCCGCAATTGATCCTTCCACATGACTTCTAGTGTGGACATGTCCCTTAAGCTTTCCTACATACCTACAATTACGCAAACTACGCATAAGTTCACTTATAAAATTTATTGTTGTCCTAATATAGAAATACTACACAATACCTCTCTGTAGCCCACATGCTACGAAAATGTACAGGACCAGCTATCATTGCTTGGGCAGGAAGATGAACCATCAAGTGCACCATACTATCGAAAAAAGAAGGGAGGAATATAGCCTCAAGAAGGCTCAAGGTCTCAGCTATTTCAGCCCCTAATCTTTGCATGTCACTTATGCAAATAACCGGTGAGTACATTTGCTTGAAAAATCTGCTCACACGAATCAGAACTGCACTCACTCTTTCTGGTAATGTATGTCTCACAGCAAGTGGCATCAAGTCTTGCAAAAGGACATGGTTATCATGGCTCTTTAACCCAGTTATCTTTCTCTCTTTGACATGCACATTGCGACGTATGTCAGATGCATAACCATTAGGAAAGATGGCACTTTTAAATACTTTGCAAAGTGTCCTTTGTTGATCAGGTTCCATTGCATAAGGTGCTGGAGGAAAATAGACTTCGTCATCGTTAATATCAATAGGTTGAAGGTCCTCTCTAATATGGAGTTCTTCAAGGTCATATCGTGAATTAATATTATCCTTGGTTTTTCCATTGACAGCCAACAACGTGTTAATTATGTTATCAAACACGTTTTTCTCTATGTGCATGATATCAAAGTTATGATGCATTTTCAAATCCTTCCAATATGGTAGCCTAAACCAAATAGACTTCCTTTTCCATATGATCAAGGGTTCACCTTTCTTGCGTTTCTTAGTTCTAGGTTTCTTTGTTTTAGGGTCCTTCCCAAACTTTGTTTCAATATCCTTTGTCAGCTCGAAGATTTGCCTACCAGAAAGTGGAACAGGTGCTGTCCCACGCTCTATGTTACCAAATGTGCGTGTATCAAACCTCAAGTGGTGATCTTCACTTAAGAACCTACGATGTCCCATATAGCAAGTTTTGCTGCCATTTTTTAGCCTAACAGAATGTATGTCAAAGTGGCATTCAGGGCACGCTCCTTCTCCAGAGGTAGTACATGCATACACACATCCAAGACCCGGAAAATCTGCTATTACGCATATGATGGCAGCTTTCAAATAAAAAAAATCCCCCGTTGTAGAGTCATACGTCCTAACACCATTAACAAACATATCTACCATATCATCCACCAGGGGCTCAAAGTAGACATCAATATCACTACCAGGAGCATTTCGCCCAGGAATCAACAAGGAGAGTATAAAATTTGCTTGCTTCATAATCATCTCGGGTGGGAAGTTATACGGAATCAATAAGGCTGGCCAAATGCTATAGCTGAGATTCATGGACCTGAATGGATTAAAACCATCTGTAGATAGTGCAAGCCTAATATTTCTGCTGTCTTTTGCAAAATCTGGGTTTTTTCTATCAAAGTCCTTCCAAAGTTCAGAATCTGCCGGATGCCTAAGCAAACCATCATCTATGAGCCCTTCTGCATGCCATCTTGTGAGACCCGCAGTTCTAGAGCATAAAAACAACCTTTGAAGCCTTTTCTTAATTGGGAAGTAGCGAAGAACCTTCTTAGGAACCTTGTGGATACGTTTCCCGTCTGCACTCTTCCTTTCAGATTTCCATCGTGAAGAGTTGCATTCTGGGCAAGAATTGGCATCAGTGTTTTCCTTCCTAAACAGGACGCAATCATTTTCACATGCATGGATATTAATATACCCAAGACCTAGACACTTGACTAGTTTTTTGGCTTCATGGAAGTTCTTGGGTGTTTTGGTCATAGGGTAAGCATCATTGAGTAGTTCTAACAACAGATTAAAACTCTTGTCAGACCATCCTACGAGCATTTTGGTGTGAAGAAGTCTCACTAGGAAACGAAGTTTTGAGAAATTCTTACAGCCAGGATATAGCTCTTCTCTAGAATCAGCTTCTAGCTTGCTAAGTGATTCTAAGACAGAATCGTCCTCATCTGAACCGCAATCATATTCTAGATCTCCCCTTCTATCTAAACCAGCAGCTAGGTCTCTTAGCAAGTCAGATATATCGTCGCCCTCATCCCTATCATGTCCCTCATCAAGATTTGGAGGAATCGTAGAAGAAGAGTCACTCTCTCCATGAAACAGCCACTGTTTACATCCTTCTATAAATCCCTCGCATATTAGGTGCTCACGGACTTTAGATTCTTCCCTCCAGTACGAGTTCACACATTTTTTACAAGGGCATAAGATTTTGTTCTCAACCGATGATGTACTAAATGCGTAGCCTAGAAATCTGGCCAGCCCTTGTAAGTACTCCTCCGTATGCCTACATGCAAGCGTACATATGCAATCATGTTATATATATTTCAAGAGGTTCCAACTTCTAAAAGTATTCAAATATGTCGTATTAAATTATACCTAGGCGCATCCATCCAACTTTTGTCCATGATAGCTGGACACTAATCCTGACACAATAATATCATGACCAGAAGTACCAGAAGTATAGTAAATAAGTATCATCGTGGTTCAAAAAGAAAAATATAATAATAATGAAACCATCTGTACACCAGTACACCAAACAGATCAAAGTGGCAAACAATGATAGAGATATTTGCGAAAGGAAGTACTAGGTCGACTCACCAACTGGTGCGGGAGACAGTGACAAGCAAGGAGGGAGGGTTTCTGCGCACACTTCCCAACCTTCTCAACGATCACCTACATTAAATAAATTGTTTTATAGATTCAGGAATAGAAGATAGATTGACAGCCTAACCTTTTCCATCAACAACTAGACATCACAATCAGTCAATGTTACACATAACTAATCTATGGAGAAACTCAGTTAAGCATATAATATCCTTAACTCACTCAAATTTAAGTACGAATAAAGTTTTATCATTACAGGACAGATCACTTAATATTTTCATTATTATTCTGCACGAAATCTTGCAAACAAACAGAGTTATACTATCAGAAAAATATTCTCCACAACTTTTATGTTCAGCCCATGATTTAATTCGAAAGTTAAAAAGGCCTCAGGTTGCAAAGAAAAACACTGCACGCAGAAAAGTTCAGTTCTGGACTGAATATTAAACTGGTCGTTGTGAGCAAACCGTCCGACCAAATTGCGCAAATGAACATTCTACGGAAAGCCTGAAACATGCTCTACAACTTCCGTTCAGATTTCAACTCAAAATTATGGACTGATCAACGCAGAATTTAACTCAAAGATTAGAGTACATGACATAAACTGCAGTACTTGCTCTAGCTGAATCGGTTCATAATAATAAGTGTTTAGACTAGAGAAATTTTATCCAGCACATACATATGACTCACGATTTGACCCAAGGAGTAAGGTACTACTCTAATTCCTGGAGTGGCCGACCAAACTAATTTATACAACAATCACAGGATCTACTATAATACTCTCTCCTAATAAAATAAGCAAAGCTATAACCGTGCACCCACTAGGGAAAAGAACTGAACCTATGGAGCAGATCAAGTTCCTAAAACTCTGAAGGAGGCTCTGCCAAAACACGCACACTGTTCTTAGTATTCTAGTCATCCAACATCGAGGTGTTCCTAGTATTCTAGTCATCCAACATCGAGGTGCACATCGATCAAACCCCTAGAATAGGCCACAGATATGAACTAGAACCGTTTGACCAAAATGGACAAAATTAGTACATTGGGCATAAATTCAGTATTTTTTAGCACTGAACTATACGTGTTCCTCATAGGAGAAAAATTAAAAAGGGAAAAACTGCAAGACTCACTGTTGGCGCAGAGGGGGCGTCGCTGGTTGCTGCTTCTGCGAGCTCAAAACGCTGATGAGGGTGTCGCCGCCGGAAATAGGGAGCTGCCGCCGGAGACGAGCGCCGCCGCAGGAAAGAGGAATCCGCCGCCGTCGCCGGGAAGAGCTTTCCACCGCTAGGAAGAGGGAGCCGTCGTCGCCGCCGCCGCCGCCTGAGAGAGGAAGCACCGCCGCAGGGAAGATGGAGCCACCACAACCGGAGAGAGGGAGCTCGAGGATGGTTGCACGAGGGGCACAACTCGCGGGAGCTTCGGCACCGGCCGGAGAGCCACTGCTGCAGGGAAGAGGGAGCGGCGGCCGCCGCCGGAGAGAAGGAGCACCGCCGCAGGGAAGATGGAGCTACCACCGCGGGAGAGAGGGAGGTCGAGGATGGTTGCACGAGGGGCACAACTCGCCGGAGCTCCGCCACCGGCCGGACAGCCTCCGCCGGACGGAGAGATTGCCAATGGAGAGGCTAGGGTTCGAGCATACGTGCAGGTTGTTTGACGGTTTGATTTGGGTAGTGTGTGATTTGGGGATTTTACTGTACAGAGTATCGGAGTACAGAGCGGCTGTCTCGCACGCGCCAAGATGTGGAATTTTTCGCGGGTTGGGCCAAATTATTGGCGCTAACTTTTCCTTCTCGCGCGTCGGACGCGTCTCCGCACGCGCTACCGGCCCATTTAGACACAGTTTGTGGGTCGGTAATGCTTGCCGACCGATGATGAGACGAGCATAAGACAATTACCGACCAACCGCGAGATAGGATATTCGGGAAGAATCGCCGACCGATCATCTAATGTTGTAAATACTTTTTACCGACCCACAATCAGCCACGAGCTTTTCCGACCGACTATGTATCGCCAAATATGACTTTTTCCGACACACGTCCGTAGGTAATGCAGTGTCGTGGTGTAGTGCTCCCCGGGGCAAGCGGGGTTTCAAATCCTCGACCTCGCTCTGATACCAATTGTTGGGATTCCCTACATGATCGATCACATGAAACTAGACGAACACACACGTACAAAAAAATTTTTTGCCAAGGGCGCTTGTCGCACCCGTGTTTTTTCTCTTTATTTTTCAACTTTCTTGGTACAATCTTGTCTTACAGTACACACGTATATAAAGGACCAAACCAAGCTAGCTTACCGACTAATACTACTACTAGAAACCTACTCGTACTCCAACTCAACTATGACCAGCACAACCCATGTACTTGGAAACCTTACACAATACTACTTGGAAACCTTACACAATACTACTTGGACTAGGACTACTTGATATTTCCTAATTAGACTCCACGTAGGAAAGATTATTGCTAACAATGCCCCCTCCACGACCCATTGTCGCCATCCACGCAGGCCATTGAAGTTCCATGCCGCTACTACTACTACGACCTGCACACCATGAACCGTTTCGCCACATCCAGGCTGCCTGGCGACTGTGGTCGTTGCGACGTTGTCTGCCCAGTAGGCAGACCGTTCTCTCTAAAAAAGATAATTGTCTTGTCACCGCATCTTGGCGTCGGGATGTTCAAAGGCGGTCCATTCAAGGCTGCACCAGTCAACTTTGCATGTTTCAGGCCAGGCTCAACGGGGTGGTCGCATCCAGCTCACAGCTGCAAATTTCATAACCATGCTATCTTGGACTCCATGCACAAGGACATTGAGTTCCACCGCGGAAAGATTTTCGCTGTTGACGGGGCGGGGCATCTATTCGTCCATGACTTGCTTCACGGAAAGGAACCTTCTCTAGGTCAATGCGAGCATGTCATCAAGGAGGGACCTGATGCAAGAATCAGCGTGAATGCAAACTACCGCCTAGTCACGTCCTTTGACAAGCAAAAATTACTAATGGTGCGGTGGAGTACACCAAATGTGATGGATGGGATCAAGATTGATCGCCACTTGATTTGTTTGCATGTATTTGAGGCAGACTATGATAACGGCCAATGGTCAGAGGTGATGGACTTGAGCGGCCAGGTGCTCTTTATTGGCACGACAGGATCAAGGGCACTTGCGGTAACAGGCTCCTCAGAGCAATATATCAAGAGATTCAAAGAAGGAAACCGCGTGTTTATTTTGGGCAACGACTTGGCCCGAGCATGGGCATGGAGGGGTTCTGCCTTTGCCGATTGCAAATGCTTAGAGTGCCGAAAGCTCGTCAATGGTATCCTAGACTATTGTGTGTATGATATGACAAGTGGAAAAACTAGCCTCGTTTCCCTAACAAAAGGGTCTAGATCAATGAAATATTTTAGGTCGGAATGGTTCTACCCCTCCCTGTAAAAACCAAAGATCCGAATAGGAACATTATTTTCCGATGAAACACATACTACCAATACATTATCCATTTATGTACTAATAAACAGTATTTCACTGTATGTTTAATTATATATGTCTTTTACTTTTGAACAATGTTACTATACTGTTTTAAACGAGCCCCAAAAAAGCAGAGGTATATAACACCTTTGGTGTGTCTAGATCTCAGTCGACTGAGATTTAATTAGATCTCAGTCGGCTGACATCAGCCTTGTTGATTTCCGGTGATTTCCGTTGGTTCTGATCAATTGATTGGCTGACCTGACCATATGCACGTGTTTGTTCTCTTTTAAGATGAACGAGGCCTCTTTGTGTTTGTTAGTTTGTTGGGCCTTCTTTTCTATGGGCTTTTTCTAAGTACAGTGTTGAATAGGGCTGTGGAATTCTCACTTGTGTCTTAGTATCCCATGATCTCCTGTGACCTTTAGGCTTTAACATGTGTTTCGATGGCCACTCTCAAAAAAAAAAGAATGTATTTCGATGGCCGACACAGTAAAACATAGTTGGTATTACAAAAGAATGAACAAACAATTCAACTTAAAATAATTCCCGTTTATACTCTGTTTGTGCATGATACGTGGCTAAACACACAGGTACACTCCTTGCAAGTGAAGAAATCTCAATTGTAGCCTATGTGCAATTAGAAATATCTTAGTCCCAGCACATGGACAACTGGGAAGTCTCAATCTCAACTCATGTCTAGCTGAAAAAATCTCAGTTATAACCCATGTGCAACTGAAAAATCTCGGGTACAATCCGTGTGTAACTAGAAAATCTCAGTTGCAAACTATATGCAACTGGAATTGTCTCACTTGCAACAGATGTTTAACTGAAAAACTGTCATTTGCAACTGATGTGCAACTGGGGAAATCTCATTTGCACCCCATACATAACTCGATTGCAAACCATGTACAATTAGAAACTCTCGGTTGCAATTGGAAAATTTCAGTTGCAACCCATATGCAACTGGAAAAACTATTTGTTGCAACCCTTGTACAATTGGGTAAGTCTCACTTGTATCACATGTTTAATTGAAAAAATGTTAGTTGCGACCTAAGTGCAACCGGCGAAATCTCATTTACAACCAGTGTGCATATCAAACAAAATAAGTTACAACTCATGTGTAATTGGAAAATCTCAGTTGCAACCCATATGCAATTCGAGAAGTCTCAGTTGCAACCCATGTGTAACTAAAGAAAACTTAGTTGCAACCCATATGCAACTAGGAAATTCTCACTTGCAAGCCATGGTTAACTGAAAAAGTGTCAGTTGCAACTTACGTGCAAGTAGTAAAATTTCATTTGCAACTCGTGTGTAACTCAAAATGCAAAAACATGTACAACGGGAAACTCCGGGTTGCAAGTTGCAACCCATTTGTAACTTAAAACTCTCCGTTGCAAGTCATATACAACTAGAAATTTTGTTAGATGCAATCCATATGCAACTCCCTAGTCGGCACATGATCTCAGGCTATAGAGCTTAATTGAGATTAAAACCACAAAACAAACATGCGTTTTCAAAATTCTCTAAATATCAAAACACACGTGTACATCTACACCATAATGAAGAATAAAAAGTCAAAGCCTATGTTCTCTCTTGCCGGAGTATGGATTATTAGTTATATTCGGAGTGTGGATTATTAGTCATAAATGCAGTTGTATGATGGTCTATGAATCTTGTTGTAATACCCGCATGAATCATATAGTAATCTTTATGTCTTGCATATGCACTACGGTGCAGCCTCCATTCTGTCAATTGTCCAGCTGTAATTTGTTCACCACACATGTTATTTATCTTTCACGTAGAGACAACACTAGTGAACTGTGGACCCCAGTCCATTTTCCTCATACTGATAATACACACACTGCTTCTACTGTTTTCGCACTGCTGCTACTATTTTCATAATGTTCACATATTGTTTTCCACACTATATCTTTAACCTCTTTGTGTTCAGCAAAATCGGTGAGATTGACAACCTCACTAATTCGTTGGGGGCAAAGTGATTTGATTGTGTTGTGTAGGTTCCACGTTGCCTCTGAACCAGTAGTGTGTCCTGCCATCTCAGCTGTATCAACCTTCTGAAGTTACTCTTTCCTGCTACTGGTCGATTCAACCTTGATTTCTTTTCCAAGGGAAAACTTACTGGTGTGCTCTTTATAACTTCCTCTCGTGGTCTTCCAACGAACGTGTGTCCACACGCCATTACCCTTTCACGTCGTGTTGGGTTCGACTTTGTCGTCCTGTGTTGAGCGTAGAGTCCAACTCTTGTAAACACCTATAAAAAGAGAAGAAAGGAACCAAAAAAGGTGCGATCATGGTGCACCACAAAACATCGTTTTTTCTCTCTCTCGCCTAAAGTTGTTTTGAGTTCGTATTTTCGATCTCGCTTTGCTCGTAACGATCCAAGTGAAAACCAACAAGTGGTATCAGGTCCTGGTCAAGCAAGAGGCGGTAGTCGAACGAGAGAAGATGTCGAGCGGCGGCGAAGAGGCGACGCCGAAGCACGCGCTCGTGGCGGCCGAAGGTAGCGGCCAGCCGCTCATGATGATGCCAAGGACAACCTCGGTGCCGATTCAATATCCGATGCTGAGCGAAATAAATTATCTGGTCTGGGCCACCAATATGAAGTTTATCCTCCAAAATCTCCGTGTGTGGAAAGCCATAGAACGCGAGGACGATGTCGACGACTAGGCGAACGAGGGCGCCATGGTTGAGGGGCCATGGCTGCTCTATCGCAGTCTGTACCAGATTCCATGGTGATGACTCTCGCGAATAAGAATACGGCGAGAGAAGAATTGGAAGCAATACGGGACATGCGAGTAGGCGAAGATAAGGTGAAGCGTGCCCATGCACAAGTGCTGAAGCGGCAACGTAACAAATTGGAGATGTCTCGAGGAGAAATGATAGCCAAGTATTGCGTAAAAATCATAAACTAGGTGAGCGAGATTAAATCTTTCGGCTGAAGCGTCATGAATACGGAGGTTGTCGAGAAGTTGTTATCATCGGTAACTGACAAATTCACATATATTACCGGTACGATCGAGCAGTTTAGCGACATAACAAAGATGACCATAACAGAAGCGATCGTAAGATTGAGGACGCATGAGGCAGATCAAAAGGGAAAGAAAGAGGCAAAAGACAGCGGTGAGAAGCCGTTATACTCGCACGCTGAGCTACAACCTCGAGTTGTAAAGGAGGGAAGAAGTTTGAACGCTCCAGAAGCATTAATACTGATAGCCGCGGCGGCAGCAGAGGGCACAGACGAGGGCGTTCGGAGGGTGTTGGTCGGGGCAAGGGCAATAGTGATAGTTTCGTCGACGAAAGGAGGCCACACGATATGACATATCAAAGGTGAAGTGTTTTAATTGCAACGAAACAGGTCACTTTGCAAAGGAGTGCAAGCAGCTAGATAGAAGGCTGAAAGCAAATTTGGCAAAAGAAGGAGGCGATGAAGAGGGACGTCTCTTTCCAATGGAAACATGTGAAGTAACTCTCCGTGCTCCGGATATGACGAAGAGGGTGTTTTTGAACTAGATGAAAGTGATTTCCAAGTTTCAAGCATGGTAGCCGCTGCATGCATGGTAGCCAAATCTTGTCATGGTATCTTGATAATGGGGCCATATGACCGGTTGTCGAGAGAAGTTCATGGAGTTAGATAGTAAGGTCAAATTTGGTGATGGTTTTGACGTAGAATATGGGTAAAAGGAGATGTTATGTTTGAGTGTCAAAACGGCGAGTGCCGAGTACTCACCGAACGGTATTATATACCGTGGTTGATTAATAGTATCTGGCAGCTCAATCAGTATGGGTGCAAGACGCTCGTATAGGACGGTTTTCTGACACTCTAGGGTATAGGGAGGAAGGTGCTAGAAAAGGCGAAATGCTCTTTCAATCGGTTGTATAATCTTAACATAAAGGATGCCAAGGCAGAGTGCTAGCTAGCTAAATCGACAGAAGATGTGTGGCTGCGGCACGCCATCATGTAAATTTCCATGACCTAAAGAAGCTAGCTGACAAGGTGATGGTGAACGGTATGTGTTGTCTAATTGGAAAACAACATAAGGTGGCCTTACGGCCGTGTTGAGCTTTCGTGCTGCTGCTCCCTTACACGGTGACATATGTGGACAAATTACACCAGCAACAAATTCATGGAAGTATTTTCTCCTTCTAGTGGATGACTAATCAAGGTTCATGTGGATCGTCTTGATAAGAAGCAAGGATCGTCTTGATAAGACACAAGGAACTTATGCTTTGGTCTAAGTACAGATGGCATGAGTCATTTTTGGGGAGCAGAGCTACAGTCACAGCACCTGGCCCATGATTCTAAGTATCTACAACCTTCCCTCTCGGTTGTACATGAAGCAGAAGTTCATTATGATGCCAGTGTTCATCCAAGGCACAAAACAACCCGGCAACGACATTGATGTGTATCTTAGGGAATTAGTCGATGAACTTTTGCAGTTGTGAGCCAAACCAGGTGTAAGTGTGTGGGATAAACACAAACATGAGTGATTTGACCTACGAGTGTTTCTTTTCGTAACCATCAATGATTGGCCTACTCTTAGTAACATTTCAGGACAGACGAACAAGGGATACAATACATGCACGCACTGTTTGCTTTAGACAGAAAGTATGTATCTGCATAAATGTAGAAAGAATGTGTACCCATACAACCGTCGTTTTCTTCCTCCTAGGAATTCCTTAAGGAAAAAAGGCGGAAACATGGGAAGTTAAATGATACACGGAAAATATGGGAGGACAGGGAACGTCATAAAGGACGAGATAGCATGCATCCAAGGCAGTTTCAAGGGCATGCCAGCTACGCTCTTACCAAGCAAGAGAAGGAAATATTTTTTGAAGTCCTTTTTAGTATCAAGGTCCCGTCTGGCTTTTCGTCAAATATTAAGTGAATAGAAAATATGAAAGAGAAAAAAATTCAAAGCCTAAAGTCTCATGACTGCCACGTTCTTATGACGCAATTGCTTCCAGTTTCATCACTAGTAGGAAACCGCCTTTCTATGGAAGGCTTTCTGTGGCGCACCATAGAGTGGTGCGCCATAGAAATTTAATTTTGTGGCGCACACCAAAATATGCGCCATAGAAATGTTGGATTCTGTGGCGCACGGGGGAAGGGTGCGCCACAGAACCATTGCAGGCGAGCATTTCTGTGGCGCACCCGTGCGCCATAGAATACCACATTTCCGTGGCGCACCAACCACACATGGAGCCACAGAATTTCTTTTCTCTCCACACACATCCCCCCCACCCCCCCCCCCCGCCCCGGGAACGCCTTTTCTAGTTTTTGACGGAAGAGTTGTCGGTCTAAAAAGCATCAAAAAATAAATACCTTATAGATGCACGGAGAGTTTAAGGTCTACTTTTTTTTATCAAATTTTGAAATATGAATTTCGACTTTCTGAGCAAAAGTTCGTTAAAAAAAGTAAAATGGGCATAACTTTTGCATATGATGTCGAAAAAAAATGATCAATATATTAAAAAAAACTAGAGAGAAAAAGAAATTTTAGAATCGCCAAATTCCAAAAGGAAGAAAAGTTATGGCCATTTGAAGATTTTTGACTAGAAAATAAAAAAAAATGGAAAAAAAATTATGTGGCGCACCCCTACTTGGTGCGCCATAGAATTGTTGGTTCCTGTGGCGCACCCCTACTTGGTGCGCCATAGAATTGTTGGGCAGGATTTGAAATTTGAATCCTGCCCACCAACCGTTTTTTCTCCCTCTTCTTTCTTCTTCTCTCCTTTCTCTCATTTCACTTCTCCACTTCTCCTCCACTTCTCATCTCCCGTTCTCTCCCAACTTCTCTCCTCCACCTACTACTCCACCACCTCTCCTTCTCCTCCTCCTCCACCACCACCTCTCCTCCCCCTCCTCCACCACCACCACCACCACCTCTCCTCCTCCTCCACCACCTCTCCTCCTCCACCACAACCACCACCTCTCCTCCTCCTCCTCTTCCACCACCACCTCCGGCGAGCTCCTCCTCCTCCACCACCACCTCCATCGAGCTTCTCCGCCACCACCAACTCCGGTGACCTTCCCCCACCACCTCCGGCGAGCTCCTCCTCCTCCACCACCACCTCCGGCGAGCTCCTCCTCCTCCACCAACTCCGATGACCCCCATCCTCCACCCACCACCGACCAAGCCTCCTAAGGCCACGGTCACAATGAAATCCGACGAGCTCCGGCGAAATTTCGAAATTTCGCCGAAATTCCGGCGGCCAGATCTAGATCTGGCCGGGTTTTTTTTGAAATTCAAAAAAAAAATCTGTGGCGCACCACCCCTTGGTGCGCCACAGAATTGCAAATTTCCGTGGCGCATGGCTGAAGTGCGCCACTGAATTGACATTTCTGTAGCGCACGGCCACGGTGCGCAACAGAAAAAAATTATATGGAGTGAATTCTGTGGCGCACCCCTCTGGCCCTTAGGTGCGCCACAGAATTGAAAAATGGTGCGCCACAGATAAGCATTTCTATACTAGTGCATTGAGGGGAATTCTACTGGAAAATGTTCGATTGGCCATTGTGAAGATATGTGTATTCCTCAATGCATTTTCTTAGAAGGTAATCAATCAAGAAAGTCTATCAGGGTTACAGATTGATTTGTTCCAATGTCTGTTCTCCTTCTAGTTGTTGTTCCCGCCATCCTTCTTCAATATTACGACGCACCTCCTATTTGACCTAGTCGAAGAGATTAGAATTCTCGCTCCTATGTTTCTGCACAATATGTTCCCCTTCGAGAGGTTCATGGGAGTCTTAAAGAAATATATTCGTAACCGTGCTAGGATAGAAGGAAGCATCGACAAGGGCTATGGAACAGAAGAGGTCATTGATGTTTGTGTTGACTTTCTTCCTCGCCTTAAGCTGATTGGTGTTCCCGAATCTCAGTATGAGGGGATGATGACTGGAAAAGGCACACTAGGAAGGAAAGCAAAGGTATGTAAGGACGAGCATTCTTTAACTCAAGCACAGTACACATTTGTACACAATTCCACCATGGTGGCTCCATATATCGAGAAATACGCGAATATTCTACGTTCCGAAAACATGGGGAAGGCTGACTCCTTGATTAAAGGGAAACACGAGGCGGCTTTTGGCAGTTGGTTGCAGACACATATCATGAATAACACCACTGTTGGAGATCAGTTGTACTTGTTGGCGAGGTCATCATCTTCGACTATCTGTACTTTCTAAGGGTACGAGATAAATGGGAATACATTTTGCACGATCTCGCCCAGGATAAAAACAGAACCACCCAAAACATACGAAAATGGGCACGAGGTCACATATTATGGGTACATAGAGGAGATATGGGAACTTTACTATGTACCTGCTTTTAAGGTCACTTTGTTTTGGTGCAAATGGGTCATGCTGACAGGACGGGGTATATGTGACCAAATGTACGACATGACAACAGTGGACCTGAACAATCTTGCGTACATGGACGAGCAATTCGTACAAGCCAACTATGTGGCTCAGTTTTTATATGTCAAGGACATGTCTACCAAACAGAGAAAAAGAAATTAGCAAAAGAATACATTGTCTGATGAGTCAAAACGCCACATTGTTCTTTCAGGTAAAATAATCATCGTGGGAGTAGATGAGATTAGATTATAATAAGTTTCATGAAATTCCGCCCTACATAGTGAGAACTAACCCAAGCATCATGTTAAATGATGAAGACTCTCCATGGCTACGTCGCAAAAGAAAACATAATTACTAGATAGGGATGTTGGTGATGTGTAATAATGTATTGAACTTAAGGACCTACCACAAATATGTTGCAAAACTCGGGAGCTGCATTTTTCACAAATACTAGACCATGTTATATGCACAAATAAACAATTTGTTTCCCATGAAAAGTTTTCTATGCACCTCTTTTTAAAAACACAAGTTTCTCCCGATTTAGTTGGAAACGGGTCAAATTTGAACTACATGTGCCTCGTAGTCTGCTCATGACTTTTGGAATAAATAGTTTTAGGTACACAACTACCTATTTAATTAGAGATAAACCAAGAGTTTCTCAATATTCAACCCCTAGCTATGAACGGTCATGCTGGACGTCTTCACTTTTCCTTAAATCAGCTTAGAAAATTTCAGAAAATTAAAAAAAAAAACAAAATGATGGAAGACCTTCGTGTGGTGTCATGATATATGTCCTAGTATCCACAAAAATAATAATCTTGGAATACGACAGTTGTGTTGAAAATGTGTTCACATAAATGATCTATCTCCTCCGAACATTCTAGGGTTTCGGGCCAAATGACGGGTGCTAAGGCTAAATCCATGGCATAGTTCGTTTAAATATGCCCATATTCTATACAAACATGTATCTTCGAAGCACGGACAATGTTGACAGAGAAAATTTTCCTTTTCATTTAATAAAAAAATCTATTTCCCATTTTTGGGTTTTTAGTGAAAGAACTACCATAAATATGTTGCAAAACTTGGGAGCTGCATTTTTTGAAAATACTAGACAATGTTATATGCACAAATAAGCGATTTGTTTGCCACGAAAAGGTTTTTATCCACCTCTTTTGAAAAACATAAGTTTCTGCCGATTCAGGTGGAAACTGATCAAATTTGAACTACATGTGCCTCGTAGTTTGCTCAAGAGTTTTGGAAAAATTCATTCTTAGGTACACAAATACGTATTTGATCAGAGATACACCAAGAGATTCTAAATATTCAACCCCTAGCTACGAACGGTCATGCCCATCGTCTTGACTTTCTGGTGAAACCGACTTAGAAAATTCAAAATAACCCCAAAAGATGCAAGACCTTCGTGTGGTGTCATTATATATGTCCTATTATCCTCAAAAAAATAATCAACTTGGAATATGACAGTTTTGTTGAAAATGTGTTCACATAAATGAGTTATCTCCTCCGAACATTCTAGGATTTCGGGCCAAATGATGGGTGTTATGGCCAAATTCATGGCATAGTTTGTTTAAATGTGCCCATATTACACAAACATGCATGTTGGAAGCATGGACACTATTGACAGAGATAGAATTCCTTTTCACTGAATAAAAAAACCATGTTCCATTTTACGAGTGTGAAAAATGGGCTAATAAGTGCAAATCTATTATTATTGATGAGAAATATCAAAACAAACCATAGAAATTTGATTCACCCTTAAATGTTTATAGATTAAAAGATATGCCCAAAATAGCGATTTAAATAGATCTATAAATAACATGTTAGTGCATGTTACAAAATTAAAATATTACTGGCCTAGATTAATCTACACATTATGTCGATTTTAAAAAGTTCAAGATCATCTAATTTAAAATTACATAACATAAGGTATGGATTTTTTAAATTTTCGATCTATTAGCAAACTTTTTAGGGTTATGCACGTCACCGGCTTCCTTCGATCCCCCTCTTTGGTTAGACCACCCAGTACACATGCGTCAAATATGAGGAAAGATAAAACAATGCAAAGTGGAGATAAAATATTAGGACAGGAAAACACAAATCCTTCCCCATATATAAATTGAAATTTTGTAAAAAAAATCTCATAAAGTATTATAATTCTATACTCTAAGTAGAATTTCCATAGAGTCACCTCTTGATTTGGGTACAAATTCATAACAAGTGTCAGAACTAGATGAGTTACCATCAGGATTTTCTTCAGCTGCTATAAGCCATACTCAAACCACAGAGTCAACATCGGGGACTTTAGAGGTTTGGCTATTCCAAACTTCTTTATCACAAGTTCTCAAAGTACCACTAGGAACTCTTGCCAAACGGGTCCGCGGTCCATTAAATTTGAAAGGCTACTAAATAAATATATATAATGTCATGATTCATTTTACCAATGCGTACCAATGTGGGTACCTGCATCACGTGCAAAAGGGTTTACCCTCGGCGCAAATGATTCCCCAATAGTTGTTTACAAGAATTAAGAGCCAAATGGTCTACAAGGTGACTTATTAGGGCTCTAGATTACATTGCATAGATTTTATTTATCGTTCTAGTTGTTCATGGAGCTGCACTAAACTAATAATCTTGTTCAACACCAAGTTATATTGAATAAAACAGACAACCGATAGCATTTTTCTTGTTAGTTATAGCTAGTTTAATATGACAACTTGTTTCTATTATGGTCATGTGCAATTGGCTGCTAGGCTATATGGCCATGTTCAGAAGCTTACTATAAATGAAAAGAGGACATAAACCAGAAAAGTTGCATCTTTCACTGAGAACCAATATTGTTTGCTTGTGTTTTCTTCTCGCTGGAGTTTCGCCAACACAATATTGGGTGTGATTTAAGCTTTGTAATGTTCAAAAAATTATTTTACTCCACCAGCATGGCTACACAATATGTTTACGCAATTGATAAAAGTTTCCTTTCACAAATTGACTGTAATTCCAAAGGGAAAATCTTCTCTATTGGACAAAGTACTAGTTCTAGCAGGTTGGGCTTCAACATTTGATGCATCTTGTCTGGTTGTTCCTTTCTAATTTATTATTGGCCCTACATACCTCTGACCGCCTTCAGATAAATGAGCTTCCATGTGAAGTGAATATGCCCGAGAGGCAATAATAAAGTCTTTATTATGTTATTCCTTATTTATGATAGATGTTTATTTCTCATGTTAGAATTGTATTATCGAAAATGTTTATACATGTGTGTTTAAAAAACAAAAAAAACGTTCCTAGTAAAGCCTCTCTTTTACCTAGCTCGTTGATTAACCGATGATCAAGTTTTCCTCATCATGAACATTGGATATTGTTAATAACGGGTTCATGTCATTAGGACAATGATGTGATGAACATAGACCCAAACTGAGTACAACAATATGATCAAGTCATTTAGTTTATATTGTTATATTTTGCATTCGAATTAACCTTATTTCTTAGACCATGATATCATGTCAATCACCAATACCGAAAGAGTACTTTGATGACGTCAAACGTCACGCCGTAACAGGGTGACTATAAAGATGGCGTTAGGTATTCAGAAAGTGTTAGTTGAGGCTCATGGATGTTGAGTGGGTTTTGTCCATCCAAAATTACGGAGAGATATACTCTGGGCCCTCTCGGTGACATCACATCGACACTGCTTGCAAGCACGTGACTAGGTCACAAGGATGTCATGTCACGGAATGAGTAAAAGAATACTGGTCGGTTGAGATCGAACAAGGTATGGTTGATACCGATGATCGTATCTTGGACAAGTAAAATATCGCGAGACAAAGGAAATTAGTTACGACATTGATGGTTCACACGATCACGAGATTGATCGTTGAATATATAGGAGTCATCACGAATCTCCAGATCCCGCTGTTGATTATTGACCGTGGAGGTGTCTCGGCCATGTCTATGTTATTCGTGAACCGTAGGGTGACACACTTAAGGTTCGATGACGCATTTGAGAAGATACGTAACATCGAAAAATATTTAGGGAAGCATCGAAATTGTTTTAGGGAAAAATGAAATAGTTCAAGGGTTTTTTGTCGAATGGTTGTTAATAGAATGAACAAATGGTTGTTAATAGAATTAACAAATATTAAAATAAAGAAATAAAAATGTGTATGTATTTATTAAAGAAAAACCTTTGAATTTTCTAAGGGGAGTTTTCAGGGAGCATGAGTGGGTGTGGTGGAGCTTCCACCCACATGAAGAGGGAGGAGGTGGGGGCACCCCATGGTTGGCCGCACCCCCCCCTTTGGGCTGCCACCCCATGAAGAGGGAGGAGGTGAGAGCTCCCCCTCCTCACACACTTGTCCCACATCCTTTCCTCTCCACCCGCTGCTCCATTCCATGGTCTCCCGCTTGGCAAAGTGCTGACAGTGGGATTCTTCAACCACACCACATCGTCGTGCTGCTGGAGTTCCGGGGGATCCTCTACTTCCGTTGCCCCGCTGGATCGAGGGAACGGAGGTCTTCATCAAGATGAACATGTGACCGATCACGGAGGCACCGCCGGATTGCGGTGCACATCTTCTCGGTCTCGGGATCGGCGTGAGTACGACTATGCCAACAACGAGATTTAATCTCGTAACGCTTAGAGTATTCGAGGGTATGTTTTTCATAAGACTCTTTCTCCCCGTTACCTTTCATCTCCTAGATTAGATCTTAGACCTTCGGTTTTATCTCGCATAGTAAAAAAAAATTGTTTTCTATGCAACGTACCCTTCAGTGGTATCAGAGCCGGATCTATGCGTAGATGATTTGTACGGGTAGAACACATAGGTATATGTGGACATTGATGATCATGTTTTTACCTCCTTAAGTATTTTATGATCTTAGTGGCATAGTAGGATGAAGCTGGCCTAGAAAAACTTTACGTGTACTTTGTACGCGAGACCTGTCTCACTTATCACTGAGAAGTTGTCTGTTTCTCCTACCATAGTTAAGATCTAATCTACTAAGGGTTGATAAAAATATGTTTTATCAACGTAGTGGTTCATGTTCGTAGGTATGAACGGTTTTTGCAGGGACTGTGATGTGATATGGTCAATGTTACAAATTTGATGTATGAGATGATCTATTTTGTAAATTATTGACATACCGGCAGCAACCATATGGTTATCTTATTATTTATGGTCTGCGTGTTGTATATCATATGCATGAGATATGTTGTAATTTTGATGGACAATCAAGATGGAGGTGCCATGGACCTTGGTACCACGCCGGTGGCATTATGGAGATCATACCATGATGCACAAGATGGAGATCAAGTGCAAGAAGGACCATACCATATCACATTATCCATGCATGTGATGTTGATCCTTTTATGCATCTTATTTTGCTTAGATCGCGACAGCAACATTACAAAATGATCCCTCTCACTTATTATCAAAAAAATAATGTGTTCTTCCTTAGTATGCACCGTTAATAAACCTCGTCGTTTCGAGACACGTGATGATCGGGTGTGATAGACTCAACGTTCGCATACAACGGGTGTTTTCAAGCCTAGCATGTACAGACATGGCGTTGAAACACACGCAGTACAGTGGTTCTTCTTGACGAGCCTAGCATGTACAAACATGGCCTCGAAACACTTAACCGAAAGGTAAAGCATGAGTCATATGGATGATATGATGAACATGTTGATGTTCGCCTTTGCAACTACACTGTCTCACGTGATGATCGGTTTTGGTGTAGTGAATTTGGTTCGTGTAATCACTAAAACCCCTAAGAGGGATGTTGTTTTTGAGTGGGGGTTCATGGGATAACTTTAGAATTAACTTGAACTTAATTTATCATAAACTTAGTCTAACTAGTCTTTGCAAATATGTTATATATCATGGCACCACATACCTTCAATTTCAATATGTTCATGGAGAGAGAAAAACTAGCGAACAATGGAAGCAACTTTACCAACTGGGCACTTAACCTGAGGATTCTCCTCACCGCTTCCAAGAATCTCTATGTGCTTGATGCACCGCTAGGTGACCAGGCCATTGATGATGCTTCTGAGGAAGATAAAAATGTTTATCTGACTCAACAAAAAGACACCAGTATAGTTCATTGTGGCATCCTTTATGGATTAGAGCCAGAGCTGTGAAAACGTTCCGAGAACAGCACTGCTTATGCTACAATGGGAGAATTAAAAATGATTTTTGATACCCATGCTGCAGTTGAGAGTTATGATGCTTTAAAAAAGTTCTTTAGCTGCATGATGGAAGATAACAGCTCCGTTAGTGAGCACGTACTCAAAATTTCTAGGTACGCTAGTAAACTCATAGCCTTGGGAATAACGATTCCCAATGAGATAGGGATACATCGTGTTCTTCAATCTCTGCCACCTAGTTACAAGAACTTTGTGAAGAACTATATTATACAAGGCATGAAGAAGTCTCTTCCTAAGCTTTTCTCGATGCTTAAAACTACTGAAGTGGAGATCAAGATAGAGCATCAAGTGTTGATGATCAATAAGACCACTAGTTTCAAGAAAGGCAAGAAATGAAGGGTGTGTTGCATAGAAAACAAAAAAAATCCTACGCGAGAGACACCCGAAAGGCCATGATCTAATCTAGGAGATGAAAGTAATGGGCATAGAGACAGTCTTAAGAAGAACATACCCTCAAAGACACAAAGCGTTACGAGATCAAATCTCGTTGTTGGCGTAGTCGTACTCACACCAATTCCGAGAGCGAGAAGATGCGCACCGTGATCGTTCACACGTACGGTTGATGACGACCTCCGTTCCCTTGATCCAGCGGGGTAGCGGAAGTAGAGAATCCCTCGGAACTCCAGCATCACGATGGCATGGCATGGTGTAGAAAACTTCGTTCAGGGCTTCGCCAAGCGCATGAACATGGGGTGGAGCAGCGGGAGGAGGGAGGTGGAGATGACACCAAGTGTGTGGGGAGAGGGAGGTCCAACCCCTCTTTATATAGGAGCGGGAGGCAGCCATCAATTTTTGGTGCCTCCACCTCTCCCCTCATCATGTGGGTGGAGTCTCCACTCAACCCACTCATTCTCTCATCAATTCCCACTCAAAATTCCAAGGGTTTTCTTTAATAAATAAATAAAACAATTTCATTTATTTATTTTAATATTTGTTAATCCTATTAACAAACATTAACACTTACCCCCTTGAACTATTTGTTAATCAAACATTAACATGTACCACCTTGAACTATATCAATATTCCCTAAAACAATTCCGGTGACTTCAATATTCCCCGAAACAATTTCGGTGCTGTCCAAACTTTTCTCCGATATTCCGTTTCCTCCCAAATGCGTCATCGAACCTTAAGTGTGTCACCCTACGGTTCGTGAATAACATAGATATGATCGAGACACTTCTCCGATCAATAATCAACAGCGGGATCTAGAGATCCGTGATGACTCCTATATATTCAACGATGACTCTCGTGATCATGTGAACCATCAACGTCGTAACTATTCCCTTTGTCTCGCGATATTTTACTTGTCCAAGATCCTATCATTGGTATCAACCATACCTAGTTCGATTTTGTTACCAACAAGTACTCTTTGACTCGTTTCGTGATATGACATCCTTGTGACCTAGTCACGTGCTTGCAAGCGGTGTCAATGTGATATCACCGAGAGGGCCCAGAGTATATCTCTCCGTCATTTGGATGGACAAATCCCACTCTTGATCCATGAGCCTCAAATAATACTTTCTGAATACCCAACGGTACCTTTATAGTCACCTTGTTACGGTGTGACGTTTGATGACATCAAAGCATCCTTTCGGTATCAGTGATTGACATAATCTCATGGTCTAAGGAATAAGTTAGTTCGTATGCAAGATATAACAATATAAACTAAATTACTTGGTCGTATTGTTATCTTGATATTGGTTCTATGTTCATCACATCATTCTTCCAATGACATGACCCCGTTATTAACAACATCTAATGTTCATGATCAGGAAACCTTGATCATCTATTAATCAGCGAGCTAGTTAAAAGAGAGGCTTTAATAGGAACCATTGTTTGTTTATTAAACACACATGTATCAACGTTTCCGGTTAATACAATTCTAGCATGAGAAATAAACATTTATCATAAACAAGGAATAAGATAATAACCACTTTATTATTGCCTCGCGGGCATATTCCTTTCAAGAAAGAAAAGCCAAAGGTCAACTTCAAGAAGGGTGGCATGTATGTTGTGCACCTGAGAAGAAAACCATGTATGGCCCTAAGCCGGAGACTGGGTGCTTTTATTGCAAGGGAACTGGCCACTAGAAGCTCAATTGTCCCAAGTATTTGGCAGATAAGAAGGCCGACAAAGTGAACAAAGGTATATGTGATATACTTGTTATTGATGTGTACCTTACTAGTAATCGCAGTAGCGCCTGGGTATTTGATACTGGTTCGGTTGCTCACATATGTAACTCGAAACAGGAGCTGCAGAATAAGCAACCACTAGCAAGGGATGAGGTGACGATGCGCGTCGGCAATGGATCAAGAGTTGATGTCATCGCCGTCGGGACGCTACCTCTTCCACCATCTGGATTAGTTATAAACATGAATAATTATTATTTGGTGTCTGCATTTAGAATGAATATCATTTCTGGATCTTGCATAATACAGAGTGGTTATTCCTTTAAGTCTGAGAACAATGGTTGTTCGATTTATATAAATAATATCTATTATGGTCATGCACCTGAGAAGAATGGTTTATTTCTTTTGAATCTTGATATTATTGATACACATATTCATAACGTGAATGCCAAACGAATTAAGTTAAATGATGATATTGGTGTTAAATGCATGAAGAAGCTCCATTCTGATGGACTCTTAGAATCATTTGATTATGAATCATTTGAAACATGTGAACCATGCCTTATGGGCAAGATGACTGGAACCCCGTTTTCCAGAACTATGGAACGAGCGACAGACTTACTGGAAATCATACATACTGATGTGTGTGGACCAATGAGTGTATCGGCGCGCGGTGGATATTGTTATTTCGTCACTTTTACAGATGATTCGAGTAGATATGGATATATTTACTTAATGAAACATAAATCTGAGACATTTGAAAAGTTCAAAGAATTTCAGTGTGAAGTTGAAAATCATCGTAACAGAAAGATTAAATTTCTATGATCTGACCGTGGAGGTGAATATTTAAGTTATGAGTTTGGCATGCATATGAAAAATGTGGAATAGTTTCACAACTCACACCTGCCCGAACACCACAGCGTAATGGTGTTTCCGAATGTCATAATCGTACCTTATTGGATATGGTTCGGTCTATGATGTCCCTTACAGATTTTCCACTATTGTTTTGGGGTTATGCACTAGAGAGCGATGCATTCACTTTAAATAAGGCACCATCTAAATCCGTTAAAACGACACCGTATGAATTATGGTTTGGAAACAAACCTAAGCTGTCATTTCTAAAAGTTTGGGGACGCGATGTTTATGTGAAGAAGCTTCAACCTGATAAACTCAAACCCAAAGCGGAAAAATGTGTCTTCGTAGGATACCC
Organism: Alopecurus myosuroides; assembly: GCA_028641055.1. Lineage (NCBI taxonomy): Eukaryota > Viridiplantae > Streptophyta > Magnoliopsida > Poales > Poaceae > Alopecurus > Alopecurus myosuroides. The sequence continues at coordinate 626,023,772 of CM054057.1, forward strand.
TAAAGAAACAATAGGGTACACCTTCAATCACATATCTGAAGGCAAGATTTTCGTTGCCAAGAATGGATCCTTTTTAGAGAAGGAGTTTCTCTCAAAAGGTGTGAATAGTAGAAAGGTAGAACTGCCCGATATTGAAACAAACATGAATAAATGTTAGCCTGAAATCAATAGCGCTTACTCATTAAAAATTGAAGTCATCCCAGATTACATAGCAGCTAATAATTAACCTAATTAGATGCTAATTAATGACATAATATGGCAGTACCTATGAATTAAAATAAGATCATTACTTGATTTTTTAACTGTACATGTGAAAACAAAACAAGCAAATATTAATGGAATAGTAAAGATTGGGTTGAGAGTATTAATGTCCTCCCAGATTGTGTTCATCCCTCCACCTATATATAACCAAGGTCAAAGAAGTGATACAAGAGCACATTAAAGCATGATCATTACTTAAATACACAAGAAGTTAAGGACCCCCACTATTATTTCCTTAATGGCGCTTCTGAACAAGCATAATAGTGGTATGTGGCTAACAACCCTTCTTGTCACAACCATGCTCTGCTCATCATGTAATGCAGCAGGTAGCACCCTATGTCGAGCATATATGAGTGCATAGTGTTCTCCGTCTCTTCATATGAAGAACATATATTTTAGTTGATCTGTCAATATATCTATGGAATCTAATTCAATAATTCCACAGGTAAAGGTCCAATGAAATGCTATTCATTCTCTCCATGCACTGTGATGTATTGCGGCGAGACATGCATACAGCGGGGAGGATACAAACACCCCGAAGTAGAGTGCATTCCTGCCAATCCTCCTACCCAATTTTATGACACTTGTTGCTGCCGAGAAAAAAATACTACCGGCGGACCATTTATATAGTGTGTCCGGTTTCAATTCCAAGAACATGAGATAAATCTATCGCGGTAATCACAGATGTTGAATTTTTCCATAAATAATAATATATGATGGCAGAATGATTGATATGTTCTTGCATTTGATGACCGTGTGCCTCACTTCGTCGAAAAATCATTATGTATCTTCCTTCTATTAAATTTGTTAACTCTATACAAAGTGTTACAGAGAGGTGGGGTATATAGTCATTGCTGTCATACACGTTGGAGCGAGATAGATCCACTGGTATAGTCTTTCTCCGCGTCGATAGAACATCTCCAATAGGTGCTCTAAAATATGACTGCAAAAAAAGTGTGATGTATAATGTACATCATCAAAACATGTTTCTTAGGGAACCAAGAACGATCGAGTACAACATGTGATGTAAAATTGGGCACGATGTCTGCTACAATTGCTGCAAATTAAATTGAAACATTCAAAAAAATTATACACATTCAATGTAAACATTGTACTAGAACATGGAAAGAATAGTCATTTAAACTAAAACAACATGGTTCGTACTTCATCCAAATGATTCTGTAGAATCCGTTCTACAGATTATCGGAATCGAAGCAAGAATCACACTAGTCACTCAACGACCACTGAAAGGAGTCGGAATCACAATCCAAGTTTGTCACCGTCCATGGTTGAGCCTCGCCCTCCTTCTTGACCATCACCGGAAAGGGTCCAACCTCGTCTAAGAATTCTTCTTCCTCTCCATGTTACCCTTCCGGAAGAACTCCTTCCTGTAATGCATGAGTTGTGGATTCTCCCATTCAAACCTCGCGATTGCTTCTTGTTGCTCTCCTCTATATTCGGTCGATGCTATGGCCTCACCAGCCGAGCTTGATCTTCTTCATCGGTGGGCCGATTTGGAGCTCGGTAGAGCCGAAGATTATTTGGCAATGGCAGATGTGGATCACGATTGGCTGGCGGATTTGAGGGGGAAGCAACAGCCATGGGTCAGAAGTGGCTCGTTGGCGTGAGGAGAAGGTGGATGTAGCGGTGGCTGCGACGGATTTTTTCGGAACATCTGCAGCGGCGCGTGGAGTTGAAGAAGCTGGAGGGGAACTGGAGGGAAAGGAAACTTTGCGAGGGCAGTTTCACTGCGCTCACCATGTACATATTTGGGCACCCTCAAGTTATGTATGTTTGCATCATGTAGGCAAAATATACATCATGCACTAAATTCTTTTTGCACAATTTTTCATCACGGGCTGCTGTTGGAGAGCTTTTTTTCGCCCGTGTGATGTAAAAAGCGGTTATTTTCTATTTTGCATCACCTATTATAGATACAAAAATAATGAGAATAAATAGGTTTACTAGGAAACGAGCAGTACTGGTCCACACAGCCTCAAAAGTGCAAGTACGTCCCCGCACGCGTAATTAATAGATTTTCTTTCTAGTCTATCACTACGTTCATTTTTATAACGCATTTCAATTTTGACCGGATACATTCTAAATGAGTTAAATATAGACTGATTTTGTACAGAGATTCGCTCATTTTACAATGTTTAAAAGTGAACGGAAGGAGCATATAATATGTCCTAACGACTATAGGGATATGTACATCCTGTGATCCTAACTTGTTGCGTCTACCGATGGATCAAATAGAAAAAGAGCATTGTGGATGCCATGGCTGGGCCGGCCCATATTCCTAAGCAATAATTATTCCCACGGGAAATCTGCAGTACTTGACTTGGCCCAGCAGCTAAAAAAAAAAGCAACAACGCGCCTACTTTGCGATAAATAAGAGTAATACTGCATAACTTTCATACAATTTCATCATATACAAATAAAAATCGTAACAATTCCTATAGATATTCTTACCCGATCAACTCACACTTCTGAAAAATTGTAACTTGGTGGTCTATATTTCGTATGAACTAAATAATCCACAACAACCAAAAAGGTTAACTTCCTTGCGGTTTTCCTTGCGGTGTTCGACAACCCTCTAGGTGTACATTTGTCTCTTTTTTGCTAGGTGTGTGAGTACTAGCGATAAGATGGCATTAACGTGATGGCGGCTCACGGCGACAAGATGGATAGGCGGCGCCGGCGGCTCACGCTGCCGCCACAGGCACTACAAGAAATATGCTGATACACGACGCTCTATATTCGTCACTAAATCGTCACTATATGTCATCCCTGACGATCCAATGACGAAAAATAAATCGTTGAAAACCGAGCGTCAGTAATGAACCACAACGACGTTTTTTGGGGAATCGTCATAGACATCCACGACGATTTCAGAACGTCGTAAAATTATGACGACCTAAAATCGTCGTGCGTAGCCCGCCCAGGCCACATCAGCTCCAACGTGGCTAGTCCTACGTGGCAAAATTACGACGAAATGAAATCGTCGTGGATCAAAATCGGCCCAGTCCATTTTGGTGATCTTCATGGGCATGCCCAACAATTTTGGCCTTTGCTGGTCCATTTCTTTAATTTGGGCCTTCACCTTTTTACGGCCTTTTTATCCATGGGCTTTGGCCTCTGTATGGTCTTTTTTTGAAATTTTTGGAAGTAATTCTTTTACTATTATTTGGACTGAGGCCTTTTAGAGGCCATATATTTTTCAGTCCAATCGAGTATTCCACAAATTTTTTCGGCCAAGCATGGGCCTTTTTGCGATCCACTAACTTCTGGGCATCTAGTTCTCAATGCACAGGATAAGAACACATTTATTTTTTCTCTCTAGGTATGCATTTAAGTCAAATATAGAAAAGAATTTGAATAGGAATCAAATTACACAGAACATGAATTTCAGCATTCATTTAACTTAACAGCAAACACACACAAGGGCCACAAGTGCATAAACAGGAACATTACATTCAGTGTTATATAAATAGCAAGGAACATCCATTTCATCTTGTACAGTATAAGCATAACTTGTTCAGATCAGGAGCAGAAGCGAACATCAGAAGTTGTTGTGTACTTCAACAACCTGTAGAGCAATGTGAGCTCCTTTTGTGCACTTCCTTTCATCCTTGAGTTCTTGTCTCGGGTAAAACTGCAAAAGCACTAAAGATACAACAAAGAAATTCAGACAATTATTTTTCGGGAACTGCAGCCGGCAGTAGCAGCTCGAGGGTGCAGCCAGGTAGCAGCTGGATGTCATAGCCAGCCCAGAAACATCAGTTGGAGAGTAGGCCTGGGCTATAACAAAACGGCAATATGAATCAGCTCCACCCTTGCCCTGTTACATGAATCACCAAAGAGGAATCAAAAAATATGGAAATGATATAATAGCCATGTCATTAGAAAAACGAATAATATTATATGTGAAAAAACATTAGCTTTGATACGAACATGGTTTCAGTTGACCCTTGTGTCATGATGAATTAAATCTCATTTTTGGTGGAAAAGCATCAGGTACAAGACGTGATGAGAACCGCTAGTGCTAGGGAGTTGAAAACTAGAGGAAACTAGTGCTCTCTTGTGATGTGGACTCAAGACACAATATTTCTACTCCTTAATTGTTAATATCCAATAATCAAGCCACAAGACTGTCTGTCTTCGGTTCAAGTGCTTTAACTGAGCGAATGAAGGTGGATCTAACAATAAGTTCGCACAGTTCTATGCACAGAATGAGAGAGAGGAGGAAAGACAAACCTTGCCAATCAATCAAGGTCCAATGGTAGACTTCACATTGTCCAGGGCCTGGTACAGGTACCAAATTGTTATAAGTTAACTTATGGATCAATCACAACTTACAAGGCAGAAGAGATGGTAACTTATTAAGCACACTGCAAAGGCTACTCCAAGAAAATTGTTACAAGTACACTGCTACGGCTACTCCCAGAAAATTAAGCACAAGAAAACTTACTAAATTCAGTAAAGCTATTGCTACTGCTCTTTGCTAAATTTAGTCATTTGCTTTTCAAGAAAAATAGGTATGTACTCTTGGCAGTCATTTGCTTGCAAGAAATATTGTCAGGAAATTATACAAAAGCACTCCAATTTGAGTACCACGTGAACAAACCAGATTACTTGTAATACTGTAACCAGATTACTTGTAATTACTAAATTTAGCAAGAAAACTAAACTGTGTTCAGATGGAACTTCCTTTCACATCGAAAAAGCACACTGAGTAATACTGTAACCAGATTACTTGTAATCCATATTTCCATTACAACCAGATTCATCATCTACTCCACTAATCACTAAAATTCCAAGAGTAACCAGAAAATAATCCGTGGCAACTACTCCTAGTTAATCAACTACTGCTAGTAGCAGTACATAAGCAAGTAGGAGTGCTCCAGTAATTACTCCTACTTAATCTCCAATAATACGTATTGGAAATTAGAGCAAGAAAACTAATGCACTTGGAATTTGCAGTAAGTAATTTTCATAGATTACTTCATCAAGCAAGCAGCCCCTAAAAAGGCAACATCTAATGCAGATACGGATGATGCTGAGAGCATTAACAGCGCCGAAGACATGCTATTTCGAGCTATGAAATCAGCAATATCACCTGAAATTAAAGCTCAAGCTACCATAGTTGCTAACAGACTTGATTATGATGTGTGTTTGCTCGGGGGCACCAAACTGGATAAAAGGACTTTCTGAAAAGAAAAACACTAACAGTGGCGTGTTAATTCAAGAAAACTGCATTCAAAAAGGTTTACATTACTTGCCACAACCAAAAAGTCCACTGAATTTGCAAGGCCTGGGACTGAGATGGTTCAGTTAGGTTGCAAGCTTGGGAAGCAGCACCAAGTGCATGCTAATGCAGCTCATAGGGCCATGGTAGACCAAGTGGTGATCTCATAGGGCGCTATTGAACCAAAAAGTGCAGAAATTAATTTGACTCGCAACGCACACGCACGTCCTCGCTGCAAAATTGGAATCCCAAGCATGCATCAGGCGGAGGAGATGCTAACCTGCTTGACGTCGTGTAGGTAGAAGTCGGGGGAGGGGGAGATGACCTAGAGGAGTTTGATGATGGCGAGGTAGCCGTCGATGCACCTCAGCATCGCGCCCTCCTGCTGCTCCAGTCCTCCACGCACACGGCCTACACATCCAGTTCCCCCATCTCCTCATCGGCGCCGCTCTAGACAGCAGATCAAACGCCACTGCAGCATATCCACTGCCTCCTCGCGCAACAGCAGCGTCGCCGTACGGCGAGGTCGACGGTGCCGCGTGCACCGTGGAATCAATCCACACGAACGTCGGCGAGCAAGCCAGCCGCGCGCCTCTCTCTCTCGGCGAGGATGGATCCACTGCTAAAAGGGACGGGGACTGCGCCTGGGAATAGGTGGTTGGCGGCGGCGATTGTCATCGGAGGGGAGGTGGGTGGGAGAGGAAGTGGGTGGGGGTGCGTGGAGATCTTGCTCGGGGGCGGCAGATGTGGCTCGGAGCTCGGGAGTGGACGGAAGATGGGGAGGGAGGGGCGTGGAGCTGGCTCGGGGCGGCGCAACTTCAAGGGAGGATCGAGGGTGCTGGCGGCGGATCGAGGTTTAGGGATAGGGTTTGCTGGTTTCTGGTTTGGCGGCGGATCCAGGTTTTGGCCGCAGAGGTTTGGGACTCGGAGTGGTTCCCTCCACACTCGGGGAGGGGGACGAGGGACGGACGAGGGAGAGGCCGCGGGATCTAGCGCCAGCGAACGCTTGCTCGATGCGGCCGTCAAGGGGAGAGGCGGCTGTGGGGCGGAATAGATGGAAGGGGAAGAACATGGGAGGGGAACTAGGGTTAGGTATCGGAACAGCGTCTAAATGTTTGTCCACGCGCGTCGTTTCCAAAGTTTTCCCTCCACGGTCCAACCCTCCTTTCATTACTTATATGTGCACCTTACACTACAGTGGCTGCAGGTAGGGCCAGCATGTTCTTCACCCCACAACACGGTGTCTTAAAATACACAGCTAACTGATTTGTTGTATAAGACTATATGCTTGTTTTAATGACTGCTATTATTTGCTAAAAATAATTCCTTTTCATTTGAGTTGGAAATATCAAGGCCAATGATTAGTAGTTTAATTTCGAGATAAAAACTTTGTGAAAATATCAATAACTATATTAAGTAATTTATCCTTTTTTTGTGAATAAACGATCAAATCTTAGTCTCAAATTAAACAACACCTAGCTACGAACGGTCATGCACGTCGTCTTACTTTTTCCTGAAACGGACATGGAAAATTCAAAAAAAATCAAAATGATGCAAGACCTCCGCGTGGTGTCATTATATATGTACTAGTATCCACCAAAGATAATAAATTTGGAATACGACAGTTGGGTTGAAAATGTGTTCACATAAATGAGCTATCTCCTCCGAAGATTCTTGGGTTTCGGGCCAAATGACGAGTGTTATGGCCACATCCATGACATAGTTTTTTGAAATGTGCCCATATTCCACACAAACAATCATAATGGAACAGCGGACGATGTTGTCGAAGAAAGTTTAATTTTTCTGTGAATAAAAATACCATTTTCCATTTTCGGAGTGCGAAAAATGGGCTTTTTGTGAAGCACATACCAAAACAATGTCGCAAAAATATACAGAATAAATTTATGAAGTTATTATACCATATTTTATGTTCAAATAATACAATTACGGCCTCTCGATAGCTTAAAATACACCTCTTTTGAAAAAGACAAATTTCTGCCGATTCAATTGGAACCGGGCAAAATTTGAACTACATGTGCCTCTTAGTTTGCTCGTGATTTTTTGTAAAAATCGTTTTTAGGTACACAAGTACCTATTTCAATAGAGATGTACCAATATTTTATCAATATTCAACCCCTAGCTACGAACGGTCATGCACGCCGTCTTGACTTTTTCCTGAAACGGACATAGAAAATTCCAGAAAATTCAAACAAATTCAAAATGATGCAAGACCTTCGCGTGGAGTCATTATATATGTACTAGTATCCACCAAAAATAATAAACTTGGAATACGACAATTGGGTTGAAAAGTTGTTCACATAAATGAGCTATCTCCTCCGAAGATTCTTGAGTTTAAGGCCAAATGACGAGTGTTATGGCCACATCCATGGCATAGTTTGTTGAAATGTGCCCATAATCCACACAAACATGCATAATGGAACAACTAACAATGTTCACGAAGAAACTTTTATTTTTCTGTGAATAAAAAATACCATTTTCCATTTTCGGAGTGCGAAAAATGGGGCTTTTTGTGAAGCACATACCAAAACAATGTCGCAAAAATGTACCGAATAAATTTATGAATTTATTATACCACATTTTATGTTCAAATAATACAATTACGACCTCTCGATAGCTTAAAATACACCTCTTTTGAAAAAGACAAATTTCTGCCGATTCAATTGGAACCGGGCGAAATTTGAACTACATGTGCCTCGTAGTTTGCTCATGATTTTTTGTAAATATCATTTTTAGGTACACAACTACCTATTTCAATATAGATATACAAATATTTTATCAATATTCATCCCCTAGCTACGAACGGTCATGCCCGCCGTCTTGACTTTTTCCTAAAACCGGCTTAGAAAATTCCAGAAAATTCAGAAAAACTCGAAATGATGCAAGGCCTTCATATGGTGTCATTATATATGTCCTAGTATCCACCAAAAATAATAAACTTGGAATACGACAACTGGGTTGAAAAGGTGTTCATAGAAATGAGCTATCTCCTCCGAAGATTTTTGGGTTTCGGGCCAAATGACGGATGTTATGGCCACAATCATGGCATAGTTTGTTGAAATGTTCCCATATTCTACACAAGCATTCATAATGGAACAACTAACAATGTTCACGAAGAAACTTTTATTTTTCATTGAATAAAAACATCATTTTCTATTTTCGAAGTGTCAAAAAAGGGTTTTTTTGTGAAGCACCTACCAAAAATATGTTACAAATTTGTACAAAGTAAAATTCTAAATATATTATGTCATAATTTATCTATAAATAACAAATTTACTACCTCTCAATAGTTTTAAATATACCTCTGTTGAAAAAGACAAATTTCTGTCGATTTAGTTGGAACCGGGCGAAATTTGAACTACAGGTACCTTGTAGTTTGCTCATGATTTTTTGTAAAAATCATTTTTAGATACACAATTACCTATTTCAATATAGATATACCAATATTTTATCAATATTCATCCCCTAGCTACGAACGGTCATGCCCGCCGTCTTGACTTTTTCCTAAAACCGGCTTAGAAAATTCCAGAAAATTCAGAAAAACTCGAAATGATGCAAGGCCTTCGCGTGGTGTCATTATATATGTCCTATTATCCACCAAAAATAATAAACTTCGAATACGACAACTGGGTTGAAAAGGTGTTCATAGAAATGAGTTATCTCCTGTGAAGATTCTTGGGTTTCGGGCCAAATGACGGATGTTAGGCCACACTCATGGCATAGTTTGTTAAAATGTGCCCATATTCTACACAAGCATGCATAATGGAACAACTAACAATGTTCACGAAGAAACTTTTATTTTTCATTGAATAAAAACATCATTTTCTATTTTTGGAGTGTCAAAAAAGTGTTTATTTGTGAAGCACCTACCAAGAATATGTTATAAATTTGTACAAAGTAAAATTCTAAATATATTTATGTCATAATTTATCTACAAATAACAAATTTACTACCTCTCAATAGTTTTAAATATACCTCTGTTGAAAAAGACAAATTTCTGTCGATTCAGTTGGAACCGGGCGAAATTTGAACTACAGGTACCTTGTAGTTTGCTCATGATTTTTTGTAAAAATCATTTTTAGGTACACAATTACCTATTACAATATAGATATACCAATATTTTATCAATATTCATCCCCTAGCTACAAATGGTCATGCCCGCCGTCTTGACTTTTTCCTAAAACCGGCTTTAGAAAATTCCTGAAAATTCAGAAAACCTCGAAATGATGCAAGGCCTTCGCGTGGTGTCATTATATATGTCCTATTATCCACCAAAAATAATAAACTTCGAATACGACAACTGGGTTGAAAAGGTGTTCATAGAAATGAGTTATCTCCTCTGAAGATTCTTGGGTTTCGGGCCAAATGACGGATGTTATGGCCACACTCATGGCATAGTTTCTTAAAATGTGCCCATATTCTACACAAGCATGCATAATGGAACAACTAACAATGTTCACGAAGAAACTTTTTTTTTCATTGAATAAAAACATCATTTTCCATTTTTGGAGCGTCAAAAAAGGGTTTTTTTGTGAAGCACCTACCAAAAATATGTCACAAAATTATACAAAGTTAAATTCTACATATATTATGTCATATTTTATCTACAAATAACAAATTTACTACCTCTCAATAGTTTTAAATATACCTCTTTTGAAAAAGAAAAATTTCTGCCGATTCAGCTGGAACCGGACAAAATTTGAACTACAGGTACCTTGTAGTTTGCTCATTATTTTTTGTAAAAATCATTTTTAGGTACAAAACTACCTATTTCAATATAGATATACCAATATTTTATCAATATTCATCCCCTAGCTACAAACGGTCATGCCCGCCGTCTTGACTTTTTCCTAAAACCGGCTTAGAAAATTCCAGAAAATTCAGAAAAAACTCGAAATGATGCAAGGCCTTCGTGTGGTGTCATTATATATGTCCTAGTATCCACCAAAAATAATAAACTTGGGATAAGACAATTGGGTTGAAAAGATGGTCACAAAAATGAGATATCTCCTCCGAAGATTCTTGGGTTTCGGGCCAAATGATGGTTGTTATGGCCACATTCATGGCATAGTTTGTTGAAATGTGCCCATATTATACCCAAACATGCATATTGGAATAACGAACAATGTTGCCGAAGAAATTGTTATTGTTCTCTTGATAAAAATACCATTTTCCATTTTTGGAGCGTCAAAAAACGGTTTTTTTATGAAGCACCTACAAAAAATATGTTACAAAATTGCACAAAATAAAATTATAAAGTTATTATACAATATTTCATGTTCAAAACACAAAATTAATACCTCCCAATAGGTTTAAATACACCTCTTTTGAAAAAGACAAATTTCTGCCGATTCAGGTGAAACCGGGTCAATTTTGAACTACAGGTGCCTCGTAGTTTGCTCATGAATTTTTGAAAAAACTATTTTTAGGTACACAAGTACCTATTTCTTCAGAGATATAGCAATATTTTCACAAATTTCATAATTAGATCAGCACGGTCTTGCCCGCCATTTTGACTCAAAAACCGTAATTCAAAACCCCCTAAAGTCTCAAGAAAAATATGCTCATGGGAATGATTTTATTATGTTTAAAAAATGGTTTCAAATGGTCTATAATTGCTACAAATAATTTTACAATTTTTTCAAAATTGGTTAAGGTCAATTTGGAGGTGGAATTCAAATTATAGAATTAAAACAGAAAAAACCGAATAAAAACTGACCAAGCCCAACCCAGTTACCAGCTTAGCCGCGCCAACAGCCCAACGCTTCCTTGCCTGCCTAATTCGGCCCATACCAAGTAGGAAGCTTCCCTGTTGAATTCCCCCTCCCTAATAAATTTCGTGCGCAGGATGGGCCTTGGCCCAAAGTCACGTAGATAGAGATCAAAAGAAGCGAACACGTTATTCTTACAAGAACTGTGTTGTGGCCTTGTGGTTTGGTGAGGAAACGGTGGAGCGTGAGGTGCATGGTTCGAACCCCTGCGAACCCATTTTTGCGATTTAATCCTTTATCCTAGCATTTTCCACAGGTACGTCCCACGTGGCAGCTGTCCCAGGTCGTGACACATGCCAAGTGGTAGATGTGTTTATCCAACATACATGCCACGTGGACGGAGTTGATGACGTGTCTATCCAATGGGCGGAGTTGATGACGTGTCTATCCACTAGACATGCCACATAGGCAGAGTTGATGATGTGTCTATCCAACAGAGATGCTACGTAGGCGAAGTTGATGATGTGTCCATCCAACAGACATGCCACGTACGAGGAGTTGATGATGTGTCCGTCCAATCGTACCAACACATCCACATCTACAATGTCATGACGATTTAAATTCGTCGTGATTGGTTAAAAACAAGGCCATGATCGTTTATGACGATATCACTTTACAAAATCACGACGTTTTTTAACCAAATCGTCATGAAAAATCAACATTTTGATCCACTTCAGCGGCTAATGACGATATGGCAAAAAATGTCGTAACTTTATGACGATTCCGTCCATCGTCGTTATGAGAACGTCATGTATCAACGCATTTCTTGTAGTGAGGGCCTCACGTCGGCAGCTGTTGGGAGGCGCTCTTCGGGGGATACCGCTGCGGAATCTTGATTCTCCTGCCAAGAGGAGGACCTCTCGGACGATGAAGGTTGTTCGTCACAGACGCCATTCGACGCGGCCCTTCAGGTGCTCGACAACTCGGATGCGGTGGCGACGCCGGAGTCGGGGTGGTTGGTTGTCAAGCGTAAGGAGAGGAGGTTCGATGAGCAGATTGCCGACGAGTTTTGGAGGGATATCGGATTTCCGACTCCGGATACCAGGGTCTGGGAGCACGGGTCGTCGTCGTCTCGTCCAAGAGGCCGGCTAATCCGGAGGTCCAGAGCGAGAATCGCACGGTGGTTCATCATGTACCCATGTCGCGCCAGTCTTCGCCGTTGCCGGTGAGACTTGGCATGACCAAGGCCATACGTCATGGGTGGTGTGGCGCCCTCCCTCAACCTCGCCGAAACTGGTTTTAGGCCAGTTCTTCCAAGCTCGCCGATGGCACCGAGACTTCGATCGAACGCTGTCAAGCCGATCTTGGTGGGGCTGCCGGAGCAGTTGGTGGATCCATATCATGTGATTTCCGCGCAGGATCCATTTCAAAAGCGACCAGTTGGGGCCCACGAGCAGGGTGATCTGCACCGATGCTCCACCTGGGCGTATCTGGGCCGTCAGTTTGCTTCCCTTTGGAGGGATCGGTCGTAGGACGTGCCTAGGGCTCTTGCTTCGTACGCTCATCAGCCGCCCCGAGCACTGGCTTCCGCAGCCTTTGTTCGATCGTCCACTCCGTGAGACGATCCAAAGTGTACTCCTTCAGAACCTGGGCGGCCCGTGTTCAAGCACACTTTCGCGCGGAGGTCGTCGCCTCACCACCGCGAGACATGGCGGGTGGTGCTGCACCTCGCGCTAGAGTTGTGCAGCCGCAAGATGGTGCTCGGGGGACGGCCGTGTCCTCGGGAGCTGCGCTACAGGAGCTGGTGCCGGGGGTCATGGCGGTGACGCGCCCGGCCATGTTGTTTGGCCGCTCGGCCGGGCCTAGTTCAGTTCTTTCCGTGGCGCCAGTTCCCATGCAGAGCCAACCGGTGGCGTCCCAAATGCCGGTTGTCACGGTTCCTGTCAATCTGGGTGTCGTTGCTGCTACGTCGAAAAGCACCAAAAAGGAAGCCAAAGAAGAAGAAGGTGGCTCAGCCGGCTAGCACAGAGGCTGCACCGTCGGTGATGGCATCCGCACCGGTGGCTACGGCCGGTGTCGTGGCGCCGGTAACGGGACTCCAACTGCTTTGCGCACTAATACATGGGTTGTTCAAGTGAACAAGAAGAGATGTGTGTACTGTAAGGTGGATTCGGATGATACCAAAGTATGCGCAGTGTACCACTGTTGTCTCATTCGTGACAGCGTCGGTCATCCTACGTTTCGATGCCACGTTCTCAGGTTGCCGAAACTATATGCTAGTTTGGGAGGTATAGGGAGTGAAGAGACCATGTTAAGTCATCTGGCTGATAGTCTATTCACAACACACCTGGCTCCGAGCTCTTCGCCCATTGCTAGGGCGTCAGTCACTGGGTCATCTATTTCTGCGGAGGTGATTCAGAACGTTGTTGCTAGGCTGTGTCCGGTGCAGTATGCCTAGGCACTACTAGGAAAACAGCTATAGGAGAGACGATAGGCGTGGCGCACCAACAAATTGGTGTGTCACGCCTAATAGCCGTGACGCACCACACCACGGTGTGTCACGCCTATACCTATAGCTGTGGCGCATGAAAGCTGACGCACGCCGCGCCTATGTGTGGGCCCGGCGTGGTTAGGCTCCCGGGCGTACCCGTGACGCACCGTGTTGTTGGTGTGTCACCGCTATTTGAAATAGGCGTTGCGCACATGGGGCTGGTGCGTCACGGCTACGTGTTCCACCTATAATAAGCATAGCCTTGGCGCACCAGCACCATGTGCGTCACGCCTATTTCAAATAGCCGTTACGTACCAACGACACGGTGTGTCACGGGTATACCCGGGAGCCCTTTAAGTGATTTGGACCACCTCCCATTCCCCCACCTCTCCACCCTATTTTAGATCTGGTCGTCCCCCACCTCCTCATCACCCCATTTTTCCCACCATTTGAAGCTTGTTTAACCTATTTTATTTGATATATATGTGAGGGGAATCTCTAGTAAACACTCATCTCTCCACACCATCTCACTTTACCATTTTCACTTGCATCTTTTTCACTCCCTATAGCCACACACACTCTCTCGGTCTCGTGTCGGCAAGATCTATAGTTGGTGAGTTGTTGGAGGGATATGTATATATGTGTGTGTGTGTGTGTGTGTGTGTGTGTGTGTGTGTGTGTGTGTGTGAATATGTTGTACGTATATGTGTCTCTCTCTCGCTCTCATAGATCGGTGTGTACCTCGTCACAAAAGATTCATATGGTTGCATATATAAATATGCGAAATTGTGTTGCGTATCTTTGATGAAAATTGTGGATGTCTTAAAAATGAGTTGCCATGTGTTGCCAAAATGTTGATTCATTTCCATTTCGGCGACCATGCACTCCGAGAATGTCCTATTTTTAGCAAAGGTCATGCCGAATTTTTTCGTCGACGACCATGCATGCATCATCCATATATTGCGTAATTTGATTTTAATTAATTCGTCCTTTGATATTTTTTTACTATGTAGGCAACCATGCATATAAGCACAGGCATCGTGGCTAGATTTATGAAATATGCGACGGCCGAAATGTTTCGAAATAACATGACGGAGATAAGATGTCCTTGTCGAAGATGCGAACTACAACGCTTGATCATATACGATTGTGGTGACTTGGAGTCGCACCTTATCTATCGTGGTTTCACGGATGGCTACACTCCTTACCCGACAAGTGATGAAGAAGATGAACACGGCGTTAATCGGACGGCCCGATATGAGGAAGGACATCATGATCAGAATAATAGCGGCGATGACGGCCGGCGAGAAGACGAAGAGTCTCCCGGACATGATGAAGAACATCATGATCAAGATGAAGGACATGATCATAATCAAGAAGAAGGACATCATGATGAAGATGTCGGGACATTTTCGTCGGACCGGATGCGGGACCCTCATGTTCAAGCTTTGCTTTTCAAGGAGACTAGCAACACCAGAGCTGCTGCTAGAGAGAAATCAAGGCTGTCGCAACTGGAGATAGACGCGGTTACTCCATTGTATGAAGGATGCGTGAGCGAGGATACCTGTCTGAATGTAACGCTCAGCACCCTCGAGATGAAGACAAAACACAGATGGACTGATGTGAGCTACGATGAAAACATGGCATTCTGGCACGACCGTCTTCCCACGGGGAACAAGTGTCCAACGAGCATCGAGGAGGCCAAGAAAGTCGTGTGCCCTCTGGATTTACCTCATGTGAAATGCCATGCTTGCATTATTGACTGCATCATCTATCGGGGCGCGGGCGCGGAGAGAACCATATGCCCGGTGTGCGACGCAACTCAATACAAGCCAGTGAAGAAGGCCTCTCCTCGAAAAGTGGTGTGGTACTTTCCGATAACTTCCCGTCTGCAGCGGTAATTCGTAGACCCCACGCAGGCGAAGCTCATGCGATGGCACGCGGAAAGAAGGAAGCCAGAAGAGGATGATGGAATTGATCCGGAGAAAGATGACACGATGCTGACATACCCCTCAGATGCTAGCCAGTGGAAGGCGCTAGACATCGAATTCCCTGAATTTGGGGACGATCCAAGGAACATCAGGTTGTGCATGAAAACGGATGGACTAAATCCTTTTGGCAACCAGAGCAGCACCCATAGCACCTGGCCCGTGTTTGTATTTATATACAACCTACCCCCTGGTTGTGCTTGAAGAGGAAGTACATACAGATGTGTATACTTATTCAAGGGCCGAAACAACCAGGTAACGACATCAATATGTATGTCCAGCTGTTCGAAGAGGATCTAGCCACATTATGGGATGAGCCAGCCAAAACATGGGACGCCTATGGAGAAGCGTTTTTTCCAATGAGAGCCGCGCTCATCACGCCGGTGCATGACTACCTTGGTTACGGATATGTCGCGGGGAAGGTGACGCACGGATTCTGTGCATGTGTTAGGTGCATGGATGACACTACGTATCTCCATATAGAGAGAAACCATGTGTCTTCGAAAACCGTGTTCTTGGGGCATCGAAGGTGGCTTCACAAGGATGACCCGTGGAGAAAACGCAAAGATCTGTTCAACAATGAAGTTGAGATGCGAAGAGCCCCACGTCAAAGGAGCGGCGAGGAAATCGACAAGCTGTTGAAGAACCGGAAAGAGTGCCCTACGCCGGGAAAGAAGCGAAAGGCGCCGACGCCGTTAGAGGGTGTATGGAAAACAAGGTATGTTCTCTGGGGCCTGAGGTACTGGAAGATTCTCCGCATGCCTCACTGCCTTGACCTCATGCATATCACAAAAAACATGTGCTAGATTCCGCTTGGCACCCTGCTCAACATGCCGGAGAGGACCAAAGATGGGCCGAAAGCAAGGAACGACTTGAGATTTTTGAATATCAGGGGCGAGCTCCACGGAGGAAAACCGGATGATGATGACGATGATGATGATGATGTGTTAGATTGGACGGAAGGTCGCCGCAAGGGCAAAAAGGCCAAGAAGACGGAATATTACTGTCCCCCTTCGTGCTTCACGCTAAGCGAGAAGGAGATCGACCAATTCTTCAAGTGCCTCCTAGGAGTCAAATTTCCTTACGGTTATGCGGGAAAGATAAGCAGATACCTAGACGTAGGATGTCACGACTGTCACATGATGATGACGCAGATACTTCCAGTTGCAATTCGAGGGATAATGGACAAGCACGTCCGCGAAACGCTGTTTGGACTCTGCAACTTTTTTGACGTCATCTCTCAAAACTCGATTGGCGTGAAGCAACTCGCAAGGCTACAGGAAGAGATCATGGTGATACTATGCGAGCTTGAGATATACTTCCCGTCCGCATTCTTCGACGTTATGGTGCATCTCCTCGTCCATGTCGTGGATGATATCATCCAGCTCGGGCCGCCGTTTTTACACTCCATGATGACGTTCGAAAGGATGAATGGTTCCATCAAAGGATACGTCCGCAACAGGGCCCGTCCAGATGCAAGCATTGCCAAGGGTTTTCTGACAGAAGAGTGCATCTCTTTCTGCACGAATCTTCTAGAGAAAGATGAGAACCCTGGTCTGCCCGTAAACAGGCACTTTGGCAGGCTCGTTGGATGGACACCGCAAGGGCCACTGCGAAATGAATGTCGACTTTCAGGGCCGACGCAACGATTTTGACAGAGCAAACCTAGTCGCGCTACAACACCTAACAATGGTCGATCCTTGGTTGGAAGAGCACAAAATGTTAGTCGCGAAGTATTACAGTGACCGGGGACAACAGAGGACCGAAGCAGAAATAATCAGAGAGCACACATCCATTTCACACAGTGGTTCAGGAAGAAGATTATGACCGATCCCCCGGAGACGCCTTATTCTGAAGAAGAAAAACTCATACTCACATTGTCACAGGGCCCCGCACATAACCTCATGACCTATCAAGCATACGATATCAATGGTTACACATTCTACACGGCAAATAAGGACATGAATTGCGAATACCAGAACTCGCGGGTAACGATGGGAGGTGACGTCAAGAAAAGATACTATGGTAGGATCGACGAGATATGAGAACTCGACTACTGCGGAGAGAAGGTGTCAATGTTCCGTGTCACATGGGCCAAGAGCGTCAAGAAAGAAGGAAAATATTTCACCACCATGGTTATACCTGAAGCCAAATCCGGCACGAATGTCACCGCAAAAAATGAGCCATGGGTCTTGGCTAACCAAGTGGACCAATGCTTCTTCATTACCGACCCGACAAGGCCTAGCCGTGTTATCGTGCGGAGAGGCAAAAGAAGCATCATCGGAATGGATGGAGTAGCCAACGAGCAAGACTTTGACCAGTACGGCGACCCGAAAATGGAACATGCCAACGACGATGCAACGAAATACACAACAAGAACAAGCAAGACAATGCTACCTACAGGTCGCCCATTCCACAGAAGAAGTCACGGTGTTCCGGGACTAAATTACTCAACCGCAACAAAAAAGGGAAAGAAAATTGTGAAACGATAGAGTCAGGTAGCAATCACGAAGTATCGTGTGTGTGCGTGTATTCGACAAAGTTACGATGATGTATTATATATGGTGTTTAATTTAATCAACATATTTTGTGGAATTTATTTAGATTTATTTCTATTTTGGACAATTATATAACCATATTTATTTTACATGTTTAAATTAATCAACATATTTATTTCATATTTTTAAATTAATCAACACTTTTTTCTATTTATATATTTATTGATTCTAGTTTATTTGGTAAGGACAAAAAATTTGAAAAATGGGGGGTGGGGAGGTGGAAGGAGGACTCGAACCTGGGGCTATGGAGCCCAAACTTGGCGGCTAACCACTTGGATGATTGCTCTATTGTGATAGAACACATCGCTCGTTCTTTTTGAATGGTTTCCACGGATAGGCGTGGCGCGCATCCAGCTTTGGTGCGTCACGGCTATCTAATGCGTGGCGCGTCAAGCTTCGGTGCGTCACGGGTATAGCTGGTATACAGAGACCAACAGGCACGGCCGTTTCCTTCATCGATCTAGATACATTCCCCTTCGCCCTCGCTTGCTGCCTCCCGTCTCCACCGCACTTCCTCGCCGCCTCCTGTCTCCACCACCGCCCTCGCTCGCGCCCCTAGCCCCGTCCACCACAGCGTCGTCTAGGAGCAGGAGCCCCGCCCTCGCTCGTGCCCCTAGCCCCGTCCACTCGCTGCACCGTCCAGGCCATCGCCCGCGCCGTCTTCCTCGACGTCGTCCAGGACCAAGGCCCGTGCGGCCACCACAGCGCCGTCCAGGACCAGGATCAGGAGCAGGACCAGGACCAAGGCCCGCGCCGTTGCAGCGAGAGAGGAGGACGGAGGCCGTCGCACCATCTAGGACCGTCGCCCGCGCCGTCTTCCTCGACGCCATCCAGGACCAAGGCCCTGGCGTGAACAACTACACCGAGCCCCAGGTACTGATCCAAATCTCTCGAAAATCTCCCCATCCCCTGCAGCTGGCATCCGCCATCAATTTTATCACAACATAAATGGGCATCAACAAGGTGCACAGCAGTCAGTTGCATAATACCAAGAAAGAGTGGGTAATGCAATTCATTAGCGGAATAAGTACTATATATGAATATACTGAAAAGACAAATGTACCCGCAAGTTTAGCTTTTTGATGAGTTTATTGATAATATTCCTTGCGTTTGTGTGGAGGGAGAAAAGTTCCACTTGCCCCGGGAAATCAAACAGCAGATAGTGATCTGCAGTAACCACCAACCTTCAGTGAGTCATAAAAAAACAATACAAGTAGTGCAGTATTGATGTGTAGCTGCTCAATAGTCCTCCGCTATGACTTAAATCTTTCAAAGGATAGCTCAATGAACAGCCCAATAATACAATCCGGGCTGCCAGATGATTCACAATTCTAATTTGGAATAGCAAAAAGGTTCTGTCCAAGTTCATTGCAAAAATACTCCTCAACTATACAATTTTAATCTTTCAAAGGATACCTCAATAAACAGCTGAATAATACAATCTGGGGTGTCAGATGATTCACAACTCTAATTTGGATTAGCAAAAAGGTCCCATAAAACATCATACCAAAGTAAGTTGAACCTTTTAAAGGCAGTTCGGGTGGTATTGTCTACTTATTAATTTATTTGTTGATTGTGCCATACAAATATTATTTTATCTATCAAGAATGCCCAACGATGGTTCCATGGTTTCTGCAAAGTCACTTCAGCTTACCTCTCCAGCACATCAATGTAAAAATAAATTGTGGTGGTTTAGTTATGGATCAAACTGGGGTATATCCTGTTTTGCTATCCAGTAGACACCGCTAATCTAAAATTGTGGGGTAATCTTGCAGCTCAAGTATTGTATTAGAGAAAGGCAGCCTTCACTCACCTTCAATAAGAGGTTACATTTTTTCTTCAAGCCAGTCGATATTCTTCTCCAAGTAATCCATGCAATACACAAGCCCTGAGAAAGATATCAACAACACAACATAAGTAGGCATAGAAACAAAACCAGATAGGCTTGATTTTTGAACAATGGATCAACCTCCATTAGGACCAAGCGAGTGCTCAGATATCACATCACTAAGTTTTATGAGGTCCTCAATGTTGATGTCACATTCATATCTAGTAATCACTGTCAAGGAGACATTTTGAGTCTAACCGCAGATCACCATGGCAACACTAAGTTTTATGCTAGTGTCTCCTGACAGATAAGCTTTCAGTATGCATATAAGAGCACTTAAGATGATCTACCTTTGGTTTTTAGTTTCCAATTAACTATAAACAACTGAAGGTTCACTGGACAACAAGTTGGTGATCCAGCTAATTTTTTTCCTTTGTTGATTGCTAATCTATTTTTTTAGCGACATCCCCATGTGTTCCAGTATAAGATTCTTAGATATTCCTTTTTCAAACGTTGCCACGTTGGCTCTACCATTGAAGATTGAACCATGTGGCTCCTACTGCTGACATTATTTTTTGTTGTTGACCAAATGTCGAAACAGCTCACTGTATTACCAACGTACTGACTAAAACAGTGGTGCCCTGTTTTCTCAGTCAAAACTAACATAGTAGCAACGTACACGTATGATCCTATCCCCTCAGGCTGCACTAATTGGACCCACGCTATACACACGAGCTGGTGAAACCAGGAAAATTAAAGCACGCTCTTAACCCGATCGACCATGTAAAGTCTACTGCCGCCCTTGTCGTCGTCATGGAAAGTGCCAATCGGGGAAGCAGGAGCATCGTTGCCACACGTTAGAGGAACTGTGCGTGCCATGAGCAAGAAAACAAATTGGAAAGTCATTTTAATTGCATTGTTTTGGAGCAGGCTGCCTACCACAGGATGATCCCAATTTACTCCATGTTCTTTATGAATTAAAACCTGGTGATGTAGCAGTACTTGATTTTAAGAAGTTATCTTTTGTTTTCAACTTTAAATGAGCCGTTTGGCCTGAAGCTAATAGTCTAAATTTTCTGAAAACTGTTATGTCATGCTTCTGTTTGTTCCTAGCTGCTCACTAGTGGAAGCAGGGGCATTAGTCCCGGTTGATAAGCCTCATTTGTCCCGGTTGTGCAACCGGGATGGGCTGGCCGGGACAAATGGCCCTCCCCCACTAGTCCCGGTTGTGCCAGGACCCGGGATGGTTAGGTATGGCCCACGTGGCGAACCTGGCCATGGACTTCGTCCCGGTTCGTGTTAGGAACCGGGATGAATGCCTCCTCTGGAAAAACTGTATTGGGTCCACTGGCCCACGGTTGGTAAGGCTCATTTCCTTAGTTTTCCCCCAACTGCGTCCACCGGCCCACGTATTTAATTAAGCCGAGTGGGCCGCGTCTTTTATTAAACCCACTGGCTACATTCGGTCAAAGGGCCACAGGCCACGCGGGGTCAAAGGGGCCACTGGCCAGCGACCTAGGGGCTGGCTCGCCCGGTCCTTTAAAGTAAGACCACAGTCACGCGCGGTCAAAGGGCACACTGGCCGCCTCGTCTTCCCGCGCCTCCACTTCCCCGCGCGCGCGTGGCCACGAACGGCACGCCTCGGCTCGCCCGCGCATTCATGGCCACCTGCAACCGCCGCCACGTTCCGGCCGCCGGTTGGCATGCCAGCCCCTCCCTCGTCCTTTTTAAAGGGCCCCCGCCGCTCGTACCCCTCACTCACCCAGGCCGCGTCCAAGCTCACTCAACCCTAGCCGCCATGTCGCCACGCCGTTGGTTCAAGCGCTCGAGGAACGAGCACGAGGCCGGGTCCTCCAGCGGCGCCGGCCAGAGACGCGCCGCCGTCCCCCCACCGCCTCCGGAGGCGTTCAGCTTCGGTCCGGGAGGCATCCGGATCGGGGGGCAGCCGCGCGTCCACGCACCACCTCCGGCAGCACGCCCGCCGCCTCGTGCTGCGCCGGGCAAGCGGTTCCGCCGCTATGTCCGAAAGGAGGAGGCCGAGTGGCACTGGGAGCGCGCCACGCCGGTTTTCTGGCCGGACGTCCACCTCCCGGACGGCTGGCACCTCAACCCGCAGCGCATCCCGGTGCCGCCGCCGCCGATGAACGAAGCCGCCCGCGAGGAGATCGACCGCCGGCGCGCGCTCCTGCCGGCCCACCTTCTCAGGGACCGCGCGTACGCGCGAAGCTCCCCCTACTGGGCCGTCTGGTTCCAGCAGGAGCACGACCAGCGCCGCCGTTCCTTCATCCCCACGGCCCCGGAGCAGAACGTCGACGACTACCCCGCGCTAGCGCCCGACAGGGAGCCGGAGCTGTGGCTCGAGGAGGACATCCCTGAGCCCCAGGCCGCCGACGACGACCCCGAGCTCCAGGCCGGACTGGAGGCCGCCTACGAGGAATCCCGCCGCACCCTCGTCGAGGACAAGATCAAGAGGTGGCACCAGGTCCTGGCCAACGCGGCCGCCGACGCCGCCGCGATGCCGCCCCCTCCAGCGGGGGATCTCCTACAGGGCATGGCCGCCGAGATGGAGGCGCGGGAGGACATGCCCGACCCGCAGCCGCTGCCCCCAGGCCTCGAGTACGGCATGAGCTGGGCCTGGATCGGCGGCCAATGGTCGCCGGAGCCGCCGGAAGAGGAGATGCTGCCGCCGCCACCGCCGCCCCCGATGCCGCCGGCAGAACACTTCCTCCGGCCGCCCCCGGCGGGGCCCCCTCAGCTGCCTGCCGGACTACCACTGCATCTCCTCCGACGAGGAGGACTAGGCTACCCCCCCCCCCCCCAAAGAAACGGCCGACCTCCTGTGGTCGCGCCGCCGCCCCCGTTGCACGTAGAAGGACGGCCAATAGGGTCGTCACCGTCAAGAAACACGGCCGGCCGTCTATGGCCGCGCCGCGCCCCCGATGTAATCCTGGCCTCCGGCCTTTTTTTAATATATCTATGCATTCCCCGTCCCAAAACTCGTCCCCCCGTGTCTAGTTCAACCCCGCCGGCGGAACCAGCACCGGCGGGATCTTCCTATCCACTCCCGCCGCCGGCAGGGCTTCGCCAAGGCTAGTCCGCTATCCTGGGTGGTGGCTCGGCCTGGGGAGAGGGCCGCGATATTTATACAACTGGGCCTCTAGTCCCGGCACGTGCCACCAACCGGGACTAGAGGTACCCCCTTTGGTCCCGGTTGGTAGCACGGCTCGGGACCAAAACATTTTTCGAAATTTGTTGCCCCCTGCGCGCCCAAATTTTTTAGCGCCAAATTTTGAAAATTGTTTAAGTTTGCACATTAATAACTTCTACATACTTTCGAATTTGACAAAAATTCCAACATGAAAAGTGCTAGAATTTGCATAACTAATTCAAATCCATTTTTTTAACTAAATAATTATTCTAACTATTGAAACTATTAATTATTTTACTATTTGCATATAATTTGAATATAAATATCTTATAATTTTTGTTTTCTCTTGTGATCTTCCGATTCAGTCCAGAGCATACAAGGCATCCGGGTGATTTATATAAAGTTCGACAAAGCGAGTTGTACCTTATTGACACGGTGAATTTGATATCTTCGTCTACAACAGAAAAAACATAGTTTTCCTTCGAAGGTTTACTCTGAGCATTATTTCGCCATCTTTTCAAAACATAGTGTGGTGGAATTTGTTTGATATTTCTGATCTCAAGAACCTTCAGTACCTGGCAACACGGAAGACCTACATTGCAGGAGTGTATGCATTAGCTGCTTGCCAAAGTAACCGCACAGGTGCAACCCTTTGCGTCATTTGAACTCCAACGTAGTTAGCTTGTTGTTCAGCTAGACGTTTCTCCTCCAAAAATTTATCATAACTGTTAAAGAAGTACCGAAGATCTATTTCTGTTTTAAGAATATCTGTCAATATGGTATCCGTACTATCACTTCGAAGTTTGGAGGACATGTCCTTCACATAGAATCGCTGCATTTCTATTATTCTTACTACTTCCTCTGCGAGGTTCACTGTTGGTAACATCATTCTGAACCAGAAAGTGCTCAAGGAAGGTTTGTCATGCAGCTTTGCTTGAAAAATAAGCTCAACTTGCTCCAGGATGGTATCGGTACTATCACTTTGAAGTGTGCCTGCAATATCTGCGCAGAATATATGACGCCCATAAGGCAAACCCCATATGGCTGCACACAGGGCTGGTTACAACGGCCCTGTGTGCAAAACACATCTCAATGGACGATACGGAGGAGAGAGAAACAGAAAAGTGCGTGGGTGGCCGCTGGTTGAGATGATAATGAAGTCAGGCTGGTCATAGTTGTGAAGCACTCAATGCTTGCCAGCTTTTGACCGGTCAATACAAATTATTGGTCAAACTTGCACCTACTCCGTTCATAATCACAGAATAGGTATAAATATCATTTTGGCTAACAAAATCTCGTTTATTATTACAGAATATTTGTGAACACTTTTTCAACAGAACTATGATCATGTATTCCACGTTTACTATTACACATCACCAACAACATCCCTGCTAGTCTTCTGAAATTTCTTCGTGTAGAGATGGTCCATGAACCCTTGTCCCTTGCTTATGATCGCTTCGGCCGTAACCATGGAGCATCTTCATTATTTAACGGGATGGTGGGGTCAGCTTTCACTGTGAAGGGTGGAATTTCAACAAACTTATTATAATCTTCTGACATGTCTGTCGTGTCCTCGATTCCCACGATGTTTCTTTTCCCTGAGAGAACTATGTGACGCTTCGGCTCATCGTATGATGAATTTGTTTCCTTATTTTTTCTTTTTTTCGGTCTGGAAGACATGTCCTTCACATAGAAGACCTGAGCCACATCATTGGCTAGGACGAATGGTTCGTCATTGTAACCAATATTGTTGAGATCCACTGTTGTCATTCCATAAAGCGGGTCTACCTTTACCCCTTCTCCATTCAGGTTGACCCATTTGCACTTGAACAAAGGGACCTTAAAAGAAGGTCCATAGTCAAGTTCCCATATCTCCTCTATGTAACCATAGTATGTGTAATTTTTTCCATTCTCGTTTGTTGTATCAAAGCGGACACCACTGTTTTGGTTGGTGCTCTTCTTATCTTGGGAGCTCGTGTAAAATGTATCCCCATTTATCTCGTACCCTTGAAAACTCCCAATAGTCGAAGATGGTGACCCTGCCAACATGTACAGTTGATCTTCAATAGTGGTGTCATTTATAAGATGTGTTTGCAACCAACTTCTGAAAGTCTCCATGTGTTTGCATTTAATCCATGAGTCATCCTTCCCCGGGTTTGCAGACCGTACAATATTCTTGTGTTCCTCGAGATACGTAGCCATGAACATAGAATTTTGTAGAACTGTGTAGTGTGCTTTGGTGAAAGAATGCCCGTCCCTAGGTATCATTGTTTTCTTTCCCAGCGTTCCTTTTCCCCTCAGTCTCCCCTCATGTCGCGATTCAGGAACACCAATTGTCTTAAGGTCAGGAATAAAGTCAACACAGAACCCAATGACCTCCTCTGTTCCATAGCCCTTCGAGATGCTTCCTTCTGTCCTAGCACGGTTATGAACATATTTCTTCAAGACTCCCATGAACCTCTCAAAGGGGAACATATTGTGTAGAAATACCGGACCAAGAATATGAATCTCTTCACATAGGTGAACCAGGAGATGAGTCATAATGTTGAAGAAGGATGGTGGGAACACCAACTCAAAACTAACAAGACACTGGACCACATCCCTCTGTAATCTTGTCAGAATTTCTGTATCGATTACCTTCTGAGACATTGCGTTCATGAATGCACATAGCTTCACAATGGGTACTCGAACATTTTCCGGTAGAAGCCCCCTCAATGCAATCGGAAGCAACTGCGTCATAATCACGTGGCAGTCATGACACTTCAGGTTTTGGAATTTTTTCTCTGCCATGTTTATTATCCCCTTTATTCCCGACGATTTTGACTGTAAAGGACTTCAAAGAATATTTCCTTCTCTGCTTTAGTAAGAGTGTAGCTGCTTAAGTAATGGCGCCATGTATCTGTGTGCTTGTTGCTTGGGTCTTTCGTACGTTTCTGGTCCTCCCGTGCTTCTGGCGTATCTTTTGACTTCTCATACACGCCCAGGAAGCATAGCAGATTGAGACAGAGATTCTTTGTCACGTGCATCACGTCGATCGAAGACCGGACCTCTAAAACTTTCCAATAGGGTAGCTCCCAAAATATAGATTTCTTCTTCCACATGGGTGCGCGCTTATCAGGGCCGTACGGAACTGGTTGGCTGTCAGCAGCCTTACCAAAGATTACTTCTAGGTCCTTGACCATATCGAATGTATCATTACCACTACGGAGCTCAGGCTTCTTCCGGTTATCTGCCTCACCTCTGAAATGCTTCCCTCCTTTCTTTCTTACGGGATGCTTGATCGGAAGAAATCTACGATGCCCCAGGTATACAACATTTTTACATTTATCCAAAAAAAACACTGTCAGTCTTATCTAAACAGTGTGTGCATGCATTGTATCCCTTGTTTGTATGTCCGGAAATGTTACTAAGAGCAGGCCAATCATTGATGGTTACGAAAAGCAACGCTCGTAGCTCAAATGGCTTTTGTTCGTTCTCATCCCACACACGTACACCTGGTTTGCCCCACAATTGTAAGAGTTCTTCCACTAATGGCCTTATATACACATCAATGTCGTTGCCAGGTTGCCTCGGGCCTTGGATGAGAACTGGCATCATAATGAACTTGCGCTTCATGCACAACCAAGGAGGAAGGTTGTACATACATAGAGTTACAGGCCAAGTGCTATGACTGGAGCTCTGCTCCCCAAAAGGATTAAAGCCATCTGTACTTAGACCAAACCATAAGTTTCTCGCCTCTCCTGCAAAGTCTGGAAAGTCTCTCTCGATCTTTCTCCACTACGATCCATCGGCGGGGTGCCTCAACTTTCCGTCTTTCTTACGGTCTTCTTTGTGCCATCGCAACAACCTAGCATGCTCTTTGTTTCTAAACAGACGTTTCAGCCGTGGTATTATAGGAGCATACCACATCACCTTAGCAGGAACCCTCTTACGGGGGGCTCGCCGTCAACATCACCAGGGTCATCTGCTCTGATCTTATACCGCAGTGCAGTGCATATCGGACATTCATCCAAATTCTCGTACTTCTCACCGCGGAAGAGGATGCAGTCATTAATGCATGCATGTATATTCTGCACATCTAATCCTAGAGGACAGAGAGCTTTCTTTGCTTCGTACGTACTCTCAGGCAATTCGTTATCCTTTGGAAGTTTTGGCTTCATTAGTTGAAGTAAACTCTCAAATGCCTTGTCAGTCACACCGTTCTGTGCCTTCCATTTCAGCAACTCCAGTGTGGTACCGAGCTTTGTGCTACCATCTTCGCAATTTGGGTACAACAATTTTTTGTGATCCTGTAATATGTTGTCCAGCTTCAACCTCTCCAATTTATTTTCACAGTCTTCCCTTGCATCAGCAATAACTCGGCCAAGATCATCATCGGGCTCTTCTGATGCCTGTTCTTGATCACCTACTTCTTCTGCATTCTCTTCCATTGCAGTATCGTCGTATTCATGGAACAAAGGATCTTCTTCTTCGTCGTCTTCCATCACAACCCCTCTTTCTCCATGCTTGGTCCAGCAATTATAGCTGGGCATGAAACCTCTCCGAAGTAGATGGCCGTGAAGGATTCTTTCGGAAGAGTGCTCTCTGACGTTCCGACAATCAACACATGGGCAACACATGAAGCCATTATCTTTGTTTGCCTGAGCTACAGCAAGGAATGCATTCAGGCCTGCCATTTACTCGGAAGTGCGTCGGTCACCGTACATCCATCGCTGTCGTGCATCCATCTGCATCGTATAATTAATGAAGTTTATCAAAAATACATTACAATAACATATTAATACAGAGATGACCACAGTACATCGACAAATACTACTTTTTTATGTATCAGTTACAGATGAAAAAGATAAGTTTGTTAACCTCGTTCGAAGATACCATTTTTAGTGAGCTTATGTGTAGCTCGGGAATTTCGTCGAACACCTCGTGTGCATAGTAAAATAAAACACACTAACACCCACCTCTCTCACACCTCCAAGCAAAAAAAAAGATGGAAGGGTGGGGGGCTGGGGCAGTATATATAGGGGAAGGGGGACATTGGTCCCGGTTCGTGGCCTGAACCGGGACAAATTCTCATGCGCGTGCCACGTGGAATGTGGCTAGGCATTGGTCCCGGTCAGTGGCACGAGCCGGGAATCTCCCCCACGAACCGGGACCAATGCCCCCAGGCGGTTTCTGTTGCCCCGGGCGCACGAACCGGGACCAATGCATGGCATTTGTCCCGGATTTGGTTGCAACCGGGACAGATGCCCCCTGACCCCCTGGACGAGAGGGGTTGTTTCCACTAGTGGCTGCTGCTGCTCCTAGCTTTTGTTTGTTCCTTGCTTCTGTTGTGGCTGGATTTGGAGAGATGTGTTGTTGCTGTATAAAAACACTTGAGTTGTGGCTGTATAAAAACACTTGAGTTGTGGCTGAAAACAATAGTGCCATTGTTGGTAAATGAATATGAGATCAACCAGAGCAACTATGTCCGGCCATCGAGCCGTTCAAAACCTTGCAGGAAATTCAAATGAGTTGCCCATTTTTGCCGAAATGTTGATTAATTTCCGTTTCGGGGAGAATCGGGCACTCTAGTGTTAGAAAATTAGCAAAGGTCATGCCGGATTTTTCGGTGAATTTAGGACTTAGCCGTTTTACCGTGATTAAGTAGTATGTCGATTTTTTGTTGCCTTTAGATTAACAAATAATTTCCCCCTTCAGAACATGGCACACAACGACGAGGCCGGCGGTTCTAAGCCGTTCTGGCAAATCTCCGAGGAAGAAGAGGAGCAATACGACCCGACGGCGGATGCCGGGGCTGACGCCACCACTAGCGGTGGCGAGGAGGATGACGCCACGACTAGTGGTGCTGGTGATACCACTAGTGGCGCCGCCGGCAGGAATGACACCACTGATGCCGGCGGTCAGACAGATGGTGGTAGCCAAGCCAACAAGAAGACGACAACGAGAAAACGGAAAAGGAACAGTCTCCGCACCTACCCTGAAGCGTTCACAGAAAATGATAGCAATTGGTATCCTATCGCGTCCGAGTCGGTGGTCAAAGGATTCGGCAACCAAATTGGTTGCATGGTCCGGGACACTGTCAAGATCACCACTGATGATCTAAGTGAAGAAGAGAATAACCATTATCGGGTTGTTCTCTTTAGAAAGTTGTACGGGCAATACTTGTACCCGCATCCGCCAGAAGAACCGCTTAAGTACAATAACGACAATCTGGAGGGGAATACAGTCAACAATGCCGCCATTGGTAAGATGAACACCGCCTTGTCCAACTGGAAACACCGTGTGAAGGTTGCACTCTTGAACCACAAAAAAAGCTTTGAGGAGGTTTTAGCGAGTGAGCCGAACATCACCGAAGCTAAACTCCGGGACTTCAAGCTAATTTGCGAGAGCGCAATCGCCAAGGCTAAACGTGATTGGGGGCAGAAGTTGCGGGGGTTGAACATAGGTTCCCACAAACTGGGATGTGCTGGTTACAGAGTGGTGATTCCCAATTGGGAGAAGGAGGAAGCCACACGTGCAGCACAGGGCATCCCTGACCCCCTTGCAAGGTACTCGCCGCGGACAAAAAACTTCATCAGGGCCGGTTTACATATGACCCGGTAGCTAATGAGTATACTACCGATGATGAGAAGGTGAAGGAGTGGTATAAAAATTTGGTCAGTAAATACACCACCCTAATTAGTTTGCTCTCAACGATCAAGTCGATTGCATCATAGTGTACAGGTGGAATTCTTAACGGTTCATGCTACTTGTGCATAACATAGAAATCGAAAGTGGTGGAGCCTTGGCATCCATGACGTCGCTGCACGGCCCGTGGGACGACCATTTGAACAGGGCGGTGAACGTGACGCGGGGGAAGGATAAGCACAAAAAGCCGTCAGGTGGCCGAGTTGGTGGCTTGGGCAAGACGATGAAGCTCAGAGAATACTACAAGGATCCCAAGGAGGCGAGAAGGAATAGAAGGAGGACCATCGAAGAGATCCAACGTGACGAAGCCCTCTATCGCGAGATTGCAGACCTCAAGTCCAAAGTTGCCGATATTCGGGACATTGTCAAAGAAGCATTGGCAGAACAAATGGTCAATGTTTTGCCTGCCCTCTACGATGTGGTTACTCAATGGGATCCACTGTCTCGCCGGCATGCAGGGCAACAACTCAAGAGACTTGTCCAGAGTCTCGCCGGCCAACGCCACGGTGGCGGACCCACTGGTGACTCGCGGACCCACTGTTGACTCCGCCCGCCTACAACATGGTGTCGATGGTGACTCCGCCCGCCGAGAGCCGCCTGACCATCCGTTGGGCGCTCACAGTCGGCGGTCCTCCGCCAAATGAAGAGCGTGCACCAACGAACAACCGTATGGTCATCTGTTGCACACCCGCCGCCGATGGTCCCTCGCCAATCATCACTAGCACGCCCGCCGTCGTTGGCCCCTCTCCACTAGAGGAGCTCGACGCCATCGCCAGCCAGGTAAATAGTTAAGTGTTGGAGCGTCGATATTCCTCTGCCTTAGACTGGCATCTCTGATGCCCTGCATGTTTTCCGCAGAACGCCGATGTTCCATGCACTCTCCTACACACAGTGGACGGCGTCTTGAAGGATGTTGTTGTGGGTATGATCGTTCAACCGGCAACCCGCAGGTTCCACAATAGGCTGATGCGAGATGACGTATATAGAGTTCGAGTGATTCGGGTGCTGGCGGGCTACGACGACTTGTTGCCTCCCATTCAACCCTACCAGGAAGAAGATGACCCCGATACCCTAACGCTGCTACAGTGCCTACCTTGGAACATGGAATGGCCGAAGAGCCAGATTCGCCTAGGGAAGAGGGGCGCCACCCCGCAGACATCACCTCTAGAACTGTCGGCGCGAGGCACCACCTCGAAAACAACCCCTCTAGAAGCGCCGGAGCGCAGCCATGGCTAGACCATCGTAGCGCCGTCGCCTACCCCGGACACGCAGATGGCACAACACCCGGCGGAAGACGATCTTGATGCCTTGGATTTCATCGTCGATGACTTTGATGGCGGAGATTACATTCCTCCTCTCCCAGAAGAACCCTACCATAGCACGGAGGCTCATGGTGAGGCTTCTCCCGCAGACAAATCCAGTTGCAAGCGTATGTTCGGTTCTCAGGAAGACACGCCTCCAGATGTCGCCCCCTGCACTGAGACTCAGAAAAGCGCGAAGGGAGGAGTTATTTTCAGCCCCGGCACAATCCGTATGGCGGCTAATGAGGAGATTGAGAATGAGTGTCTTCCGAAAGCGCCGAAGCCGCGGAAAAGAGGACCTAGATCCAAGACCGCAAAGTCCGCGAGCCAGCCTGCTAAGATGCCGCTCCGTGTTCAGGACGGGCCACCTACATCCAAGCATACTCCAAAGGTGCGTGTGATCGGTCAGCCTATGCTTCACCCGAACAAGCTCAAGGCCGCAAGTGGGGATATGCGGAGTTTGCATGACAGCGTTCTTTATCTCGAATCGCGCCTTATTGAATCCAAGGATCCATCATGCCCGGTTTTCGTTGCCATGGTGCCCAAGGACATGGGCTTCGTCGAATCAACCGGCGCGGATAGGATAGTTCTGCGTTTTTCGGACATCATCGATATGTTCCATAGCAATCCGCTACACTACTACATGGTCCGCCTATACTCGCTCAGTCTGGCGGTGCAAGTCATCAGGGATAATACACCGGGCGTCGCGATATTGGACCCCTTCTACATGCGCCATGACGTTTTGTGCTCCGTTGGGAACCAGGTAGTCGCGTCGACATATCTCTAGGACTTCATGCTGGCGAACTATACCAAGGATTACATCCGCATGCCTTATTTTGCTGGGTAAGTCAATATTCTTAGCCGAATCGAAAGTGATTTTCTTTAGGTTTTCATCGCTCCTTTCCAACACTTTGTTTAGATTGTTCCACGCATATATACACAATGCACACTCATCTGCATTTGTATCAGTCATTCACATGCCACGTATCTCGACTCAGGGAGTGCGGTGAAGAAATACTGCTCCAACGTGAAGAAAGTTTTGAATAATGCTCTCACCGGCTACCACGCAAAGGGGGGCAGAATCACTAGGGAGAAGGTCATTCAGGGCGCTCGGGTGTTCACCCACACGACGCATTTCGCCTGCGTCAAGCAGCCGTCGGGCAGTAACAGAGACACCTACTATGTCCTCCATCACATGCGGGCGTACGTACGGGATCAACAGTACCTTACGCTGCCTCGTCAAGTCCAAGAATGGGCCTCCCGCTTGTCGATGGTCGGCGATGACAAGGTTAGAGAAGAGATATATGATATCCAGAAGTACTTTGCCACGAAAATCGTTCATGAAGTGGTGAACAAGAGTGGGACATTCCACTGCCGGTTCGCCATGCCGAACCGCGACATAGATACCTACCTAGCAACTGCATGTGACGACAGACCCTTCATCACTCCGAAGGGCTGTCCCGTTGTAATCCCTGGGCGGATGAGTCAGAAGGAGTGAGAACTATTGTAAGTCTTGCTACATTATTCGAAATTAGTTGAACTCAATCGTTAGGGTTATGAATCGTCCATCGTGTAACCGATGCTCAATTATGTCAATGCTTGATTATCTTACTTTTTATTATTGCGGTCCTACTTGTGATGTTCGTTCGATCTTTTGAATAAATGTCGATGATTAAAAGAGTTGGTTCACACTAAGATGGCCTTGGTGGTCTGGTGCGCCTTGTGATTTTCACAAAATTATGATCTTGTGTATCCCACTTGGCGCTCCAGGTCCACCAAGGCTGCTTGTATGTGTCCACCCTAAATATGAGGCACATATCGTTACGGTTATGAATCGTTCATCGTGTAACCGATGCTCAATTATGTCAATGCTTGATTATCTTGCTTTTTATTATTGCGGTCCTACTTGTGATGTTCGTTCGATCTTTTGTATAAATGCCGATGATTAAAAGAGCTGGTTCACACTAAGATGGCCTTGGTGGTCCGGTGCGCCTTGTGATTTTTACAAAATTAGGATCTTGTGCATCCCACTTGGCGCACCGGGTCCACCAAGGATGCTTGTATGTGTCCACCCTAAATATGAGGCACAAAGACCGATGACCATCTTATTTCTGTTAAGAGGTACTACAGGCGGTGGTGATCTGGGAAAAGGAACGAATACGAGGGTTTCTGGATTCTTTGGAACTAAATAACGTCACATTACTTCTATAAAAGCTCACAGATTGTGAGCGTTCTCAGCCGTTCTACCAAGTTGCCTCCGAGCTGCCACGTGGGCGTGCCCTTGTTCGTCCATTCTTTTGCTCCCAGGCACTCCCCGCCGTTGGATGATGGCCCGTCAAACTTTTCATGCGCGGTGAAAACCCTAGCCAGCAATCGCCTCACTCCTGTGAGCCCCGCGTCCCCATTTTTCCCCCAATCCGCCGCCTGGAGGAGGGTGAAAGCTAGCTGCCAATACTACCTCGCCCTTGCGCCTGCGTCTCCTTCTCTCTGTCCCGCACCGCCGTAGGGCTCCCGTGCGCCACCCCTCGTCGCGCTGCTCGGCGGCTCCATGAGCTCTCACCAAGAGGCCACGACAGTAGTGTAGGTCGTGGCCGCGGCCGAATCGCTCAATTTGTCGACGATGGTGGCCGGCCGCGCGCTCGCTTGGCCATGGCGCCACCGACCGCCCAGTCGTCTCCTCCTACAAAGCACAGCGCCGCCTTCTGCATCCTCCCCACGTGAGCTCCTTGTTCTAATTCCTACATTCTCTGGGGTGAGGAGAGGCCTGACTGCTCCGGCTAGACTGTGGCAGAGGAGGTGGAACATGTGCTTGATGTTGCGGTGGGAGGAGGAGCAGCGATGTCGGAGAAAGACGGAGCTCTCGTCGCGCTGGAGTGTCGGCTGTAACATCCAAGTATGAAACCCTTAGTTGTTTTACTTATTTGTTTAATTTATGCAATGCATCATGGCATCATTCTCATTTTTATTTCTGTTTGCATTGTTTTCATAATAAAATTCAAACTTAATCAAACCTGGTTTTCACACTTGTCTGTTACAATCTTTCAAACAAAGAATTGCAAAACAAAACCTTTCAATGTTTTCCAAATATTTCATTGATGTTTAACTATTAAAGTGTTGCCTCAAATCATTCCTTTAATTCCACCAATTAAATTCAAATCTTTTCCAAGTTTCAAATCAGTACTTTGGAAACAATAACAACTCACCAACTTTCTTCCCTCTCTAATTCATCCTAAAACCCTAGGGGGTAACCCTATCCAATGCATGTTTTTATTAAGAATTTATTAATATCAAAATCCTTCTAATTTGATTTCAAACACAAACCACTATTTTAAAATGTGATTTTTGAAAACTAAAGTTGGAATGTGGTTTCTAATTAACTAAATAGCCTAACTAATTTTTCCTGGAATTTATTTTAACCAAAACCTTATCTTTTCCTTCCCTTTTCGTTTTCAGCAAAAAAATATAGAAACAGGAAAAAAAAATAAAACTGCAAGGAGGAGAGCAGCAGCGGCTAAGGGTCCAGCCCAGCCCGTTAACCTTGGCCCGGTACCCTTCCCCTCAAGTCGCTGTCGTCCTCCTCCCCCTGCTGGCGTCATGGTGTACGAGAGCGCCTCCATCGTCGATCCTTCTCTGAAGCTCCCGATGACGCGCCGTACTCATCCATCGCCTCCATAAAAACACCGCGGCGTCCACCCCCTTCCGAAAACCCTAGCTACCTTCCCCTCGAGCCCCGCCGCAGCCGCCATCGCTCTCACCTCCACCCTCTGAAACTCTGAAACCCGGCCGTCACCTCTCTGTTAACCTCCGCCGCTCGCCGTCGCCGATGACTAGCCGCGGGAGCTAGCCACAGGAACGGGAAGCCCACGGTTCCCTCTACCTCAACAACACCGCCACCGAGCCGTAGCCGTCCCAGATCGCCGCCGCCATCCTCTTCCCCGTCGTCACCGGCCATCTCCACCACCACAGCACCGTCGACCGCCTCCCATCTTCCACGGTGAGCTCACCGCCAGCTCCTCCCTCTCTCCCTCGGCATCTACATGCATCCACGTTTCTGCACGCTTCCAGCAGCGCCACGGGCACAGCACACGGCAGTTCGCCGCCGGTGAACTTCTCTCTGACGAGGTTCAGTGGGTTTTGGTCGACAGTAGTTTCAGTTAACCTTTGCACACTTTACCTTGGCCGCGCGCCTGTAACTGACAGAAACGCGCGCACAGCTCTTTGGTTCAGAGAACAGAGCGCGCTCGGGGAGGTCGCGAGATCGATTCCTGCCCTCGCACGGGGTTTCCCCAATTTCTTTTGCCCTGCTGCCTGACAGTTAGGGGCCACGCAGCAGTGACTCCACTGCCACGCTGGCCTGGACCCGCAGATCAGTGGCAGCGGGTATAGCCCTCTCGGTAACAAAAATTTAAACACAAATCTGTTATTTTTTTTTTCTTTTCTTTTAAAGTGGGCAGAATAAACAACTAATTTGCAAATTCAATAACTTGTAAAATATGAACCCAATAAATACAAACTTGATGCCTATTCTGATCCAAATTTTATAAACTTTCCAAATATTCCACTTGTGTTCTGTTTTGAATTTTCAAAATACTTTTAAATTTCAAATTTGAATAATTCAAATGCAAATTGAAATAATTCATAACTAATTCATACTGTTTTCAAATAATTCAAATAAAATATGTTTCTCACCCCTTTTTGAATACTCTATTCAAATATAAATTTTGTTTTCTGGTTTGAATAATTTAAATTGCCTAAACAATTTAAATCTTGTTTAATTCAATTAAAAATTGTTTAATATTGTTTAATTCATAACTAAATAATCCAAAGTCCAATTTCAAATTGTGAAACATGTAATCCAACTAAAATTTGATAACCTTTTCAAATATAAAATTTGTAAATTGTTTTGCACACCCTAACTTGATGAAAACAATAATTGTTTGTGTACCATGTTTAAGTAACAAAATTCCAAATTTGATAAATGCCTTTCTAAATTGTTAACTATTATTCCAATTGCATTTAACTTGTTATGTTATTGTTATTCATCATGCATGCATCATACTAAGTCACTTACACATGATGCTTAGTGATAGAACAATTAATTCAACTCTAAAGCATGGGCTTCCATATGCAACCTTTGCATATGGAATCCATTTAAACTTGTGTCTCATATCAACTAGTTTAGTTTGGTGCATCTATTAAACGTGACATGCATCATCCAATGTTTGTGCACCTATGCCATGTATTGATTGCCCGTCTTCCTTCATTGTTGTTTTTGCTTCTTCTCGGTTAGACGACGACGTTGGTACCGACGAGCCTTACGACACCACTACTCAGGACCTAGCCCAGTACGAGGCTGAGCTGCCAGGCAAGTTATCACTCACATGAATCATCGAGTTCCTTTCCACACTTGTTGTCGATACTATCCTTTTGTCTACTATTGCTAGCCCTATGTATCGTTGCTTGTCTCCGAACCTATCACATGATTCCTGAACCAATGATATTGCCTCACCTCCATACCTACAGCCTTTGCTTGTGCCTTAGTATTATCTAGCATGCTTAGGGTTGCGTTTACTCGAGTCTGTTGTCGGTTACTACTTTTACTATCTTATTATCTTGTGCCGGGGCTCGTTGTTAATCAATCAATCCTGTTAATTGCTAATGGTAATAATAATTTGATGATAAGGCACCGGCAGGAGGCCCATGAGTGGTTTTGGAGCCTGCTAGTGTCGACCCTAATAGGAAAAGGGTCTTGTCTACTGATCCATGATGAGCGCACTACCCGCATTTGGGAAGCGAGTATGGGCGCCCCCCTCAACTTGACCTGATTCGCATCTCGTCCAAATCGCCTCATTTAGTTCGTGTTTTCCATTTGCCGCATGCATGTTTTTGCGAGCCCAGCGCAGGGTGGAACTTTCGTAGTCGGCATATAGGGGGACACGGTCTTAGAGTGCTATGATGGTCCATTTTCTTCTGGGCTTGATTAGCCGTGCGCCCAAGGTGCTTTGGGCTTGATGCGAAGAATGGTTGGTTGTGTTGAGTGCCCCGCTTGGTGGGAGGCATCCCATCTGGCGGGATATTCATGAGTGTACGGCCAAATTGGTGCATCCCTGCAGGGATAATCTTCTCGAGAAGCCGTGTTTTCCGCGGTTATGGATTACTTGGTGAAAGTACTGGCTAACAAGTACTCAGAACAACTTCAACATAATGATCAATCATGTTTCACCCAATGATTAATAACCTGACTAGTAATAGGTTATTCACACAATAACTTGATTCACCTTATCACAACTGTGAGTTATCCTCGGATTGCTTCTTTGGATAAGGGGCGAGATCCAGGATGGGTTTGGTTGAAGTTATCTTTCAGTTGGTTAGAATCCTCGATCTTATCTTTTCTGTTAGCCGGAACTTGTAGTTATCTTCTGTAGTTGGTTAGAGCAGCCAGCAGCAACTTTTATATTACCCCTTTCTTCCGTTGATCCCAAGCATCAATGCTTGTGTTGACGGGTAACTCCTTGATGAACTGTGAGTCTTGCTTGCCAGTACTTGGATGTACTGACCCCGTTGGGGCTGTGGTTTACGCAGAGTACGACTACGACTACGATGCTTCCCAGGATGGCTACTTTGTGGAGTTCGACGAGTCTGCAGACGAGTAGTTAGCTGGACCAGGGCAGGATCCAGACCTACGTGGATGGGCTTCGCTTTTCTTTATTTTCCCCGGCTTCTTAAGCCATGGATTTGTCTGTACTCAGACCCCTTTGATTGCTTCCGCTGTTGTAATGGATGATATGTTGGGACAGGTGTCCTCTGGATGTTTGTATTCGATATTTCTGCCTTAGTGAAGGCCAGTTGCCCTTATTTCATTCTTTTGTGTCTTAGAGACATTCTGTGCTATCATTCGTACCAAACTGTTGACGTACCGTGCGTGTTTGATTATGAAGTACGTCGACAGTAGTGCCTTTAGGTTCCTAGCGGATAGTTTACCTCGACGGTGGAAGCAGGGCTTGTGTTGTCGCGCATAAGCGCAGGCCTACCAGGAAGCTGGGACGTGGGAGCATGTTTGCCCCATAATCCAAGCACCTGACTTCCAGTTCGTGCGATGAGTATCCTCTAGAAACCTTGGGTGCGACAAATGTCTATTCTGATCCAAATTTTATAAACTTTCCAAATATTCCACTTGTGTTCTGTTTTGAATTTTCAAAATACTTTTAAATTTCAAATTTGAATAATTCAAATGCAAATTGAAATAATTCATAACTAATTCATACTGTTTTCAAATAATTCAAATAAAATATGTTTCTCACCCCTTTTGAATACTCTATTCAAATATAAATTTTGTTTTCTGGTTTGAATAATTTAAATTGCCTAAACAATTTAAATCTTGTTTAATTCAATTAAAAATTGTTTAATATTGTTTAATTCATAACTAAATAATCCAAAGTCCAATTTCAAATTGTGAAACATGTAATCCAACTAAAATTTGATAACCTTTTCAAATATAAAATTTGTAAATTGTTTTGCACACCCTAACTTGATGAAAACAATAATTGTTTGTGTACCATGTTTAAGTAACAAAATTCCAAATTTGATAAATGCCTTTCTAAATTGTTAACTATTATTCCAATTGCATTTAACTTGTTATGTTATTTTTATTCATCATGCATGCATCATACTAAGTCACTTACACATGATGCTTAGTGATAGAACAATTAATTCAACTCTAAAGCATGGGCTTCCATATGCAACCTTTGCATATGGAATCCATTTAAACTTGTGTCTCATATCAACTAGTTTAGTTTGGTGCATCTATTAAACGTGACATGCATCATCCAATGTTTGTGCACCTATGCCATGTATTGATTGCCCGTCTTCCTTCGTTGTTGTTTTTGCTTCTTCTCGGTTAGACGACGACGTTGGTACCGACGAGCCTTACGACACCACTACTCAGGACCTAGCCCAGTACGAGGCTGAGCTGCCAGGCAAGTTATCACTCACATGAATCATCGAGTTCCTTTCCACACTTGTTGTCGATACTATCCTTTTGTCTACTATTGCTAGCCCTATGTATCGTTGCTTGTCTCCGAACCTATCACATGATTCCTGAACCAATGATATTGCCTCACCTCCATACCTACAGCCTTTGCTTGTGCCTTAGTATTATCTAGCATGCTTAGGGTTGCTTTTACTCGAGTCTGTTGTCGGTTACTACTTTTACTATCTTATTATGTTGTACCGGGGCTCGTTGTTAATCAATCAATCCTGTTAATTGCTAATGGTAATAATAATTTGATGATAAGGCACCGGCAGGAGGCCCATGAGTGGTTTTGGAGCCTGCTAGTGTCGACCCTAATAGGAAAAGGGTCTTGTCTACTGATCCATGATGAGCGCACTACCCGCATTTGGGAAGCGAGTATGGGCGCCCCCCTCAACTTGACCTGATTCGCATCTCGTCCAAATCGCCTCATTTAGTTCGTGTTTTCCATTTGCCGCATGCATGTTTTTGCGAGCCCAGCGCAGGGTGGAACTTTCGTAGTCGGCATATAGGGGGACACGGTCTTAGAGTGCTATGATGGTCCATTTTCTTCTGGGCTTGATTAGCCGTGCGCCCAAGGTTCTTTGGGCTTGATGCGAAGAATGGTTGGTTGTGTTGAGTGCCCCGCTTGGTGGGAGGCATCCCATCTGGCGGGATATTCATGAGTGTACGGCCAAATTGGTGCAACCCTGCAGGGATAATCTTCTCGAGAAGCCGTGTTTTCCGCGGTTATGGATTACTTGGTGAAAGTACTGGCTAACAAGTACTCAGGACAACTTCAACATAACTATCAACCATGTTTCACCCAATGATTAATAACTTGACTAGTAATAGGTTATTCACACAATAACTTGATTCACCTTATCACAACTGTGTGAGTTATCCTCGGATTGCTTCTTTGGATAAGGGGCGAGATCCAGGATGGGTTTGGTTGAAGTTATCTTTCAGTTGGTTACACTCCTCGATCTTATCTTTTCTGTTAGCCGGAACTTGTAGCTATCTTCTGTAGATGGTTAGAGCAGCCAGCAGCAACTTTTATATCACTCCTTTCTTCCGTTGATCCCAAGCATCAATGCTTGTGCTGACGGGTAACTCTTTGATGAACTGTGAGTCTTGCTTGCCAGTACTTGGATGTACTGACCCGTTGGGGCTGTGGTTTACGCAGAGTACGACTACGACTACGATGCTTCCCAGGATGGCTACTTTGTGGAGTTCGACGAGTCTGCAGACGAGTAGCTAGCTGGACCAGGGCAGGATCCAGACCTACGTGGATGGGCTTCGCTTTCTTTATTTTCCCCGGCTTCTTAAGCCATGGATTTGTCTGTACTCAGACCCCTTTGATTGCTTCCGCTGTTGTAATGGATGATATGTTGGGACATGTGTCCTCTGGATGTTTGTATTCGATATTTCTGCCTTAGTGAAGGCCAGTTTCCCTTATTTCATTCTTTTGTGTCTTAGAGACATTCTGTGCTATCATTCGTACCAAACTGTTGACGTACCGTGCGTGTTTGATTATGAAGTACGTCGACAGTAGTGCCTTTAGGTTCCTAGCGGATAGTTTACCTCGACGGTGGAAGCAGGGCTTGTGTTGTCGCGCATAAGCGCAGGCCTACCAGGAAGCTGGGACGTGGGAGCATGTTTGCCCCATAATCCAAGCACCTGACTTCCAGTTCGTGCGATGAGTATCCTCTAGAAACCTTGGGTGCGACAAATGTCTATTCTGATCCAAATTTTATAAACTTTCCAAATTCCACTTGTGTTCTGTTTTGAATTTTCAAAATACTTTTAAATTTCAAATTTGAATAATTCAAATGCAAATTGAAATAATTCATAACTAATTCATACTGTTTTCAAATAATTCAAATAAAATATGTTTCTCACCCCTTTTTGAATACTCTATTCAAATATAAATTTTGTTTTCTGGTTTGAATAATTTAAATTGCCTAAACAATTTAAATCTTGTTTAATTCAATTAAAAATTGTTTAATATTGTTTAATTCATAACTAAATAATCCAAAGTCCAATTTCAAATTGTGAAACATGTAATCCAACTAAAATTTGATAACCTTTTCAAATATAAAATTTGTAAATTGTTTTGCACACCCTAACTTGATGAAAACAATAATTGTTTGTGTACCATGTTTAAGTAACAAAATTCCAAATTTGATAAATGCCTTTCTAAATTGTTAACTATTATTCCAATTGCATTTAACTTGTTATGTTATTGTTATTCATCATGCATGCATCATACTAAGTCACTTACACATGATGCTTAGTGATAGAACAATTAATTCAACTCTAAAGCATGGGCTTCCATATGCAACCTTTGCATATGGAATCCATTTAAACTTGTGTCTCATATCAACTAGTTTAGTTTGGTGCATCTATTAAACGTGACATGCATCATCCAATGTTTGTGCACCTATGCCATGTATTGATTGCCCGTCTTCCTTCGTTGTTGTTTTTGCTTCTTCTCGGTTAGACGACGACGTTGGTACCGACGAGCCTTACGACACCACTACTCAGGACCTAGCCCAGTACGAGGCTGAGCTGCCAGGCAAGTTATCACTCACATGAATCATCGAGTTCCTTTCCACACTTGTTGTCGATACTATCCTTTTGTCTACTATTGCTAGCCCTATGTATCGTTGCTTGTCTCCGAACCTATCACATGATTCCTGAACCAATGATATTGCCTCACCTCCATACCTACAGCCTTTGCTTGTGCCTTAGTATTATCTAGCATGCTTAGGGTTGCGTTTACTCGAGTCTGTTGTCGGTTACTACTTTTACTATCTTATTATCTTGTGCGGGGCTCGTTGTTAATCAATCAATCCTGTTAATTGCTAATGGTAATAATAATTTGATGATAAGGCACCGGCAGGAGGCCCATGAGTGGTTTTGGAGCCTGCTAGTGTCGACCCTAATAGGAAAAGGGTCTTGTCTACTGATCCATGATGAGCGCACTACCCGCATTTGGGAAGCGAGTATGGGCGCCCCCCCTCAACTTGACCTGATTCGCATCTCGTCCAAATCGCCTCATTTAGTTCGTGTTTTCCATTTGCCGCATGCATGTTTTTGCGAGCCCAGCGCAGGGTGGAACTTTCGTAGTCGGCATATAGGGGGACACGGTCTTAGAGTGCTATGATGGTCCATTTTCTTCTGGGCTTGATTAGCCGTGCGCCCAAGGTGCTTTGGGCTTGATGCGAAGAATGGTTGGTTGTGTTGAGTGCCCCGCTTGGTGGGAGGCATCCCATCTGGCGGGATATTCATGAGTGTACGGCCAAATTGGTGCATCCCTGCAGGATAATCTTCTCGAGAAGCCGTGTTTTCCGCGGTTATGGATTACTTGGTGAAAGTACTGGCTAACAAGTACTCAGAACAACTTCAACATAATGATCAATCATGTTTCACCCAATGATTAATAACCTGACTAGTAATAGGTTATTCACACAATAACTTGATTCACCTTATCACAACTGTGTGAGTTATCCTCGGATTGCTTCTTTGGATAAGGGGCGAGATCCAGGATGGGTTTGGTTGAAGTTATCTTTCAGTTGGTTACAATCCTCGATCTTATCTTTTCTGTTAGCCGGAACTTGTAGTT
Organism: Alopecurus myosuroides; assembly: GCA_028641055.1. Classification (NCBI taxonomy): domain Eukaryota; kingdom Viridiplantae; phylum Streptophyta; class Magnoliopsida; order Poales; family Poaceae; genus Alopecurus; species Alopecurus myosuroides. The sequence continues at coordinate 626,066,647 of CM054057.1, forward strand.
ATCTTCTGTAGTTGGTTAGAGCAGCCAGCAGCAACTTTTATATTAACCCTTTCTTCCGTTGATCCCAAGCATCAATGCTTGTGTTGACGGGTAACTCCTTGATGAACTGTGAGTCTTGCTTGCCAGTACTTGGATGTACTGACCCGTTGGGGCTGTGGTTTACGCAGAGTACGACTACGACTACGATGCTTCCCAGGATGGCTACTTTGTGGAGTTCGACGAGTCTGCAGACGAGTAGTTAGCTGGACCAGGGCAGGATCCAGACCTACGTGGATGGGCTTCGCTTTTCTTTATTTTCCCCGGCTTCTTAAGCCATGGATTTGTCTGTACTCAGACCCCTTTGATTGCTTCCGCTGTTGTAATGGATGATATGTTGGGACATGTGTCCTCTGGATGTTTGTATTCGATATTTCTGCCTTAGTGAAGGCCAGTTGCCCTTATTTCATTCTTTTGTGTCTTAGAGACATTCTGTGCTATCATTCGTACCAAACTGTTGACGTACCGTGCGTGTTTGATTATGAAGTACGTCGACAGTAGTGCCTTTAGGTTCCTAGCGGATAGTTTACCTCGACGGTGGAAGCAGGGCTTGTGTTGTCGCGCATAAGCGCAGGCCTACCAGGAAGCTGGGACGTGGGAGCATGTTTGCCCCATAATCCAAGCACCTGACTTCCAGTTCGTGCGATGAGTATCCTCTAGAAACCTTGGGTGCGACAAATGTCTATTCTGATCCAAATTTTATAAACTTTCCAAATATTCCACTTGTGTTCTGTTTTGAATTTTCAAAATACTTTTAAATTTCAAATTTGAATAATTCAAATGCAAATTGAAATAATTCATAACTAATTCATACTGTTTTCAAATAATTCAAATAAAATATGTTTCTCACCCCTTTTTGAATACTCTATTCAAATATAAATTTTGTTTTCTGGTTTGAATAATTTAAATTGCCTAAACAATTTAAATCTTGTTTAATTCAATTAAAAATTGTTTAATATTGTTTAATTCATAACTAAATAATCCAAAGTCCAATTTCAAATTGTGAAACATGTAATCCAACTAAAATTTGATAACCTTTTCAAATATAAAATTTGTAAATTGTTTTGCACACCCTAACTTGATGAAAACAATAATTGTTTGTGTACCATGTTTAAGTAACAAAATTCCAAATTTGATAAATGCCTTTCTAAATTGTTAACTATTTATTCCAATTGCATTTAACTTGTTATGTTATTGTTATTCATCATGCATGCATCATACTAAGTCACTTACACATGATGCTTAGTGATAGAACAATTAATTCAACTCTAAAGCATGGGCTTCCATATGCAACCTTTGCATATGGAATCCATTTAAACTTGTGTCTCATATCAACTAGTTTAGTTTGGTGCATCTATTAAACGTGACATGCATCATCCAATGTTTTGCACCTATGCCATGTATTGATTGCCCGTCTTCCTTCGTTGTTGTTTTTGCTTCTTCTCGGTTAGACGACGACGTTGGTACCGACGAGCCTTACGACACCACTACTCAGGACCTAGCCCAGTACGAGGCTGAGCTGCCAGGCAAGTTATCACTCACATGAATCATCGAGTTCCTTTCCACACTTGTTGTCGATACTATCCTTTTGTCTACTATTGCTAGCCCTATGTATCGTTGCTTGTCTCCGAACCTATCACATGATTCCTGAACCAATGATATTGCTCACCTCCATACCTACAGCCTTTGTTTGTGCCTTAGTATTATCTAGCATGCTTAGGGTTGCTTTTACTCGAGTCTGTTGTCGGTTACTACTTTTACTATCTTATTATGTTGTACCGGGGCTCGTTGTTAATCAAATCAATCCTGTTAATTGCTAATGGTAATAATAATTTGATGATAAGGCACCGGCAGGAGGCCCATGAGTGGTTTTGGAGCCTGCTAGTGTCGACCCTAATAGGAAAAGGGTCTTGTCTACTGATCCATGATGAGCGCACTACCCGCATTTGGGAAGCGAGTATGGGCGCCCCCCTCAACTTGACCTGATTCGCATCTCGTCCAAATCGCCTCATTTAGTTCGTGTTTTCCATTTGCCGCATGCATGTTTTGCGAGCCCAGCGCAGGGTGGAACTTTCGTAGTCGGCATATAGGGGGACACGCTCTTAGAGTGCTATGATGGTCCATTTTCTTCTGGGCTTGATTTAGCCGTGCGCCCAAGGTTCTTTGGGCTTGATGCGAAGAATGGTTGGTTGTGTTGAGTGCCCCGCTTGGTGGGAGGCATCCCATCTGGCGGGATATTCATGAGTGTACGGCCAAATTGGTGCAACCCTGCAGGGATAATCTTCTCGAGAAGCCGTGTTTTCCGCGGTTATGGATTACTTGGTGAAAGTACTGGCTAACAAGTACTCAGGACAACTTCAACATAACTATCAACCATGTTTCACCCAATGATTAATAACTTGACTAGTAATAGGTTATTCACACAATAACTTGATTCACCTTATCACAACTGTGTGAGTTATCCTCGGATTGCTTCTTTGGATAAGGGGCGAGATCCAGGATGGGTTTGGTTGAAGTTATCTTTCAGTTGGTTACACTCCTCGATCTTATCTTTTCTGTTAGCCGGAACTTGTAGCTATCTTCTGTAGATGGTTAGAGCAGCCAGCAGCAACTTTTATATCACTCCTTTCTTCCGTTGATCCCAAGCATCAATGCTTGTGCTGACGGGTAACTCTTTGATGAACTGTGAGTCTTGCTTGCCAGTACTTGGATGTACTGACCCCGTTGGGGCTGTGGTTTACGCAGAGTACGACTACGACTACGATGCTTCCCAGGATGGCTACTTTGTGGAGTTCGACGAGTCTGCAGACGAGTAGCTAGCTGGACCAGGGCAGGATCCAGACCTACGTGGATGGGCTTCGCTTTTCTTTATTTTCCCCGGCTTCTTAAGCCATGGATTTGTCTGTACTCAGACCCCTTTGATTGCTTCCGCTGTTGTAATGGATGATATGTTGGGACATGTGTCCTCTGGATGTTTGTATTCGATATTTCTGCCTTAGTGAAGGCCAGTTGCCCTTATTTCATTCTTTTGTGTCTTAGAGACATTCTGTGCTATCATTCGTACCAAACTGTTGACGTACCGTGCGTGTTTGATTATGAAGTACGTCGACAGTAGTGCCTTTAGGTTCCTAGCGGATAGTTTACCTCGACGGTGGAAGCAGGGCTTGTGTTGTCGCGCATAAGCGCAGGCCTACCAGGAAGCTGGGACGTGGGAGCATGTTTGCCCCATAATCCAAGCACCTGACTTCCAGTTCGTGCGATGAGTATCCTCTAGAAACCTTGGGTGCGACAAATGGTTCGCATGACTCGCTGTGAGAGCACCGCCGGTTTTCCGGAGTTGCTGAGAGACATGGTTACCTATCTGGGGTTCCGTTGGGCACCAGAGTACCAGGTCTACGAGCACCAGCGAGAGTTTGACCAGACTTGCTACCGGACTATCGTCTACATTCTGTCGGATGATGGCAGGAGCATTGCACACCAGTACGAGGCAGTAGGGTCCACAGTGGATATGGTAGTGCAGCAGGCAGCGTACGTGAGTATCACCGTTCTCCGTGCTGACTACTGGGGGTTTGATAAGTCCAGTTTTCGTCACATCCCCCGTGGTTACATCACGGCAGCGGGAGTTCACTTCACTGTCCACCGCGACATGGATACCTACGAGACTGATAGCTCCAGGCTCCAGATCACTGCCCAGTTCGCTAGTCACAGTGATGCCGTTGCTTCCGCACTTTCTCAGGAGTTAGCCTCAGTCAGGGAGCAGCTCCACCTTGCTCTCACTCGTCTGGCGACGTACACCACAGACTTTGTTGGAGACGAGCGCTTCGCACATGTCGTTCAGCCAGCTGGTCTTCCGTTGCCAGATGCAGGAGGTTACGAGCCGATCAGAGGCCCACTTCTCGACCTCGGAGCTGGTTACACAGGGATTCCCCGCTATGGAGCACAGGGAGAGGACGCTTTCTACTTCACCACACCGAGAGTTGCTCTCAGAGCAGTTCCTATCTACATGGATCGTCGTGATACCTACTTCCGTGGGGTTCCTCCTCACCGTATCTCTCGTCGTACTACTCTCACCGCCGTCCTGCGTGATGAGCATGGGAGTACCGTTGTATCCATTACTAGCTGTGTCTAGTTTATCCTTTCGTTTTCGAACCATGTATTTGGTCTGTTGGATATTCTGATGTATTTGAACATGTGATGATGTACCTGTTGGTTATCTATTCATGCGTCGGAATAATCTATCTTTCGGTTACCAAGTCTATCCTTTTCTGTTGTTGTGCTAAAATGAATTTCTGTTCAGGATGCCTCCAACCAGGAACAACCCGCCTCCGCCACCACCAATGGGGGAACTGTTGGCTCAGATGACCCAAGTGGTGACACAGATGGCCCAGATCCAGGCTAACCAGCAACACAACCAGAATGCTCCAAGGGTCACCATCAAGGACTTCCTCAGCTTGGGCCCAAAAGCTTTCGTGGCAACACGTGAGCCCCTGGATGCTGATGACTGGATCCGTGACGTAGCAAGAGCTCTGGAGATTGCTCATGTTGCAGAAGAGGATAAGGTCAAGTACGCCACCTACCTACTGAAGGGTCAGGCAGCTACTTGGTGGAGAACTACCAGGCCATGAGGGCTGGCTTTCCTATCAACTGGGGATGTTTCAAGGATGCCTTCCTGAAGCACCACATCCCGGATGGTCTCATGGAAAAGATGCGTGAGGAATTCTGCTCTCTCAGACAGGGAAAGCTGGACGTTCTCGGCTACCAGAACGAGTTCAATCGTCTCGCTCGGTACGCTGGTGACGAAGTGTCCACCGAAGCAAAGAAGATGGCAAGGTTCCGCCGAGGTTTTAACCCGGAACTGAAGTACGCTCTCACCAACATCAAGTGCAAGGACTTCGTGGAGCTTGTGAACACCGCGCTCAATGAGGAGAATGGGCGCAAGGCGTTCGAAGAGTCGCGCAAGCACTCGCGTGAGGGTGGTTCCTCCTCCAACATGACCGCCCCTCTCGCAGAAGCGCCGCATCTGGGTGCCAAATGGTGCTGTCACTCGGGCTCCAAATGCCCAAGCTTCTCCAGGCTTTGGTCCCCGCCCACCCAACCCATCTCAGATGCAGGATCAGAGGTTTCCGATGGGGCAGCCAAGGCCAGGTCCTTCTCGTGTCGTCACTTGCTACAAGTGCAAGGATACTGGACACTATGCTGACAAGTGCACTCAGAAGCAGCTACCCCTACCTCCTCGCCCAACACCAACCAGGCTATGGTTCGTGCTCCTCCGGCTAAAGCCTTCAACTCCAACAATAGGCATGTCGGGAGGAACGCGAGGTGAACCATATCAAGGCCGACAAAGCCGAGGAGGCTGCTGACGTCGTTCTCGGTATATTACCCGTAAACTCTATTCCAGCTAAAGTGTTGTTTGATACTGGAGCATCGCATTCGTTTGTGTCAAAGATCTTTGCTACAACGTACAATTTAGCTCTGGTTCCGCTAAGCAATCAAATCTATGTGCACTCTCCGGGAACTAAATGATTACTTCCAAGATAAGCATGGACAATCAGATCCTAATTGGAGGTCGTGTATTCCTTGCTTCACTCATGTTGCTGGGAAATTCTGACATTGATGTCATTCTGGGTATGGATTGGTTGAAGATCCACAAAGCTAAAATTGACTGTGCTCAAAAGTCAATAACTCTCTCCCACACTTCAGGCCAGATAGTCTATTCTCCATATGGATCAAGTCCTGTTCAGCTGTTCAGCCTCGATGCCAAACCCCTTCCTGCAATTGAAAATGTTCGGTGGTTTGTGAGTTCCCTGACGTCTTTCCAGAAGAGTTGCCAGGGATGCCTCCGGACAGAGCAGTTGAGTTCGTGATCGAGCTTGAGCCAGGTACTGCTCCAATCTCTAAGCATCCATATAAGATAGCTCCTCCTGAACTGAATTGTTGAAGGAGCAAATCGATATGTATATGGACAAAGGTTTCATTCAGCCTAGTTCCTCCGCTTGGGGTTGCCCAACTCTGTTTGTTGCCAAGAAGGATCAAACTAAAAGACTCGTGGTTGACTATCGTCCTCTCAACGAGAAAACCATCAAGAACAAGTATCCACTTCCTCGTATCGATGATCTTTTTGATCAACTTGCTGGAGCCTCAATATTCTCAAAGTTGGACTTGAGGATGGGGTACCATCAGATAAAGATCAGAAAGGAAGATATTCCCAAGACAGCTTTCACCACTCGGTACGGTCTATATGAATACACCGTCATGTCCTTTGGTCTCACCAATGCACCGGCAACGTTCTCAAGACTCATGAATTCTGTCTTCCATGAATACCTCGACAAGTTCGTTGTGGTATATCTGATGACATTCTAGTCTATTCCAAATCCGAGGAAGAGCATGGAGAACACCTTCGTCTCACTCTCATGAAACTTCGCGAGCATCGTTTGTATGCCAAGTTTTCCAAATGTGAGTTCTGGATTCCAGAAGTTGCATATCTTGGTCATATCATCTCTGCCAAAGGCATTGCCATTGACCCAGAAAAGGTTAAGGCAATTGTTGATTGGAAACCCCCTAAGACGGTGAAGCAAGTCAGAAGTTTTCTTGGCTTGGCTAGCTATTGCCGTCGTTTCGTCCAAACTTTTCCAAGATTGCTAAACCTCTCACTGATCTCACAAAGAAGGACAAAAAGTTCGTTTGGACTCCACAATGTGATGAGAGTTTCAACCTCCTGAAGACTAAACTCACTTCCACACCTGTTCTAGTTGGCCCAGATACCACCAAACCTTTCCAGATATTCTGTGATGCATCTCTCCAAGGATAGGAGCAGTTCTTATGCAAGAACGTCAAGTTGTCGCTTATGCTTCACGTCAGTTGAACCCACATGAGCAAAACTATCCCACTCATGATCTTGAACTTGCAGCAGTTGTGTGTTTGCCCTCAAGAAATGGAGACAATACTTGTTGGGTAACAAAACTGAAATCTTTTCCGATCATAAGAGTCTGAAATACATCTTCACTCAGCCAGATCTGAACCTCAGGCAAAGGAGATGGATTGAGAAGATTAAAGACTTTGATCTCACCATTTCTTACACTCCAGGCAAAGGCTAATGTTATGGCCGATGCTCTCAGTCGCAAATCCTATTGCAATAATCTCATGATCATGGAAAGCCAACCTCCACTTCATGAGGAATTCCAGAAGCTGAACCTTGGTCTTGTTCCTGAAGGATACCTTGCTAGCTTGACAGCCAGCCCAACTCTCGAGGACAAGATTCGTTCTGAACAACTTCGTGATAATGAAATCAAGAAGATTGTGGATCACATCAAGGAGGGCAATGATAAATTCAAGTCCTTCTCAATTGATGACAAGGGAACTGTGTTCTTCGAAGGACGCATTGCAGTCCCTCATATTCAAAGTCTCAAGGATATCATTCTCAAGGAGGCTCATGAAACTCCTCTATCCATTCACCCTGGAAGTACAAAGATGTACCAGGATCTCAAGACTCTGTATTGGTGGTCTGGCATGAAACGTGAAATTGCTCAATACGTTTCTGAATGCGACGTTTGTCAACGTGTTAAGGCAGTCATCAGAAGACAGCAGGTCTACTCCAACCTCTGAAAATTCCTGAGTGGAAGTGGGACATGATTGAAATGGACTTCGTTACTGGGTTTCCAAAGTCCAAAAAGGGCAACGATGCAATCTTCGTTGTTATTGATCGTCTCACTAAGGTTGCTCACTTCTATGCTGTAAAGGAAACTATCTCAGCTAGCCAGTTAGCAGAGCTCTACACAGCAAAGGTTGTTCCCCTTCATGGTGTTCCATTGGAAATAAGCTCAGACGTGGAAGTATTTTCACTTCTCATTTCTGGAAGAGCTTTCAAGAAGCATTGGGCACCAAACTTCTGTTCAGCACAGCTTATCACCCTCAGTCTCAAGGGCAAGTCGAAAGAGTCAATCAGATTCTCGAGGATATGCTCAGAGCATGTGGTCTCTCCTTTGGCATGAAATGGAGGATTGCCTTCCATATGCTGAATTCTCCTACAACAACAGCTACCAGGCAAGCCTAGGCATGGCACCATTTGAGGCACTGTATGGTCGCAGATGCAGGAGTCCAATCAATTGGTCTGGAGGTGGTGAACGTTCACTTTTAGGCCTGACATTGTTAAGGAAGCCGAGGAGAAAGTTCGTATCATTCGTGACAATCTCAGGATTGCTCAGTCTCGTCAGAAGAGCTATTATGATAGCAAGCACAGGATATGGTCTATGCACCTGGTGATAAGGCATATCTCCGTGTAACTCCCCTCAGAGGCACTCATCGTTTTGGTGAAAGGAAAGCTTGCACCAAGATACATTGGCCCTTTCAACATCCTCTCAAGACGTGCAGAGAATGCTTATCGTCTTGAACTTCCAGAAAAACTATCCAAACTGCACGATGTGTTCCACGTGTCACAACTCAAGAAGTGTTTCAAAGATCCAGATCATGCAGTTGATCATGATTCCATTGAGCTGCAAGATGATCTATCTTATGAGGAGCACCCTATTCGTATTCTCGATGAGACCGAGCGTAAGACTCGCAACAAGAGCACCAAGTTCTTGAAAGTCCAATGGTCGCATCATTCTGATAAAGAGGCAACGTGGGAGACCGAAGAGGATCTTCGCAAGAAGTATCCGGACCTGTTCATTTCTCAGTAGGGAATCTCGGGGCGCGATTCCTTCAAGGGGGGGCGTTTTGTAACATCCAAGTATGAAACCCTTAGTTGTTTACTTATTTGTTTAATTTATGCAATGCATCATGGCATCATTCTCATTTTTATTTCTGTTTGCATTGTTTTCATAATAAAATTCAAACTTAATCAAACCTGGTTTTCACACTTGTCTGTTACAATCTTTCAAACAAAGAATTGCAAAACAAAACCTTTCAATGTTTTCCAAATATTTCATTGATGTTTAACTATTAAAGTGTTGCCTCAAATCATTCCTTTAATTCCACCAATTAAATTCAAATCTTTTCCAAGTTTCAAATCAGTACTTTGGAAACAATAACAACTCACCAACTTTCTTCCCTCTCTAATTCATCCTAAAACCCTAGGGGGTAACCCTATCCAATGCATGTTTTTATTAAGAATTTATTAATATCAAAATCCTTCTAATTTGATTTCAAACACAAACCACTATTTTAAAATGTGATTTTTGAAAACTAAAGTTGGAATGTGGTTTCTAATTAACTAAATAGCCTAACTAATTTTTCCTGGAATTTATTTTAACCAAAACCTTATCTTTTCCTTCCCTTTTCGTTTTTTCAGCAAAAAAATATAGAAACAGGAAAAAAAAAAAAAAACTGCAAGGAGGAGAGCAGCAGCGGCTAAGGGTCCAGCCCAGCCCGTTAACCTTGGCCCGGTACCCTTCCCTCAAGTCGCTGTCGTCCTCCTCCCCCTGCTGGCGTCATGGTGTACGAGAGCGCCTCCATCGTCGATCCTTCTCTGAAGCTCCCGATGACGCGCCGTACTCATCCATCGCCTCATAAAAACACTGCGGCGTCCACCCCCTTCCGAAAACCCTAGCTACCTTCCCCTCGAGCCCCGCCGCAGCCGCCATCGCTCTCACCTCCACCCTCTGAAACTCTGAAACCCGGTCGTCACCTCTCTGTTAACCTCCGCCGCTCGCCGTCGCCGATGACTAGCCGCGGGAGCTAGCCACAGGAACGGGAAGCCCACGGTTCCCTCTACCTCAACAACACCGCCACCGAGCCGTAGCCGTCCCAGATCGCCGCCGCCATCCTCTTCCCCGTCGTCACCGGCCATCTCCACCACCACAGCACGTCGACCGCCTCCCATCTTCCACGGTGAGCTCACCGCCAGCTCCTCCCTCTCTCCCTCGGCATCTACATGCATCCACGTTTCTGCACGCTTCCAGCAGCGCCACGGGCACAGCACACGGCAGTTCGCCGCCGGTGAACTTCTCTCTGACGAGGTTCAGTGGGTTTTGGTCGACAGTAGTTTCAGTTAACCTTTGCACACTTTACCTTGGCCGCGCGCCTGTAACTGACAGAAACGCGCGCACAGCTCTTTGGTTCAGAGAACAGAGCGCGCTCGGGGAGGTCGCGAGATCGATTCCTGCCCTCGCACGGGTTTCCCCAATTTCTTTTGCCCTGCTGCCTGACAGTTAGGGCCACGCAGAGTGACTCCACTGCCACGCTGGCCTGGACCCGCAGATCAGTGGCAGCGGGTATAGCCCTCTCGGTAACAAAAATTTAAACACAAATCTGTTATTTTTTTTTTCTTTTAAAGTGGGCAAAATAAACAACTAATTTGCAAATTCAATAACTTGTAAAATATGAACCCAATAAATACAAACTTGATGTCTATTCTGATCCAAATTTTATAAACTTTCCAAATATTCCACTTGTGTTCTGTTTTGAATTTTCAAAATACTTTTAAATTTCAAATTTGAATAATTCAAATGCAAATTGAAATAATTCATAACTAATTCATACTTTTTCAAATAATTCAAATAAAATATGTTTCTCACCCCTTTTTGAATACTCTATTCAAATATAAATTTTGTTTTCTGGTTTGAATAATTTAAATTGCCTAAACAATTTAAATCTTGTTTAATTCAATTAAAAATTGTTTAATATTGTTTAATTCATAACTAAATAATCCAAAGTCCAATTTCAAATTGTGAAACATGTAATCCAACTAAAATTTGATAACCTTTTCAAATATAAAATTTGTAAATTGTTTTGCACACCCTAACTTGATGAAACAATAATTTTTGTGTACCATGTTTAAGTAACAAAATTCCAAATTTGATAAATGCCTTCTAAATTGTTAACTATTATTCCAATTGCATTTAACTTGTTATGTTATTGTTATTCATCATGCATGCATCATACTAAAGTCACTTACACATGATGCTTAGTGATAGAACAATTAATTCAACTCTAAAGCATGGGCTTCCATATGCAACCTTTGCATATGGAATCCATTTAAACTTGTGTCTCATATCAACTAGTTTAGTTTGGTGCATCTATTAAACGTGACATGCATCATCCAATGTTTGTGCACCTATGCCATGTATTGATTGCCCGTCTTCCTTCGTTGTTGTTTTTGCTTCTTCTCGGTTAGACGACGACGTTGGTACCGACGAGCCTTACGACACCACTACTGGACCTAGCCCAGTACGAGGCTGAGCTGCCAGGCAAGTTATCACTCACATGATCATCGAGTTCCTTTCCACACTTGTTGTCGATACTATCCTTTGTCTACTATTGCTAGCCCTATGTATCGTTGCTTGTCTCCGAACCTATCACATGATTCCTGAACCAATGATATTGCCTCACCTCCATACCTACAGCCTTTGCTTGTGCCTTAGTATTATCTAGCATGCTTAGGGTTGCGTTTACTCGAGTCTGTTGTCGGTTACTACTTTTACTATCTTATTATCTTGTGCCGGGGCTCGTTGTTAATCAATCAATCCTGTTAATTGCTATGGTAATAATAATTTGATGATAAGGCACCGGCAGGAGGCCCATGAGTGGTTTTGGAGCCTGCTAGTGTCGACCCTAATAGGAAAAGGGTCTTGTCTACTGATCCATGATGAGCGCACTACCCGCATTTGGGAAGCGAGTATGGGCGCCCCCCTCAACTTGACCTGATTCGCATCTCGTCCAAATCGCCTCATTTAGTTCGTGTTTTCCATTTGCCGCATGCATGTTTTTGCGAGCCCAGCGCAGGGTGGAACTTTCGTAGTCGGGCATATAGGGGGACACGGTCTTAGAGTGCTATGATGGTCCATTTTCTTCTGGGCTTGATTAGCCGTGCGCCCAAGGTGCTTTGGGCTTGATGCGAAGAATGGTTGGTTGTGTTGAGTGCCCGCTTGGTGGGAGGCATCCCATCTGGCGGGATATTCATGAGTGTACGGCCAAATTGGTGCAACCCTGCAGGGATAATCTTCTCGAGAAGCCGTTTTCCGCGGTTATGGATTACTTGGTGAAAGTACTGGCTAACAAGTACTCAGAACAACTTCAACATAATGATCAATCATGTTTCACCCAATGATTAATAAACCTGACTAGTAATAGGTTATTCACACAATAACTTGATTCACCTTATCACAACTGTGTGAGTTATCCTCGGATTGCTTCTTTGGATAAGGGCGAGATCCAGGATGGGTTTGGTTGAAGTTATCTTTCAGTTGGTTACAATCCTCGATCTTATCTTTTCTGTTAGCCGGAACTTGTAGTTATCTTCTGTAGTTGGTTAGAGCAGCAGCAGCAACTTTTATATTACCCCTTTCTTCCGTTGATCCCAAGCATCAATGCTTGTGTTGACGGGTAACTCCTTGATGAACTTGTGAGTCTTGCTTGCCAGTACTTGGATGTACTGACCCCGTTGGGGCTGTGGTTTACGCAGAGTACGACTACGACTACGATGCTTCCCAGGATGGCTACTTTGTGGAGCTCGACGAGTCTGCAGACGAGTAGTTAGCTGGACCAGGGCAGGATCCAGACCTACGTGGATGGGCTTCGCTTTTCTTTATTTTCCCCGGCTTCTTAAGCCATGGATTTGTCTGTACTCAGACCCCTTTGATTGCTTCCGCTGTTGTAATGGATGATATGTTGAGACATGTGTCCTCTGGATGTTTGTATTCGATATTTCTGCCTTAGTGAAGGCCAGTTGCCCTTATTTCATTCTTTTGTGTCTTAGAGACATTCTGTGCTATCATTCGTACCAAACTGTTGACGTACCGTGCGTGTTTGATTATGAAGTACGTCGACAGTAGTGCCTTTAGGTTCCTAGCGGATAGTTTACCTCGACGGTGGAAGCAGGGCTTGTGTTGTCGCGCATAAGCGCAGGCCTACCAGGAAGCTGGGACGTGGGAGCATGTTTGCCCCATAATCCAAGCACCTGACTTCCAGTTCGTGCGATGAGTATCCTCTAGAAACCTTGGGTGCGACATCGGCGACCATCACTGCAAGCCGCTCGACGACACCACTGACCCTGCCCCTGGCCGTAAGTTCTCCCTCTCCCTCTTCCCAAATCAAGAAACCCAAACTCCCTTCGATCCTAGCATTCCGGCCATGAAATTTCTGGATCTTGCTCCGATTTGTGGGTGGTAGTATGTAGTCGATCGATTTTTTTCGGCCAGGAGGTGTCCATGCCAACATCACACATTGGTGTTTTCCCTCTTACATTGCTGAATTGCCTCTATACTGTTCATTTTCAAAAAATAATTGAGGTACTTCACTTTCTGTTTATTGGCATAACATGATGCTAAATCATTTTTTGTGAATGTTTCAATACAGCTCCAAAAGGTTATGATACTTTTTTTTTTGTAGGTTCAAGGGTTCCCTATTTTATTTTTGAGCTAGAGTTTTAAGCTAACGCGGTGATGAAGACTGACTGCTGTTTTGGTATTTTTCTTGACTAATTTAGTATTGTTCTATTATTGTATGAATGACTGCCCTAAGTACATTTATTTACAGTATAAATATGGTCATTCAATCATGCCTTTCTCTTTCTCGCAGGTGCTCATAGCCTCCATGTCTCATTCGAATTCTTGACCACAGTTCTCACCGTGAGCGTCGCTTCGCCTCGTATGTGCTGGCAGCACGAGCTGGGGTTGTGTTCGGAAGGCATGTGTCCGTCGTTGGACTCTAGCTGTCAGTTGCTCCATGGATTGTGTTGATTCTGTGCATGTGGGCTGCAGGGAACGGATTGGAGGAAAGCGCCGCCTTCGTCATCAGCAACATGACACCAGCAGGAGGTGAGATTTTCCGCACCAAAATTTGAGTTTCTTTACTCACCGGTTGAATCTTCGAATAACAAATTTAATGTTGTGTTTAGGAGCTGGTCTCGGAAGCATAACCATCTGGATGGGGGCATGAAGCACAAGCTGCTCAAGGCTTCTTGAGGAAAGGCCGGTCAGTTGCTGCGTGCGTGTTTTCTGTATCCTCTATGTTGTGGTGTTCAAGGGTGGATACAGCCCATTTGAATAGATATTCTTATCATTATGTCCTTGATTAGGCCAAGTTATTTATGCTCCACATGCAGCGATTTACTGATTGTACTTCTATTTTGTGCTTACGATTATCTCATTCTGTATTAACCTTTAGGAATTAATACTCTTTTCAGCACACTAGCTCTTTAGGGAACTTTTTGCATTTTAAAGATAATTTATTTTTGAATAAAAACCCCAATGTCGTTTACTATCTTAGTTTAGTGTGGATTTTTAGCACGCAAAGGTCTGATATTCATGTAATCATGCCTTGCCATTCAACAACTGACCATTTTGTTTTTACTTTCAGAGGGCAACGGAAGCTTACTTTATTTTTTAAAAGCTAAAGGCTTGGCTAGCTCATTGAGTGCTGGTGTTGGCAGTGGAGGAGCACAACGATCCTGGTATGCCTATATCTTTGAAATGTCTATCCGCCTTACTGATTTAGGACTTTAAATGTATGCAGGATCAAATGATGTTTACCTTTCTAATTCTATATGCATTATTGTGATTATGGGGTGAACGGTACCCTCGTTAGGGGGTCCGGGTACGTGTTAAGTATCGGTGGAAAAACCCCACCGGTGGTATTAAAGAGAGGGAATCGGACAGAGGGTTGGAGTACTACTCCATACCTTGCACGATACAGAAAAGGGAAATTACATATTTCAACACCCCCCCATCTTAATGTAAGCCTGACGAAGGTTTAGATTACGGTTGAACTCATCTAGCATTTTGACTGGAAGTGCCTTGGTGAAACCATCTGCAACTTGATCTTTATTGGAGATAAACTTGATAGCCAACTGATTATTTGCCACACGTTCTCGAACAAAATGGAAATCAATCTCAATATGTTTAGTGCGAGCATGGAATACTGGATTTGTTAAGAGATAAGTAGCTCCCAAATTATCACACCAAAGACATGGTTTTTCTTGGAGAATTACACCAAGTTCTCCAAGAAGTGCTTCTACCCATATCAATTCGGCTGTAGCATTTGCCAAGGCCTTGTATTCAGCTTCTGTACTTGAGCGAGACACTGTAGGCTGTTTACGAGCACTCCAAGAAACAAGATTAGGACCAACAAAAATAGCAAATCCACCTGTGGAGCGTCGATCGTCAAGACTACCTGCCCAGTCAGCATCTGAGAATGCACCGAGGAAAGTAGAAGAAGACTTTGTGAAAGTAATACCAATATCCACAGTATCCTTGACATAGCGAAGAATACGTTTAACAGTTGTCCAATGTGTTGTGGTGGGAGCATGTAAGAACTGACAAACTTTATTAACTGAGAAAGCCAGATCAGGACGTGTCAAAGTGAGATACTGGAGGGCACCCACTATGCTTCTGTAATTTGTACTTTCTGAAGGACCAAGGAGTGTACCACTATGAAGAGACAATTGTTCAGAGGATGACAATGGTGTAGGAGCCGATTTGCATTGGAGCATATTAACTTTATCAAGTAACTCAGTAGCATATTTTTCCTGTGTTAGCAACAGACCACTATGTATATGCTTGACTTCAAGATCCAAAAAGAAGTGAAGATCACCCAAATCTTTTATGGCCAAAGCAATATTGAGATATTGAATCAATGTGGAGGTAGCATGATCAAAAGAACTTGTAACTATGATGTCATCAACATAAAAAAGAACAAATTAAACATAGTTATACCTGCCTTGTTGTAGAGAAATAATGATGTACCAGCCTTGGAGGGATAAAAGCCAAGACTACACAACTTTGAACTGATTTTAGAAAATCATGCTCTGGGGGCTTGTTTTAATCCATATAAAGCCTTATCAAGTTTGCAAACATGCTGCGGAGCGTGAGAATTCTCAAAACCAGGAGGTTGTCTCATATAAACTTCCTCTTCCAGAACACCATGAAGAAACGCGTTCTTAACATCTAGCTGCCTCAAATTCCAGTTGCGAGAAACAGAGATGGCTAAAACAGTTCTAATTGTAGCAATTTTCACAACTGGACTAAAAGTATCCTCATAATCAATGTCATACCTCTGCTTAAACCCTTTTGCAACTAGGCGCGCTTTGTATCTATCAATTGTCCCATCTGCTCTTCTTTTTATATGATAAACCCACTTGCAATCTATGATATTTTTGTGAGTGTTCAAAGGAACCAAATGCCATGTTTTGTTGTCCATCAATGCATCATATTCTTCTTGCATAGCTTTCTGCCAATTTGGATCATCTAGTGCCTCAGATAGTGTAGTTGGTTCTCCTGTAGCAGTAAAAAAAGCACGTCTGATATTAGTATCATTGTAAATTTTGGGTTGTCTACCGTATTTGACTGTGCCATCCGTGTATGATTTGGGTTTGCGAACCCCTTTTTGAAGCCTTGTACGAGCTGCTGCAGGTGAAGCTACAGGAGGTTCAGGCACAGAAGATCCCTGCATGTCATCAGCATCAGCATCAGAATCTGCGCCAGCCGCAACGGATCCAGAGACAGTGTGATATGTGGTGTGTCCAGCAGTTGACAAAGGACCAGGTGTCGGGCTCGGCACAGAGAATCCCGCACCAGAGGCCACATGCGGCGAGACAGAGCGCGGGGAGGAGACAGAATCAGCCTCGGGACCCGCGTCTGCGCTGTCCGCTGCGCCTGCACCTGCGTTGTTTGCGCTGTCGAGGCTGACGGAGGGAGAATCCCCCTCGGGATCTGCACCTGCGCTGCCTGCGCTGTCGAGGCTGACGGAGGGAGGATCCCCCTCGGGATCTGCGGCATCGGGATCAGAAGGAGCAGGACAATGTCCCAGTGAATCATCCTCAGAATCCGCACCGCTTTCGTCGTTTTGTGAGAAATCTTCAAGAGTGGTTTCTGAACCATTTTCTTCACCGATTTCAACAATATTTTCACCCGCAGCTTCATCTTCCTGTATAGTATTAGTAATAGGCACAACAGGTGATATATGGTCAGTAGTATTTTGTGCATCCACATGAGGGTTATGAATAGATTCCGGAAGGAGTAGAATTTCGTCACGTAGACGAGAGCCAGCATTTGGATGTAGAGACACAAAGGGAAAAACATGTTCATCAAAAACAACATCCCTAGAGACATAGACACGACCAATGGATATGTCAAGACATTTAACACCCTTATGAAGGGGGCTATAACCAAGAAACACACACTTCTTGGAACGGAAGGCAAGTTTTTGTTTATTGTATGGACGAAGATTGGGCCAACAGGCACACCCAAAAGTTCTCAAAGCATCATAGTTGGGTTTGACATTGAGGAGACGTTCAGTGGGAGTCTCAAAATTTATAACTCGACTAGGAAGCAAGTTAATAAGAAATGTAGCTGTAAGGAAAGCTTCATCCCAAAATTTAAGAGGCATAGAAGCATTGGCTAATAAGGCAAACCCCACTTCAACTATATGGCGATGTTTTCTTTCAGCTGAGCCATTTTGTTGGTGTCCATGTGGACAAGAGACATGATGGGTGATACCAACCTTTTGGAAGAATCCATGAAGTTTCTCATATTCTCCCCCCCCCCCCCTCCCCCCAATCTGTTTGCATAGTGATGATTTTTCTGTCAAATTTGCGTTCAACAAATTGTTGAAAATTAAGAAACACTTGATAAACATCAGACCGTTTCTTAAGCAAATAGATCCATGTAAACTTGCTAAAATCATCAATAAAACTGATATAATATGCATGTTTGCCAACAGATAGAGGTGCAGGACCCCATACATCAGAGAAAACTTGTTCCAATGGAACAGTGGATACACTAGTAGATATGGGGTATGGAAGCTGGTGGCTCTTAGCTAGTTGACATGAATCACACACCTAGGGATTTATTTCAGGAGTGTACTGGAGTTTATTCTTCCTAATAATTTGCTGAACAATAAAAGAAGATGGATTTCCTAGACGTCGATGCCAAGTAGAGGAGGACGGCTTTATTGTGATAAAAGCATGCTTGGGTAACTTGTTGGAGGTAGACACCAAGGGATATAAACCATCATGGCAGGGACCCTTAAACAGAATTCTTCTGGTGGCCTGATCCTTTATCAAGAAGAAAAAAGGGTGAAACTCAAGGAAAACATCATTGTCTAATGTAAGCTTTTGAACAGATATGAGGTTTTTGGATGCATCTGGAACATGAAGAACATTATTGAGATGTAATGGGTGATGATTAAGTGGATTGCACAAAATAGTATGAGCAATATCACTAATATATAGGCATGCCCTTACCATCAGCTGTGTGCACTTGATCACGTCCATTGTATTTTTCCGAGGTGGTGAGCTTGTTCAAGTGTCCAGTAATGTGATCTGTAGCATCTGAGTCAGAATACCAGTTTGTATCCACTCCATATGATGCAACATGAGCTCTCTTTTCCCTTCCATCACGGTCACCTTCATCATCACTATCCTCACGATGCCACCAACAATCTCCAGCAGAATGTCCATGTATTTTGCAGATTTGACAAGTCACATCTACATAGGGGGTGGGGGCACGGCTACGGTACCCTTTGGAGCGTCCTTGCCTTCTATCACGATTGTGATTGCGGTCACGGTTGTCACCATGGTTGTCATTGTTGCGAAACTCCTTCCCATCATCATGTTTCACATCCCTCCTCTCCTGGCCACGGTTATCACCACGGTTATCATAGCGATCACCACGGTTATCATTGCGGCGCCAGTCACCGTCTTGACCACCACGGTTTTCATTGCGGCGCCAATTCTGTCCATCATCCCGCCGAGTGTCTCGACGTGTATCATAGCCTCCACGTTGAGCTGCATTAGCTGATGGAAGTAAAGGCATTGGGAGGTGCATTGGACTGATCATTACGCATATCATAAGAAGACATGAGACTAAACAGATCATCGACAGTAGTGTGCGGGTTGCTATCAACAGCTGTCACAAGGGCATTATAAGAACCATCAAGACCATGAAGTAAATACCCAATTATCTCATCCTCCTCGAGGGGTTTACCAGCAGCCGCAAGTTCAGACGAGAGACCTTTTATTTTGGTGAAATATTCCGCAACAGACTTGCCTTCCTTGCGAGTATCATTGAGAGCGGCACGAAGATGCTGGACCTTAGAGCGTGATGCAGATGAGAACATCGCATTGATAGATGCCCAAGCTGCTGCTGTAGATTCCATGCCGAGCACATGTGACAATATGTCACGGGAGAGAGAATTTAACAGAAACCGCAGAACCTGCTGATCGCGTGCGATCCAGACGAGATATGTCGGGTTCTCTGATGTTGTCTTCTTGTGCTCACTATCCTCAATCTCCAGGGTGGGGGGTGGCGCCAGATCCGTGCCATCTAGAAGTCCCATCACGTTAGCTCCTCGGAAAGCAGGCAACACGAGGGCTTTCCATAGGAGGAAATTGTTCCTCGTCAACTGCTGAGCCGGTGGAGCACCAAGGGCAGCAGCCAGCGTTGCGATCGACGAAGAAGAGCTCATGACGAAGGTTGTAGGGTTTTGGGGTTTTTAGGTATAGCTGCAGCGAAACAGCGATCTGCTTGTGGGTATTGGGTATTTTGGTTGGGAATATTTGGGTATTGGGATTGTGGTATTTGGCTATGGTGGCGGCGACAGGCTTGAGGACCGGTGGCGGCGGCAGTATGGTTTTCCGGCAGCGGCGGCTCGAGCACTGGTAGAAAAAAGGCCTTCCATACGCCCCCATCAGTCCCCAAACTTCGCGCCCCGTGACTAAAGGGGTTTTAGTCCCAGGTCGGGAGGAGACCCGCGATGGGAAGCGCGTGGAGGCGCGTGGAGGGCATTAATTCCGGATGGCCTGGCCACCCGGGACTAATGGTCCAGTCTGCTGGCCTCCCAGTCTTTAGTCCCGGTTGGCCTGGCCACCCGGGACTAAAGATACAAACTGCTCGCCTCCTGCGCGGCTGTTTTATTTCGCGAGCAAGAGGAATAAGGGCGCCATTGCTACAGTGCGCACCCGAGTCTCTGTTTCTTCTTCTCTCTTCTCTTCTCTTCCCTCTCTTCGATCTTCCTCCACCAAGCACCATGGCTGAAGTTTGGAAGAGATATGGTGTGGCCACACCATGCGGCAAGAGTCTCGACGTGTGCTACACCGACAATTGCGAGAGGCTCCCCGGTGCTCTTGCGCATTTGACCGATCTCTGTTTCTCCTCTCCCGATGACCGGTTCTTCGGGCTTGATCTAGAGTATACGGCGGATCAACGGGATGTTGCCGTCATCCAGATTGCGTTCAAGGAGGCCGTTTTGGTCTTCCAATGGTCAAGGTAACGCACACGTACAATCTTGCATCTTCGATTTGTTTGTTGCATCTGAAGAATACATGTGTTGCAACATATCTAACACGTATCAAATTTTTGTTGTTGCAGTAGTTCAAAGCATTCTCCGGCACTTGTTGATATTCTTGTCAACAAGGGGTATGACTTCTGCAGCGTTGACATCACTCAAGACCGTCAGAAGTTGATGCGCTTGGGTATTGTGATACCTGAAGATCACTACATTGATGTTCAGGACCTTATCCATTTTGATGATTTGTACGGGCACAAGACCGGGATGGCTCCCATGGCAACTGCCTTCATCCACGAGGGCTACGAAACCATGAAGTCTCGTTTCCCCTCCAGGAATCACAGGTATTGGGGGAAGACCCCACTGGACTGGACCAACGTCAAGTATGCAGCCATAGATGCATACGTTTCCTACGAGTTGTTCCGCATCTACTCGACGGAGCCATAGATGTATGCGTTTGATATATGCATATAATGGATATCTTAGTATGTAATGGATATCTTAGTATGTAGCTCTTGAAGCATAGCTTGTATTGTGAGACTTATGTTTGTGTTATGTGTGATCGTAAGACTCTATGTTATGAATGTGATATGATTGTGTTCTATTCATGATTGTGATGTCTCTACTCGTATTTTACTTGTGATTTATCACTTGTCTTTTGTTGTTCATAAAACTATTTTTGTTTCCTAGTTTTAAATGACTTGGAAAAATTTGCAAGTGTTGCAAAGTGTAATGGATATTATTTCTATATTAATTCCTAGCTATACTATTTCTATATTATGTCAAACACACATTTCAAAACAAACAAACAAAAACACATCAAGAAAACAAAACAGAAAAACTACAGTTTCTATATATCTGTTCACCAAAAATTAATCTAAGCCAGGAAAACATATATCTAGTCAATACCAAACTCATCCAGTTGGATTTATTTCAAAATACATTTTTGAACTCATTCTAAAAATAATAGAAGAGCCTACTGGTCTTTTTAAGATTTTAAAATGAATTAGTATTATTTTTCTTGATTTTTTGATATATTATTTTTATTTTTAAGATATTAAAATGAATTAGTATTATTTTTCTTAATTTTTTGATATATTATTTGTATTTTTAAGATTTTAAAATGAATTAGTATTATTTTTTAATTTTTTGATATATTATTTGTATTTTTAAGATTTAAAAATGAATTAGTTTTATTTTCTGAATATTTTGATATATTAATAGTATTTTTAGAAATAATACAAATTAAAAAGTTAATGTTTATTTATTTATTCAAAATTATTAATTACATCATTACTTTTGTTTATTAAAAGATTTATTTGAAATTCAAACAATAAAGAAATGTGGCATCGACCAACATGTTAATAAGATTGATATGATACTACTATCACATACATGCGTGCGAAATACTTGGATTCGGGACGGGATGGAACTCGAAAGTTAAGCGTGCTAGTGCTAGAGTAGTGGGAGGATGGGTGACCGAGCGGGAAGTTTGACCACGAGTAAGTAATTTGACTAGAGATAATTGTAGTTAGACACTAAGCAAATAATACAAATTCTGAAAAAAAAAAAGGAGTGAAAAAAAAGGGAGAGAAAAATTGGTGTGAAAAATAATTAGAAACCCAAATGAATTAAAGAAATTACGAAATAAAGTTTAGTCCCGGTTCATGTGGCCAACCGGGACTAAAGGTCCTCCGTCCCCCGGCTCCGCCACCCGCCCACGTGGCCGGGCCTTTAGCCGCGGTTTGTAAGAGGCGCGGCTAAAGGGGGGTCTTTACTCGCGCAGAGCTAGTCCCGGTTGCGCGGCCGGGACTACTGGCCCTGGCGAACCGGGACTATAGGCCTATTTTCTACCAGTGGAGGGCGGCGGCAGCTAGGTCTAGGTTATTGGAAGAGTCGCTCTGATACCATACTGTGATTATGGGGTGAACGGTACCCTCGTTAGGGGGTCCGGGTACGTGTTAAGTATCGGTGGAAAAACCCCACCGGTGGTATTACAGAGAGGGAATCGGACAGAGGGTTGGAGTACTACTCCATACCTTGCACGATACAGAAAAGGGAAATTACATATTTCAACATGCATATCTTTGACATATTGGTATCGGGCCGATACGGATACGGAAATACGACATTCTGAAAATGCGCCAATACGAGGATACGGTTTAATACTTTAAAAATAAATCAACAAATAAATTTATTAGCTAGAAACAAGCAACAGAATAAACACTAGACATTATTTATTCCATGTTGGTATATGGGAATCAATCAACTAGTTAAACTCTTAAAGAGAAATATAGAAAGGGGAGGAAGAGGAATGCACAGGAGGGAGAGCCGACAGCCGAGAAACCGGGGAGTGTACATGCCAGCGTGGGCGTGGCTGGGTCGCCGGAGAGTGCGGGTGGAAGCCTAGCGGGTTCGACGTGGCTAGTTTGTTGGCTTGCCATCGTCTACTGTTGGTTGTTGCTGGCGAGGAGGGAGCACCAAGGCAGGGAGCTGGCAAGGGGAGCTGGGGAGGCAGAGAGTTCCTCGCTGCTGGTTGTAGTTGCTGACGAGGGAGAGGCGGGGAGCCGGCGACGGAGAAGCCGGGGACAGGGAGAATAGAGATTCGATGTGTGTATGCATGTGCGGGATTGAAGGTTACGTGGGTTGGGCAGTATCCAGTTTAGGTCCGATACGTATCCAAATGGTATCCTTAATTACTTTAAATGTTTTATTTACCGATACTCCCATGATACGTATCGAAGCGGTATCGAACAGGAATTGGTATCGGGTACGGTATCAGACACGGACACGGCCTCTGGACGTCGTATCCGTGCAGCGTAGACTGAAACTCATTTTCTTCTCACATTGAAGTATTATAGTATTTACAGAGAAACACGGCAATTGTGTTCAAAAGATCTGAAGAGGATGCAGGTTTCACATTTGCTAGGCTTAATATCTTTAGGCATAATTAAATAATCAAGATTAGATCTCAAGAACATGCAGGTTTCACATTCGCTTGGCTTAATTGTACAGGATATGTGCATACAGTTTGAATAGATAAAGATGATAGTTATGCTCTGTCTTTGCTAGGCGAACTGAATATATTACACAGGAGAAATATGCATGCTTGCTCTTTTCCTGCTAGCCTAAATTTTTCTAGCCATGAATGCATGGTTTTCAAGGCGTCCCTGAGGCGCCGCTCAGGCGTTAAGGCTCCCCCCTCCGCCTTAGGACGCCTTACCGCCTTAAAAACCATACATGAATGATTTCTATAAATCTTATAATCCATTAAATAAATTCTATTCTTATATATGCAAAAGCATCTTAATCTATTGTATTGTTGTTTAAGTAGCCTGTCAGTTTTGCACAAGTTTCCTTTGTCCCGACAAAAGGTTGTTTCACACTACCTTAAAAATGAATTTCCTTCTAGCTTATGTTTACGAACTTGATCGAAACTTTTCTACATTGTTCTTAATCATCGGTTTAGTCCTTTGAATATATATTATGTTCTTGGAAATCTTAAAAAACAATGAAAAACATAGTATGCTTATTAAGACTGGTTGGTGCTGACATAAACAGTGTTTGGTGATACTGAGATGGGCCCCTTGATTGTAATGCTCACATAAGTTCAATCCAACCAAAGATTGTCAATTTGTATTAGTTCTCCGGTTCTAGAAGCTTTAGCCCCTATGTTTGGTGAGAATTCCACGATGGAACACTATATGTCAAATATGATTAACTTTTGTACTTTGCAGCATTCAATAATATGAGATTTTGCAACTCATACACCATGAACACCGCTATCCAGGAGAGGCTTCTTCTGCCAGTGGAGTGGAATATTAAGCAGGTGACCCTCCCTTGACCATTTCTCTTTCCCAGCCTCAGTTTGGTAATTAACTTTGTTTTCTTTGGGGGATGACATAGGTCATACATTGTGCTTCAGCTCAATAATTCCGCTGCTCTGTGACTAAGGTAAAGCGGGTCAAATTTATTTTGTAAATTATGCAGGAATATATTTGGTGATCTTTTTGGATAATACTGCTCAATGATGCTAGGCTCTTATGTGCACTTCATACTGGGAAGATTAAATATAAGTGGCTCAACAATTGAAACACATCATGCTCAACTCCCGATGCTGAATGTACCTTCGTTCATTGAGGAGTTGATTCAGGTGCACTAAATGTGAGATTCAGAACTGTAACGCTGAACCCATGAGATGACATAAAAGTATTACTTTGCAATATTTTCATTTAGTGTGACATTTTCTCTCTTGAACAAATGAGATCTCTTGGCTTCAATGTGTTATCTGGAACTGATAGATTGCTGTCAAATTTCTGAGACCTAATGTGGTTATAACAGAGACTGAACATGGTATATAGCAGGGACTGCACGTAGTCTATTTCTGACACTAGATTACATATCTCTTAACGTGGTCTCTTGGCTTCAATGTGTTATCTTGACCTGATAGATTGTTGTCAAATTTCTGAGACTGAACATGCTATATAACGAAGACTGAACATGGTATATAGCAGAGACCGGACGTAGTCTATTTCTGACCCTAGATTACATATTTTCTTAAACACTATTTTTGGGCACGGCAAAAACGCCAGATCTATGTTCACTTACATTTTTTTTTGGTAGACCTTGGTGGTTTCTTCTTTGTACTTGCTATCCAGCAGCTAGAAACTACATAATTGTTTATGCTTATCCTAGCCACTACAGTCTGCACAAGATTGGACTCGCAATAAGTATACTTATATCGAGTGGTCTTTGGGGAGAAATTGGGTGTGGAATATCATGTACTATAATTAAATTTGTAGTAGGAAAACCAGTCGTCCAACAATTTCCATCGCACAGATAAATTCGACAAAAAATTGTAGTTAGTCAGGTCTTTATTTTTTTTTATTCTCCAAATTTACATTTCTTTTCACTATGTTTGTTGATGTCGCAAAACTGTTATCTTTGGCGCTATCAAGGATTAAGGAGAGAAAGAAATTTACATCACGGGCATGTTTCATGGTTTGTAGATAAGGAACTTAATACCATAGGTGAGGATGGTTTAAGTTGTAAATCAGACATTCAATAAAAATTATTGGAAAGGTATCTAATGATGGTAAGGTGAGATGCAGAACATTTGAAGCGACCATAGTGGTAAAGGCAGATACGAGAATGAAAGTGGTGGGGCGAGTGGATAGAGAAAGAAGCGCATTAACTTGTTGCAAGGAGAGGGTGGTTAAGGAGACGCGGCAACTTAAAAATGGGAGAGTTTCTGTATTTTTTTGATATATGAATGGAGACCACATGGTCCACATACTATCACAATTGACACACGTGTCTCACATTACAAATATTGCTTCATCGGTGGGTCTTCGTCTTTCTTTATTATGCCGCGGAACTCACGGGCACTTAACTAGGATTCTAATTGTTGGATTCTGATTCTTTAGGATTGGTACTTGTGATTTTGTTTATCTTTCAAGGACCAAATGCTCGCTATCTCCTCTGGTGCAGTATGGTTCTTATGCCAGCGACGCCTTCGCCCCTGGATTCCAAGTTTCGCCGACCCCTTCCTGCTGCTCATGCTTCAGGTGCATTTTAGAGTCCCTTCCCAACCATTCTTTTTTTTTCGTAGGTACTGCGTTTCCTAGAGTTCTTCTACTTCTTTGAATATTTGTATTTTCACTTTCAGCCCCACACACCTGCTTCCTATGCTAAGAAGATTAGAACTACGGCTCTGGGATCAAGGTGCTTTGATTCAGTCCGCTCCTGCTGTATATGGTTCCTGTATTTCCCATTTTTTTCTTGTTACAGTGTTTGCTTCTTCTCCTAGCTTATCGGCTCCTATGCGTGGCACCAGGCATTCCCTTTTCAGACGTGCTTCCAAAGACACGGATAACCTCCCACCTCAGAAGTTCTATAGTTGCTTGTCTGCGCTCAGTGGTTCTTCGTATTCATTGATGTAGTCTGTAACTGAAAAGCCAGCTGCCACAGCACAATTGATCGAGAGAGAGAAGGTGGATGAGGTGGACATAGGGAGCAGTTTTGCTGAAATTGTCGTGATAGCCACAGAAGGAGATGTTGGTGATCTAACCGTGGAAGGGAAGGGTGCTGAGGGTTGTAGTCCCAAAGACAAAGAGGTAGCTTCCAGTATGTCAATAACGAGTATTGCTTTTACGTCGCTTTACCACTGATTCACCATATTGTTTTTAAGTTAACAGGCATACCATATTCCTTTTCTTTACTTCTACTAACTGGATCTCTTTGCTCCTTCGCCCACGGCTACCGTGGGTTCTTAGTTGTATGGACTGTAGTGTTACTTTACCATATGTGTGCCCTTATCCAAACAATTGTAGTGAACTTAAGGACGGTCAATAATTATTTTCTTATGTAATAAAATTATATCATAAATCTGATATTTGCGCCAAGCGGGCGCAACGGGTCATCTAGTATGTAATATGGTTGGTGAGATCCGGACGAATTTGAACCCTTTGGTGCACATTCATAATGGTGACATTCCTCAGAAATCCCTTCCGGGGTTATGAAGAATGTCTCCGTTATGAATGTGCACAAAAGGGTCCAATTTTTTCCGGATCTTACTATATTACGTATATGATTTTGTTTAATTTCAAAGATGCCCAGAAACCCTTCCTTCCTCTGCATCACCATCACGTGTAATACCTCGTAACAATCACAAAATGTGAAGGTCCAACTTCACATCAAGGTCCGATGACCATCTTGTGCCGTTTAAGAGGTACTGAAGACGGTAGTGATCCGGAGAAAGGATGAAGATGAGGGTTTTGGTTTAAACTAAGGAGCGTCGCATATGTAATATTATTGTTAGTGAGATCAGAACTGAGTTGCACCGTTTGGTACATATACGTAATGGGGATATTTTTCATAGCCCCGGACGGGGCTATGCAGAATATCCTCATTATGTATGTGCACGAAATGGTCCAACTTTGTTCGGATCTCACAAACACTTACATATGTGATTTTGTTTAGTTTCAACGAAGTTCAGAAACCCTTGTCTTCATCCTTCTATGCATCACCATCACGTATACTACATCGTAACAAGCACAAAAAGTGAAGGTCCAACTTCACATCAAGACCCGATGACCATCTTGTGCCGTTTAAGAGGTACTGCAGGCGGCGGTGATCCGGGGAAAGGATGAAGATGAGGGTTTCGGTTGGAACTAAGGAACGTCACATATGTAATATTATTGTTAGTGAGATCAGAACTGAGTTGCACCATTTGGTACATATACATAATGGGGATATTTTTCATAGCCCCGGACGGGGCTATGCAGAATATCCCCATTATGTATGTGCACGAAATGGTCCAACTTTGTTCAGATCTCACAAACACTTACGTATGTGATTTTGTTTAGTTTCGACGAAGTTTAGAAACCCTTGTCTTCATCCTTCTCTACATCATCATCACGTATACTACATCGTAACAAGCACAAGATATGAAGGGCCAATTTGATCCTTTAGGTTTAACTTTCATCTTATTTCTGTCATATTTCTCCATTTACTATTTATTGCAGACATGTTTAAAACTATTGTTTTTGGTTTTCTTTCTTGTCATCACAGATGCCGAGGTGCTACGTGGTGTTTAGAGGCAGGGTTCCCAGAGTCTACAACCACTTGGAAGACTGCTTCGAGCAGGTGAACAAGTTCAGGGGCAATGCCTACAAATCCTACAACACAAGAGTGGCGGCGGAAGCTAGGTGGTTCATATATCTCGAGGAACATAAGAAGAAGAAGAAGAACAACAACAAGTGGATGAAGACCCTCGCCGCCGTTGTTGTCTCCGTCGCCTCGCTCGCCATGCTTGCGGTGCTATGGTTCCTAGCTAGATGATTAGGTTATCGGCGACTAGATAGGTCACTTGTAATGATGATGAAGCATCGATCGATGTAATTGGTCTCGATGATTAACTGTCTGATGTATCTATTCGGTTGTGATGAACACTTTGTAGTGATAATCAACTGTTTGATGTAGCTATTCGGAATTCTAAGCAGTACGATCGACTATGATATATTATGTGTTTCACATAACTGTTTTGATCAACTTTGTCTACTTATACTCTTATGTATTTGAGCTGTATATACATGTATAAATACGATACTGCGTATTTAAAAAAATACAGGATAATATAGCCGTGGCGCACCTAGAGGAATAGGCGTGGCGCACCAGCCAACTTAGCCGTGGAGGAAAAATATAGGCGTGGCGCACCAGTGAGCTTAGGCGTGACACACCATACTAACTTAGGCGTGGCACACCTCCCATAGCCGTGGCGCACCGTGGCCATGCCTCACGGGTACAGATATGCGTGGCGCACCGAGCAGGTGCGTCACGGCTAACTCAATAGGCACGGCGTGAGATTCGTGGCGCGCCATGATGCGTCACGGATAAGCTATATTGGTGCGTCACGCATGACATTTTCCCTAGTAGTGAGGGATGGGAGGCTATCCCTCACGAGGTGAATTACTTTCTGATTTATTTCCCGTCTATGGCTGATTTGGCGAGTGTGGATGACTTTGAGCTGCGTGTGCGTAACAGTCAATCTATAGTTACTTTTAAGGCGTGGAGACAGGGGGAGGTGATGCAATCGGATGAGCTTGGTACCACTTTGAAAGGAATATGCCCGAGAGGCAATAATAAAGTGTTTATTATGTTATTCCTTGTTTATGATAGATGTTTATTTCTCATGCTAGAATTGTATTAACCGAAAACGTTGATACATGTGTGATTAGTAAACAAACAATCGTTCGTAGTAAAGCCTATCTTTTAACTAGCTCGTTGATTAACCGATGATCAAGGTTTCCTGATCATGAATATTTGATGTTGTTAATAACGGGGTCATATCATTAGGAGAATAATGTGATGAACTTAGACCCTAACTAAGTATAACAATACGATTAAGTCATTTAGTTAATATTGTTATGTCTTGCATTCGGAGTAACCTTATTCCTTAGACCATGAGATCATGTTAATCACTAATACCGAAAGAGTACTTTGATGACATCAAACGTCACACCGCAACAGGGTGACTATAAAGCTGGCGTTAGGTATCAGAAAGTGTTAGTTGAGGCTCATGGATCAAGAGTGAGATTTGTCCATCCAAAACGACGGAGAGATATACTCTGAGCTCTCTCGGTGATATCACATCGACATCGCTTGCAAGCGCGTGACTAGGTCACAAGGATGTAATATCACGAAACGAGTAAAAGAGTACTTGTCGGTAACGAGATAGAACAAGGTACGGTTGATACCGATGATCGGATATCAGACAAGTAAAGTATCGCGAGACTAAGGGTATTAGTTACGACGTTGATGGTTCACACGATCACGAGATTCATCGTTGAATATATAGGAGTCATCATGCATCTCCAGATCCTGTTGTTGATTATTGATCGAAGAGGAGTATCGATCATGTCTATGTTAGTCGCGAACCGTAGGGTGACACACTTAAGGTTCGATGACGCATTTGGAAGTATACGGAATATCGAAGAATGTTTTGGACAACACCGAAATTGTTTAGGGGAAAATTGAAATAGTTCAAGGGGTTTTTCGTCGAACTGTTGTTAATATAATTAACAAATGATTCGAGGTGCTATATGAAAATGTTTGTTAATAGAATTAACAAATATAAATAAAGAAATAAAAAAATTATTTATTAAAGAAAACCTTTGGATTTCTTAGTGGGAATTTATGAGAGCATGAGTGGGTGTGAGTGGGGCTTCCACTCACATGAAGAGGGAAGAGGTGGGGGCACCACCATGGCTGGCCGCACCCCACCCTTGGGCTACCTCCCTCTCACCTATAAAAGGAGGGTGAGGGATCCTCTTCCTCACACACTTGTCACACCTTCCTTCCTCTCTACCCGCTGCTCCATTTCATGGTCTCCGGCTTGGCGAAGCCCTGACCGTGGGATTCTTCACCGCCACCACGTCGTCGTGTTGCCGTAGTTCCGGGGGATCCTCTACTTCCGCTGCCCCGCTGGATCGAGGGAACGGAGGTTTTCATCGATCTGAACGTGTGACCAATCACGAAGGCACCGCTGGATTGTAGTGCACATCTTCTCGCTCTCGGGATCGGCGTGAGTATGACTACGCCAACAACGAGATTTTGTCACGTACCACTTAGAGTCTTCGAGAGTATGTTTTCCTAAGACTCTTTCTCCCGTTAACTTTCATCTCCTAGATTAGATCTTGGCCCTTCGGGTTTATCTCGCGTAGGAAAAATTTTGTTTTCTATGCAACGTACCTTTCTTAAGGTGCGGAGACAGAAGGAGGTGATGCAATCGGATGAGCTTGGTACCACTTGGGTTCATGTGTCTGGGGTACCACACCCGCTGCGAAATTTTTAGGGACTGGGTTGTTGGTACTCTCATTGGCAAGACGATTGATGTCGATCTTTTGGCTCTGCGTCGTCGCAATGTTGTCCAAGTTCGGGTGGCTATCAGGGATGTTTGGATCTTCCGAACCAAAGTGGTGAAATCATATGCTTTTATCTCTTAAAGGGATACACATTCCGTTTTGACAAGGAGGCTGATGGTTATGTACCTAAGCCATATTTCTTTCCCTTCATATGTCGTGATGATAAGGAGGATGATGCTCGTGGGATGGAGGAGGATGCTCGTAATGATTCAGGAGTTCGCAAGCCTTCTAATGCAGCTGATGGGGATGTCCCTATGCCCCAGGCAGATTCTTCTTCGGTACCGGGGACGTCGACGTTCAGTTTATTGTCGCCGGTTGTGGTTCCGTGCGGTTACGCTGTGACACCTTTAAACCCGCGTCCAGAAACTCCGCGGGGTAAGGAAATTGTGGCTATCGCTCGTGAACTTCAACAATCAAGTTCTGGCTCAAAAGGCGACTCCAAGTCTTTAACGGCGCCATCATATGGTTTTTCGAAGGAGAAAGGGGGCGATTTGGTGCCATCAGGTAGGCCTCACTCTCTAATGGAGAGTCTGCTGGCCTAGGCAGAGCAGGAAGTGAGTCCGGCAGGGGGTATCGCCCCAGCCCGCGGTGCAGAGTGGCCCAACGTCTTCACTGGCGGGCCAGCCTGCTTCGCCGAGCTAGCGGACGCCTGTCTGGATGACTTCATCACGGCTAGCTTTTGTGGGTTGTTCGCCGTCGCACACCGCTGCCGGGCCGTGTAAGGACCCCAGACCGGCAGTCTGAAACCCTACGTATGCATACATTCACGATCCCAGAAAGATCAGTCGTGAACAACATACACAGTTGGCACACAGAAATACATCATCCATTACACGAATACATAAAGGTATTACACAAATGATCACATGATCAAGTTTAAAGTAACTGCCAAAAGGGCAGGCAACTTAACAAACACAGCGGAAGACAAATAAAACACAACGTAGTTGAGCCCAAGTCACGCCTTAACCTACAGGCTGCTGACCCGGAGACGATCCTAGTTCGCAAAGCCGTCAACTTCGTACTTCTCTTCATAGATATCCTTTGGAGGCTCCTTCTCCAAATCTGATAAGTAGATACCAGGGGCGAAACCATAATGAGTACATTTGAATGTACTCAGCAAGACATCCATCATATCACTTACCAACATGCAAGTATGCTTATATGGTGGAATAGGTAGGCTATAAATAGGGTTCTCTATCAATGGTGTTCATATAAGATGACACCATAGTTGCAGTCAGGTTAATCTGTATCTTCGTTGAAGAAGATACTTCAGAAGAAAATAATATAGTTTTATTTCTCTTGTAGATATCACATGTACAAGAGGTTTTGTAAAACTTTGTTTAAGAATATTTTCTCTTTGCAAAACTTCTTGGAATCAGTTTCCAGAATTCTTGCTTAGAGTAGAAAAGGTTTTCTTTTCAAAACATTTTGTTTTGTATAACAGCATATGGCTTTCCATCATCAACGATACCTCCACGGTATAAGTTTCCATTCCTTTCCGAACTTCACAAGTTCAATACTTCCTTTCCAGAATTCCCTTTCAAAAAACTCCTTTTTGAAAACATTGACACAATGCTAGCTACATGGCCATTCAACTGTCCATATCCGAGGACGCGGCTTCTTCGAAAAAGTTGTACTCTGCAGAGGTGTACACATCCACCAGATCCAGTACACCTCCCGTGAAACAACCACGGACTGTAACAACAGTATGTAAACATCAGGTATCTGATCATAACCATCCACTATGTTCAAGCTAGAATATGCCTATCTCTCAGTTTTAATCTCCTCGGCACCATGTCGCACATCGCCATGACAGGAGACTCAACCGATGCATCCGGAGGGAAAATTAATCCCACACTTTATATGCCTCAACATTGGGAGTTTTGACGACATTCGGTTCGAGGGTACGATGTCCCTTATAGCGATTGAGATAGCACACACTAATAAGAACAAACTTCAAGTTAAGCCCCGTGCCCATGTTAGGGTAGGGTGGCAGTACGGTAAAGGTTGTCCGGCGAAGACTAGGTTATGTGTCATTTTTGAAAACACCACCTTCTCAAAAATGACCACTTCCACATTCCTCCGGAGAACAAGGATCCGCCTTTTCTCCGGGTTTTTCCGTAAAGCCTTTGTTTTGTAGAATCACAATTTTAGGGTGTCCACTTAGGGACTAGTATATTTGATGGTAATAAATACCATAAGGTGGCCTATGGGCTTGGTATTACCAAGTTTAACTACTGGCATAATAACCTATATATAGTATAGTAGTAATTTCCACCTCAAAAATAGTTTTGATAATCAAGTTTTGGTAAAACTTCAGAGGTAAAACATGCATGATATATAATGGTAAGTATTGTATCAGCAAGCAATCAGGATGCTTGCCTGGTATCTCTTTGTGTCCCTGGTTGTTGGAGTGACTGGAACTTGAAACAGAGCTTCACGACACCTCCTTCCTCTTCGTTTTTCTAACGTCGTAAAAAGAGAATAAAGGACACACATTCAGAACCAAACAAGACAAACAAGGCTACAAGTAATACATACAGCAAGCAATCAAGAAGTACCACCCAAGTTCTCAATTTTTCCCTTACGAAAAATTGGCATAAAAACTATAGTTGAAAAGTCTGCTTTTTTTCTAGTGTTCATGTATGGCCAATTCAATGATTTTTAGTTAAGAACACCCTGGACCAGTGGGGTAGAGCACATGTTACTAGACAGTAGGGTGTCACATAAAACACATTTTTATGTCTAAAAACTCCCCCAACAATCTCTATGGCTAGCACATATAATTTGCTAAAACATTCAAGTGGTGAAAAAGGTTCATGACAACAAGTCAAACCTATTTTTCCACCATGAGGCAAACATACCAGTGGGTGTTCCACTAGAAAAAAATGCTCACCCAGAGGTTAATAAGCCTCTGGTCACTTTTATAAAAGTGCTCCAAACAAACAATCTAGCATCCAAAAACTCCTACTCATACTAGTAGAAAATTTAGGAAAAATACTAGACTAGTTTAGGCTACACTAGTTAATTTTATGCACAAGTGTGCAAGCTAGCAGAGGAAAAATACTCCTCTAACCAGTACCATAAATGCTACTGGATTTCACAAAATAACATAAAAAAACATAGCTAGGAAACAAGGAAAAACTATGCTTAAAATGCTACACATGTGAGGAGATTAATTCCTAGTCATCCAAGTGTTATTCATGCTTTTATGCTACTTAAGAGGAAACCTATCAGAGGTGAAAACCCTAAGATAATAATGCCACAAGGACATTCCATCCTCTGGTTTCCACAAAGATTCATATTTTTCCCTAAGGGAAAACAAGACAAAAAGCATACATGAATATCC
This sequence comes from Alopecurus myosuroides, assembly GCA_028641055.1. Lineage (NCBI taxonomy): Eukaryota > Viridiplantae > Streptophyta > Magnoliopsida > Poales > Poaceae > Alopecurus > Alopecurus myosuroides. The sequence continues at coordinate 626,100,673 of CM054057.1, forward strand.
TAGTATGAAATTTAGACTTTAAGCATTTCTATTTAAATCTATTTCAAACACAAGCACCAAGTATCTAGAGGTTCTATAACCAAAATAACAGTACCTAAATGGTACTAGTTTCATGAGAATCAATCTAGCAATAAGCCTAAAAAGCATTTAAAGATCTACTCAAAACATATAAAAGAAACACATCTAGTGTGGGGGAAATAATGTTTCCACCAAAAATGCAATGAAACCAGTGGGTGTTCCACTAGCATATCAAAGCATTAAGAGGTCACAATGCCTCTGGTCCGCTTGCTAAAAATTTAACAAAATACTAAACAAGCTTCTAGTGCAATAACAATACTAGCAGAAAATAATAGGGTGCTTAAATAAGCAAGGCACTGCTACTCATGTTATTGTTTTCACACAAGTGAAAACTTTAGGGGTCAAGTACTCATAACAAACTTATCAAAATGCTACTGGACCTATGGATACAACCCAAAAATATGTGGTCACAAAACCACAAATGATTATGTCAAAATTCCACACCTGAGGGAATTTTTCCATAACAAAACTCATAGTCATGACAAAGCTAATAGTGCTTTTCTACCAATTCCAATGCAAGATAGCAGAGGTGATAACAACACAAACTAAGTACCAACATGGTACTGGATACACTCAAAAAATCCAAGTGCTTTGCACATGAATTCATCACTCAAAAATGCTATGCAAATATTAACTAGAGAATAATCAAATGTTATTAACAAAAAATCTATTTCTTCTCAACTCAAGTCCACACAATCTAACATGCTAAAATAGCTAAGTAACACTTAGAAAACAAGTTCACACATCTTAAACATGCTAGAAAACAATATTGTAACACAAAAATATCATCACACAAATTAATTAACTAAAATGCCAAAATGGCAGAAACATGCATTTTAAAGATCTGTCCACCAAATTTTGTAGGATGCTCTAAAAATTAAACCCTTCTAGGTTTGGATAGCCCTAAACATATACAAGACCATCCAGTTGAGTTTGCATCAAAAATCATTTTTAATAATTTTATAAAAATCACCAAAGTGCTCTCTGGTGTTTTACCAAAATGCATGCCATTTCAAAAATACAATGAATTTGGAAACGAGGTTAAATGCTCCTGTTAGGAAATTTCAAGGGCTTTCCAATGCAATTGGCCTCACTTCATTCTGAGTTGTGAAATTAAAATGGTGCTCATTTTGGTGTTTCTGGTAGCTGTTGCCAAATCATTTTTCATTTCAAATCTATTCATCCAAATGTAGATCTACAAGTTGGAGGTGGTTTAGATTTAGTTGCTTTACATCTGTGAATTTTGGTTTGGCCAAATTAATATTTTAAGTTGCCTTTTTGAGCCAAAAGTAACCATGCACTTTCTCTGTAAAATTAAAATGGAAAAAAGGACAGTTGTTGGGCCAGATCTGAATCTGGGCCGGCCAAAACATTCGTCACCGCGGCAGATCCCAGCCACTGAGGCTGACTCGCGGGCCAGGCGCCACGGGGGCTGCCACGCGGGCTAGCGCGAGGGCCACCAGCCGGTTTGACCGTACAGCGCGGGGTCAAGGCGATGACGCAAGCGATGCGTCATGCGCGCGTCACCCGCCGGCGGGATTGCTCCGGCGAGCACGAATCCGGCGTTTCCGTGCATCATTTCGCAATCATCTAGTACCAACACGATGTGCTCGACGAGGGGAACCTACTAGGGTATGTTTCGTTTCCTGGGAAGCGACCGGAGCGCGGCGGCGACGGACGGCGTACGGTGGCCGGAAACGAGCAAGGCGCGGCGGCGTTCTAGTGGGTTAGGGAGGGGGGAAAGTGGTCGGGGTGGCTCCCCTGCTTACTGTGATCACGTGGAGACACACGGCTAGGGCGGAGGAGGGTCGTGGCAGCCGGAATGCCTCGCCGGAGCCCGCCGGACCCGCAGAAGGGAACCGGACGGCGCGGGCTCCACGAGGGCTCCCGCCTCGATTCCATTTGCACCTAGGACCACCACGACGATGCGGAGACGATGGGACCACCGGCGACCGGCGGCGAGCTCGGAATCGGCCGGAACGACGGCGACCTCCATAGCTAGGGTTTCGGGTTAGATATTTTGAGAGGAGAGAGAGAGAATTCGAGGGGGGGAGAGAGAGGGGCAGGTGAGAGGTGCACACGGGTCTTTTAATCATCTAGATTGCTTACCTTCGAAGCATTGGAAGCATGGGCTCCCATGCCCCTCTGCTGCGTCATCTACAGGAAGAAGAAGACCATGTGTGACTAGGATTTCAATTTAGTCCCTGGAAAATTACAAGTAGGTCCCTGTACTCTCAGAAAATGGATGTTTTCCCTAGGCAAACAAAGTTATAAATTTAAATCCTTTTGCCCAAAATTCTAATTAGTTGAGATGCACCACATATATGAAAATTGGCTCATTTGCCTAAACTTGATAATTCAAAGTTGTTCAAATTTGAAAACTTACAGAAATGGACATTGAATTTATTAACCTACTTAGGAGCTTCCAAAAATGATAATTTTTGGCACACATTACTTATTTGATGTGTTCCTTATGTGGTAGAAAATTCAAGTCATTTAGAGTTACTTCATAGAACAAACTTGTTCAAATTGCTAAAAGGTGCTGTGAAGAAAACAGGGGTTTTTGGAACTTAAACAATTCAAAAACTTGTTTCCTTTTGGTTTTCATCCTTATTTATGATATAGAGCATGTGGTATTTATTTCATGGCATTTGGGAAAAGTTTGTAGAACAAACTTGTTCAAAATCCCAAATGTTGCTGTGGAGAAAAATCATGTTTTCAGGGCTTTAATGGATTCAATTCTTGGTCTCCTCTTGTGTGTGTTCCTTATTTGATATAAGGAAGCAATGGTATGAATTTCAAATCATTTGAGGAAAGTTTCCAATAGTAACTTGTTTTAGTTTTCTGTTTCTAGAAATATTGGAATTTCTATTTAATAAAGCACTAGGCTTTTCTTTATCAATGCTTTGCCAAAATATTTATGTGACTAGAGATAGCAAGTCAATGCTCTCCAATACCTTTGTTTTTAATCTTGCAAGGTTGGAAAAACATTTGATAATCTTTTGGTGAAGCATTTAAGAATGCCTCTTTTTCTGATAATCTTTTTAGGGAAATTTATTAAGTGTTTCCTCTTTCTTAATTTAGGCCTTGGAATTATATTCAACAAGTATGAGATTCATAAGATGTTTTTGGAAGACTCTTTGATCAATATTTACTTTAGAAAATATTGTCAAATTCATTGGAACAATATGTTGAATATTTTTATCCCTGGAACAATATGTTGAATATTTTTAGTTCACTGCTTTGCTATCCTTTTAAGTTTGCAAGTTTATATAATTAGTTTGTTTGGTTGAACTTAAACAACCACAAACAAACACAACCAAGGTTTATTAGTAAAGCAAATAGCAAAACAACTGTGTTAACAGGTATTCCAAAATTGGGATGTGACAGGCCGGCTCGTGGGCTCCAGCGGCTGGGTGCTGCGCTAGGCCAGGACGCGGTGCAGCTGTCCATGCTGGCTGGCCGGCCTGCTTCGCCGCGTTGCCAAGAGGGTCACCGGGAGTCTTTGTCGTCGCCTGCTGCGGCGGTTGGCTTCTGTCGCCCACCGCTGACAGGACGGTTGATGGGCTCCAGCAGGCAGATGCAGCTGGCTAGCCTAGCGCGGAACCTGGGAGAGTTTCACCAGCTCATCGTCGCATGCGCTTGCTCGTGAGTCTAGCTGCAACGATGGTTGGTGTCGAATTCGACAACGACGATTGGGAACACTACCCGAGATAGGTGCACAGTTTCAGTGGCAACGGCTATAAATGGTACAACACCATGGTGGAGATGGAAGCTCGATACGCCACTTATCTAGTGAGAGAGTGGACGGAGACAACGAGGGTCCGGATGACCACCTTCGACATCGCCGTGCTGATACTTCTTGTGTTGATGCTACTATTCGTAGTACTTGTCTAGCTAAACTTTGAGTGCATTGTGGAACTATCTCGAATCGAGACTATGCAATATAAACTTTTGTATTACATGTTGATGATCGATATTATTGAATGGCTACTAGTTGACTATGCTATGTAAGGACAACCATTTGGAATCTGTTATTTCTTGTTGTTACATGTATATTTCTGTTGAATATGTATGTGTCATTTCCTATAAATATGTATCTAGCAAAAGTCTGTTATGTTTTGTCCCCAGTTACCAATTAGCGTCGGCGCATAATAAGTATATCACAGGCGAATACTTAGCACAGGCGCATAAATGCGCATTCGCCAGAGCTAGTGGATACCGTAGGCACACAAAATCTATTCGCCGGCGCTTTATTGAGATACCGCAGGCGCAATAGCTTATTTGCATGTGGTAATGAAATACCACTGGCGTGTAGGTCGCAGGCAAATAGCAATTCGCATGCGGTAAGCACATTTGATTCACTTGCGATAAGGCTTTCCCTAGTAGTGCGAGGGCGTGAGTGTAACATGCTTTCTTGTATCATCTTCATGTGACCCAAGGAGATAATAGAAAAATCTCTTTATTGAAAAACTCCCTTTAATTCATGTATTTAAAAGAACACTAAAAGCAATGTGTATTTCAATATCTCTTCTCTTCATATATTTTACTTGTTTGCTGTTGCGCCAAGACAATGACGGGAATGTAGGACAACAAGAGAAAGTGGACATCATGTTGAGCCACCAGGTGGAATAAGGTCTTAAATATCTATTATTCACATCACGAATCCATGGACACTTCAGTAATCATCTAATGTTGAACATTACATGAATTATATTCTGAAAAAGTACAAAAGGATCTTCCCGGAAATTTTATATCTGGTTCATGTCACTCGCAATCTGGTGATTTACTACACCAGCTAACACCGTTAAAGAAGGAGGTGATACCAACAAGATCTTTTATCGCAAGATGTGGTGGACACAAGCAACAAGAGCTTTTACACCAGCTAATAGATATAAAGTTTTATACATTTATGCGTTGGCGTTTTCTTGTATTTGAAAGGTAGTTAAGTAAAACCATCATTATCATTATTCTTAATTCAAGAGAAACACAAAGAAACCGAAACTTCTTAATTCCGTGGTGGTGGAACACAAATTATGCACCGGCATCCTTCAGGAAAACACCCGTCAACCGCAAGGCGTCCCATGTTGGCTTGACACTCGTGCAAACATAACTCCGGGCTACATGGCCCTGGAGTAATTACCGGAGTCTGCATGCAGTATTCAGGGACAACGAGCCACCCCCAATTGCGGTCACCTTGATCACCATATCTATATTTGCACCAATTCCACCGACATCAAAAAAATTGGAAAGATATATTAGAAGATTACCGATAGATAATTTTCCATTGATAAATGATATGTGTCCCTCGAAGAACATATGCCAAATATACATACCATACGACGCCAGGGCCACTTGGGCAAAGAGTAGCATCTTGGAGAAGAACTTCATCCTGGAGATTTTAATGGGATATTTTCTGAGAGATTATAAAACTCGTTTAACAATATGTTGGCACCTACCGTGGAGAGAGGGATTGAGTTGACTTATATAATGGACATATATCAATACACGGTTATCTCAGTCCCATGTGTTTTCATATTTTTAGTACAATTAATTTTTGTGATTGATCATAATTTTACAACTGCCGACATAAGTAATTATATCTTATACAGCTCACATAGATTGTATTATAAAATATTGAGTATTCATTTTCATTAATAAGAAAAATCCAAAAATAATTACAACTAAAAATATTAAACAATTATAGGTGGAAATTTATTGTATTAAAGAAAAACGTATCCAAATTTATTGTATTAAAGAAAAAAGTATCCAAATATATACTTGGGTAGGAAAGATACAACTGCCAAAAATAATCATATGCAACTAATAAGGCAATCAATCCATGCCAAAATATTAACACCGGTAGAAAATAGGCTTTTAGTCCCGGTTCGCAAAGGCCATTAATCCCGGCCGTGCAATCGGGACTAAATATGCGCGACTAAAACCCCCTCCCCCCTTTAGTCGTGCCTTTTACGAACCGCAACTAAAGACCCGTCACGTGGACAGCTGGCGTGCGCCGGAGGCGGGAGGACCTTTAGTCCCGGTTTGTGACACGAACCGGGACTACAGGCTATTTCGTTATTTCTTTAATTCATTTGGGTTTCTAATTATTTTTCACTCCCTTTTTTTCACTCCAATTTTTCACTTTTCAGAATTTTTATTATTTGCTTAGTGTCTAACTACAATTATCTCTAGTCAAATTACTTACTCGTGGTCAAACTTCCCGCTCGGTCACCCATCCTCTCACTACTCTAGCACTAGCACGCTTAATTTCCGAGTTCCAACCTGTCCCGCATCCAACTGTTTCGCACGCATGTATGTGATACTAGTATCATATCAATCCTATTAACATGTTGGTCGATGCCACATTTCTTTATTGTTTGAATTTCAAATAAATCTTTTAATAAACAAAAGTAATGATGTAAATAATAATTTCAAATAAATAAATAAACATTAACTTTTTAATTTGTATTATTTCTAAAAAATATTCAGAAAAATAAAACTAATTCATTTTAAAATCTTAAAAATACAAATAATATATCAAAATATTCAGAAAATAAAACTAATTCATTTTAAAATATTAAAAATACAAATAATATATTAAAATATTCAGAAAAATAAAACTAATTCATTTTAAAATCTTAAAAATACAATTAATATATCAAAATATTCAGAAAAATAAAACTAATTCATTTTCCCCTTTCCTAAATCTCTTCTATTTTCCAGCCTTATGAATGCATCATGTCCTTTTTAACCCATGATTTTATTTGAGCCATTTCATTAGTCTATTGCTGCATATATATCCATGACATATATCGAACGCAACATAGCGGTACATATATCCATTACATAATATAGAAATAATATAGGAATTAATATAGAAATAATATAGGAATTAATAGAAAGACATATATCCATTACATAATATATCCATTACATATATCGAACGCAACATAGCGGTACATAGATGCGGTACACAAACAACATCTACTCGAGCTCCGAAGAGTAGATGCGGAACAACTCGAACGCAACATATGCATCTATTGCTGCATACTCGAGTTTGATCCGGTCAAGTGGGTTCTTACCCCAATACTTGTGATTCCTCGAGGGGAAACAAGTCTTCATGGTTCTGTAGTCGTGGTGGATGAAGGCAGTTGCCATCTGAGCCATCCCGGTCTTGTGCCTGTACAACTCATCAAAATGGATCAAGTCCTGAAGATCAATGTAGTGATCTTCAGGTATCTCAATACCCAACGTGCGCATCATCTTCTGCCGGTCATTTGTGATGTCGACGCTACAGAAGTCGAAACCTTTGTTGACAAGAAAATCCGCAAGTTCTGGACATTGCTTTGAACTACTGCAACAACAAAAATGGAACACGTGTTAGATATTGTTGCAACACGTGTATTCTTCCAATGCAACAACAAATCGAAAATGCAACAACTATCCTACAAGAGATTGTACGTGTGCGTACCATGCCCATTGGAAGACCAAAACGGTTTCCTTGAAAGCAATCTGGATGACGGCCACATCATTTTGATTGGCCGTGTACTCGAGATCAAGCCCAAAGAACTTGTGGTGTTCATCGGCTTCATAGAGATTGCTCAAAAGGTCAAGAGCTTCGGGGAGCCTCTCGCATCTGTTGGTATAGGCCACGTGGAGATTCTTGCCGCATGGTGTGGGCACATGGAGAATCTTGAAAACGGGAGAATCCATGGGTGGAGGAAGAAGAGAAGAGAGGAAGAAGAACAAAGAGCCGCGCACTGTAGCAATGAGGCCTTCTACCTCTCGCTCGCGAATTAAAACCGCGCGGGAGGCGAGCAGTTTGAAACTTTAGTCCCGGGTGGCCAGGCCAACCGGGACTAAAGACAGGGAGGCGAGCAGTTCCGACCTTTAGTCGCGGGTGGCCAGGCCAACCGGGACTAAATCCCTCCGCGCGCTACCCTAACCGCCACTCAAGACCTTCAGTCGCGGGTCGCCTCCCGAACCGCGACTAAAGACCCTTTTAGTCACGGTTCGGACATTTTGGGGACTGAAGGGGGCGTATGGAAGGCCTTTTTTCTACCAGTGTAACGAGAGCTGCAGGGTGATTCAACGCTTCGTCGAAGGCTCGAAGCGACCGTGGCACTGCACACCACTTTGCGGCGGCGAGCAGAAAGGGCATTGCAGCGTCGCATAAAGATATCACACATCGTGAGGCAGGTCTGCTGCGGACGAAATGTCGTGAGGTGACGAGCAATGGGGTGGTCGGAGAGGTGAAAGAGATGTGATGTGATGCTAATACAACGTTTATTATCTAGACATTATTATATGGGATGTTTGCGGCGCATGGATTGTGAGGCTAGTATCTTCTATGATTTATCTGCTCTTTTACAAAAAGGCCAGGATAGACAACAATTTTCACGCGAATCTAGAACGGAATGATTCAGCTGCGCATGTATTAAATGTAGACCGAAAACAATCCTCATCTCATGTTGGAAGAAACCTAATAATAAAAGCATTAAATATTTCTTAGTTGGTTGCTTGGTCCGTCATAAAATTTGTCAACAATTACCCTCCACTAGTTGAATGCCCGTGCGTTGCCACGGTACTCCAATTTAATCCTTACGGCACATATAAAAATGAATCTAAAATTTTCAATAATAATCCTTCTTTTCTGATCTAAACATCTACTTGACAGAATTCCCCAGAATCATGCACCTTTGATCAACACTTGCAGAGAAGATTTTTCCACACGTTGAAACTCTATGATAAAAGCTTCCAATCCTCCATTGCTTAGCACTATTCGAAAGAGTTCCTTCACAATACCATACATCTCTAACAGATGTCCACAACCAGCACAACGAAAGTGCATCTCAATAGTTACATGTGCCCTGGAACCACTTCACCCTCTAACAACAATTCAGATGACAGCCAATGGTACAAGTCTCTCTTCTATGTGGATCAACTATGATCTAAGCACTGGCATTCCTCAAATATGCTATTGAATTTCTTATCATCTCTTGAAACATCCTTCATGTACCTGCCGAGGACTTGCATGCAGGTAGCTCCCATGACACCTTCAGACAGGTCCATAAGAACTTTTCCTACATGAAAGAGCAGTCAGATATGAAAAAGTTGACTATCTGAGACCAAGTAGACCACCTCTTCTAAGGTGAAATCATTGGAAGAATATGTTGCGTAGCACACTCCAGGTATATGATGCCTTGAGGAATACCTCGACCAAGCTTTATGTTTCCCTGAATTTTTTCAGAAAACTGTAATGATAATAGTTTATTATTCTATAGCACAGAAAGAATGAGGATGATGACATCTTGATTATACACGGCGGAAAGGTTATGTTTCTCAGAATTTTTTCAGAAAACTGTAATGATAATAATATATGATTCTATAGCACAGAAAGAACGAGGGTTATGGTATCTTGATTATACATGGCGGAAAGGTGGACCTCACTATTATTTGGCTATGTACCCTCAAGCGCATATTGGGTAGGACCAGGGAATTGACTTGGGAAAACACATCATCCCCATCATGTGCAGAACCAACAAAACCTCATTCTAGGCACTGTCCAATGTTGAAACCTGCAAACAGAAATGCTTACTGTATCTCTAGATGTATGTCTCCCTAGTGAATAAAATCCAAGATGTATGTCTCCCTAGATTGAATAATGGGTAGGGCATTAAAACCTCTCCATCATGTGCCTGATTCATCCAGTAGAAATTGTATCTTGTTCCCCAACCCTCTAAGAACTTGAACAGCCATAATGGGAACACAAGTTGTCTGGTTTTTTTTAATCAATTCAGAGCGAAGAAGCATCAAGATATACACATTATAATGTGTGAGTTACCATATTTTTATTCCTTGAACAACTGACAGGTACTCTCCCAATGCATGCAGGAGATCAGCTAACATGGACCAACCTGCAAGCACAAAAAATTCAGAATGTCGAACTGTCAAACGCTCTTGCATCTACACTCTGCGGGCACCCATAGAGTCTGTATAGACTGTACTGGTCATGGAACTCACAACTATGACAACTCAAGTTATACAAGGTATTAAACTGATGAAAAAAGCTCAGTAATTGTCCCTGCGCACGGACACAGATGGTATGGTTACAGGGGTACTCTAGAAGTTGATTGTCATTGTAAAATAAAAGAGCCAGAAAGTCCAGATGATATGATACGCTCTATTCAGAGAGATTTGCAGCACTGTAGATGATAAGTTAGTAACAAGGAATGGCTAATTGTATATAACAGAGACGGACCACATACTTACTCAGCATAATCTGATCGCAGAAATTATAGATTTTAATTATGTTTTAAAATATCACAGGAGTTTATAGTTCAGAAATCATGAAGAAAGTTTCTTTGTACCTGGAAACTTAATACTCTTACAAATATAGAGGGGGTTCATTAGAGAAACATCCTACTCTCTAGTTACTTAACATGTATGGCTGGATAAATAATTTTCTCATCTGTACAATTTACTTGACCTTAAAATGGAACTTAATAATATGTAAAGGAAATCTGCACCTAATCAACAATGCCACAATGTTAGTGCAACTGGTCGTGATGACACCTAATCGACATAGCAAAACTCTTCGGGCAGGTGGTCATGACGGCACGCTAGATAGTGCTCAGAGATACTCTGAACTCCTACAAAACTGTAGACAAACAGAGTACTTCAATAGATGGACAGCTAAATTTGAAGGGCTTAGAACTCTTATAAAAACTCATGCAAGCTCCCTCTAACGAACATGTACATGTTCCTCCGATATTAGTAATAATAAAACAATAGAAGGCAGAGGATGTCTTAAAAACAAGGATAATTATGCACCATAAAAGGTCTTCCTTACGTGCATATATAACAATATGCCAACAGACCAGTGTTGTCAAATATGAAGTCATGTTTTCATTTTTGTAATCAGCCAATAGTTCTATTGCCAAGAGGATTTAAACTATGGGTTCACTGCAGAGCAGTAATAAAGGGCAAAAAATAAATAGCAATAAACAAATCAAGCATCTGTATCCTTTGTTGCTGCTCTGCTCTGCACGATCTTGCTGGGGAAATCGGAAATACTGAGCAATAGAAGGTCGTGCTCATGTTTGTTCCAGGGTACAACAGAATGAAATTCAGAAGTATTGTGTCAGACACACCTGAAGCACAGGAGGAAGGAACAGCGTGGCACACCATGCAGCAAACCAGCACCACGGCTCCGCCACATACGTAATTGACGTGTAGCGCGTGGGGGAAATCAAGGTACCTAGTTGGCGCAGAGGCGTCTCCAGCGGCGTCGGCAACTGTTCCGGGCTAAAAGCGGCAGAAGCTGGCCCTGTCTTCCGCGGGAGCGCATATGGGGGCAGGACAGCGACGCACTTGCGGCGGCCTGGTAGAAAGAGGAGAACGGCGGTGGCGGAAGGTGAGCGGGGCGGATGCGGGACGAGACGAGGATCACAACATCACTCGCTACAGCGCACACGGAGGAGTGGCAGCAGCAGCGGCGCAATCCGCATGTAGGAACGGCGACTTTCCTGGGGCGAGCGTGCCGTGCGGAGGGGCAGTAAGGGGACCGCAGTAAGGTGGGAAGCGACGCAGCTACGGCGGCCCGGTGGAGGGAGGAGAACGACGGTGTCGGCGGCCCATGGATAGGAGGTAGTTTGAGAATTTGGTGGGGGTGAGATAAGTACGGAGTAGTGGGGAGAAGTTACACGAGGAGCGTGGGATTTTCCCAGCCATATTTTCTCGTCTTCGCAATATTCTGTTTCTTTTTTTTTTGCGTGTGGGAGGTAGAGAGGAAGCCTAGGACGTACTGCAATCACGGACACCACAGACTCAACTTTAATAGTAAAGATACCACCCTTGGTCCGTCATAAAATTTGTCAACAATTACCCTCCATACCACCCTTAAGTTGCACCGGTTCATTATTTTGGTTTACCTGATTTCTTTTCATTTGTCAATGGAAAAACGACGCGTGCTAGATTAGGATCTCAACATGGAGTTGTAGTCGGTCCTCCAGGACTAACCAACCGTGCGCGCTGTCCACACATAAATACCCAGCTTGACTCCCTCGAAAATCGAAATCGTGCGTGTCTAGCTTAAAAAAAAATCAGGCGTGTCCTACCCCCCATTGGATTCCGACGCGTGTGTTGCCGGGCGGTTCCGCCTGATCCTCGGCGTAGCAGCGGCCAAGGGAGTTGCGCACGACGTTGTTCTACCGCTGGCCAGGCGGAAGTGCGCCATGGCCCCGGACCGTCCCCTACACTTCATGTGTACCTCTCCTCGACGTTGCACAACTGTTGAGGTGACAGCGTGTTGCCGACGTTGTCAAGCAGGACGTCTTGAGCGGAAGGCATGGTCCCAAATCTGTGACGGGCCCGGTTTCAATGGTGGGAGCATGCCGCTCGATTCCTTTTCAATGGTCATTCCTGGCGTGTATTCAGCAAGGGCAAATCGGGCCTAGACTCCATATCTGTGGTGGAGCTGGACATCCATGCCCGCGTGATCAGATTCCTCTACATCGAGGCGGATCTGCAGGTCCCGCTTGTTAGCTCTAATCTTGATTTGTTATCTGCATTAGTTTACTTTGTATTGTATTTAGTTAGACGTGTCTGTTGTAGTCAGTTTGAGGAGCCGGCAAGTTGTACGTGATACATACGAAGCAGGTGTCTATAGGCATGCACGGTGAGATGCCGAGATGATCGCGGTGCAATACAGCGTGCATGGCGAGATGCCGAGGGCCGAAGCTGTGTTGCTGAAGTGGAAGACAACGGGCCGCACAGGAAACAAGTAGCCGGGCGATCCGGTCAAGTCCATGGGATGTGGTCTGCATGATTAGGTCCGGCTGAGTGATTCGGTCGTAGGTTGTTAGCTGCATGCAAGTAAAAAAAATTAAGCTAAATGCAAGTTAGTTAGCTAGCTTCAGGTGTGATTTCGTTAGTGGGTTAAGTGCATGCCTGTATGGTGTCAGTGGAAGCGTGGCCTCTGGCCCTGACGTGTGCCAGCTTATTTAAGCCTCTATATTCATGTTGACTGTGTGAGGCCATCCGAGGCCAGACTTCCTGTGTTGTTGCTGTTTGTGAGAGTGAGCTGTGAGAGGTAGCCAAAACTTGCACAGATCCGAGGCCGTGGAGATGGAGATTTAAGCTTGCGCTGGAGATGCATAGATATGTGGGTCCATTTAAGCTTCCGCCGGAGATGCATAGATATGTGGGTTGATTTAACCTTGCGCCGGAGATGCGGAGGTCCAAGCGAATTAGAAAAAAGATGAGTACAACAACGTTTCGACTTATGCGGATTTTTTTATCGTAATTATGCGAATAAATTTTCGTTGCAAATGGTTGAACGCCAACTAGACTAATAGTACTTTGTATATTTGAAGGCATGTTCAAGCCCAACTCTTTCTAGAGGTTTTGCCTCGATGCTAGAAAATGATGATGTGTGTGGTCACAACCCTAGCGACAATTAATATGGATCCAGAACAAGTAGTAATAAACAATATATAGGTAGTTCGAATAGACGACGTAGACGCGAGCTTGCGATAGTTGAAAGTTAAGCTTTATTGTGGAATCTGGAAGGACGTCCAATGAGTTTCCCGTCCACCTCCGAGACCGGAAAGCGCGATTTCTCATCGAGTCTACTTAACCGCCTAAGTGATGGTGTAGACTTCACATGGGTTTCCCGTCCATCTCGGGGTAGATCTGGGGGCATACTACTTGGTGTCAGAAAGGATACCATGGAAGTCTTAGCTTCATCGGAAGGTGACTTTCATATAAAGTTTCAGATCGAAAACAGAGCTGGTAAGTTCATATGGAGTCTTGTCATCGTGTATGGTGCTGCCCAGGATGAGCATAAACCTTCTTTTCTGCGTGAGCTGGTGAAACTAGCAAAAGATAATCCACAACCTATACTCATAGGGGGGATTTTAATTTGCTAAGGTTCCCACACGAGAAGAGAAGAGGCAGATTTGATAATCATTGGTCTCTTTTATTCAACGCTGTAATTGACAGTCTTGGCTTAAAAGAGGTTTCAATGCCTCGAAGACAATACACTTGGGCTAATAATCTCCCACAGCCGACATACAAAAAGTTGGACCGAGTGTTGTTGGATTCTGACTGGGAATCCAAATTCCCAATGGTCTCAGTAAGGGTTCTCGAACGTATTGAAGCATTATTAGATCATGCTCCCATATTACTAACCACAGGATCACAAAACATCCACCGTAAACACCGGTTCAAGTTTGAACTATGATGGTTAAACCGTGAAGGTTTTGTTGACAAGGTTAAAAATGTATGGGCGCGTCCGGTCAATGGCGCCACTCCTTTGGATAGATGGAATAATAAAACACGCGCTTTGTGTAAACACCTAAGGGGATGGGTAAGACATTTGGTTGGACAGCTAAAGAAAGAGAAGATTCGTCTATCATCGATTATTGGTCATTTGGAGGCTCTTGTGGAATGGAGACCATTGTCTTCGCATGAGATAGAATTAAAAAAAAAGGATTCTAATGCAGAGATGGTGGGCATCCTCCGAGACGAGGAGCTCAAGTGGTACCAACGATCGAAGGGCCAATTCATACTGGAGGGAGACTTGAATACTTGATACTTCCATAGTCTACATAATAGCAGACACAGGTAGAAACTTATTCATTCTCTTGACCAAGATGAAGGCATGGTTGAAGGCCATAGAGAGCTGGAAAAATATATCACGAGGTATTATAAAAATCTATTTGAAGAGCCTCATGAGAGTGATATTTCATTAGACGAATCTCGAAGAGATGATATTCCTCAAGTTCCTGATGAGGAGAACGCATATCTTACCGTCCCTTATTCGGAGGAGGAGCTGAAAAAGGCGGTCTTCTCGATGGAGCCTAATTAATAAAGCACTGGGTTCGGATGGATTTCCAGATGATTTTTATCAACACTTTTGGAAATTGATTATAACGGATTTGCTATAATTGTTCTGTGCTATGCATGCTGGACAACTGGAGCCATTTTGCCTAAATTTCGGGGAGATAATTTTGTCGCCAAAGGTTAATGAAGTGCATAGGGTTCAACAATATAGAGCTATTTGCCTTCTTAACGTCAGCTTCAAAATATTCACCAAAAACGCGCCTATAAGGCTTAATACGGTTGCAGACCATGTGGTCCGACCCACTTTGACGCTCATGCAAGGACGAAACATCCTTGATGGTGTTGTGGTCTTACATGAAGCAGTTCATGAGTTATATCGGAAAAAATTGAATGGTGTGATCCTAAAGATAGACTTTGAGAAGTCTTATAATAAAGTCAAGTGGTCTTTTCTTCAACAAACTCTTAGGATGAAAGGATTTTCTAAGGAGTGGCACTCATTGATCCATAACTTTGTTTCAGGTGGAAGCGTGGCCATAAAATTCAATGACGATATTGGTTCATATTTCCAAACGAAAAAAGGGTTACGGCAAGGCGATCCATTATCACATATATTATTCAATATAGTTGTTGATATGTGAGCCATAATCATTGAGAGGACCAAACTTGAGGGTCAGATTGAAGAGGTAATACCTCATCTAGTGGATGGGGGTTGTCCATTATTCTATATGCGGATGATACAATTCCTTTTATGGATCATGACATGGAAAAAGCCAGGAACCTGAAACTGATTCTTTCAGCGTTCGAACCACTTTCTGGTCTAAAGATCAATTATCATAAAAGTGAATTGTTTTGTTTCGGTGACGCTTAGGATGATGCTGACTTATACGCTGAGCTTTTCGGATGTGGTCAGGGTCAGTTTCCAATTAGCTATCTAGGCATTCCAATTCATTTTAGGAGGCTAGCGATTGCTCAATGGAAACACGGTGAGGAAAGATTACAAGCGAGGCTGAGTAGTTGGAAAGGGAAACTACTATCCTTAGGTGGACGTTTGGTTCTCATAAATTATGTCGTAAGTAATATGATATCCTATATGATTTCCTTCTTCCAACTACCAAAAAGGGTCTTGCATCGATTAGATTACTTTCGATCAAGACTTTTTTGGCAAGGGGATGATGAAAAGAAGAAATATAGATTGGATAAATGGAATGTAGTGTGCCGCCCTAAAGATCATGGTGGTTTGGGGATTCATGACCTTCAGGTGAAGAATAGAGCTCTCCTTGGTAAATTGTTGTTTAAGATTCTTACCAAATAGGGGATTTGGCGAACGATTCTTAGGAGGAAGTATATAGGCTCAAGAGCGGTCTCCCAGGTTTTATGAAAATCAAGGGACTCACACTTTTGGGCTGGTCTAATGACAACAAAGAAATTCTTCTTCCCATTGGGTTCTTTCTCCACTAAAAACGGTTCAGAGATAAGGTTTCTGGGAGGATAGGTTGTTAGGTAATAGCACCCTCCGAGAACAATATCCATCTTTATACAACATAGTCCTTGGATGATACAAAGATGATACTATTGCCACGGTGTTAGAAAATTTCCCGCCATTTGTGACGTTCAGGAGAGACCTGGTTGGTCCCCGCCTCTTAGCTTGCAACCAACTACTTCATCGATTACTGGTATTGCAACTGACAGAGGGGGTGGATGTGTTCCGCTCGAATTTACACTCAAATGGTAAATTTACTAGAACCGGAGAGGTCAATGGATAATAATATAAAAAATTGGAAGATGAAGATCCCACTAAAAAATTAGGTTTTTGTGTGGTATCTTCGTCGTGGTGTAATTTTAACTAAAGATAACGTTGCAAAACGCAATTGGCATGGTAGTAGACAGTGTGTCTTCTGTCACAAAGACAATACAATAAAACACTTGGTCTTCGACTGTAGAATTGCTAGTTCTATATGGTCAATTATTCAGATAGGTTCTACCTTATATCCACCAACAAGCATTGTCAGTATTTTTGGTAGTTGGCTTAACGGTGTGGATAAAAGGTCTAAAAGACTTATTAGGGTGGCAGCGCTTGACGTAATTTGGTCGATGTGACTTTGTAGAAATGACAAGGTTTTTGATGATAAAAAATTGTTCTCTTATGCAGATTATCTTTAGGACTACAACTATACTCCATACTTGGGTACCGATGTAGCGTGTGGAGCATCGGGACCTTTTTTGGATGTGTGTATCAGACTGGAGGATACAGCGAGGGACTGTTTATACCAGCATGGGTGGCAGCATAATTTGCGGATTGCCCCGCCGACACCTTAGGCGTTTTTACTGTGCTTTGTAATTCGCCTTATTATTCATCTTCGGATATTTTCGGTTGTGTGCATCTTTGATATGCAGAGGATGGGTGTAATACTTATGCTAAGTAATAAAATCTACCTTTATCGAAAAAAGGATGTCCAATGTAGTTGCTGTAGAGAGTTAGTTTGTTGCATCACTCACATATTTCGTCATATATGATCTATGAATGGGATTGGTATGTCTCATTAAAAACTATAGTTCATACTTATATATGTGGCCTCAACACCGCCCGTGTTGGAGTGGATGATAGAACGGGCAACATGCATCAGCATCTAGACTCCTCCTCCAAATGTGTTATCCACCTTCATCTTGTTCCTCTCTACTCCTCGACACCGAGGGAGGCGAAAGACCTTTACAAAATCGACAAAGGTGGTGATGGTGGCACATGGAACTGATGGTGTTGGCACATTTGCACCTGGTTGCTTGGGTTGAAGCGACCGGCAAGTGAGGCATTGGTGACACTTGATCGTGGAGTGAGCTGAGATAGCGATTGCGGCATATGGCGCTGCCGCGTGTGTACTTGGTAACCTGGTCGACTGCTAGCAGTGAAGCAATTGGTGACACGTGTCGAGGAGTGGGCTGAGGTGGCGACTACGACACATGGCTCTGCTGGTGCTAGCGAACATTTACCAATTGGCCTGGTTGAAGAGGCGGACAAAGGGGACATTGGTGGCACCTGGCCGGAGCTGAACCTAGCTTGTTTATCTGATACATGATGGATGTAAATTACTTTGTGTTTGCATGACAGAATTTGTTTTCTCCCATTGCAACGCACGGACATATTTACTTGTAATAGAATAATTGCAAGAACATACAACTGAGATTATATTTTAAGGAATGAAAATGCAAACAAGTAAGCGTGGTAATAAATACATCACCTTGAGACGGGCTTGGGTCGTCAGCTAGACCGGCAGCAGGGTTGCGAGGAGAAGCAGATCGACCCCGAAAGTACAGCGCCTATATTTTGTCGCCACCATGCGGGAAGCGGCACAGCTCCTCTTGCTGGACCTCCCTGTCTTGGACAACGGACTCCGGACCCGGAGGACATTGGGGACCGCCGACGAGCTTGCGGAAATTCTTGGCCGCCTGCGACGGTGAGGATTCCTAGGACTGCGTCTTGCTCTCTGGCGGGTCACATCGTCCTTTGACACAAACAGAACCGTCTTCCGCAGCGCATATGTCATTGATGTCCAAAGATGGAAGTTTGGTCCTCCTTAAAACAGAACCGTCTTCTGCGACACGAGGGCACTCATGGATCTACTGTCAACGGAAGGAGTTCCGGAGAGGTCTCGTTCGATGAATCAATGTGTTTGATTTTTTTGAGCTTATCAATGGGTGTGGTTACGCTCGTTACGTTTTGTCCCAGCCGGTGGTGTGAGCCTGGCCCATTTATGTTTGGTCCTCCTCTACTGATTCCACGGAGGGCTGTCCACGGAAGGTCTTCGGGAGAGGAGAGGATCTTGGTCGAAGGGTAGCGCAAAATCCTATTTGCCGCCCGCTGACGGCAAAATTTCATCGCGCCACCTGAAAGAGGGAGTTAGTGGGCCGGCCATCCGGGAGCGATTTCCTTTTTTTCCTGTGTTCCTATTTTCAGCTTTTTTCCAAATTTTCTTTTCTTTTTCTTTTCTGTTTTTTATTCGGTGTACCTTCTCTGTTTATTTCGGTTCAAATTTATGTTTGTTCAATTTACTAAAAAGGGGGAAGATTGTTAAATGGGCCAGCCCAATAGCGTCGTTCCACAGAGTTTAAAAATGGCCCCTGGCGCCTTTAATATGCTGCCATTTACGTTGAATAATGTCAAATTAGAGTTCAATAATATTTCGTCATGAGATTTAAAATTGTTTGCCAGGTGACCGAGAATACCTCGTTATACAGGGAGACGGTAGGATCATACATGTGGCAATTTTGGATGTGACGTGCAGCCATTGAGGCTACCTGCTCCACTTGCAGCGAGGCGGGATTAACCACACGGACGTCGTGAAGTAAGCGGAAGCCGATTCAAGAGTCCAATATCGAGCACCCATAATCCTCAGAGTTTTCCAGGTATAGGATATTGCAAGAGATCTTATGTCCCATTGATGGCTGGGAGAAGAGTATTGGTATCCAATATTCCTGCCGAGTGCGGGGGCGTCATGAATTTTGTTGTGGCTCTCAATTATCTCACGGAAAACAGCTCCAGAACCCTCCTGATCTAGGGTTGACGGTGACGGCGGCTGCGGAACTTTTTCGGGGATTTTGATCAGGTACTTAGGGTTTTCCATCCGGGGGGATTAAATAGGCGAAAGGGCAGAGGCGGTGGAGGTCCAGTGGCCCCACACCACCCCTTGGCGCGGCCAAGGGGGGCAGCGCCACCCTATGGTATGGGCCCCCTGATGCCCCTCTTCGTCTCCTCTTCGGTCTTCTGGATGCTTCCGGGGAAAATAGGATTTCCGGGCTTCGAACTTTCCAATTCCAAGAATATTTCCAGAACAAATTTTCTGAAACTAAAAACAACAGAAAACAGGGAACTGACTTTGTGGCATCTTGTCAATAGGTTAGTCCGGAAAATCGATAAAAATGACATAAAGAAGGGAGAAAACATGTAGCAATTGGCATAATATCATCATGGAGCATCAGAAATTAGGGATACGCACTAGTAGGGAAGTGCCTTTCTATGGATGAGGTTCTGTGGCGCACCGTGCAGCCATGCGCCATAGAAAGAAAATTTTGTGGCGCACGGCCCGTGGTGCGCCACAGAAAACAAAAAAATTGTTACGCATGGTTGCCCTATGCGCCACAAAATGTCTATGGGGCCCGCACGAATCATTGGACTGGCTGTCAGAACAACTGTATTTATGGCGCAGGGACAGAGGTGCGCCACAGAATGTGGCTTTTCTGTTGCTCACGGCTGCTGGTGCGCCACAGAAAAACTATATTCTGTGACGCACGTGTCTCCGTGCGCCACGGAATGTGGCTTTTCTGTGGAGCAGCCCAGCAGTGCGCCACAGGATATACTGCGGGTGCGCCACAAAATAAGTGCACTGTGCATATAAAGATGGCAGCCCCCACTCTCTCTCCCCTCCCTCATTTCATTCCCATGTGTCTTGCTAACTCGACCCCTCTTCTCTCCCCTCCCATTTTACACATTTAATACTCCATTTTTGGTAGGTGAACCTAATTTGTTTGATATATAATTGTTGGTGAGGTTTCTTGTTGTTGAGGGGAAGCCCTATCCTCCATCTATACTCCGGTCCCTCCCTCCTCGCTCTTTTCGCTTCTCGGTATCGAATCTACTAGGTGAGTATAGTTGGCGGTGCATACGCATGTCTTGTGTGGCCATCGGTGTGTATGGGTGCTTGTCATGCAGGTGGATCGATTGTCGCGCGCCGGCGGCCATGGTGCATGGATGTTTGCCGAAATGTTGATTCATTTCCATTTCGGCAAACTTTTGCACTACCCCATATGTCCTACTTATAGGAGAGGTCATGCCGAATTTTTCCGGCGACTATGCATGTTGTGGTTCTAATTTTCTGCTCTATGTGTGTGCAGGCAACCATGGTACTAGAAATGAGCTCTGCTCGAATCGCTAGATACAAGAAAGATGCGAAGACGGACATCATTCGGTGCAACAGGCGGCAGATAAGATGTCCGTGTCGATCATGCAAACTCGTGCGCTGGATTGACCCTGATTCTAGACAATTGGAGGAGCACCTTCTCAGACGCGGTTTCATTGACGACCACAACAACGTGGCACCGGCAGCAAAAGGTGTACATGAAGACGAGGGCGAGCGAGGTGACGAAGGAAATGACGGCGGAGAAGATCATCATGAAGAAGGATATGTCGGCGGAGAAAATCAACATGACGATGAAGGCGTGAACACGGAGACCCCGCTAATTTCGGCCTTGCGGGACTCTCATGTTCAGGATCTGCTGCTCAAGGAGACGAGCAACGACAGAGCTGCAGCTAGCGAGAAAGCCAAGCTGGCGCAAATGGAGATAGATGTGGTGACTCCATTGTTTCCTGGGTGCCGCCCCGAGGATACGCACTTGCATGTAACGCTTGCTGCTCTGACGATGAAGACGCAAAACAAATGGACCGACTCGAGCTTCAACAAGAACATGAAATTTTGGCACGATCGCCTTCCCGAGGGGAACACATTGCCAAGTAGTATCAACGAGGCCAAGAAAGTCGTGTGCCCTCTTGACCTACCTCAAGAAAAATTCCACGCCTACATCAATGATTGTGTAATTTATCGGGGGGAGTACAAGGACAGAACCACATGTCCGAAGTGCGGCCACGGATGATACAAGAGTGGAACCAACAACAAGAAAGTTCCTCAAAAAGTGGTATGGTACTTTCCTATCACTCCCCGTCTTCAGCGGTACTACGTGGACCCTAAGGAAGCAAAGCTCATGCAATGGCACGTGGAAAGGGAGAAGCCGGAAGAAGATCCGGAGAAGGGCTATATCATGACACATCCTGCAGACGCTGCCAAGTGGGAAGCATTGGACATAGCTTTCCCGAGTTTCGGGGGCGACGCGAAGAACGTCAGGCTGGGTATGAGCACCGATGGACTCAATCTGTTCGGCAACTAGAGTAGCACGCATAGTAGCTGGCACGTGTTCGTATGGCCTTACAACCTACCCCCGTGGCTGTGCATCAAGCAAAAGTACATACACTTGAGTATTCTCATCCAGGGGCCGAAACAACCAGGTGTCGACATGCATTTGTATCTCGGGCTGCTGAAAGACGAGTTAGACACGTTGTGAAGACGCCACCCCGTACGTGGGACGCCTACACTAGAGATTATTTCGATATGAGAGCCGCGTTGCTCACGACGGTCATGGACTATCCTGTTTACGCGTATGTATCTGCCAAGGTTGGCCACGGATTCTGCGGCTGCGTGAAGTGCATGGACGGGACCCCCCATCTCTAGCTACCAAGGGATTTTGGGTCTTCGAAAACCGTGTACCCAGGGGCTCGAAGGTGGCTTCGCCTGGATCACCCATGGAGAAAACGCGGTGAGTTGTTCAATGGTAAACACGAGCCCGATGGAGCCCCGCGCACGAGGAGCGGCGCAGAAATCGATGAGCTTCTGAAAAATTGGGATGAGTGCCCTTCGCCGGCAAAGAAGCGACCCAAGCCAGACCCGCTGCTGGGTGTATGGAAAGCGAGGTCTGTTTTCCACAACTTGGAGTACTGGTCGGTCCTCCACACGCCCCATAGCCTCGATGTGATGCACATTACGAAGAACGTTACGAAGAGTCTGCTTGGAACTATTTGCAATTCGGAAAAGTCCAAGGATGGGCCGAAAGCAAGATACGATCTGAAACATTTTGGCATTAGGAAAAATCTACAGGTCCCCGCTGATAGTGATGATGACGATGATGATGATGATGATGAGGATAAGACGGAAGTGACTCAACGTCCCCGCAAAAAGTCTAAGAAGAACACGGTGGTGCTTCCCGTTGTCTGCTTCACATTGAGTCCTCCGGAACTTGAGCAGTTTTTCAGGTGCCTCCTAGAAGTCAAAGTTCCTCACTGATCCTCAGGGAGTATAAGCAGATATCTGGACTTAGCAAAGAAGAGGTTCACCGGGATGAAGTCTCACGATTGTCACGTGCTCATGACGCAGATACTTCTCGTTGAGATCCGAGGGATAATGGACGAGCACGTCCGTGATACGTTGTTTCTCCATTGCAACTTTTTCGACGTTATCACCCGGAAGTCGATCGGCGTGAGGCAGCTCAAGATGCTACAGGATGAGATCTCGGTGATACTATGCGAGCTCGAGATTTACTTCCCGCCGGCATTCTGTGATATATGCGTCCATCTCCTTCTCCATGTCGTGATGACATCAGGCATCTCGGTCCGATGTTCCTGCACTATATGATGCCGATGGAAAGGAAAAATGGTGTTCTGAAAGGATACGTTCGCAACAGGGCCCGTCCAGACACAAGCATGGCCAAAGGATTTCTAACCAACGAGTGCATCTCCTTCTGCGACAATTACCTAAGCACCGAGGACGACCAGGATGTCGGTCTGTCCACCAGGACGCACCTCGGCAGGCTTACCAGAGTCGGCTACCGCGAGGGCTGCCGCGACGTCCATGTCGGCATTCAGAAACGACGCGACGACTTTGAAAGGGCTCACCGGGTCGTGCTACAACACTTAAAATTGATCGAGCCTTTCGTGGAAGAGCACAAAAGCTTAATCAACCAGAATTACATCAAAATGGGCGGGCCGAGGAAGATGGGAGACGTAACCAAAGAGCACAACTCCGGCTTCACGCGTTGGTTCAAGCAAAGTCAACTGATTGAAGCACGGAGCAAAATGCCTTCGACGGAAGATGAAAAACTCATATACACCTTATCACAGGGCCCCGAGCAGAACGTAAGGACCCATCAGGGGTACGACATCTCCGGTTACACTGGTAGAAAATAGGCCTATAGTCCCGGTTCGCCAGGGCCAGTAGTCCCGGCCGCGCAACCGAGACTAGCTATGCGCGACTAAAGACCCCCCACCTATAGTCGCGCCGCTTACGAACCGGGACTAAAGGCCCGTGCACGTGGGCGCCAGGAGTCCGTCGCGGCGGAGGACCTTTAGTCCCGGTTCTTGTGGCTAACCGGAACTGAAAACCTCCTGCGCAGGTTTAGGGTTTTAGGCCCCCCTAAACCTGGTTTCTTTTTAATTTGTTTTGTTTTATTTCTTTTATATTTTATTTTGTGTTTTATTTTAATTTTGATGAAGTTTCAGTACATATATATATATATATTTTACGCTACTATATACATGCATATATATATATATATATATGAAATTTCAAACAAGAAGAATTCAATATAGGAATATATAATATATATTCAATCTCGGGTGACCATATACAACTTCGAACAAGTTTCTATATATACAATTAAGATAGATGAGCATACACAACTTCGAACAAGTTTCAATCTCGGAGATGCATATAAGCACCATCGTCGGTGGACGCATGGTGTTCTCCTTCGGAATCGACGACATGCCTAAGGAAAAATCCTGCTATTTCTTCTTGAATTGGTCGGAAGCGAGCTTCTGGAGTAAGCGCCCTCCGCAAGTTATTGAGACTCCTCCGCGTGCTCTCGTCCGTCTTCCTCTCAGAGATTTCTTTCCGTATGTTCTCACAAACATAGTATCCACATAGACCGGTCCCCGGTGGCTGCTTATCCACACCACGAACCATATTTTTAAATTCTAGCTGATGTTTGAATCCACCGACATGTTCATGTGAGAACCGTCTCCAAACTCTACAGTGCAAATAAAATTAAATGAACAAGAGAGTTATTAGCTACTGCATATTAGGAAATGAACAAAAGAGACCGATCGATATAGAGCGGAAATGATTGAAAATAATTACCTTTGCATCATTTTTCTCATGTCGATCCAAAGCTTTGTATCTGAATTCATAGAGTCCATGATAAAAACTGTGGAGCTCTGAAGTTCAATTTTTAGCAGAATCCAGTGGAACCTGCGGACACGTTACATGCGCACAGGCATAACTTATCGATTAGACATATCATGCATGGAGTAAACAAAAGAGAATGGGCACAAGAGAGAAACACTCACCCAAAATGGTAAGGAAATAGAATATGACTTTTGAGTTCATGCTTTTTAAGAAAATTGTACAAGTCTTTCTCCACGTCTTTGGGGTGATGCTCTAACATAGTTCCATTAATGATTTGTGGGTCAATGAACCCAACATCATGGATGAGTCTTATTTTGCATTCCCAAATCTTAAATCTGCATAATAGCGTACGCAACAATATAGTTAGGACAATATATATATATATAGTGTAGGCAATGAAGAACGAGATGAGGTAGAAATAAATCACTTACAGAACGTAGCAACTCAGGATAGATTTGTCGAGCTCACGCAGATTGAACAGCTGGAACAATTCACTCATCTCAACTGGTACAGTGTACTTTTTGGTGTGATGCTCCTCTGTAACATCCACATACACAAAGTCTCTGTCGGACCATGATATGAATTGTTTATACCAATGTAGCAGACTTTGCATTAGTGGTGGTAGATCCTTTTCCTGCGTAGGCTCGACGAGAGGCCCTTTCTTCTCATATTGTAATGCTACTTCAGCCATTAGCGCATCGTCCAGGCCTAAAAAGGCACGAAAAGACATACTGGCCTCGGACGCATTTTTCATGGCAGTAGCTACAGTCAATCCCATTGCTGCCACAGCTTCTCTGACCTCGGGGTCCTGTTCCGGACCGGCTTTCACTATGAGCGAGGGGATCGATTGTTTACTCTGCATCCCGAGCTGCTCAACTTGTTTCCTGCTTTTTTTCATTTTTTCTTTCTCCTCCGCCAATGCTTTTGCTTGCGTACGAAGTTCATTATCATAGTCTTTAGGCAAATTCTTCTCGGCTTGGGACGGTGTCGACAAAAAACCCGTAGCCCACTTGTCTACCTCCGGAGGGTATACTTCCTTGGGCTTAGGCTCCCTTAGCGCCTTCTTATCGGCCTTCCATTTGTCATAGTGAGCCTTCGCGGCCAATTTGGTTTCATCATCATTAAGTTCCCAAGGCCTTGGGGGGATAGGCTTCCGTGATGGCTCCGGTACCCGTGTGGTCTTAGGTACATAAGCCTCCGGGTTAATAGTCCAAGAGCAGGTTTCCTTGCTGTCCGCCTGCTTCCGTTTCTTCGCCGGAGGAGCAATGGGGGGCGGCGGTTGATTATCCGCCGGAGGAGGAATGGGGGGCGACGGCTGCTGCTTATCCGCCGGAGGAGGAATGGGGGGCGACGGCTGCTTCTTATCCGCCGGAGAAGGAATGGGGGGCGACGGCTGCTTACCCGCCGGAGATTGTGGATCGGGGGACGGCGTCGAATGGCGTGAAGGAGGCGTAGGTGAACCAGCACCACCACCACCAGCACCTGCACCATCGGAGGGGGGTGGACTTGTTAGCCTTGGCGTCTCACCTGGAAACACTATGTACTTCTTTTTCCATAGAATGAACTGGCGCTTGACATCTCCAAGTCTTCTCTCCCCTTCGGGTGTAGCTATGTCAATCTCCAGGTCCTCAAACACTTGGACTATGTCTTCCACCGTGACACGAGCATAGCCATATGGAATGGGGTTGTTGTGATGGAGTGCTCCAGGTGTATAGGGTAAAGCACTGCCTGTAGCTACCTTCATGGAAATGTTCCCCACGGGATAATGCAGATCACATTCTTTCATCTCCTTTACATCATCCACGGGGTAGTGAGGCTCCGGTGCACGACTCTCGATCATCGGTGCATTAGCACCTGCATGCGGGGCCTCCGTGGAAGCCACGCTGCTTCTCCGCTGATGCTGGCTTCCGATATCCGCTGCATGTTCTTCATGCGGCCCTGCAGCCGCCGCTGTTTCTTTCTCAAGTATTCCCGCCACGGTCTGCTTCAACTCACTAACTTCCGTTGCAAGCTTCGATAGAAGATCTGCAGCCCGGTCCGTATTTCTCTGACGGCTTCTGTAACAATACGGTTCACCCTCCTGGGAAAACCCTACTTTCCACGGCAATCTGCCTTTGCCTTGTATATATCCTCCGTGTTCAGGATTCCCGAGGGCATGGGTCAGTTGGTCTCTCTCTCTGTTGAACGTGATCCAGTCATATTGAGCTTTGGTCATTGCGTCAACAAGGTTTTTTGTGGGAGCAAACGTTTTCTACCGATGAACAAACGCCCCTGTCTCCGGGTCTAGCGATCCCCCATGCCCGTACCACCACATTTTGGCTCTTTCGTCCCATCCCTCTGTACCTAGAGGGATTCCTCTTGCCCTCAGGCCGTCCTCCATCGCCTGCCACTTAGGCGCCGAAACGCGGTATCCTCCTGGCCCCATAACATGATGGTACTGTTTCTTATCCGCATTAGCCTTATTTTTTTCGACATTTCCTTGAAATGCTCCGATTTCTTCTACGTCACAAATTCTGGCAAATCATCTCTCAGTTTCTCATGTTGTCTAGTGAAAATCGGAGTCTTGCCCTTGCTGACATATTCACGGAACAATTTTTTCTTGAAGTTCCGGAATGCTTCGGCCATCTTCTGAAGAGCGTACTCTTTGACTAGCCTCCTCCTCTGACGTCCACCCGGAACCTCTTCACCGAATTCATCTTTTTTGTTGTATTCCGGAGGTAGAATGAAATGTACCATAAGCTTTTTGAACATCTCCTTTTTCATTCTCTTGTGGACATAACTGAAACCAAGACGCGCTTTCTTTGGCTCCTTCCATTCCTGGACGGTGATCGGGACGGTGTCTCTAACAATGACTCCGCATTGGTTGATAAACTTTGTGGTGTGCTGTAGGGGCTTGCCGGTTTCACAGACTGATTCGATGGTATATGTTTCTCCATCTTTCATCGCCTTGGATTTGCCACGCGTTGTCGTACTCGATCCGGCCGAGGGCTAAAATAAGAAAGAGAGTCGCGCACGTTAGTGCATATGTATTCACATTTCAGTAAGTTTGTATCACGAGAGGCTCATTGTATATATATATATATATATCACGAGAGGCTCAGTAAGTTTGTGGTGTGCATATATATATATATATATATATATATATATATATATATATATATATATATATATATATATATATAGACCTCGCTGGAGGTGGTTGTTCTTTGCAATTGGAGATCGTCGTTTGTCGACGGTTGACCTCCGTCATCAATGTCCATTCCTTCACCTCCTTGATCATCCACAATATACGTTGCTTCACCTCCTTGATCATCGACAATGTTCGTTCGTTCACGTTCTTGATCATCAAGGTTCAGATAAGAAGAGATTACATCATGTTCTCCGGCTATGATATCTAATAGATAACCTTCAGCCTCCTGTTCCGTCAGGTCTCTATTGTCCGCCATATGTCACTCCTGCAGATATGCATGTAGTAAAAATTAATCAAGTATATAGGAGACTTAGCAAATATTGTCGTAGAAGGAGGGAAAATAGATTGCTAGGGTTTTGGGTGGAAGAACGATGACCACCGGAGGGGGAAAACCATACTTTAGAGGTGTGTCCAAGATTAGTTTCTCAAATGACTTGGAGAACCCCATAGCTAGGTTGCATTTGCTTTCCTGGTCATTTTGGTATATTACACTTAATATTCTGAATTTATTGAATTAAAACTTATTTTCATTATTTTAATGAATTTAATAAAAATTCAAATATGGTCTCATTTTGAACTTTGTCAAACATGATTGAAAATGATATAAACAGATAGCTTACATTTTTGTGAACATTTTGCATATTTTTCCATAATTTTTGAAATTATAAATTAAAAGTTATTTAATTTAGAAGATTTAACTATTTTCTGTAATTCCATATACAGTGGGCCCCACGTGTCATGATGACGTCATTAAAAAAACTCGACAACACGTGGCCAGGTGACGTCATCATGACGTCACCCCTGGCGTCACACGGTGGCCGCGGTGGCACATTCGGTCGCCGGTGGCGATTCCGGCCACCACAGGACACGTGGTTGGTGTCCTTGGTACCGTCTCGACGCAATCTACCTCTACGTGGCGGCGCCGCCCTCGGAGGGTCGACGACGGCGAGCCGCCGTGAAGTAAACGCGGCGGGGCTCCCGGGTCTCCGGCGAACGTGTCGATTCCGGCCACGGGGGAGGGAACGGAGACGACGGGGAGGAGGCAGGGACGAGGAGCGGCGGGAGGACGGTCACGGCGGGCGGATGTCGTGGCGGCGGGAGGACGGTCACGGAGGGCACGGCCGAGGAGCAGCGACGGGAACGGACGACGGGGATGACGGGCGCAGGGGCGGCGGGCACCTACCGGAGATGACGGCGGCGCGTCCTCTGTGTCTCTGCGGGCGGAATCGGCGACGGCGGCGCGGAGAAGACGACTGCGTGCGGCGCGGAGAAGACGATGCGGTTGGTCCTTAGAAAAATTTCAGGGGCGGGAATATATAGGGCCAGCCTTTAGTCCCGGTTCGTGATAGCAACCGGGACTAAAGGTCCCCCGGGGTACCCTCCGCGGGCCTTTAGTCCCGGTTGGTGTCACGAACCGGGACTAAAGGTCCCCCTAGTCCCGGTTGGTGTCACGAACCGGGACTAAAGTTGCAATTTTTCGCGGCGTTTTCGTTCCCGCGCAGAACGAGCCATTAGTCCCGGTTCGTGACACGAACCGCGACTAAAGGTTGTTATTCAAATACTTTTCCTTTTCCCAAACTTAAAAATACAAATAATATATCAGAAAATTCAGAAAAATAAAACTAATTCTTTTTAAAATCTTAAAAATACAAATAATATATCAGAAAATTCAGAAAAATAAAACTAATCATAAAGATTATATAATCATAAAGATTAGATAAAAAAGGCAGTACATAATGGCTAGAGTGGATCTAAACCTAAACGGAGAGCATAGATGCATGATCTGATATCTTCTAGTCATACTCCTGCCTAGGCCTATAGTACATGTACTCGTAGTCGTCGTAGTCGCCGCCGCCGTCGTCGTCACTATCGTCTGACGGTGCTCTGCACTCCCTCGGAGGATCACGACTCCAGGACTGGGCCTGAGGGTAGCGCAGGCGGGGGATATCGCTAGCCCTGATGTAGTCCATGACGCTCTGTAGAGTCCGGCCGGACCACCATAGCCGACGACCGGCCTCGTGAAAGTTCCCAGGAGGCAGGCCGTCCTCCTCATACCTGGCGAGCGCCCTCTCACGCCGATTGATGAAGAAGGCATCCCAAGTATGTTGGTTATCGGGATGCCAACTGGGATTCCTCCGCTGCTCCGGCGTGAGCTCGTGATAGTAGTGGTTCGTGATGGCCGCCCGATGCGCCACACCTTGAGGAAGAGGAGGGACCGGCACTCCTCCGGCGCTCAGCATCCAACCGGCGGGAACGTTGTAGCCGCACGGGCAGGGGTAGTTCGAGGCGGAAAGTGCCTCCGCCTGGATGAATGTTAGAGTGGGTACGGTAGAAGCCATGAGAGAGTGGTGAGTTTGTATGTGTTTATGCCAATGGTGTGGCAATGCATACATATATATAGCGAGAGAAAACATCCTTTAGTCCCGGTTGGGGGGGGGACTAAATGGGTTAGGGTTTCGTTTGGACCAATCAGATAGAATCACACGGATCGTGTGTTTCTTTAAAGCGCTTGTGAGTCGTTGGATCCGGGGTGTGTTTCTTTCGAGCTGTTGTGAGCCGTTCGATCAGGGCTACGGTGTGTTTCTTTCGAGCTGTTGTGAGCCGTTGGATGAGGTGGTTTCTTAACCGTTGGATCAAAACCCTAGCAAAACACTTTGTGAGCCAGAGGACCCTATATATAGCCCACCTTCATACACCGGTCAGTTCGTCGAGCAAATACAAAACATCCGGATTCGCCATCATACGTCCTGCCGTGCATTTGGTATGCATATTGCACCCAGTAGCCACGGTGGGGCTGTATGATGGCGATACCGATTGTTTTGTTCTACATCCCCCTTTAAGGTTTGATACATCATATATTCAGTTTATCGAGCAAATACAAAAATCCGGATTCGCCATCATACGTCCTACCGTGCATTTGGTATGCATATTGCACCGAGTAGCCACGGTAGGGCTGTATGATGGTGATACCGATTGTTTTGTTCTACACCCCTCCCTTTAACACATCCATCCATGCTTGGGTCAGTGTTCACTTTGAGCTCGGGTAGTAATGTGCAACTATTTGCTTGGTTGTGTTAGGGTGGCGCGTGGCGCGGGAGTTGTGACGCGTGGCGCGGGAGTTGCGACGCGTGGCGCGGGAGTTGTGACGCGTGGCCAGGAGGGCGCGGTATAAACTGTCGCGCCTCGAGCGCGTCTTCTCCTCTCCACGCACCGTCGCGCTTCCACCATGCCTCCGAGGAGGAACAGCACCACCGGCTTCCGCGGCGTCCGAGCACGGCAGAACGGAATGTTCAGCGCAGATATCCGCTGGGGGGACGACCGCATCCCCCTCGGCTCCTTTGCGACGGCGGCGGAGGCCGCCCGCGCCTGGGACGCGGCGGCCTGGCGCCTCAACCGCCCGCGGTCGCTGATGAACTTCAACGACTGCCACACCGTCTGGGAAGCGGAGGCCAGGGCGCCGAAGCCGCAGATCGTCACTGCCGCCGACCACCTCCACCTCCGTCACCGCGCGTTTCAGGGCCTAGTCGACGCCAGGGAAGAACGCGTCGTCCGCGAGTATTACCGGAACAACCCGGGGGAGGAGAGCGCCGACAAGGAGCTCTCGCAGACCCGCGCGGCTGAGCGGGCGGAGCGCCGCCTCGAACGCCACCTCGCGTTAGATGCCGCTCGGGAGGCGAGGACGAGGGTGCTACAAGAGCTTCGTCGGGCCGACCGCGCCGGCGAAGTCTGGGCCTCCGACGATCCGAGGTGGGGGCCTATCTCGGACATACCATCATGCACCTCCGACGACGACGAGGAGGTCACCGACGAGTTCGCCGATGACGATGACCCGGAGGAGGTCACCGACGAGTTCCCCAACGACAACGACGAGGAGTAGTGTTCGTATGTTCTCTCTTTTTAATAAAAGAATTTGTATTCCGGCGACACTGCGGCGCGCTAGCGCGTCTGTTTTCTGTTTTTAATAAAAGTTATGAAATCAGATATTTTATCTCACAAGGTTTTGAGACATTTAAGTAACCTTCTATTTTCCATGCTTTCCACTCGTTTTCTCAAATATTTTGCAAAGGAGTTAGTCTTAAACACATCAGAGATAATATAATTCACATGATCCATTCAGAAAAGTTTGGTACACAATAAATTATTACACATTTGGTCCACCTTTACCCCACCTCCTGTTAGCTTGAACCATTTGCACCGGAACAAAGGGACCTTAAAGGAGGGTCCATAGTCAAGTTCCCGTATCTCCTCTATGTAACCATAATATGTGACCTTTTGCCCAATCTCGGTTGCTGCATCAAAGCGGACACCACTGTTTTGGTTGGTGCTCTTTTTATTGGGAGATCGTGTAAAATGTATTCCCATTAATCTCGTACCCTTGGAAAGTCGTTATAGTCGAAGATGGTGTCTTGGCCAACATGTACAGCTGATCTCCAACATCATTGTCATTCATTAAATGTTTTCGCAACCAACTGCCGAAAGTCTCCATGTGGGCTTTTCTAATCCATGATTCAGGCTTCCCCGGGTTGTCCGGGCGTAAAATATTCTTGTGTTGCTCGAAGTACGGAGCCACCAATCTCGAATTTTGCAGAACTGTGTGGTGTGCTTCAGTCATAGAATGACCGTCCATACATATCGTTGATTTCCTTCCGATCGTGCCTTTTCCACTTAGTCTCCCCTCGTGCCGCGATTGAGGAATACCAATCGGCTTAAGGTCAGGAACATAGTCAATGCAGAACTCAATTACCTCCTCATTTCCATAGCCCTTTACGATGATTCCTTCTGGCCTAGCACGGTTACGAACATATTTCTTTAATACTCCCATAAACCTCTCTAAGGGGAACATATTGTGTAGAAATACAGGACCGAGAATGGAAATCTCTTCGACTAGGTGGACCAGAAGGTGCGTCATGATATTGAAGAAGGATGGTGGAAACACCAACTCGAAACTGACAAGACATTGGACCACATCGTTCTGTAACCGTGGTAGATCTTCTGGACTCATTACTTTCTGAGAGATTGCATTGAGGAATGCACATAGCTTCACAATGGCTACTCGAACATTTTCCGGTAGGAGCCCCCTCAAAGCAATCGGAAGCAATTGCGTCATAATCACGTGGCAGTCGTGAGACTTCAGGTTTTGGAACTTTTTGTCCGCCATGTTTATTATTCCCTTTATATTCGACGAGAAGCCAGACGGGACCTTCATACTGCTCAGGCATTCAAAAAAAATGACCTTCTCTTCTTTGGTAAGAGCGTAGCTGGCACGACCTTGAAACCATTCCGGATGCCGGTCATCTGGGTCTTTCAAAAGTTGCTGGTCCTGCCGTGCTTCCTTTGTATCATTTGTCTTCCCATACACGCCCAAGAAGCTTAGCAGGTTCACGCAAATATTCTTCGTAACATGCATCACGTCGATTGCAGAGCGGACATCTAGGACTTTCCAATACTGTAGCTCCCAAAATATCGATTTCTTTTTCCACATGGGTACGTGCCCGTCAACTCCCAGCGGAACTGATTTCCCACCAGGACCCTTTCCAAAGATGACATTCAAATCCTTGACCATATCAAATATCTCAGCTCCAGTACGTTCCGCAGGCTTCGGCCGGTGATCTGCCTTGCCGTTGAAATGCTTGCCTTTCTTTCTTACGTTATGATTTCGGGGAAGAAATCGACGATGACCCAGGTACACGTTCTTCCTACAATTATCCAAAAATACACTTTCAGTCTCATGTAAGCAGTGCGTGCATGCTTTGTATCCCTTATTTGACTGTCCCAAAAGGTTACTGAGAGCAGGCCAATCGTTGATGGTTACAAAAAGCAACGCTCGTAGGTTAAATTCCTCTTCTTTAAGCTCATCCCACACAGGTACACCAGGTCTGCCCCACAACTGTAAAAGTTCATCAACTAATGGCCTTAGGTACACATCGATGTCGTTGTCGGGTTGCTTCGGACCTTGGATGAGCACTGGCATCATAATGAACTTCCGCTTCATGCACAACCAAGGAGGAAGGTTGTAGATACATAGAGTCACGGGCCAGGTGCTATGGCTGGAGCTCTGCTCGCCAAAAGGATTCATGCCATCAGTACTTAGACCAAATCTTATGTTCCTTGCGTCAGCTGTAAAATCTTTGAACTCTCTGTCGATCTTTCTCCATTGCGTTCCATCAGCGGGGTGTCTCAACTCCCCGTCGGACTTACGGTCCTCTTTGTGCCATCGCAACAACTTGGCATGCTCTTTGTTCCTGAACATGCGTTTCAGCCGAGGTATTATAGGAGCATACCACATCACCTTGGCGGGAACCCTCTTCCTGGGTTTCTCGCCCTCAACATCGTCACCAGGGTCATCGCCTCTGATCTTATAACGCAATGCAGTGCATACAGGGCATTCATCCAAATTCTCGTATGCACCGCGGTAGAGGATGCAGTCGTTAATGCATGCATGTATCTTCAGAACCTCTAAACCTAGAGGGAAGACAACCTTCTTTGCTTCGTACGTACTGGCGGGCAACTCGTTATTCTTCGGAAACATATTCTTCAACATTTTCAGCAAATTTTCAAATGACGAGTCAGCTACACCTTCCCGTGCCTTCCATTTCAGCAAATCCAGTGTGCAGCCCAGCTTTTTCAGACTATTGTCGCATCCTGGGTACAGCGACTTCGTGTGATCCTCTAACATGCGATCCAAATTCTCCCTCTCCTTGTCAGTTTCGCAGCGTCTCCGTGCATCAGCAATGGTCCGACCAAGATCATCAGCGGGCTCATCATGTGCCTCTTCTTCACCTTCACCAAACCCTTCCCCACCTTCAGCATCATCCTCCATGAAAGTATCACCGAAAGCGTCATGATAGTTGAAATCGATATCATCCTCTTTTTCATCTTCTTCCATTCTAACCCCTTTTTCTCCATGCTTGGTCCAACAATTATAGCTTCGCATGAAACCGTGCCGAAGCAGGTGCATGTGAACGACTTTTGAGGAGGAGTGACCCTTCTCATTCTTACATTCAAAACATGGACAGATAATAAAACCTCGCTGCTTGTTCGCATTGCCACTACGAGGAAATCTTTCAAACCCGTAGTGAACTCGCCGGAGAGTCGGTTACCGTACATCCATTGCCGATTCATCTGCATTATTATTATATAAAGTATATAATTAACCATCATGCATTTGTTAAACTAACTAGCTGGAAATAATACAAATCATGAAAGGTTCAAGTTGCTAACCGCGATCGCGGAGGTAAAATAAATGAAAACCCACCATATCATGTGTATTTCATGCTCTCGGGCATTTCATCAAACACCTTGTGTGCATAGGAGGAACAAAAAGCAAACCCACCACCCCTTGTGAATATTGTGAGTAGAAGTGACACCAAATGTGGCTAAGTGCAGCCACCTGAGCCCTATATATAGGGATGGGCCTTTAGTCCCGGTTCACCTGGACAACCGCGACTAAAGGCCTTGGGGACCTATTAGTCCCGGTTGGCCTGGCCAACCGGGACTAAAGCCCCTCCCGTCCGCCAGCTGTGGACCGAGCGCGCTGGGCCCAGACTGTTGGTCGCGGGACTCCTCCCGAACCGCGACTAGAGACCCCTATAGTCGCGGGTCGATACTTTTGGGGACTAATGGGGGCTTATGGAAGGCCTATTTTCTACCAGTGTTATAGATTCTCCACCGAGGACAAGGACAGGAGTAGCGAAAATCAAAACTCAGGAGTAACTATGCTATCATACGGCGATGACGAGACTAATGTCAAGGAAAGATACTTCGGAAAGATACTTTTCTGAAACTAAAAACAGCAGAAAACAGGGAACTAGCTCTGTGGCATCTTGTCAATAGGTTAGTCCGGAAAAACGATAACAATGACATAAAGAAAGGAGAAAACAAGGCCTAGGGATCCTACTTTCACTAGAGGACACTCTTAACAATGAAAACATAATTGAATGCATAAATATCATTTCTTCACTATGCTACTCCGAACCACTCTCCGGTCGAATAACGAACACTAATCATTGCGTAGGGCTTTAACAGCACTCCTCAGAGTAAGAACTTTCCCAACCAAGTAACCCCCATGCTATCACCATGGGACCTAAAGGTACCACGCAAACACCACAATTTCATAGGTTCATCTTCCAACACAAGATATAAATATCATGCTAAACCACACGGTGCACACACTATCACCTTTACCCCGTGATCAAAGTGTTTACGGAGATAACAAAACCACTTGAGTAGCATAACAGATGAAGATCAATCTACATATTCAACTAGATTACAAAGCTCATGATCACATAAAGATCACACCATGGGAGAGAGAGATGAACCACATAGCTACCGGTAGAGCCCTCAGCCTCGGGGGAGAACTACTCCCTCCTCGTCATAGGAGATAGCAACGGCGATCGAGATGGCGGTGGAGTCGATGGAGATGGATTCCGGGGGCACTTCCCCGTCCCGGCAGGGTGCCAGAACAGAGATTTGTCCCCCCGAAACTTGTCGGCGGCGGCGGCGGAGCTACGGATGTATTTTGTGGAAAAGGTCGATTTCCCTAGGGTTTATGCATCGGGGAGTATATATGGGAGAAAGGGCGATGCCGGGGGGTGGCTAGCGGGCCCACAACACTAGGTGGCGCGGACAGGGGGGACCCGCGCCACCCCATGGTGTGGCCACCCCGTGACCCCCCCTCCGGGGCTCTTCTGGACTTCTGGAAGCTTCCGGGGCTTTTAGGACTTCTGGCTTTCGAATTTTCCAATTCCGAGAATATTTCCAGAACAACTTTTCTGAAACTAAAAATAGCAGAAAACAAGGAACTGGCTCTATGGCATCTTGTCAATTGGTTAGTCCGTAAAATCGATAAAAATGACATAAAGTGTAAGGAAAACATGTGGTAAACAACATGAAAACAACATGGAACAACAGAAATTAGGGATACGTTTATGACGTATCAGTGTCCTGCTGATATGCCCGGTGTGCCCAGGGAACTTGCTGAGCACCAACTCAAAGTAATTCCAAGATCAAAACACGTCAAGCAAGGTCTCCGTCGTTTTGACGGAAGAAGACGAAAGGCTATAGGCAAGGAAATTATCCGGCTCCTAGCAGCTGATTTTATCCGGGAAGTTATTCATACAGATTGGTCTGCGAACCCAGTATTAGTCCCGAAGAAGGATAGTACTATTCTTAGGATGTGTATAGATAACACAGGATTGAACAAATTGTGTCTGAAAGATAGGTCCGCGTTACCGCGGATCGATCAAATAATAGATGCCACTGCTGGCTCTACGCTTATTCCGGGTATCATCAAATACGCATGAAAGAAGAAGATCAAATCAAAACTTCTTTCATAACACCCTACGGAACATACTATTACATAACCATACCTTTTGGCTTGAAGAACGTGGGTGCAACATACCAGCGTTGCATGCAACGATGTTTGCATAGACAAATTGGCAAAAATGTGCATGTTTACGTGGACGACATTGTCGTCGTTTCCAAGAAAAAATATACACTCATTGAAGATCTACGAGAAACTTTTGAAAATTTGCGCACTTATAAAATGAAGTTGAATCCATTAAAGTGCGTATTCGGGGTTCCCTCAGGAAAGCTTCTGGGTTTCATCGTTTCTCACAGAGGAATAGAAGTAAACCCGGAAAATATCAAAGCAATCTTAAACATCAAAAGGCATATGTTCTTAAAAGATGTCCAAAGATTGACGGGTTCTGCAGCCGCCGTAAGCAGGTTTATAAGCCGGCTAGGTGATAAAGCTCTGCCATTATACAAATTGTTGAAAAAATCCAACAAATTTGAATGGACAAAAGAGGCGGACAAAGCATTAACCCAGTTGAAGGAAATTTTGATGAAAGCTCCAATTTTGGCGTCCCCGAAAGACGAAGAACCCATGTTATTGTATCTTACAGCAACTAACAGGGTTATAAGCGCGGTGATAATCGTGGAAAGATGGAAAGACGAACAAAGTATACCAGATCAGCATCTGGTGTATTATGTTAGTGAAGTATTCCCCGAGTCAAAACAAAGGTATCCACATTATCAAAGGCTGGCATATGGCGTGTTTTTTGCATCTCGAAAACTCCATCATTATTTCCAAGGACATTCCATAACAGTGGTAAGAAAAGCACCACTAGGGAATATAATCAACAATGCGGACGCAACAGGCCGAGTAGCCAAATGGGGCATTGAGCTCCCTGCGTTCGACATTAAGTACCAACCCCGGACGACGATTAAATCTCAGGTGTCGGCAGACTTTGTCGCTGATTGGACAGAAGCAATGGAAAACACACAAATGCAAGAGTCGGAATATTGGATCATGCATTTTGATCGATCCAAAATGAAAGAAGATGCTGGAGCTGGTGTAGTTCTAAAATCCCCAAAAGGTGACATTATGGAGTATGTATTACAAATACACTTCAACGCCAGCAACAATGTGGCAGAATACGAAGCATTGCTTCATGGCATGCATATTGCAAAAGAAATAGGAGTTAAGCGTATACTTTGCTATGGTGACTCGGATTTGGTACAACATCAGCTAAACCAAACATGGGATGCCAAAAGTCCCATCATGGCCGAATATCGGAGAACGGTGGACGAGTTTGCCATTTGCTTCCTAGGATTTGAAGTACTTCATATCAAACGGGAAGAAAATTGGAACGCGGATGCTTTATCCCGCATGGGCTCGGAAAGGGTTAAAACTCTACCGTCTGGTGTGTTTGTCCAACACTTGTATGAACCATCAATAAAAGGCGGAGATATTGATTACCCTCTAGTTTCCGACTCAATAGAAGTTATGTTCGTTAACCCGGACTGGACAATTCCATACTTAAACTTCTTAGTTGATCAGAAGTTCCCGGATGGAGCAGACGAGGTTTTCCAAAGACAGATACAACGTCGATGCAAAGGATACACGATAATCAATGGTTGCTTGTATAAACGCAGCACTATCGGAATTTTTTAGCGATGTATTTCGCCAGAGGAAGGACAAGAAATTTTTCAAGAAATCCATGCAGGAGATTACGGACATCATGCTCAATCAAAAAGCATAGTCAAAAAAGCATTCCGTGCAGGGTTTTTCTGGCTCACAGCCAAGACAGACACGTAACACATAGTAAATACATGTGCTGGATGTCAGTATTACGCCAAGCAGACGAATATGCCAGCTCAAGCACTCAAAACTATCCCCATAACATGGACATTTGCGGTCTGTGGGCTAGATATGATGGAACCATTCAAAACTGCAAAAGGTGGACTTACACATCTACTCGTTGCAGTGGATAAGTATACCAAGTGGGTGGAGGCGAAAGCCATCAAAAAACTTGACGGTGTGACTGCCAAAAATTTCATCATTGACATAGTCATGAGATACGGCGTTCCACACAGCATAATCACTGACAACGGGACAAATTTATCTATTGGAGAGTTGGCAAAATATTTCCGACAAATGGGAATATGCCTAGATCTTGCATTTGTGGCACACCCACAATCCAATGGGCAGGTTGAAAGAATGAATAGTTCAATCCTGCAGGGAATACGCCCAAGACTCGAATCTCCTCTTCATAGAGCAGCTGGAGTATGGGTAGAAGAATTACCTTCCGTGCTTTGGAGTATTCGAACGACGCCAAATGGATCAATAGGGCAAACACTGTTTTTCCTGGTTTATGGCGCAGAAACAGTGCTTCCCACGGACATGCTCCATGATAGCCCACGAGTGCTAGCATACGAAGACTCGGATGCCAAAAATGCACGACAGGATGTCGTCGATCTCTTAGAGGAAGAACGAGAGCTTGTGCTACAAAGATCTGACATTTATCAGTAGGATTACGACGTTGCCATAGTCGGAAAATCAGACACTATTCTTTCAAAGAAGGTGACTTAGTGTTAAGGTTGGTGCAAGAAAGGAAGCACAAATTAGCCCCAGTTTGGGAGGGACCGTTTTTCATCAGCAAGGCTATGAAAAACGGATCATATTACCTTGTAGATATTCGAGATACGGAAGATGATCCTAAAAAATCGAATCGCAAGAGAAATAGAAAGATAAATGTCGAACTAGCAGAGACAAAAAGACCCTGGAGCATCCAGCAGTTACGTCCTTTCTACACTTAGTTCAATTTCTATGTAAACATCTTTGAGATCATGAAATAAAGTTGTCGGATTTTATGCATTACTGTTTTATATGATTGTTTTCATACAACGCATAAGTTCGTCTTATCTATTTCCCAATGATCTTTCAAAATGCTCAATGTTAACCCGAATTGTGCCTGCGTGCTCGGAGTTATAAAGCTAAATGCTTTGTAGCCTAAGGAGGCTTAAAGAAACCCAGATTGTGCATGCGTGCCTGAGTTTCCTACATTTTCAAAATTCCTTACTTTTTCCTAAGTATTATCTGATTGTTTGCGTGTTGGGTCACTGAAATTAGTAAGTAAAAATGCCTTAGTACAATCCATGTTTCCGAGTTTCGACTGATAGGTTGAACCCAATCACTTGGCATGAAGATTAAGTACTACTGAGCCATTTCAACACTAAGGACAGTCAAAACATATAAGCCAGAGAACTTAGAAGGAAAAGGAATTACAACCCAGAAAAACTTGCAAAGACTTAAATCTTACTGCAAAAGGGGGAATACTTGTTTCATACAAAGGATAGATAGCATTACAATAGATGTTACATTGAAAGAATAGTAATGCTTCTATTTTGTTCTCAAATAGCTACAAGGAACTAAGAGGCGTCTGAAGAATTCGACTTTTCCTCCTCGTTGTCGCTGGGGTTCTCGGGAGTCGCCGGAATCTCCTCTTCCGGGTAGAAGGTTGAGATGGACACCATTTGAGCTATCTTGGTGGCATGCCCCTTGACGGACTCAAAAATGCCGTCTATTTGCGACTCGGTGTACCCTTGCGGAATACCAGTCGCAACTCGCCAAGATTTCACGGTGGTATAATGCATACGCATTAGCCCAAGGGCCATGCGTGCACCACTGCGAGCAACTGAGCGAAACCAAGACTCCTTCTGGTTCGCCACCTCCTCGATTGCTTCCAGAAGTTTGCTTACTTCCGATAATTCCTCAGCTTTGTCGGGACTGTACTTATTCACAAACAACATCCTCGCAGTCTTCAAGGGCAAGAAGATTCTCCCGAAAGCCCAAATTCTGTCAATCTTGTTAAGTAAGGGGTTCCCTTCTGTTTAAATCAACAAGGAAAAGTTAGAAAAAATAGAGAAGGAGAAAAGAAACATAATGTAAAAAGTATAAGGAGGAAAAATCCGGTAAAAGAGCTAAAACTTACCGAGAATCTTGTCCATTTTAATGCCTTCTTCAAGGCGTTGATTTAGAGCGTTCTTTAGGTCCTGGATGGTGGCTTTGTCCTTGTCAGCCTGGGCGGAAGCCTTGGATTCGGCAATGCCAATAGCCAGTTGGCTAGCCTCCAGCTCCTTCCGAAGCTTTACCGTCAATTGGTAAAGTTCGGAATTCTCCTTTCGGGGATCTCGGCATTGCCAACATCTTCGGCAATATGCTTGGCTTTCGCCAAAGAAGCTGAAAAGAATACAAGGTTGAGAAACCAATACTCGGAAAAAGACTTAAAAAAATCAAGAAGTTCAAATGATACAAACATTTACCTGCTGATTCCTTCAGCGCTTGCTGAACTGAGGCCAACTCCGAGTCCTTGTCCTCAAGGATACTAAGGAGATTTTTAACATCCTTGTTCTTGATCGTAAGTTTGTTAAAAACTTCCATGTTAATCGTCTCGGTAGTTTGCTGAAACACGGACAAGTGAAGTATCGCTTAAGTCAAAAAACAAGCAAGAATAAGAAAGAAACATTCAGTCAAAATGAATACAATTGGCTAAATGCTTGGGGGCTAGAGATATTTACCTGCCTCATTTTCTGAAGACTTGCCAGATTGTCGGTAAATTCCTTTGCATAATCTGCAAAGAGGATTCCGACATGGCAAAGGCCGGCTTGAAGGACCTGGCGAGGCGAGAACATGTAATTATTCCTAACTATAAGTCCGCCTTGCGGCCAGGGATGGATTAACGGAGCACGAGCAAAAAATTTCTTCGCCCACGGATGAATGTATCCGTGTTCGTCGAAACAGTTTTCTTCCTTTACCCTGAACTCGGGATCAAAGTTGGGGATGGGCTCCTCCTTCGGGATGTTTGAAGGGCCTCCCTCTTCCGGCTCCGCCCTTTCCCTCGCATCCGAGTTGGATGCAATGGGCTGACTGGACGGCAAAGGATGCTCGTCCTCTCGGGCAGCCGAGTTTTCCTCCCCCACAGCTGTTGGAGTATCAGGCGCTGCAGCGGGAGATGGCTTCGCTCCTCGGTGAGCAGCAGCCTTGTGCTTCTTGCGGCCTTTTCCCTTCAATGTGGTAGGGTCAAGGCTAGAAAGAAAAATAAAATAAGGGAAATTCCAACAAATGAGATTCCGAGAAACAAGAAGCATGCAATAAAAAGCATAGAAAAGAAAGAACCCGAGATTGTTTACCTGGAAGTTGCGCCGGCCACGCCGTCAAGGTCGATAACATCCTGAGTGTTGGAGGGCTTCTTGCGCTT
The DNA here is from genome assembly GCA_028641055.1 of Alopecurus myosuroides. Taxonomy (NCBI): domain Eukaryota; kingdom Viridiplantae; phylum Streptophyta; class Magnoliopsida; order Poales; family Poaceae; genus Alopecurus; species Alopecurus myosuroides. The sequence continues at coordinate 626,143,110 of CM054057.1, forward strand.
TCGGCCTCCATATTGGAAGTTGGCGCGAAGCACGTCTAACTAGGCGTCAGTCGCAAGCTCATCCTCGGAGAGATCGACAAGCTATGGAAAAAACAAAGGCCAGGTAAGGAAAACATCCGAGAAAAAGAAAAACCAAGAAAATGCCCAAAGGAAAAAACTATACCTTTGGATCTGGATTACCAGCATGGTACATTTGCCGGCTTTCTTCTTATTGGTCCCGAGTTGAAACTAGTTGGTTTAGCCGCTTCTTGAAATACTTTTTGGTCAGGGCCTTGTTGGTCACCCTCATCTTGGCATCCAGACTCGAATACTCGCACATGAGCTGTTTCCCACGGTACGGGCTCCTTTGATTCATAGGATAGGAATAGGAAACTTGTAGGATTTATATGACATGGCTAAATGAATCCTATGGGAAGAGCAATTTTCTTTGATTGTGTGAAGGAATTTTTCCATGAGGTTGGACCTCATGTTCTTTTCCTATAGGATTTGTACTACAAGATTCCTATGGGAATATTTCCTATAGGATATGATCCTATGAATCAAGCAAGCAATATAGGAAAATTTCCTATATGATCCAATCCTACAAAAATCATATGCCATTCCTATGAATCAAAGAGGCCCTAAGCCAAAGGCTGAATCCGTGTTCTGAGGCAGCACAGAACAATATCTGTGCCGGTAAGAGGGGAAGTGGCGGAAATAAGCTTGGCGGTCCGCCTTTTGATCCTCATCAGATCTGCGGCAGAGTATGGACCGCGTCCACTGCCCAGTTATCTTGGGGAGTGGCCTTTCCAGGAAATGGGACATCCGCATGATAGAAAAAGGAACCCATCCAAAATTTGACGGATTCCGAGGTTTTGATTTTGGGAACCAGTCTTCCCTAAACCTACGTAAGGTAAAGAAGATGGTTCCGCAATTTGGAAGGGCACCTTCGGAGGTATGGCGTTTCACTCTGAAGCAATATTGCCAGAAGTCTAACCAAGGTTCTATTCCTAGATACCCCTCGAACAGGGCCTGAAACCGGCAAGATAAAGAATGGAATTGGGGGGAAGGTTGTGCGGCTGAATCCTATAATGATCTAGGATTTGGAGAAATAAGGCGGTTGGCGGAATACCCATACCTAGATTTACATGCGAGGCGAGGAGAACCCGTTGCCCGGGTGCTGGAGACGGCTTGGTGTCGTCTTCATTGTACCGCCATTTGTCCTTCACGACAAACCCTTCCTTCTCCATCACCGGAAGAAGGGACAGAACCATGTTGCGGTGGCTCCAGTTCCACGCGGATTCTTCTCCATCTTCCTCACCTCCTGCGGCGCCGGAAGCGACGACCTCCTCGCCACCGAGAACGACGTTTTCTTCCGCGGACTCGGTCAAGAGAGGCGGAGGAGGTGCAGTGGAAGTTGACGGCACCGTGCTTCCGGCCGCGGGAGGTAGATCCCCCCCCCCCGGCTGGCTCGCTCACGGCCCCTTCCGGCGCGTTCGCAACGCCGTGAATCGGAGAGTCGATGCGGGGGTCGAGATTGTTGATGATATCGTCGATGTTCATAGCTGCGCTCGTTGAATCGGAGGCCCGAGGAGATTCTCCGTCGACCATGATTGGGCGGCGCTGCCGTGAGCTAGACTCTCCGATGATGAACTCCGGGGAAGGCTTGGGGGCTCGGGCTCTCTCTGCTCGCACTTGCGTTCGTGCTCGGGCTCTGGTGTAGTGGCGCTAGGGCTTGAGGAGGAAGATGAAACGGAAGAGGAGCCGGAGACCCCGAGGCAACTATTTATAGCCGGGCGCGCGAAGATTAGCTCCAACGGCTAGCCGTTGGATGATCGACATGTGTTACGCCCGTAATTTCCGGGAAATGGGGGGACGGGGTGATAAGTGCTATCTCCTCGTTTCCCGCGAGAATCTGTCAGAGGATACGATTCAGGGTTTTGACTGAACCCAAACGACCGTGACGTCAGCAAGATTTCATCGCTGATGTCATGAAGTTCCTTCTCTGCTAAGGCTCGTGGAAGAAAAAACCAGATTTTGGTAAAATCCGAGTTATGTGTTACAAGTTTTTGTGAAAAGAAGGGTCAAGACAAAACGCCAACATTTCTCAGAAAAGAATAACGAAGGTGGCAGAATGAAGTCTCAATCTTTCTTGGGGGCTACTGTCGGATATATGTCGATTAGGGGTATGTCCGGCACTGGCCTAGAAAGCCGGATTGCCCCGGTGGCCTGTTGGTAATGGACAACAGTCCATTGGGCGGCCCAGTAAGCTGATGCGCAGGAAGCCGGATTCTAGAAGAACCCGGACCACGACCCAAATGTAACGCCTGGAGATTTTTTCCCCAATAAATTTTTTGCTGCTTGTTTCTTTCTTTTGCATCGCATATCTTAATGCATCTTCATCGCATCATATGTTCAATAACCTTGCATGTTTTCTTAAGAACTCCAAGTTATTATTTTTTAGCAACTCTATTTTTGGTTTTGCAAAACCAATAAAATCCATATACTCCTTTTCTATCTTAGAATAAAACCCCGAAATAATATTTGATGAACTATTTTAAAACAAAATCAAGTTCTTTAAATTATTTTGTAAAAGCTTGTCCCTTCTTCTCTTGCCTTTCTAATTCTTTATCCTTTTTTTTCTCCTTTTCCAATTTGAGAAAAATCATGAAATTTCTTAACGGGCCTGGGAGCACTTCTGGCCCTTCTCCATTTCTCTCCCAAGGCCCACTACCTCTTCACGTTGTCTTCCTCCTCCTGTACGAAAGAGCATTCGTGCTGTCCACGTCGCCTGCATACTGATGGGACGACCGGAGCTTTTCCCCTTCCTGTATAAAACCTCGACTCTGTCCCCCTCCTGCAGCCCTAGCTCCTTCTGTTCCTCTGCCGCTTGTTGGTACATTCAAAGTACTGACCCCATGATTCGGGGCTGTATTCACAATGCAGTCGACATGTTTGAAGCTGGACGACGTTAGGTTGGGAATCCCTCTGGCTTGGCCTGGGCAGGTATTGGATGCCATCGGTTATTTTTAGGACTCTTAGTCCAATTTGTATCTTATCCGTAGTCGGATACTATTTCGTTTTCCGTTGTTATTTGGATCTTTGTATTGTATCAGTTGTATTGTTTGACTCGTTGGAGTCGTGTTGTATGTATCTTCAGTTGTTGTTGCGGATTATTCGTGAGCTGTTGTAATGATTACCGAAAGTTGACATCCTGGGATCGGTATTATGTGGATTCTGGCGGAAATGCTGAAATCCCCATAGTACATGAATCAGGGGCGTCACAAATGGTATCAGAGCATGGTTCTGATTCCCAATGTTGTTTCGATACGAATGTCTATCGAAGCAATGGGTCCGCAAAGCCTGTAGGATAACCTCGCTAACGGTCTTGTTTCTAAAGTGTCAAAACTATTTTTGCTAAATGTGTTTTCAAAGATCTCAATAGGATTCTTGTTTACTCCTCATCTCTACTCTACTTCTCCTCTTACCTTATTTGTTTTGGAGTCTCCTCTCTTATCTATCTTTCAAAGTTTTTAGTATTCCACGTGGGTGGACGTTCTCTTAGACTCCTAACCTAATAGGTTCGATCTTCCGAAGATTGAGAAGAACATCATCATCGATGTGAGCCAGACTTCCTGTTAGTGGTGTCGGGAAGAATAATTTGAAGAAAGAGTATTTGATTGTGTTGTGGACAGTCCTCGTATTTGGTTGACTTGTTTCTTTGTTCTCATGTTTTTTTTCCTTCATCCGTTTTCATGGGTACCTTGTCCTCTCAAAGTTACACCCTTCTTGCTTTCAATGTAACTTAAAGGATATCTATGCCACTCTGGAAAAGTAAATGAGAAGGATGAGCATTGGAGATGTGGGAGTGCACGCCCACAGAACCATGGCGAATTCTTATCGTTATCACTTTCCTTATGTCAATAATCACACCTTTCTGGTTATCATATTGGATGTTATCTGATTGTAGCGTTGACTACTGCTATCCTTTCTTCTGTTGTATCTTGACGATCCAAGACCACAACATCCATCTCTCTAAAATCGTGAGTGGGTTGTGCGATTCACTTATTCACGTATAGAGTTGATAGTTTGGGTGCGGAATGGACTGATCACCATACCACTATTCTTATTATTCGCTCCTATATGTTGAACATCTGAATCAATGTGTCACTCTCACTCCTTCCTATGAAGTTAGATGTGAATCTATCTTTTGAGGCATCGGCTTCTAATTTTTTTTATCCGGAGCAAGAACCTCTTGTTAGTGGTGTCGAGAAGAAAAGATCCGCCCAACACCAAAGAAGATCAACAAGGAGCACGAGTACCTGATAGTATAACCACCTCATCTCTCTTATCGGGTTGGAGCGGATATCGAGGGCGCAATCCCTTGTTAGTGGTGTCGTCTGTAACGCCCGGGGATTTTTTGTCCCTAATAAATGTTTTGCTGCTTGTTTCTTTCTTTTGCATCGCATAGCTTAATGCATCTTCATCGCATCATACGCTCAATAACCTTGCATCTTTTCTTAAGAACCCCAAGTTATTATTTTTGAGCAACTCTATTTTTGGTTTTGCAAAACCAATAAAATCCCTACCCTCCTTTTCTATCTTAGAATAAACCCCGAAATAATATTTGATGAACTATTTTAAAACAAAATCAAGTTCTTTAAATTATTTTGTAAAGGCTTGTCCCTTCTTTTCTTGCCTTTGTAATTCTTTATCCTTTTTTTTTCTCCTTTTCCAATTTGAGAAAAATCATGAAATTTCTTAACGGGCTTGGGAGCACTTCTGGCCCTTCTCCATTTCTCTCCCAAGGCCCACTACCTCTTCATGTTGTCTCCCTCCTTCTGTAAAAACGAGCATCCGTGCTGTCCACGTCGCCTGCATACTGATGGGACGGCCAGAGCTTCTCCCCTTCCTGTATAAAACCTCGACTCTGTCCCCCTCATGCAGCCCTAGCTCCTTCTGTTCCTCTGCCGCTTGTTGGTACATTCAAAGTACCGACCCCATGATTCGGCGCTGTGTTCACAATGTAGTCGACAGGTTTGAAGTTGGACGACGTTAGCTTGGGCATTCCTCTGGTTTGGCCTGGGCAGGGATTGGACGCCATCGGTTATCTTCAGAACTCTTAGTCCAATTTGTATCTTATCCGTAGTCGGATACTATTTCGTTTTCCTTTGTTATTTGGATCTTTGTATTGTTTGACTCGTTGGAGTCGTGTTGTATGTATCTTCAGTTGTTGTTGCGGATTATTCGTGAGCTGTTGTAATGATTACCGAAAGTTGACAACCAGGGATCGGTATTATGTGGATTCTGGCGGAAACGCTGAAATCCCATAGTACATGATCCAGGGGCATCACACCAAAGTGGTGCGGCTTGGAGGAGAAGACGGATTCCTTACTTTCCAAGTTACATACTTTCCGTAGTCTTCTAGGTTTCCTTTCTGTAAGTCCTAACCCGGCTATCTATATAAAGCAGGACGGGAGAGAAGAAAGATACAGACAATTAACTAGAAGACAACTTGCCGAGAAGTTGATCCTCGACGAGTTAGCAAAACCCTATTCACATTGTACTTTGTATACTTCAGGCTTCAGCCTTGATTTAGTGAGATTGCAGGAGTAGGAACGCCGCCTAGTTGCGTCGTACCGAACCTAGGTAAAACTTGGTGTTCTCTATTGTCGTAGTACCACGTCCCCCACGTCTCTCCCCGTAGGCTCATGGCACCTCCGTCTATGATCCTTACTACTATGTCTCAATAGATTCGTTGGGATAACCTTATAAAAATATATGTATTCTATTTTGGTTGTAAACATTTTACACATGCTATGCATACCAAAACTTAAGAAGAAGACAATTCGGGTCACTACCCGAACCATATCTTATATGTTGTCAATTTCAACGGATCATGATGGTGCTCTTTTTAGTGTAAAAGCGGTTGTCTCTAATGTATAACCTACAAAATTATAATGGCATTTTACTTATCTTACCATGTCAAACAAGGTTTGATTTTGTCTCTCGAACACTCCAAACTAATGTGGGGTATTCGAGAAGTATAAGTTGTAGAACAATTCTGCAACTCCTCACATGTTTTGCTAAACTTGTAACTCAAACTTTATCCTTTATGATCCAATCATAAGTACTTTATTGTCTTGTTACGAGGATTTTGACTTCATACTAACAATAATTTGAACCAATTCAAAAATGTCAAACTCCGTTCTCTTGAAATAGATATACTCATATATCTACTTAAATCATTGACGGAATTTTATGAAGGAAAAATTAATCCACCACACACGACTACACATAATGGACTATATACATCAGTATGTATAATCTCCACTAAATTAGTCGTCCATTATGTTTTGGCCTATGAACAAAATTTTATTCATCTTTTGGAAGAAGTCTCACAAGCGTCAATTTATTCAAAACAAAATGACTCCGGAAGTCCATCAACATGGAGTTCCTTCATGTTTTCCTTTCCGATATGAACTAAAATGGTGGTGTCACAATTTAAGTGAAATTCTTTTACGTCTTGCAACATTTAGCATTTAGTCTTATAGATGTTTACTTTACCAACACGATTTATATCAACTCATCCATCAATTGTGGAATATGGTCATAGTTTGAACAATCTCATTTGTTCTCACAAAAGACCGGAACAAAATAACAACTTATTAAGTTCTTAAAATAAATCTTGAATGTTTGGTTCGATACGATGATGAACACAATAACACTTTATTTCTGTTCTTGTCATGATCGATTTCACATCCACTACTAGTTCCTTTTAGACCCTTGTATTTCTTGGATTGTGTTGCTTTGTATGAGAACTCATACCAACCAATCTGGTATCAAAATACACAAAAATACTTTCTTGACTAGTAATACATCTATAACTTGTATATCAAGCATATACTCCTGAGCTGGACTTTTCCAGTTATCTTCTTTTCTGCCATGTACCTTTTGTAATTCTATTTTCAATATCCCCTTTCCTTTACAGAAGAATCATTCAACATCAAACAATGCTAGTCGTACTAGCACATTTTCCTTGGCGTGTTAGTCATATACTATCACCCATTGAGTCATACTTTGAGTTTTATTGTTCTACTAATATCACCATATTAATAGCATTCTTCCGGATTCCACTCTTAGCAATCTCCAAGCAAGGTAAACGGCTTTACCCATACTTTTAATCCATCCTATCAAAACAATTTTGTGATGAAGGTACTATAGCTCAAAGGAAGGAATTTAGAGTATAATATTAGCACCAAACTTCTTGGAAGATTCAAACGTCTAGCGTCTTCAATCATTGCATATATTCAAATAATATAAGCACATTGTCATGCTAAATTATACTAAGTCATGTTGCCACAAATAAGTTTCTATATATCAATATATCTTTCACTTGCTTGTTTCTAAAAACAATTCTTTTCAGTTCCTAAATCATCTTTATCAACAAAACATTCTTTTGAAGATAAAGTATTATGAAGCAGTCATTACACTGGATTCTAAGTAGGAATAATTTACTCTCTAGATCAATCAATCATTAATCATATGGAGTTAGGTAGGTTATACCGAAAATCTACAATAGGACTCAATTTTAAATTTCACTAATACAGTACCAATCTAAAATGGTTTTACCAGATCATAACAGTTATATCTCAATTAACAATCTAAGTGTAAGGTAGTTTGTGAATGCCAATGAATACTAAAATTTATGCAAATTCACTTTGATTGGTTGTTCATGATAAAATAAGTTCAAGTTAATTCAAGATTACGTGAACTCCCACTCAAAAATAACATCCCTCTAGTCGTTTTGGTGATTACACAAACCAAATTCACTACACCAAAATCGATCATCATGTGAGATGATGTAGCGGCAAAGGCGAACATCGACATGTTCAGCGTATCATCCATATGACTCATGCTTTACCTTTCGGTTACGTGTTCCGAGGCCATGTCTGTACATGCTAGGCTCGCCAAGTAGAACCGTAGTATTGTGTGTGTTACGAGGCAATGTCTATACATGCTAGCCTCGTCAGCACCCGTTGTATGCGAACATTAGTCTGTCACACCCGATCATCACATGGTGTCTCGAAACGACGAACTTTCTTAACGGTGCATACTAAGGAAGAACACATTATTATCCTGATATTAAGTGAGGGGGATCATCTTATAATGCTACCGTCGCAATCTAAGCAAAATAAGATGCATAAAAGGATTAACATCACATGCATGAATAATGTGATATGATATGGTCCTTCTTGCACTTGATCTCCATCTTGTGCATCACGGTATGATCTCCATCATTCCACCGGCGTGGTACCAAGGTCCATGACACCTCCATCTTGATTGTCCATCAATAATAAGACAACCATATGGATCCTTCCGGTATATCAACAATTTACAAAACAGATAATCTCATAATCAAATTTGTAACATTGACCATATCACATCACATGCCCGACAAAAAACTAGTTAGACGTCTCTAATTTATTTTTGCATATTTTACGTGGCTTGGGGCTTTCGAGGATAGAAACGTTCATACATATGAACATCAACCACAACGTTGATAAATATATTTAACAACCCTTCGTAGATTAGATCTTAACTATAGTAGGAGAAACAGACACCCCCTCAGTCACAAGTGAGACAGGTCTCGCGTACAAAGTACACGTAAAGTTTGTCTAGGGCAGCTTCATCTTACTATGCCACTAAGATCATAAAATACTCAAGGAGGCAATAACATGATCATCAACACCCACATACACATACGTGTTCTACCCGTACAAATCATCTACGCATAGATCCGGCTCTGATACCACTGAAGGGTTCGCTGCATAGAAAACAAAAAATTTCCTACGCGCGATATACCCGAAGGGACAAGATCTAATATAGGAGATGAAAGCAACGGGCATAGATCTTAAGGAGAACATACCCTCGAAGACACAAAGCGTTACAAGATCAAATCTCGTTGTTGGCGTAGTCGTACTCAAACCGATCCCGAGAGCGAGAAGATGTGCACCGCAATCCGGTGGTGCCTCCATGATCGGTCACACGTACGACTTGATGACGACCTCCGTTCCCTCGATCTAGCGGGGCAACGAAAGTTGAGGATCCCTCGGAACTGCAGCAGCACGACGACGTGGTGGTGGTGCAGAATCCCACGCCCAGGGCTTCGCCAAGCCGGAGACCATGGAATGGAGCAGCGGGTGGAGAGGAAGTGGGATGGAACAAGTGTGTCACTCTACGGTTCGCGAATAACATAGACATGATCGAGACTCCTCTCCGATCAATAATCAACAACGGGATCTGGATATCCGTGATGACTCCTATATATTGAACGATGAATCTCGTGATCGTGTGAACCATCAACGTCGTGACTAATTCCCTTTGTCTCGCGATATTTTACTTGCCCGAGATCCGATCTTCGGTATCAGCCATACCTTCTTCGATCTCGTTACCGACAAGTACTCTTTTACTCGTTCTGTGATATGACATCCTTGTGACCTAGTCACGTGCTTGCAAGCGATGTCGATGTGATTACCGGGAGGGCCCAGAGTATATCTCTCCGTCATTTGGATGGACAAATCCCACTCTTGATCCATGAGCCTCAACTAATACTTTCCGAATACCCAACGCCACCTTTATAGTCACCCTGTTATGGTGTGACGTTTGATGACATCAAAGCACCCTTCCGGTATTAGTGATTGACATGATCTCATGGTCTAAGGAATAAGTTACTTCGTATGTTTGATATAACAATGTAAACTTAATGACTTGATCGCATTGCTATATTCACTTTGGGTATATATTCATCACACCATTCTTCTAATGACATGACCCCGTTATTAACAACATCCAATGTTCATGATCAGGAAACCTTGATCATCTATTGATCATCAATCAATGAACGAGCTAGTTAAAAGAGAGGTTTGACTAGGAACCATTGTTTGTTTATTAAACACACATGTATCAACGTTTTCGATTAATACAATTCTAGCATGAGAAATAAACATTTATCATAAATAAGGAATAAGATAATAATTACTTTATTATTGCCTCTCGGGCATATTCCCTTCAGCACCATGCTTCTATTATTGTTGTTGTCTCAAGAGGGATAGACCTTCTCTCTCAAGAAAAGCGGGACACACCTGGGACTACCCACGAACCTGGAATGGAAGGCATGAAAAAACCTGAACCCAAAATTTGTTCCAGGGCCAAACCGGACCGAACCTAACGTATCTTGAACTTCATCATATTTAATCGACGGGCTAAAATAATTCATGCCATAATCAACTATTAAAAAAAACCATCCTCCACGGTACCGCCGGTACCGCGTGCACCGTGGCCCAATCACCGTAAAAGAGCTCTACAATATAATACCCACTAGGCAGGATTCTAGCTTTGTACGTGAATTTGGCACCAACTAGCCTTCCGTGTTGGAGTAGTCACCAAATCTTGTGTAAGAGGTAGAATTCACTTTTGGTTGTGTTGGTCTAGGATTCAAGTCTCCTCATGGCCTCCGTCTTCGCGCTAAGTAGGCCTAACGAGGATTCGTCCATGGGCCAATCTCCCCGTTTGTGTTGATATTTTGGCGACTTCCCCTTTAGAGCACATACAACACGGCTTCTAAGGGAGAAGCGCTAGGAAAAGAAAATCCCAATCGTTCTGACGGTTATGACGAATATCCATGCCGTTTTTAGAGCATCGCCGCAAAACCAAGCGTCTGTCGCTTCGGAAATACACATGAAATTTTGTACCTTGCGTCAAACGCTAGCATATGGCCAGGATTTGACTTTTTTAGCGCCTCCACAAGCGTCCTGCAATGTACATGGCCTTAGATCCTTCATGCTGCATCACGCCTTGTTCCGCTTGAACCATTCAAAGCTGAACATGTTCGTTACTCTTTATCCTTCTCCAGATTTGTCGACGAAGTGCAGACGACACACAACGTCTAGTACACACTACCCCTCCATAATGTAAGCCTTTTTAGGAAGCTAGTTTATCTCGCTAGAAAGGCTTACATTATGGAACTGATACAGTATATAACTTCAAATGCAATAACCGAACGGAAGAAAGCCGCCAAATTTGGTAAGAAAAAAGATGGTCTCACGTGTTTCACATGTGGAAAACGTGGCCGGTCGCTTATTAAATGGTCGTGCAGCTGTTTTGTGTGATTAATCTTCGCCACCCAGTCGTCGGAGCATGCATCGGTAATCACGCCTTCTTTTGTCCGTGCCTAAGCTAAGACGGTTATTGCAACGTATGGTATGTCATTGCACATGAAGAGTTATTTTTCTTAATTTGAAACGCCTCTTACGGAAACTTCTCGCCCAAGATATGACCGTGACGATCTAGACGCGATCTCCTCGTGTTGTGTTGTCCCGTTCACACGTGTAGGCAAGCGTGGCGAAAGACGCCATCCACCATAAATACCCCTCCCTCCGCCCTAGCCTTGAATCTTGAGCTTCGCCATGAACATGAGACCGCCCATGGCTTTGCATCTTCTTCTCCCCTTCCGAGCAGCCCTAGTGGAGCCACCGACGGTGGGCGGCATGGAGGGCCAACGCGTGAGTTCACCTTTGCTATCGTTTTCGGTACTTTACGGCGATGGCGACTTGGACCAGACTCGTCGGCAAAAGTTGTGGAACAAGCTCCGGTGATGGGACCGGGTCCAGGTGGAGAATGTTGGTGGTCAACCGATTTCAAAAATGCGAACCCAAGGGGCAACCACTTGGGTATTATTCAATGAGTAGTTTCCACCACGGGGACAGTCAGCCGCCGCCGTCTCCTTTCCTTCCCCACTAGGTAGCCCTAGGTCGGCGCCCGCCATGGAGCCGGACTTGGTGCTCCGCTCCGGCGTGCGCTCGGGGCTCAAGCGCGAGTTCGCCTTCGCCATCGCCTCCCAGGCCGCCGTCCTCGCCCCCGCCCGAGGCCGCACCCGCTCCTCCTCCACTCCCACCCCTAACCCCATCCTCTCCCCCTCTTCCGCCGACCCTAAGCCCGACCCCAAGCGCAGCGCCAGCAGGCTCTCCAAGCGCCCGCGCCCCCCGGATCCCGACGATCCCGCCGCCATCTCACCGGATCCGCCCGCCGCGCCGCCGCCGGATCCGCCCTCCCCGCCGCCGCCGGTGCTCGCCTTGTTCGCGATCCGGCCGGGCGACAACGATCCCCTTCCACAGCATGAGGAGCAGGAGGAGTTCTCCATCCCGCCGGAGAAGCCGCCCCGCCGGGTCACGCGCGCCATGCTCGCCGCCGCCACCTCCCCTCCCCCAGCCGCCACCTCCACCAAGCCCAAGCCCAGGCCCAAGCCCGCGGTGGTCAACACCCAGCCCCAACCCCGCTCCGGAGGAGCCGCCGAGGCAGGGTCTGCATCGACCCCGCCGCGCCGCTTCACCAGGTCCCTGCTGGCCAAGGTCGAGCCACCCCCCGCCGAGGAGCAAGATGAGTCGGGCACCACCACCGCCAGCGGCGACTCCCCCTCGCCTTCCCCCAGCCGCGGGGGCGCCGCCAAGAAGGAGGCCATCCCCACCAACCTCAAGGAGCTGCTCGCCACCGGCCTGCTCGACGGCCACCGCGTCAAGTACATCATGAAGAAGGGCAAGGTGAGATTACAGCCTCGCTCCTCCTAATCCAATATCTTCTTCTTAGGGATTCAGTCTGCAAGATTTTTTTTTTGTTCTCGAGGCACAATTCAGAGAGCACGTGCACTTCAGTAACTACACCTGCTGTCTACTAAAGCTAGATACTTGAGCTAGTAAATCTTGGGATTCAGTTGGTACATATTTGGGATGACAGGGTTGTTGAGAATTCAGTGAAGTTCAGACAACATGTGCATTCTGGCAAGAATGTACGGAAGCTGCACATTCTGTTGTCAGATCTCATCTTCTGTGTGCGTTGGACCTGGTTTCTGCACATTCATTCAAACATCTCGACTTTATAAGATAGTAAATCGAAACTGCACATTCGAAACATTTCACCTGGTTTCGTTTCGCTCTTGTTTGAATACAGTTAGTATGTGCTTTGATCACTTCCCAAGAATTCAGTTAGCAAACTGAGATATCTGGGAAGACACATTTCTTGCGCATTTTATTAACATATACATTTTGGCAACAATGAAATGATTTGATCCCCAGACTAATCTCTTTGCTCTGGTCCCGGTTACTCAACTTATTCAACATTGTAAGCTAAGCCGTGAGAGCACAAGTGGAGGAAATGAGAGTAGCACTCTATTTTTTCTTCTAAAAATTGTTATGCATCAAGGACATTTTGTATCGCCTGGTTTCTCTTCGCTCCTGCTGTAACTTTTTGACCAGAAATTTTGTTTCAGCATGTGCACTTTAGCAACACTGACACCACACCTGCTCTTCTTAATCCAACTAGTGTGTGCTCCCATCACTTTTTCAGCTACTAAATGTTTATGCTTGGGCTAGTAAATTTAGGAATTCAGTTAGTGTAAGATGTTTGTGGCGACATGATTATTGAGAATTCAGTAAAGTTCCGGAAAAATTGTCATTTTTAGTACCTGAATGAGATGAAACCGCACATTCGACCCTCATATCAGGTTTCTTTGTGCTTTGGAACCTGGTTTCTGCATATTCATTCAGACACTTGACTTGTATAAGATAGTAAATGTAAACTGCACATTCAAACATCTGACTTGGTTTCTGTATTTGTTCAAAGGTTTGAAACTGTGCGTTCGTATCACCGGGTTTCATTTTGCTCCTGCTGTAAATTCTAACCAGGAATTGCCAATGCACTTGTTCTCGTTTTGATCAATTCTTAAGAATTCAGTTAGCTAATCGAGATGTCTGGGAAGACATAGTTCTTGCGGAGTTTAGTAACATATGCATTTTAGCAGCAATGAAATGAGACTGCACATTCCATCCTCAGAGTAATCTCTATGCTCGTATTTATTCAACAATATACGCTTAGTCGTGGCATCAAAACTTGCAAGAAATTTGAGTAGCACGCTTTTAGCAAGAATTTGGTAAAGTTTGGACAACAAGTGCATTTTAGCAACAATGAGATGGAACTCCACATTCTATTGTCAGCTGAGGTTCTTTGTGCTTTGCACGACTTGTATACGATAGTAAATCGAAGCTGCACATTCCAACATTTGACCTGGTTTCTGTTATTTGTTAAGACATTTGATGCTGTGCATTCGTATCACCTGGGTTTGTTTCGCTCCTGCTGTAAATTCTGACCTGGAATTTGCCTCGAATCTTTTTTTTTATTAGTACGTGTTTCGATCGCTTCTCAAGATTTCAGTTAGTATGAGTTTCGATCAATTCTCAAGAATTCAGTTAGCGAATTGAGATATCTGCGAAGACATACTTGCAAATTTTTGTTAGCGTGTATTTTCGCAACAATGAAATGAAACAGATCTTCAGGCTAATCTCTTTTGTCCGGGCCTGGCTACTGTATTTATTCAACATTATGAGCTTAGCCGTGAGATCAGAACTTGCAAGAAATGTGAATATTGTATCGCTCCTGCTGTAAATTCTGACCGGGAATTTGCTTCTGGTCTTGTTTCAGGGAGAAGTACTTCGTGGTGTCATCAAACACTCAGGCATATTGTGCTCCTGCGCTTCCTGCAAAGGCCGAAACGTAAGCTCCTGCCCCACCTTCTGCAGCAACACTGATTCGCCATGTCATATCCAACCCATCTAACATGCATTGCAGGTTGTTTCGCCCTACTATTTTGAGGTGCATGCTGGGAGTTTGAAAAAGCGCCCGTCCGAATACATTTTCCTCGAGAGCGGAAAGAATAATCTATATGGTATATTGAAGGCATGCGCAGACGCTACCTTGGACACACTGGAAGCTACAATACGGGCTGCAGCAGGCCCAACATCCCAGAAGAGGAGAGTCAGATGCAAATCCTGCAAAAGTGGGTTATTTTTTCCACTCATCCATACCAAGACTTGCTTTGTTTGGTGCTCTTGTTTTGAACATTGTTTAACCTTTTTCAGGTCAATTCAGAACTCTTCGCACTGGGAATGATTTGCTGTGTGATCCATGTGCCCAGTCTAAGCGAGCTCGGAACACTCCTAGGTACTGCTTTTGATATAAATGTATTGAGCAATGTGATTGTTCCAGTTTTTATGCTGCCAGCCGATTTAATCTTCTGCTTATAGAGCATTGTTTCTATTGTTGGTATTTTAGGTCACAAAAACGTGGACGGCCTCCGACTTCTGCAGCTAGGATGCCTAAGAGTGTTTCCTCAGGAGCGAAGACTGTTACAAGCCCTGGAAAGATTACGAGAAAGTATGTTGTGCTGATTTCATTAGAAATGAGCTTTATTTCCTACTACTCCCTCCGTTCCATATTAGATGACTCCCACTTAGATGTATCTAGACATATTTTAGTACTAGATACATCTATTTGAGAGTCATCTAATATGGAACGGAGGGAGTACATGTTTATCACATTTTGTTGCCCCATGTTATTTCTGCAGGGACACTGGTTTGCATAAGTTGGTCTTCATGAGTGGTATTTTACCAGAGGGCACTGATGTTGGTTATTATGTTGGGGGAAAGGTTTACTTCTTGTCTGTTTTTATGCAACTTTGTGTTTCAACCAGTACCAGTATTATTGTTATTAACACTGTTACTGAAAACTTTCTAGAGGTTGCTGGATGGCTACATAAAGGAACTTGGAATCTACTGTCATTGCTGCAATACAGTGGTAAGTTTACCGTCTCTTCCACTAGATACAGTGAGACTGGATTCTTGTTTTTTTGTTAGCCATAACACTGAATTTGACCAGGAATTTTGTTCTGCTGAATGGACAGGTTAGTCCTTCACAGTTTGAAAGTCATGCTGGCCAAGCTGCTCGACGCAAACCGTGAGTTTATATTCTTGTAATGTGTTTTGTACTGGGGGCTTGGGTTGCTATTCAGATTCTCATTTCTTTTGCTAACACTATGCAGTTACCACAACATATACATGTCCAATGGTGTTTCCCTGCATGAACTGTCGCTTTCACTTTCGAAAGGTCGAAAAACTTCAGACAAGCAGAGCGATGACTTATGCAGCTACTGTTTAGATGGCGGGGAGCTTCTCCTTTGTGACACCTGTCCAAGAGCTTTTCACCGAGGTAATATCATTATGCACCTATATATGCCTAGTTAGTCGGAGATGTTGCCCTGCTAATCCACCTTCCATTTGTTTAGGGTATGTGATCATCTAGATATTTGTTGCATGTAGCGTTTTAGGGTGTCAGAAGGCCTGTAAACGTGTTCCATACATCCCTTTTGGTGAACACCTTTCACTATTGCCTAGTTTCTGGGTTCTCACTACTGCCTGTCTTTGGTTATCTATTGCAGAATGTGTTGGTTTGTCTTCTGTACCGAGAGGAACCTGGTCTTGCCGCTATTGTGAGTCTAGGGAACAGAGAGAAGGTTCTTTGGCACACAAAACCAATGCAATTGCTGCTGGGAGGATTGATGGAGTTGATTCCATAGAACAGATATTTACACGGTCGATTCGTATCGCTACAACACCTCAGACTGCATTTGGTGGATGTGCATTGTGCAAGTAAGTGTCCATCACCATCGGCCTATACAAATTTCCCATACAACATGTGTAGTGCCAATCTAGCATACAAAACTGTCCTCAATGGACACAGGAAATTAGTCAACCACTTGTTATTGGAGTAGACTGCTGGCTTGGTGGAGGCTTAATATCTGGTTGTTTCATCTTCTAACTCCATAAGGATCCATCGGAAGCTTTTGAGTTCATCTTAACCTAATCAGGCTGTCCATTTTTAATGCTTACGATCTTACTCATTACGTTTTAGTATTTATGAATTCTGTAAAAAACGTATCATTGCTAGGCTTTGTTTTTGTTGTTGTTGTTGTTGTTGCTATCTTCTATCAGAAGGAAGGTCGCAGATTGATTTCCATGCCACGAGATCTGATCTAGGATTTAGGACATTTTTTATTCGACTATGCTATTCATTTTGCTCTCTTTATGCTCCAACAGGCCTTTATTTGTTTTGGCTTTTGCAGGCTCCATGAATTTGGGAAAAAGAAATTTAGTGCCAGAACAGTGCTCCTCTGTGACCAAGTATGTTCATGAATCATGTAGACTGTAGTTTACCCGTGCGAATGCCGATTCCCATGATCTGTCTCTAACCAGTTATCATGTTTTTTAATTTTCTGTTATAAATTGTCAACCCTGTTTTGCTGTTTTGTTCAGTGTGGGAGGGAATATCATGTCGGGTGCCTGAAAGAACATAACATGGCTGATTTGACGGTGATCTTTTTATCTTAGCCTGTCATTCCCGGAAAACTTAGTATCACAAGGAATGAACTAGTATTAATGGTTGACTGCTACAGGCACTGCCTGAGGGAGCATGGTACTGTTCCGCCGAATGTGTGAAGATCTACGAGGCGCTGCAACACTTCGCGAGTCGAGGAGCAGAACCTGTTCCCGCGGCGGACGTTGATCTCATAAAGAAGAAGCGCGAGGAGAAAGGCTTAAAGGAAGACGGCGACCTCGATCTGAGATGGAGAGTTTTGAGGGACAAGAGCTCAGAGGATAGTAAGCTGGTGCTCTCTAAGGCAGTTGCGATCTTCCATGTAAGTTCCCATGGCTTCCACTTGTTACTGGATGGTTGAGTAATTACCGGAACAGTTGTCTGATTGCTGCCTCTTTGACTGTGTACACCCAATGGTTCTTCCAAGTTATGGGTGGAACTGACTAAGTAATATGTTAAATCTCTACTACTGCTGGCACTTTGCAGGAATCGTTTGATCCTATTGTCCAAGCTACGACTGGGCGGGACCTTATTCCAGCCATGGTGTACGGGTACGATTTTCTGACGGCTATCTCGTTTACATGCATCAATGCTCAAGCCAAAGTTGGTTTTGGTCGGGACAACTAAAAAGACACATGTTTCTGTGTTCCCAGGAGGAGCGTGAGGGACCAAGATTACACTGGGATGTACTGCGCTGTGTTAACAGTCGGGTAAACTTATATTTTTGTCATGTGGCTTATATAGGAAATAACAACTAATTGGCTCTTCAGCTAACTTCGGAGGTTGTGTTGGGGTGCAGCAAGACGGTTGTGTCGGCGGGTCTTTTCCGCGTAATGGGGATCGAAGCTGCGGAGCTGCCGTTGGTGGCCACGAGCAGGGACAACCAAGGCCTGGTAAGTAAGCTGATACCTTCCTACGTGTACTTGTGCATGGTCTGTAGCAAGGAGAAAGAAGCTGAAGCAGTAAACCTTCGAGGGAGCTGTGGACTGACATGCTGAGTTACTGCGTGAGCAGGGGTACTTCCAAGCGCTGTTTGGGTGCGTGGAGCGTCTGCTGTCGTCGCTGGGGGTGAAGCATTTCGTGTTGCCGGCGGCGGATGAGGCGGTGTCCATCTGGACACAGCGGTTCGGTTTTGCCAAGATAACCCAGGACGAGGTTGGCTTCTCATCTTTGTGATATACTATTGGTTTGATGATTCGTGTAAGTCTATGGACTAGTGACAGTGTAAGAATAAATGTTGTGGTGTTGCAGCTGCTGGAGCACCTCAAGGGTGGGCGCACAACGGTGTTCCATGGCACGTCGACCCTGCACAAGCCTGTACCGGGAAGGCAGGAAGGCGCGTAATGATTTGGTCGGATGGGAGGCTGTAATGTAGAGAGTAGGCAATCATTTTGGCTTTTGGGTTTGGATGTTAGTGGTTAGGTGGACATAAGGAGGATGGAAGGTGAGTGGTGGTGGATCATTTTGGTGAATGATGTAGCTAGTGATGGATGAGTTGGCTAACACTAGGAGCCCATCTGCTGCTCTAGTGGTGTAACGAGATGGTTTGGCTAGGCTGCTTCTGTTGCTGCAGCAGTATGTTGCACTGCAGCATCCTATCTTGTACCAACGTGTGATGCTGTTACTGAGGCAGTACAGCAGTAGTGATGCACAAATGCAATGAGAATCCTTGCATGCACCCAATATTTCTTTTTTCCTTCGCAAGATGGAAGATGCATGCAATCCTTCGCAAGATGGAAGATGCATGTATCTACACTTACCAATGTACTCTACCTAGCTGCCTATGCAGACATCGGTCTCATAATCTCATAAAGAATTCACTTGCTTGCTCGCCAATTCCCTCGGAACTCCTAGCATATTTGTGGGGTTCCATGCAAAAATTAAATTCTCCAGTTCTTACTGAGGAACTTGATGAGCGCGTCTTTCTATACGCTAGGGTGGACACGAGCATGGTCTTGGATGGATCACAGGGTTGCACCTGAATAGCTTTAGTGTCCTTTAGGTCGAACTCCATCTCAGATGTAGTGTTTTCTGTTAGCAGGAGGACCGAGTGAATCCGTAGTAGCTGCAATGTTTAGCTGCAATGTTTGCCAGTTCCTCCTGTATCCTAAAAGAATGAGAGATTTTGTTGAACTCGATGCCGCAACTATCGGAGCATATGTACCTTCCACGAACTGTTATGATCCTCATGGGCCCTGACATTTTTATCATCAGGTACGCGTAGTGGGGGACGTCCATGAACCGGGCGAAAGAGGATGTGCCCAGTATGGGGTTGTACTGCGACACTCAGTCGACCACCTCGAAGTCGAGTCTTTTCTTTTTTTTTTTTTCTTTTGATCAGGGGTTGGTCCCAAAGGACCTAGAGCTTCATTGATCGGTGGAAGTACATATTACAGGAAGGACCTCCAAGAAAAATAAAAAAACCAACTAAGCCCTTAAAACTTTGCCCTGTGGACCTAGAAAAGAAAAAGAAAAAGCGATCCAGTCCTGCTCCTCTTCCACCGTATCAGAACCATGGCCGCACGCAACCAACCTCGACGCCACCGGGGACGAAACCACTTGGGACGGCGAGGCGGGAGCAAAGCTGCGTCGTAGCTGTAGGGCCTCCTCTTCGGCATACAAGCCTGGAGGTTGAGAAAATCCGCCATAGCTGGAGCATCGAAGAATCCAGCCTATGGGGCGGGACTGGTCGCCCAACGACCATAAGAGACGACGACGACATGCTCGTCGCCGTGGAAGCACTCCCTGGCGAAGCTTCGCCATACCCCTGGTGCAGAGCCCACGAACGCGCAACCAGGGCCAGAATCCCATCTTCATCCTCACCTTCATGGCAAGAAACGGAGAGGCAAACCAACCATCAGAAGGGGCTCGGAGATCTGCTATTACCGAGCTTATTTAAGCTGCTACCCCCACCTCCATCAGCCACCGTCCCCGTCCTCCATGGACCACAACTAGCCGAGGGGAGAGGAGCATCTTCGGCACCGCTTGTTGACGCGCGGAGCAAGCAGCAGCAGGGCATGACGCCAAACTCCACATAGGGAAAGACATCAAGGAAACGGAACCTATAGCTACTACTACTATGCACGGGGGCTCGACCACCTACGCCATCCGCACCTGGTCAGCATCGCTGCCGGAGCTACGGTGGAGAAGGGGCGGCAGTGGCCGAAACAGGCTACTCTAAAAGCGACAGGGAGAGGATAAGGCTCCGAGTCTTTTCCTTTCTGTAATGCGCTTGTGTTCCAAAGACAACCTCTAGCACTATAGCTGATTTTCCAGGCACGAGACCGTGAAATGAATTTTTCGACTGCGCGAGGTTCCTTGCGGATATAAGCATCTTCTCCATTGTCTCAGCGCAAATGATGTTAATCCCGCTTCCTCCGTTCATGAAAGTGTTGTTCATCTCGAAGCCAACCCCGATTTGGGCGTTAAGTACGAGTGTGGCACGGCCCCGGGTGGGGTACCCGAGGAGGATGATCATCTTTCGAGAACGTGATACTTGCCTCGGGCTAGTTGAGGTACTCGGGTGTGGCTGGAGGTGCGGTCTCTGCTAGGTTAACCCGCCGAGTGATCAACTTCTGCCTCCTCTTGGGTGGTATTCCCTTCTGCATCATGCATTTTTCCAGGCGGCTGAGGATACCCACCACCCTTGTCTGCATGTTGAACTTGCGGTTGATGGTGAACGTTTTCTGACTGCTGGGGCGGTGGTGCTGGTAGCGCAGGTTGGGCTGGGGCCCTGGCAATGCAGGCGGTGGAGGTGCAACATCTGCTACTCTGTTCCTGGTGTGATCGGGTAACCCGCCAGCTGATCTTCTAGGAGATCTGTGAGAGCTTCAGCTTGGGAGTCGATTTGTGGTTGCTGTTGTCGTATGTGTACATGTGCGTTGGGCATGGTGCGTCGAGTTGCTGCTCAGCTGACATTCGCGGCAATCCGCCAGGACAGGGTTGGGGCTTGCGTGGTTTACCACTCGCCCCTTGCCCACGGTAGTCGTTGCCGCGGTTCTCGGGAACCATGCTGCACCATCTCTGTATTTTTTTGCTTCGTCAAAGGTGTGATTCTTGTGCTTCCTTCTTTGCCCGAAGTCGTAGCTGTATCTCCTGTTGCTCTCTCTTGAGTATTTCCGGTTGAGTATTTCTGGTAGGAGGAATCAGATTTATCTTCACTTCTTGAAACCGTTGATGTCATGAGAACCAAGTGGGCGGGGTTCAATTGTCTTGCACAACAGAGGTGATGGCTTGAAGGGGCGGGGTTCAATTGGAGTGTCGTTGTGGAACTCAAGGAGTGTCGCAGAGCATGCATTACTCAATTGCTCAACCAGATAGTTGTACCATGTCCAAATTTGTGTGTGTGTGTGTGTGTGTGTGTGTGTGTGTGTGTGTGTGTGTGTTTTAAAGCTTGTCTATGCTGGGTAAGAGGTGAATATGTCAGCTCATATTGCTCAAGTCCTTAAAAAATACAGAATCCAGCCAGATTCAAAAAATGGAATTTGAATACGTCGAAGAAAGATGATGTCTAAGACGCAGCGTCAACAAAATCCCCCCCAAAAATAGGGCATTTTGGACATTAAGTCAGCCGCCGCCGTCGCTGGCGGTGGAGGTCGCCATGGAGCCGGAGTTCGCCTCCTCCATCCACCCTCTTCCCAGCCGACCCTCCAAGCCCCCCGGATCCCGACCCCTCTCCACTGTGACCCCGCCTCGGCGCCGCCCCAGCTACAGGGAGCATGAGGAGCCACCGGAGACGCGCCCCCAGCCACCAACTCCAAAGAGAAGCCCTTCCCCGAAGAAGCCGACGCGCCGCTTCACCATGTCCCTGTTGGCCCCCCCGCCCACGCCGCAGCTGGCAAGAAGGGGACCGCAAACCTGCTCGCGTCCAGCACATCATGAAGAATAGGAAGGTGAGAGCACAATCTCACTCCTCCAATCCAATCTCGACTATACATTTCAATCTCTCCTAGGAAGTTTCTTTTTTTTTGGGAAATCATACTTCTTGAGGATTCACTACAGTTCTGTTCAGTAATCCAACTAGTCTGTGTACGTGTTTCCATCACCTCTTCACCTACGACACTTCAGCTAGTAAACCAAGGAACTCAGCTCGTGGCCGGGCGACCGACATGGTTTACTTTTGTAATTCTGTAAAGTTCAGAAAAACGTTGTGCATTTCTAATTAATAAGAACGAGATCATGAAGATGCACGTACATCCCGTTGTTAGATCGGCTTCTTAATGAGAACCAAGACTGCACATTCGATCCTCAGACGGATGTGTTTTGCTCTGCTCCTGGTTCTGTATTAATTTAGTATTGTAAGCTTAGTTTGAGATCACAAGTTGCAAGAAATGCGGGCCTTTTTGTTCTCAAGGATTCAGTAGCACGTGCTATCTCTTCTTGATCCAACTAGTGTTTCCATCGCTTCTTCACCCTGTGCTAGTAAATTTAGGATTTCCGTCAAGTTCAGGCAACATGTGCATTTTAGCAAGGATGAGATGAAGCTGCACAGCTTGTGAGAAGTTGATTCAGTTCAGAGAACCATGTGCATTTCAGCTTGTAAGAAGTTGATTCACTATGTTTTTTCTTCTAGAAAAAGTGTTACACGTAGGACATTTCAACCTCTTCTTAGGAATACAACCTATAAGATTTTATGTCCACGAATCACTCCGGACAGAAACTCGTAGGCAATGAGAGTAGTAGCACTATGTTTTTTTTTCTTCTAAAGAACTCTTCAGCAATCCTAGGATGTCCCCCCATCGTCTGGTTCTGTTTCTGCTCCTGCTGTGAAATTTCTGAACCAGAGTTTCATGTTTCTGCTCATGTTTGAGGGAGGGGTACTTCGGGGAGAAGTCGCCAAATGCTCTGGCATATTGTGCTCCTGCGCTTCGTGCAAAGGACGAAACACCTTTAGATAGACACAGTCAGCCCGGATTCTTGGTTTTTTGTTAGCCATAACACTGAATTTGACCAGGAATATGTTGTTCTACTGAATGGACAGGTTGGTCCTTCACAGTTTGAAGGTCATGCTGGCCGCGCCGGTTTGCTGTGTTGTTCAGTGTGGGAGGGATGCCCGAAAGAAGAAAACTAGTTAGTATCACAAGCAATGAACTAGTTTGCTGTGCTGATTTGACGGTGATCTTCTTATCTTAGCCTGACATACCGTGAAAAGTTAGTATCACAAGCAATGAACTAGTGTTAATGGTCGAGCGCTTGCAGGCACTTCCCGAGGGAGCACGGTACTGGCCCGCTGAGTGCGTGAAGATCTGCCAGAACCTGTTCCCGCGGCGGATGTTGCTCCTATTTGGCTCTTGCGTAGGGTGAACGAGGACGAGCATCTTTTTGCAGCCTCGATGAAGAGTGGCATGTACAACCTTGGCTCCAGATCCATGGCGTCAGATGTGTCCTGGGCGTTGCATCAGTCTTTAGCGTTCCTGCCAAGTGTGCATTACATGCATCTCGCTCTGGTGTTGCCGGGCCCACCACTGGGCGTGTGCCACCCTTCCTGTTGATAGAAATTGAAGTCCACGAAATGTAGATGTGGTGGTGTCCGGTGTGTGTGTGGGAGGGTCATCCACTGTTGTAAGCGCTTGGAGCTGCGAAGGTAGTAGGGGTGTGGTACAGGAGGACGAGTGCGTCCTCTGCGTCTAGGCGCCGTTGCCGGCGATTAGATGCGATAGCAGAGGGTTAGGTCGAGAGAACTCAGAGGGGTTAGGCAAGAGAAAACAGAAGATACAGGATTGTTATTCCTTGTCTCCCAGATTACAAGATACGACATGCTTATATGCATTGCCTACGGTGCAGTCCAATTGGACTAGGACTCAGATAACTAATCTAACTTGGACTCTACTTTCCTATATTAATAAAAGATATTCCTATTTTGGGCTGGAAGGTACAACACGTAACTCTGAACCTGAAGCCTCTACCTCTTCCCCTTGTCTTACGGCAGCAGTCCCTCCTCCTTGCCTTCTCCTTCTATATGCTTGGCCCCAATATACGTCCACATCATTACTCCCTCCCTGGAGAAACAACTCGTCCTCGAGCTAGAAATCTGAATAAAGATCCCTAAAATCATGTAGTTGTTCCCATGTCGCTTCCACCTCAGCCAACCCTTGCCAAGGAACAAGAACTTCCCACTCACCACGACGTTTGC
Source organism: Alopecurus myosuroides (assembly GCA_028641055.1). Lineage (NCBI taxonomy): Eukaryota > Viridiplantae > Streptophyta > Magnoliopsida > Poales > Poaceae > Alopecurus > Alopecurus myosuroides. Next base: position 626,167,480 of record CM054057.1, read on the forward strand.
GAGCTCGAGTCACTTTTGCTGGAGTTGGTATTGCCCTGCCATGGGAAAGTGGAGGCAATTATGGAGTAGATGTGGGTGGTTCCCCATGAAACTTCTTGAGAAGGCAAACATGAAACACATCATGAATACGGGCAGATGCTGGGAGCTGGAGCCGATAAGCAACATCGCCTATTCGTTCAAGAATCTGAAATGGCCGATAAAACTTTGGTGCTAATTTAGCATGTGCTTGAACAGCCATGGATGCAGCTTGTCGATGATGAAGCCGAAGCCAAACCCAGTCACTTACATCATAATGAATGTCACGATGGGTATGGTCATAGTACTCTCGCATGACTTGTTGCGCCAACTGCAAGCGGTCCTTTACTTCCATGATGAACTCATCTCGCTCCAAAAGGGAACGGTCAACAGCTTCCAACCGAGGGGGTCGGTAGGATAAAAGTGTTGGAGGGGGTCGGCCATAGACAACCTCAAATTGACTTGTCCTAATAATTCTTTGGTAACTTGTATTATAACAATACTCAGCCCATGGAAGCCATTTAACCCATTCACGCAGTCGATCCCCTGAAAGACATCTCAAGTACATGACAATAATCTGGTTAACTACCTCTATCTGACCATCTGATTGCGGATGGAATGCTGAACTAAAATTGAGCTTGACACCAGAGAGACAAAAGATCTCTTTCCAAAAATTACTTATGAAAGTGGGGTCACGATCGTTGACAATGGATTGAGGAAGGCCGTGCACGTGCACAATCTCATCAAAAAATATGCGAGCAACTGAGCTGGCGGTATACGGATGAGATAGAGAAATGAAGTGCGCATGCTTGGAAAAACGATCCACCACCGACAAAAGAACAAATTTTCCATTTACCTTTGGCAGACCCTCCACAAAGTCCAGAGATATATCAGCTTAAACTTGACTAGGAATTTCCAATGGGTGCAATAGCCCAGCTGGATGTAAATGTTCTGTTTTATTCCGCTGGCAGGTTCCGCAACTGCAAACATAATCTGCCACGAGCTGCTTGTCTTTGGAAATACAAAAATCTGTCCGAACACGTCAAAGTGTCTTTTGTATTCCTTCATGACCCATATCATGTACGGCTGCAAGTATAGTGGGTACAAGAGCAGAATCTCATGGCACAAAGATCTTTCCCGCAGAAGTAATTAATCCATCAACAATTGTCCATGGCATACTAAGGTCACCAGATGCAATCTGTGCTTGTTTGGCCACCATGATTGGATTGGTTTGTGTCTCCCTCCGTATATCATCCAATAGGCCTACATGTGGTCCAGACAACAAAAGTACTGAGGCAATTGGTTCATCACGACGTGACAAGGCATCCACCACACGATTTTGATGCCCTTTCCACTGTGAAATCAAAGCCCAGTAATTTGCTAACCCACTGATGCTATGGAATTGTGGAAAGGCGCTGATCCAGGAGGTACTTCAAACTATAATGGTCAGTCCGAACAATAAAAGATCGACCCCATAGATAAGGTCGCCAATGACGCACAACTTTCACCAAACCAATAAGCTCTCGTTCATATGCTGCCAATTTTGCGTACCGTGGTGCGATGGGGCGGCTAAAGAAAGCTAGGGGTCTATCTCCTTGATGAAGAACTGCCCCAAAGCCGGACCCAGACGCATCACAATCAATCATGAACTGTGCGGAGAAATCAGGTAGCTGCAGCACTGGCCCTATGGAGAGCGCATGCTTAAGCTGATTGAAAGCCTCTGAAGCTTCGGGAGACCAAACAAATGCTTCCTTCTTGAGCAAGCATGTAAGTGGAGCAGCAATTAAACCAAAATTTGGACAAATTTCCGGTAATATCCGGCTAGTTCTAAGAATCCTCGTAATGCTCGAATCGATCTAGGCTCTGGCCAATCCATGATTGCTCTGACCTTATCAACATCCATGGACACACCCGCGGCTGAGATCACATGACCCAAGTATGCCACGGATTCAGTTCCGAAAGAACACTTTGACTGCTTGAGGAACAACTTGTTTTCCCGGAGGTGTCGGAGAACGACACGAACATGTCGCAAGTGTTCAGACCAAGAGCTGCTGAAAATCAAAATGTCGTCAAAGAAAACAAGGACGAAACAACAGAGAAAAGGCCGGAGAACCTCATTCATCAAAGCCTGGAAAGTGGCAGGGGCATTGGTAAGGCCGAAAGGCATCACTAAGAACTCATAGTGACCCTCATGGGTGCGAAATGTTGTTTTCTTCACATCTGCTGGATGCATACAGACTTGATGACAGCCTGAACGAAGGTCCAGTTTGGTGAAGTAGCGAGCGCCATTGAGTTCATCCAAAAGGTCATCAATCACCGGGATAGGAAATTTATCCTTAACTGTTTGGGCATTAAGAGCACGGAAATCCACACAAAAACGCCATGAAGCATCATGTTTTTTGACAAGCAAATCAGGAGATGAATACTCAGAAGTACTTCGCTGAATAATGCCTTGTTGTAGCATCTCTTTACATTGCCGCTCAATTTCCTCCTTCTGCACCACAGGGTACCGATATGGTCGTACGACCGTTGGGGCTGAACCTAGGAGTAGATGAATGCTGACTGCTGGGGCGGTGGTGCTGGTAGCGCAGGTTAGGCTTGGGACCCTGGCAATGCAGGAGGTGGAGGTGCACCAACTGCTACTCTGTTCTTGGTATGATCAGGTAACCCGCCTGCTGCTTCTTCTAGGCGATCTATGGGAGCTTCAGCTTGGGAGTCACTGCGGTTGGGCAGGGTGCGTCGAGTTGCTGCTGGGCTGACATTGGCGGCAATCCGTCAGGACGGGGCTGGGGCTTGCGTGGTTTATCACTCATCCCATGCCTACGGTAGTCGTTGCCGCGGTTCTCGGGAACCATGCTGCACCATCTCTGTATTTTCCGCTTCGTCAAAAGTGCGGTTCTTGCGATTCCTTCTTTGCCCGAAGTTGCAACCGTATCTCCTGTTGCTCTCGCTTGAGTATTTCTGGTTGAGTATTTCTGGTAGGAGGAATCAAATTTATCTTCACTTTTTGAACCCATTTATGTCATGAGAACCAAGCGGGCGGGGTTCAATTGGCTTGCACAACAGAGGTGATGGCTTGAAGGGGCGGAGTTCAATTGGAGTGTCGTTGTGGAACTCAAGGAGTGTCGCAGAGCATGCATCACTCAATTGCTCAACCAGATAGTTGTACCATGTCCAAATTTGTGTGTGTTTTAAAGCTTGTCTATGCTGGGTAAGAGGTGAATATGGCAGCTCATATTGCTCAAGTCCTTAAAAGATACAGAATCCAGCTAGATTCAAAAAATGGAATTTGAATACGTCGAAGAAAGATGATGTCAAATACGTAGCGTCAACAACCCCTCCCCCCCAAAATAGGGCATTTTGGACATTAAGTCAGCCGTCGCCGTCTTCCTCCCGCTGCCGCCGTCGCTGGCGGTGGAGGTCGCCATGGAGCCGGAGTTCGCCTCCTCCATCCACCTTCCTCCCAGCAGACCCTCCAAGCCCCCCGGATCCCGACCCCTCTCCACTGTGACCCCGCCTCGGCGCCGCCCCAGCTACAGGGAGCATGAGGAGGATATCGTTATCCCACCGGAGACACGCCGCCAGCCACCAACCCCTCCACAAACTCCAAAGAGAAGCCCTTCCCCGAAGAAGCCGACGCGCCGCTTCACCATGTCCCTGTTGCCCCCCCACGCCGCAGCCATCGCAGCCGGCAAGAAGGGGACCGCGAACCTGCTCGCGTCAAGCACATCACGAAGAAGAGGAAGGTGAGAGCACAATCTCGCTCCTCCAATCTAATCTCGACTATACATTTCAATCTATCCTATGACGTTTTTTTTGGGAAAGCATATTTCTTGAGGATTCACTACAGTTTTGTTCACTAATCCAACTAGTCTGTGTACGTGTTTCCATCACCTCTTCACCTACGACACTTCAACTAGTAAACTGAGGAACTCAGCTCGTGGCCGGGTGACCGACATGGTTTACTTTTGTAATTATGTAAAGTTCATAAAAGCGTTGTGCATTTCTAATTGATAAGAACGAGATCATGAAGATGCACGTACATCCTGTTGTTAGATCGGCTTCTTAATGAGAACCAAGACTGCACATTCGATCCTCAGACGGATGTCTCTTGCTCTGCTCCCGGTTCTGTATTTATTCAGCATTGTAAGCTTAGTTTTGAGATCAGAAGTTGCAAGAAATGCGAGCCTTTTTGTTCTCAAGGATTCAGTAGCACGTGCTATCTCTTCTTGATCCAACTAGTGTCCCTGTGTTTCCATCGCTTCTTCACCCTGTGCTAGTAAATTTAGGATTTCCGTCAAGTTCAGGCAACATGCTGCACAACTTGTGAGAAGTTGATTCAGCTCAGAGAACCATGTGCATTTCAGCTTGTAAGAAGTTCATTCACTATGTTTTTTCTTCTAGAAAAAGTGGTACACGTCAAGGACATTTCAACCTCTTCTTAGGAATACAACCTATAAGATTTTATGTCCACAAATCACTCCGGACAGCAACTCGTAGGCAATGAGAGTAGTAGCATATGTTTTTTCTTCTAAAAAACTGCCCCCATCTCCTGGTTCTGTTTCTGCTCCTGCTGTGAAATTTCTGAACCAGGGTTTCATGTTTCTGCTCATGTTCTACCACTCTCATAGTGTTTAAACTTTATTATATTATACTTTTTATTACTGATACCTGCTGCATTACGCGGGGAATCATCTAGATGTTAATATGTTACCTCCCAATTATTGGTCTCAGGAGCTAGGACGTCTTTGGCTCAGCTCCATTGTGGAATTTACATCCGGTGGAGTGCTTGGTACCTCACAACATATTTTTTTTAAATAGATGCAAGAGGAATTTATTAGCGGACTTGCCCTGAAATTACGGTTGCCGCCAGAACCCACGGCTGCATGCACCGTTGAGGACGACAATCGATTGCTACTTACAACATAGAGGCGGCAGACAACCGGTGCGTACTCCGTTCAGGTGAAAAAAAACCCACTTTCCAAAACTCAACTTCAGGTAACATCATAGCAATTTTTTTTTGTAAAAACAGTGTGCAACACTACATCACGGTAGATTTTTAGGGGCACTTTTAAGTGCCCCTAAAATGTACTTAGTGCGTCTAAAAACATTTAGTGCCACTTTGACAAAGTGTCCCGGTTGATTATGTCTCTAAAAGGTATTAATGGAACTTTGACAAAGTGCCACTAAAAGTCTATAGTGGCATTTTGTCAAAATGCCACTAAAAGTCTATAGTTTACTGGCACTTCACTAGTGGAAAACGGGGCTTTTGCTCACCCGCGAGCACCCCTTTCGCCCCGGCTCGTCCACCACCCGGTGCAAAAGACTGCAGAGGTGGGGCCGGGGCGAGCAGGGCACGTGGTGGGGATGTCATTTGCCCCGGTTGGTGGCTCCAACCGGGGCTAAAGTCCCTTGACGAGCAGAGCCCGTTCAGGCGCGTGGTGTGGGGGGTCTTTTGCCCCGGTTGGAGCCACCAACCGGGCAAATAAGCCCCCACTATATATAAACCCTCCCAACCCTCTCTTCTCCTCATGCCACTCACTTTGGAGGACATATTACTAGTTATGTGGTGTGTGCTCACTTTTTTTCCCTCCTATGCCCGGAGAATAACGCCATCTCAACTCGCACTTTCATCTGTCATTAAATAAGCTTTCTCGTCCTTCTTAATTAAATAAGCTTTCTCGTCCTTCTTTCCTCCTCGGTCGAGGTACCAACTTTAACCTTTCATCTGTCGATGTAACATTGGTCATTTCTCTATTCATGGTTTTCTGTAACAGTTCTTAATTAATAATCATATAATGCAGATGAACCGGCAATGGATGTACGCTGACCGACGCTCTGCCGAGTTCATGAAAGGTGTGGGTTATTTCGAGGTGGCCCGGGCAAACAAGCGGAATAATTTTATCTGTTGTCCATGTGCTGTATGTCGGAATCAGAAGGAACACTCTTCTCACAGAATCATCCACTTCCACCTGTTTCAATCCGGTTTCATGCCCGACTATAATTGTTGGACCAAGCACGGAGAAAGAGGGGTTATGATGGAAGACAACGAAGAAGAAGAGAATGATGACAACTACGATGACATGTTCCCTGAATACGGTGCCGGTACTGGAATGGAAGATAACAATAAAGTGGAATCAGAGTTGCAGGCACCAGATGATCCATCGATGATCTTGGCCAAACTATACAGATGCAAAGACAGAAAGCAATATTGAAAAAGGTGAGGGTGAAGTTCGACCAGATGTTAAAGGATCACAAAATATTGTTGTATCCAATTTGTGAAGACAGACAGAAAAAGCTGGACAACACACTGGAATTGCTCCAATGAGAGGCCGAGAAAGTGTGACTGACAGCGGATTTACAAAGTTGCTGCAAATAGTGAAGAAGCAGCTTCCTAAAAACAATGAATTGCCCGACAGTACATACCAAGAAAAGAAGCTTGTATGCCCCCTAGGATTATACGTGGGGAAGATACATGCCTGCATTAATGACTGCATCCTCTACCGCGGTGAGAAGTACGAGAATTTGGAACAATGCCCGGTATGCACTGCATTGCGGCATAAGATCAGACCAGACGACCTTGACGATGTTGAGGTGAGCGACCCAGGAAGAGGGTTCCTGCAAAGGTGATGTGGTATGCTCCTATAATACCACGTTGAAACGTTTGTTCAGAAACAAAGAGCATGCCAAACTTTTGCGATGGCACATGGAAGATCGTAAGAAAGATGAGATATTGAGACACCCGCTGATGGGTCGCCGTGGAGAAAAATCGAGAAAATTCCCGTGCTTTGCAGGCGAGGCAAGGAACTTATGATTTGGTCTAAGTACAGATGGATTTAATTCATTTAGTGAGCAGAGCTGCAACCATAGCACCTGGCCCGTAACTCTATGTATCTATAACCTTCCTCCTTGGTTGTGCATGAAGAGGAAGTTCATTATGATGCCAGTGCTGATCCAAGGCCCGAGACAACCGGCAACGACATTGATGTACCTAAGGCCATTAGTCGATGAACTTTTACAGTTGTGGCGTGAAGAAGGTGTACCTGGGTGGGACGAGCACGTATAAAAATAATTAAACCTACGAGCGCTGTTGTTTGTAACCATCAACGATTGACCTGCTCTTAGTAACATTTCTGGACATACAAACAAGGGATACAATGCATGCACACACTGTTTAGACGACACAGAAAGTGTATATTTGGATAAATGTAAGAAGGTTGTGTACCTCGGGTATCGTCGTTTTCTTCCGCGCAAGCACCCCTTAAGAAAAGTCGGCAAACATTTCAATGGTGAGGCAGATACCCGGGAGACGCCTATCCTTCGATCTGGTGATGATGTATTTGATATGGTGAAGGATTTCAAAGTAATATTTGGAAAGGGTCTGGGCAGACAAGTTGTTCCGAATGACGCTGATGGACACGCACCCATGTGGAAGAAGAAATCTATATTTTGGGAACTACCCTATTGGAAAATCCTAGATGTCCGCTCTGCGATCGACGTGATGCACCTGACGAAGAATCTCTGCGTGAATCTGCTAGGCTTCTTTGGCTTGTATGGGAAGTCAAAAGATACATCTGAAGCACGGCAGGACCAGCAACACACGAAAGGATGAGACGACAAGAATCCTGAGCGGTTTCAAGGTGGTCCTGCCAGCTACGCTCTTACCAAGGAAGAGAAGGAAATCTTTTTTGAAGCACTAAATAGTATCAAGGTCCCGTCTGTCTTCTCGTCGAATATAAAGGGAATAATAAATGTGGAGGAGAAAAAATTCCAAAACCTGAAGTCTCATGACTGGCACGTGTTGATGACGAATTGCTTCCGATTGCGTTGAGGGGATTCTACCAGAAAATGTTCGACTACCCATTGTGAAGTTATGCGCATTCCTCAATGCAATTTCTCAGAAGGTAATCAATCCAGAAAGTCTATCAACGTTACAGACAAATGTGGTCCAATGTCTTGTCAGCTTCGAGTTGGTGTACCCACCATCCTTCTTCAATATTATGACACACCTCCTAGTCCACCTAGTCAAAGAGATTATCATTCTCGGTCCTGTGTTTCTACACAATATGTTCCCCTTTGATAGGTTCATGGGAGTCTTAAAGAAATATGTTCACAACCGTGCTAGGCCAGAAGGAAGCATCTCCAAGGGTTATGGAACAGAGGAGGTAATTGAGGTTTGTGTTGACTTTCTTCCATACCTTAAGTCGATTGGTGTTTCCGAATCGCGGCATGAGGGAAGAATGAGTGGAAAAGGCACGCTAGGAAGGAAAACAAAGATATTTATGGACGAACATTCTTTAACTAAAGCACACTACACAGTTCTACAAATGTCCACCTTGGTGGCACCTTATATCCAGGAACACAAGAATATTATACGGTCCAAAAACCCGGGGCTGTCTGAATCCTCGATTAATGATGAACACATCGACAGTTTTGGCGCCTGGTTGCAGGGAGAACTCATGAATAACAACATTGTTGGAGATGAGCTCTACTTGTTGGCCAGGTCACCATCTTCGACTGTACTGACTTTGCAAGGGTACGAGATAAATGGGAATACATTTTACACGATCACAAAAGATAAAAAGAGCACCAACCAGAATAGTGGCGTCCATTTCGATGCAACCGGATACAATGGGACCAAGTACACATATTAACCATAGAGGATATATGGAAACTTGATTATGGACCTAATTTTAAGGTCCCTCTATTTCGGTGCCAATGGGTCAAGATGACAGGAGTAAAGGTAGACCAGCAGTACGGAATGACAACAGTGGATCTCAACAATCTTGGGTACAGAAGCAAACCATTCGTCCTAGCCAAAGATGTGGCTCAATTTTTCTATGTGAAAGACATGCCTACCCAACCGAGGAAAAGAAAAAAAATAAGAATTCTAGTACATCGTGCGGTGAGACGAAGCGGCACATAGTTCTTTCAGGGAAAGTAAACATTGTGGGAGTGGAGGACAGGACAGACATGTCAGAAGATTATGATAAATTTGAAGAAATTTCGCCCTTTAGAGTGAAAACTGACCCAAGCATCGCGTTAAATAAGGAAGATGATCCATGGCTACGACAGAGAAGTAAACAATGGCGACAATAGTTGACGATATCGTATTAAACCTTCATGGTTCATGTAATATTGGTAGACTATTTTGTAATAATTTATCAAACATTACAGATTAAACCAGTCATAAACTACTTTAAATAGTTAGAATAATTATTTTATAAAATAGAAAATGTATGTGAAATGTTTAGGCAATTTTAAACACTTTTCATATACAAAGTATCTCCAAATTCTAAACCATTCATAAAATATGTTTTTCAAAATGTTTAAAATTAAAAAATTGTTACTAGTTTAAATAGTTAGAATAATTATTTTATAAAACAGAAAATGTATTTGAAATGTTTACGCAATTTTAAACACTTTTCATATTGAAATTTTCTCCAAATTCTAAACCATTTCAAATATATTTGAAAACGTATTTTAAATAGTATTCGAAATGTTCGAAAGGAAAAAATTGGCGACAGAAAAAAAAACTGAAGGGCCTTTTGCCCCGGTTCGTGTTACCAACTGTAACATCCCAATTTTTGATTTGGATGTTTTGCATTAGAGCATTTGCATTGCATCATATAGTGTTGCATTTCTTGGCATTGCATTTGAAATTTAAGAATAAACCCGACTCTTCAAAGAATTAAATCTATTTTAAAAAAATATATGTTATATGTGTGCAATATAAACACAAAACTATTTCCTATTTTCATACATGACCAAATAGAATTTGTGGTACAAATTCGAATTTATATTTATAGAATTTTCTGAAAATTATTTTGAGTCAATTTGAAGTTGTTTGGACACTTAAAATAGTCAAGACAGTAAACAAGTAATAGAAGAAGAAAAAAATAAAAAAATAAAGAGGAGCAGCCGTACGTGGTCAGGGAAAAACCACCGAACCACCCATGCTCACGTTACTCCCTCCCCCACGTTCTATTTATTTTCTTCTTTTTCTCTTTTTTTTTTTTTTCTGGCGAAGGGACCCACGGAGCAATGCCATCGCTGCCTGCTTTGCAAACAGAATCCAGTACGAACTCACGTTCGTCTCTGTAACCAACTGCTTGCAAAATAATCTCTAGGATTCGTTCGTTTTAGCTTTTCCTTGCCCACACAAAATCTGCCTATAAAAGAGCACCACGTCCTCGTCCACTTTTCCGAAAACCCCATAACCCTAGCCGCCAGTTTGAGCTCGAATCCATCTCGCCGCCGGAGCCGCCATTGTCGACCTTCGGAGGTTCATGTCGCTGCAAACCGGACCACCCGGGACCATCTCTCCGTGTCTACTTTATTCTCCTTATTTTTGTGCACCATCTAAAGCTATTTCCCACGCAATCAGAGCACCGGAGCGAGCAGCTCGTACCGCCGGAGTTGGAGCTTCGGGAGTACGTCGTCGCCGTCGTGAACCTTCGTGAGGCACCATCAAGACCACTCTGGATCTCGCCGGAAGGAGCTGCATCACCTAGTATTTCTCCTCGAGCTGCACGACGACCAGAGTGACCCCAATCCCCATCGTCAAGCTCTCAGCCATTGCCTTCATCCACGTACAGGTAAAGAGATTGCTTCTCATTGGAGAAGACGTACAGTAGCCGTTCGATCCGTTTTCTATGGCTTAGATTAGAAATAGAACTGAAGAGGTATCCGCGAATAGGAATACACCATGTGGCAAGTGACCCAGTCAGCGCCACACCAGCGCCTGGTCAGCGCGCCCAGCGAACCAGATGCAGCCATGTGGCGACCTAGCTGTAAAATCGCAGAAAATGCTGAAAAACTACTAAACTTGCGAAATTCATAGAAAATAAAGTATAAGTCCAAAAATTACGTTCTTTATACCGTTGAGCTCAGAAAAATGTGTAGAACCTGATTCTGTAATAAAATCTCATGTTTACAGAACTTAAAAAAATAATTATTTGAAACACTATTTTGAGTATTTTGACCATATCTTTAATTCTATAAATCGAAATGGGATGAATCCAATTGTCCCTGGAAGATAATTTAATTGTCTATGTAGAGGTTTCGTCCATAAAAATTTATGACATAAATTTTGGACAGAAAAATAGCAGAACCTTAGGTAACCCTCATAAAAACGTTTAACCGAATATAATTTTAAATGTCATATTGCATTTTAGTTTTGCATGCATCTTATGGTAGTTAATAATCAGAGAACTATTATTACCTATTGGTTGCAATATTAAAACATCATGCATCCATGTTTTTGTTGTTGCATATTATGATTGTCTGTTATTTTTTGTGTACTTCTTACTACGTGTAGATTCCGACGCCGGGGATTACTGCACTTGTGAAGAGTGTGTGTTTCCGAACTGCTATCAAGGCAAGTGGATTTTGGTCATGAACCCATTATTTTACTACTGCATCTTAGAGATTTTAATCATAGTATGCATGATAGGATTGTTGAAGAAATAGCTAAGCTAGAACCGTTTCACTAACACCCAAGTGAAATAGTTCCTATGTGTCCGTTAGACAACTCAACATAGACACCACCGTTGGTAGTATTGCTTAGCCATGCAAATTATTCGTGGTTGGGAATTATCATATATTGTTATTTATATCTTATTTTAATTGTCTATAAAAAAAAACAACATGATAATTCAATCAACCACTGGGTGGAACTTGGTCGGTCGGATTATGTTGAGTGGCACCGTGGTCATATTTATGCTCACCCGCGCGTCGTACACTTGTGGATGGCCACCCAGTATTTTGAGAATGATGTTTGGTTTCGTGTCAAGTAGCTATACCGTGCAACAAGGCGTCACATTGGTATGGGCCGTGACGGAGTTGGATTGTGTGATTGCTCTACCCGCCGTGACCAGCTGATGTAGTGGAAGTAGGAGTAAGGGTCCGGATCCGGGGCTGACGCGCGATCACGTGATGGCTCTGGCTTGAATCCATTTTCTCACTACAAACATGGTGATACATGGTAGATGAGAGTGGATCGGGCAGCTGGGTAAAGTGCACTAGCCTCCGGAGTGTTAAGAACTAAGATCTTAGCCGTGTTTCATTGGTTAGAAACAAATTAGCACTAGACTGGGAATCATTACATTGTTGTTCATTCTAATTTCTTAATTAAAATTTGAGGGTTCAACAATTAACGGATTAGACACGTGCGTTGACCACGGTGTTCTATTTCCAATGGGTAGGAGCACATGCCCGAGGGCAGAGTGTCCAAAGTTATACTTATGAAAACTATGTTTTATCAAAGAATGGGGAAACTATTGCTTTACGCAAATCAGCCTTGAAACATCCACCAGCCAAATACAGAATCCAGCTAGATTCAAAAAATGGAATTTGAATACGTCGAAGAAAGATGATGTCAAATACGTAGCGTCAACAACCCCTCCCCCCCCAAATAGGGCATTTTGGACATTAAGTCAGCCGTCGCCGTCTTCCTCCCGCTGCCGCCGTCGCTGGCGGTGGAGGTCGCCATGGAGCCGGAGTTCGCCTCCTCCATCCACCTTCCTCCCAGCAGACCCTCCAAGCCCCCCGGATCCCGACCCCTCTCCACTGTGACCCCGCCTCGGCGCCGCCCCAGCTACAGGGAGCATGAGGAGGATATCGTTATCCCACCGGAGACACGCCCCCAGCCACCAACCCCTCCACCAACTCCAAAGAGAAGCCCTTCCTCGAAGAAGCCGACGCGCCGCTTCACCATGTCCCTGTTGCCCCCCTACGCCGCAGCCATCGTAGCCGGCAAGAAGGAGACCGCGAACCTGCTCGCGTCAAGCACATCACGAAGAAAAGGAAGGTGAGAGAACAATCTCCCTCCTCCAATCTAATCTCGACTATACATTTCAATCTCTCCTATGACGTTTTTTTTGGGAAAGGATACTTCTTGAGGATTCACTACAGTTCTGTTCAGTAATCCAACTAGTATGTGTACGTGTTTCCATCACCTCTTCACCTACGACACTTCAGCTAGTAAACCGAGGAACTCAGCTCGTGGCCGGGCGACCGACATGGTTTACTTTTGTAATTCTGTAAAGTTCAGAAAAACGTTGTGCATTTCTAATTAATAAGAACGAGATCATGAAGATGCACGTACATCCTGTTGTTAGATCGGCTTCTTAATGAGAACCAAGACTGCACATTCGATCCTCAGGCGGATGTCTTTTGCTCTGCTCCTGGTTCTGTATTTATTCAGCATTGTAAGCTTAGCTTTGAGATCAGAAGTTGCAAGAAAGGCGAGCCTTTTTGTTCTCAAGGATTCAGTAGCACGTGCTATCTCTTCTTGATCCAACTAGTGTCCCTGTGTTTCCATCGCTTCTTCACCCTGTGCTAGTAAATTTAGGATTTCCGTCAAGTTCAGGCAACATGCTGCACACTTGTGAGAAGTTGATTCAGTTCAGAGAACCATGTGCATTTCAGCCTGTAAGAAGTTCATTCACTATGTTTTTTCTTCTAGAAAAAGTGTTACACGTCAAGGACATTTCAACATCTTCTTAGGAATACAACCTATAAGATTTTATGTCCACAAATCACTCCGGACAGCAACTCGTAGGCAATGAGAGTAGTAGCATATGTTTTTTTCTTCTAAAAAACTACCCCCATCTACTGGTTCTGTTTCTGCTCCTGCTGTGAAATTTCTGAACCTGGGTTTCATGTTTCTGCTCATGTTCTACCACTCTGATAGTGTTTAAACTTTATTATATTATAATTTTTATTACTGATACCCGCTGCATTACGCGGGGAATCATCTAGATGTTAATTGTTACCTCCCAATTATTGGTCTCAGGAGCCAGGACGTCTTTGGCTCAGCTCCATTGTGGAATTTACATCCGGTGGAGTGCTTGGTACCTCACAACATATTTTTTTTTAAATAGATGCAAGAGGAATTTATTAGCGGACTTGCTCTGAAATTACGGTTGCCGCCAGAACCCACGGCTGCATGCACCGTTGAGGACGACAATCGATTGCTACTTACAACATAGAGGCAGACAACCGGTGCGTACTCCGTTCAGGTGAAAAAAAACCCACTTTCCAGAACTCAACTTCAGGTAACATCATAGCAACAATTTTTTTTTTTTTGTAAAAACAGTGTGCAACACTACATCACGGTAGATTTTTAGGGGCACTTTTAAGTGCCCCTAAAATGTACTTAGTGCCTCTAAAAACATTTAGTGCCACTTTGACAAAGTGTCCCGGTTGATTATGTCTCTAAAAGGTATTAATGGAACTTTGACAAAGTGCCACTAAAAGTCTATAGTGGCATTTTGTCAAAATGCCACTAAAAGTCTATAGTTTACTGGCACTTTCACTAGTGGAAAACGGGGCTTTTGCTCACCCGCGAGCACCCCTTTCGCCCCGGCTCGTCCACCACCCGGTGCAAAAGACTGCAGAGGTGGGGCCGGGGCGAGCAGGGCACGTGGTGGGGGTGTCATTTGCCCCGGTTGGTGGCTCCAACCGGGGCTAAAGTCCCTTGACGAGCAGAGCCCGTTCAGGCGCGTGGTGTGGGGGGTCTTTTGCCCCGGTTGGAGCCACCAACCGGGGCAAATAAGCCCCCACTATATATAAACCCTCCCAACCCTCTCTTCTCCTCATGCCACTCACTTTGGAGGACATATTACTAGTTATGTGGTGTGTGCTCACTTTTTTTCCCTCCTATGCCCGGGAGAATAACGCCATCTCAACTCGCACTTTCATCTGTCATTAAATAAGCTTTCTCGTCCTTCTTAATTAAATAAGCTTTCTCGTCCTTCTTTCCTCCTCGGTCGAGGTACCAACTTTAACCTTTCATCTGTCGATGTAACATTGGTCATTTCTCTATTCATGGTTTTCTGTAACTGTTCTTAATTAATAATCATATAATGCAGATGAACCGGCAATGGATGTACGCTGACCGACGCTCTGCCGAGTTCATGAAAGGTGTGGGTTATTTTCTCGAGGTGGCCCGGGCAAACAAGCGGAATAATTTTATCTGTTGTCCATGTGCTGTATGTCGGAATCAGAAGGAACACTCTTCTCACAGAATCATCCACTTCCACCTGTTTCAATCCGGTTTCATGCCCGACTATAATTGTTGGACCAAGCACGGAGAAAGAGGGGTTATGATGGAAGACAACGAAGAAGAAGAGAATGATGACAACTACGATGACATGTTCCCTGAATACGGTGCCGGTACTGGAATGGAAGATAACAATAAAGTGGAATCAGAGTTGCAGGCACCAGATGAGCCCATCGATGATCTTGGCCAAACTATTACAGATGCAAAGACAGAAAGCAATATTGAAAAGGTGAGGGTGAAGTTCGACCAGATGTTAAAGGATCACAAAATATTGTTGTATCCAATTTGTGAAGACAGGCAGAAAAAGCTGGACAACACACTGGAATTGCTCCAATGAGAGGCCGAGAAAGGTGTGACTGACAGCGGATTTACAAAGTTGCTGCAAATAGTGAAGAAGCAGCTTCCTAAAAACAATGAATTGCCCGACAGTACATACCAAGAAAAGAAGCTTGTATGCCCCCTAGGATTAGACGTGGGGAAGATACATGCCTGCATTAATGACTGCATCCTCTACCGCGGTGAGAAGTACGAGAATTTGGAACAATGCCCGGTATGCACTGCATTGCGGCATAAGATCAGACCAGACGACCTTGACGATGTTGAGGGTGAGCGACCCAGGAAGAGGGTTCCTGCAAAGGTGATGTGGTATGCTCCTATAATACCACGGTTGAAACGTTTGTTCAGAAACAAAGAGCATGCCAAACTTTTGCGATGGCACATGGAAGATCGTAAGAAAGATGAGATATTGAGACACCCCGCTGATGGGTCGCCGTGGAGAAAAATCGAGAGAAAATTCCCGTGCTTTGCAGGCGAGGCAAGGAACTTATGATTTGGTCTAAGTACAGATGGATTTAATTCATTTAGTGAGCAGAGCTGCAACCATAGCACCTGGCCCGTAACTCTATGTATCTATAACCTTCCTCCTTGGTTGTGCATGAAGAGGAAGTTCATTATGATGCCAGTGCTGATCCAAGGCCCGAGACAACCGGGCAACGACATTGATGTGTACCTAAGGCCATTAGTCGATGAACTTTTACAGTTGTGGCGTGAAGAAGGTGTACCTGGGTGGGACGAGCACGTATAAAAATAATTTAACCTACGAGCGCTGTTGTTTGTAACCATCAACGATTGACCTGCTCTTAGTAACATTTCTGGACATACAAACAAGGGATACAATGCATGCACACACTGTTTAGACGACACAGAAAGTGTATATTTGGATAAATGTAAGAAGGTTGTGTACCTCGGGTATCGTCGTTTTCTTCCGCGCAAGCACCCCTTAAGAAAAGTCGGCAAACATTTCAATGGTGAGGCAGATACCCGGGAGACGCCTATCCTTCGATCTGGTGATGATGTATTTGATATGGTGAAGGATTTCAAAGTAATATTTGGAAAGGGTCTGGGCAGACAAGTTGTTCCGAATGACGCTGATGGACACGCACCCATGTGGAAGAAGAAATCTATATTTTGGGAACTACCCTATTGGAAAATCCTAGATGTCCGCTCTGCGATCGACGTGATGCACCTGACGAAGAATCTCTGCGTGAATCTGCTAGGCTTCTTTGGCTTGTATGGGAAGTCAAAAGATACATCTGAAGCACGGCAGGACCAGCAACACACGAAAGGATGAGACGACAAGAATCCTGAGCGGTTTCAAGGTGGTCCTGCCAGCTACGCTCTTACCAAGGAAGAGAAGGAAATCTTTTTTTGAAGCACTAAATAGTATCAAGGTCCCGTCTGTCTTCTCGTCGAATATAAAGGGAATAATAAATGTGGAGGAGAAAAAATTCCAAAACCTGAAGTCTCATGACTGGCACGTGTTGATGACGAATTGCTTCCGATTGCGTTGAGGGGGATTCTACCAGAAAATGTTCGACTACCCATTGTGAAGTTATGCGCATTCCTCAATGCAATTTCTCAGAAGGTAATCAATCCAGAAAGTCTATCAACGTTACAGACAAATGTGGTCCAATGTCTTGTCAGTTTCGAGTTGGTGTACCCACCATCCTTCTTCAATATTATGACACACCTCCTAGTCCACCTAGTCAAAGAGATTATCATTCTCGGTCCTGTGTTTCTACACAATATGTTCCCCTTTGATAGGTTCATGGGAGTCTTAAAGAAATATGTTCACAACCGTGCTAGGCCAGAAGGAAGCATCTCCAAGGGTTATGGAACAGAGGAGGTAATTGAGGTTTGTGTTGACTTTCTTCCAGACCTTAAGTCGATTGGTGTTTCCGAATCGCGGCATGAGGGAAGAATGAGTGGAAAAGGCACGCTAGGAAGGAAAACAAAGATATTTATGGACGAACATTCTTTAACTAAAGCACACTACACAGTTCTACAAATGTCCACCTTGGTGGCACCTTATATCCAGGAACACAAGAATATTATACGGTCCAAAAACCCGGGGCTGTCTGAATCCTCGATTAATGATGAACACATCGACAGTTTTGGCGCCTGGTTGCAGGGAGAGAATAACACAACATTGTTGGAGATGAGCTCTACTTGTTGGCCAGGTCACCATCTTCGACTGTACTGACTTTGCAAGGGTACGAGATAAATGGGAATACATTTTACACGATCACAAAAGATAAAAAGAGCACCAACCAGAATAGTGGCGTCCATTTCGATGCAACCGGATACAATGGGACCAAGTACACATATTAACCATAGAGGATATATGGAAACTTGATTATGGACCTAATTTTAAGGTCCCTCTATTTCGGTGCCAATGGGTCAAGATGACAGGAGTAAAGGTAGACCAGCAGTACGGAATGACAACAGTGGATCTCAACAATCTTGGGTACAGAAGCAAACCATTCGTCCTAGCCAAAGATGTGGCTCAATTTTTCTATGTGAAAGACATGCCTACCCAACCGAGGAAAAGAAAAAAATAAGAATTCTAGTACATCGTGCGGTGAGACGAAGCGGCACATAGTTCTTTCAGGGAAAGTAAACATTGTGGGAGTGGAGGACAGGACAGACATGTCAGAAGATTATGATAAATTTGAATAAATTTCGCCCTTTAGAGTGAAAACTGACCCAAGCATCGCGTTAAATAAGGAAGATGATCCATGGCTACGACAGAGAAGTAAACAATGGCGACAATAGTTGACGATATCGTATTAAACCTTCATGGTTCATGTAATATTGGTAGACTATTTTGTAATAATTTATCAAACATTACAGATTAAACCAGTCATAAACTACTTTAAATAGTTAGAATAATTATTTTATAAAATAGAAAATGTATGTGAAATGTTTAGGCAATTTTAAACACTTTTCATATACAAAGTATCTCCAAATTCTAAACCATTCATAAAATATGTTTTTCAAAATGTTTAAAATTAAAAAATTGTTACTAGTTTAAATAGTTAGAATAATTATTTTATAAAACAGAAAATGTATTTGAAATGTTTACGTAATTTTAAACACTTTTCATATTGAAATTTTCTCCAAATTCTAAACCATTTCAAATATATTTGAAAACGTATTTTAAATAGTATTCGAAATGTTCGAAAGGAAAAAATTGGCGACAGAAAAAAAAACTGAAGGGCCTTTTGCCCCGGTTCGTGTTACCAACTGTAACATCCCAATTTTTGATTTGGATGTTTTGCATTAGAGCATTTGCATTGCATCATATAGTGTTGCATTTCTTGGCATTGCATTTGAAATTTAAGAATAAACCCGACTCTTCAAAGAATTAAATCTATTTTAAAAAAAATATATGTTATATGTGTGCAATATAAACACAAAACTATTTCCTATTTTCATACATGACCAAATAGAATTTGTGGTACAAATTCGAATTTATATTTATAGAATTTTCTGAAAATTATTTTGAGTCAATTTGAAGTTGTTTGGACACTTAAAATAGTCAAGACAGTAAACAAGTAATAGAAGAAGAAAAAAATAAAAAAATAAAGAGGAGCAGCCGTACGTGGTCAGGGAAAAACCACCGAACCACCCATGCTCACGTTACTCCCTCCCCCACGTTCTATTTATTTTCTTTCTTTTTCTTTATCTTTTTTTTTCTGGCGAAGGGACCCACGGAGCAATGCCATCGCTGCCTGCTTTGCAAACAGAATCCAGTACGAACGCACGTTCGTCTCTGTAACCAACTGCTTGCAAAATAATCTCTAGGATTCGTTCGTTTTAGCTTTTCCTTGCCACACAAAATCTGCCTATAAAAGAGCACCGCACGTCCTCGTCCACTTTTCCGAAAACCCCATAACCCTAGCCGCCAGTTTGAGCTCGAATCCATCTCGCCGCCGGAGCCGCCATTGTCGACCTTCGGAGGTTCATGTCGCTGCAAACCGGACCACCCGGGACCATCTCTCCGTGTCTACTTTATTCTCCTTATTTTTGTGCACCATCTAAAGCTATTTCCCACGCAATCAGAGCACCGGAGCGAGCAGCTCGTACCGCCGGAGTTGGAGCTTCGGGAGTACGTCGTCGCCGTCGTGTGAACCTTCGTGAGGCACCATCAAGACCACTCTGGATCTCGCCGGAAGGAGCTGCATCACCTAGTATTTCTCCTCGAGCTGCACGACGACCAGAGTGACCCCAATCCCCATCGTCAAGCTCTCAGCCATTGCCTTCATCCACGTACAGGTAAAGAGATTGCTTCTCATTGGAGAAGACGTACAGTAGCCGTTCGATCCGTTTTCTATGGCTTAGATTAGAAATAGAACTGAAGAGGTATCCGCGAATAGGAATACGCCATGTGGCAAGTGACCCAGTCAGCGCCACACCAGCGCCTGGTCAGCGCGCCCAGCGAACCAGATGCAGCCATGTGGCGACCTAGCTGTAAAATCGCAGAAAAATGCTGAAAAACTGCTAAACTTGCGAAATTCATAGAAAATAAAGTATAAGTCCAAAAATTACGTTCTTTATACCGTTGAGCTCAAAAAAATGTGTAGAACCTGATTCTGTAATAAAATCTCATGTTTACAGAACTTAAAAAAATAATTATTTGAAACACTATTTTGAGTATTTTGACCATATCTTTAATTCTGTAAATCGAAATGGGATGAATCCAATTGTCCCTGGAAGATAATTTAATTGTCTATGTAGAGGTTTCGTCCATAAAAATTTATGACATAAATTTTGGACAGAAAAATAGCAGAACCTTAGGTAACCCTCATAAAAACGTGTTTAACCGAATATAATTTTTAAATGTCATATTGCATTTAGTTTTGCATGCATCTTATGGTAGTTAATAATCAGAGAAATTATTACCTATTGGTTGCAATATTAAAACATCATGCATCCATGTTTTGTGTTGTTGCATATTATGATTGTCTGTTATTTATTGTGTACTTCTTACTACGTGTAGATTCCGACGCCGGGGATTACTGCACTTGTGAAGAGTGTGTGTTTCCGAACTGCTATCAAGGCAAGTGGATTTTGGTCATGAACCCATTATTTTACTACTGCATCTTAGAGATTTTAATCATAGTATGCATGATAGGATTGTTTGAAGAAATAGCTAAGCTAGAACCGTTTCACTAACACCCAAGTGAAATAGTTCCTATGTGTCCGTTAGACAACTCAACATAGACACCACCGTTGGTAGTATTGCTTAGCCATGCAAATTATTCGTGGTTGGGAATTATCATATATTGTTATTTATATCTTATTTTAATTGTCTATAAAAAAAACAACCTGATAATTCAATCAACCACTGGGTGGAACTTGGTCGGTCGGATTATGTTGAGTGGCACCGTGGGTCATATTTATGCTCACCGCGCGTCGTACACTTGTGGATGGCCACCCAGTATTTTGAGAATGATGTTTGGTTTCGTGTCAAGTAGCTATACCGTGCAACAAGGCGTCACATTGGTATGGGCCGTGACGGAGTTGGATTGTGTGATTGCTCTACCCGCCGTGACCAGCTGATGTAGTGGAAGTAGGAGTAAGGGTCCGGATCCGGGGCTGACGCGATCGCACGTGATGGCTCTGGCTTGAATCCATTTTCTCACTACAAACATGGTGATACATGGTAGATGAGAGTGGATCGGGCAGCTGGTAAAGTGCACTAGCCTCCGGAGTGTTAAGAACTAAGATCTTAGCCGTGTTTCATTGGTTAGAAACAAATTAGCACTAGACTGGGGAATCATTACATTGTTCTTGTTCATTCTAATTTCTTAATTAAAATTTGAGGGTTCAACAATTAACGGATTAGACACGTGCGTTGACCACGGTGTTCTATTTCCAATGGGTAGGAGCACATGCCCGAGGGCAGAGTGTCCAAAGTTATACTTATGAAAACTATGTTTTATCAAAGAATGGGGAAACTATTGCTTTACGCAAATCAGCCTTGAAACATCCACCAGCCAAATAAGCATGTAGTATGTTAGGCTCTCCTATATTTCTTTTGATCCACTTGCCAGGCAATTACACGATTGTTCTGACCTCCTCGTGGGGCTGCAAATTCCAACTTGCAGGTTGTTCAGACTCGGAGTGAGTTTATTACGTAGGTTTCGAGACACCGGTCAACCTTTGTTCGCCTGTGGCTGACAAACAAGAAGATTGGAGGTCTACCATCGCTATTATTATATCCGCTGCTGTTATTTGATATTTGTTACATTGAGAACCTTTGTGTCAGCTCTTGCTGTGCAACTTGTAATAATTTTACTCTGGATGATACGTTATACGAGATGCATTTGTTATATCTGTTTACCTATCTCGTTGTGTGTGCTGGTGAACGGTCCAGGGGCCAGTACTACACGCAACGTTACAGTCTTTTATGGGCTGTAACACTACAGATGGTATCAGAGCAATGCGTTGCCTGTAGAATCGAAACCTAGGAATGGATTAGGAAAAGACATAGGAACAACTTAATTATTTTACTTCCAGTCTTTTAATTCTTGCCTTTTCGACTTATACTCTTTTCCCTGCTAATGTTTACTTATCTCTACTTATAGATGGACGGTTACCCCCGCACCGCGTATGTTGGAGTGGACACTCCGTACCTTTTTGGGGAGCAGTTGTTCAAAGTGGTGCAGCAGCTGGGACTACCTCCACCGTACTTCAGAGGGAGGCCGACGAACTCCAACCTACCAGAAGACACACGCTGGGAGGTACGCACCATCATGTGGGTGGATGTGGACTTCACCGACACCTACCCTAGCTGGAAGGAAGGAGTTGATACTGCCATGCTGCTCTTGATGTCACGGCTGTGCTACGACCACTTAGGAGATTTTCCACCACAATCAGATTTCCGACGCTTCGGTAATCGCGATGCGGAAGGTAATGCTATGGTGACCCCGGGAGATCGGAAGGACATGCCTATGATTCTGAAGCAACTACAAGATCTTGAAGCCTATAATGTCACCATGGAGAGGAGGATCTACATGGAGTCCACGGAGAATGCTAACCTCAAGGCACTCAACCATGCACGCGCAGAGGAGCTTCAGGCCTCGGATGAGCTCATTGGACACCTAGAGGAGCTTGTCGAGGACTTGCAGACCGAGAGGACGTTGCTACAGGAACAGGTAGAGGCTCTTCAGGCACAACTTCATCCGTCACCGCCACCGTCGCCGCCTCCTTCGCCGCCGCCGCCACCACCACCACCGTCGCCGCCACCACCACCACCAGCTTATGATGATGATGATGATGATGAAGGAGGGGATGATGATGCTGAAGTAGAAGTGGTACAAGCGCATGAGGCTGAGGAAGAAGAGGACCCAGAAGAAGTTCTTATCGTCTCAAGTGATGATGGTACGCCTGCGAGGACACTCGATCTAGCAAGCGCAGGCGCATGACCGCTCGACAGTATGTCGGTCTGTTCAACCAGGCGTAATTAGTTTGTCCTCCAATTAGAGCTTGATAGGATATCGATACTCGTGATAGGTTGATCATACCAAAACTATGTGGTATGACTATTAGATCGAAGGTTTTGAACTATTTTGTTTTCTATGAACTATTTAGGAAATTCGCAGGAATTTTTATCCTATTTTTCAAAAGTAATTTAAAGAGTTGTGCTTGCTTGTTTATTGCTTGAAAAGTATTGTTTGTTCATGTATAGTATGGGTAGTTATTTCTCCTTAGTTCTATCTGTCTAAACTCAACTGTGCTACTATAGATGCCTCCACGCCCACACAACAATGGGGAAAATGATGACAATGGAGGGAACAATAACCAAATGCAGCAGATGATGGCAGCACAGACTCAGTTGATGCAGATGATGACCCAGTTCTTAGCCAACAATAACAACAACAACAACAACAACAACAATCCGCCGCCGCCACCACCACCACCCCAGGTGGATATGCTTACCCGCTTCATGAGGTTGAGGCCAGCGACGTTCACAAGTGCGCCAGAACCCATGATAGCTCTTGACTGGTTGCGCTCAATAAACAAATCCTTGGTGACAGTTGGCTGTAATGATGAAGAGAAGGTGAGATTTGCTGCTCATCTACTCGAAGGGCAAGCCGCTTCGTGGTGGGACAACTTCCAGATTACCCATCCTATTGCCGAAGTAACATGGGAGATGTTCGAGGAATTCAAGAATGCTCACATCTCTGCTGGCGTGATGAGTCTGAAGAAGAGGGAGTTCCGCAACCTGCGCCAGTACCAGCGCAGTGTCACTGAGTATATTGATGAGTTCAACAATTTAGCTCGTTATGCACCTGAGGATGTGGATACCGATGCCAAACGGAGGGAGAGGTTCTTGGATGGACTAAATGATGATTTGGCTATTCAGTTGTCAGTAGTTCACATTACCAACTATCAGTCTCTCATAGACAAGGCCGTTATTCTGGAAGGGAAGTACAAGCAGGCTGAGAAGCGCAAGAGGAAGCAAAACTTTGGCAGCCATAGCTCAGGATCGCATCAGAAAATCCGCACTCACCATGATAGTGCTGGAAACTCTGGACAACCTAGGAATGTGAGTAGTGGACACAACCACCAGCGAGGAGGAACTCAGCACTTAGGAGGAAATGGCCACCACCACAATGGCCATAAAAGTAACAACAATAGCCACTCTGGAGGAAATGGACACCATCGCCATGGTCACCAGACCATTAGGAAGGACCTCAGTCAGGTGCAATGCTTCAAGTGTAAGAAGATGGGACATTTTGCAGATACTTGTACTGAGAAGAAGGTTGATGATGGGCTCAAGATGAATCCATTCCAGAAGGCTACCGTCAACCACGTGGACGTGGAAGAGGTGCAGGATCAACCCGATCTCGTGCTTGGTAAGTTCTTGATTAATTCATGCTTGGCACTCGTATTATTTGACACCGGTGCATCGCATTCATTCATATCAAGGGCATTTGTGGATAGACACAACATACAAACACGCACACTCACGGGAATTATTAGAGTTAGCTCCCCTGGAGGGGAAATGGTAGCAACTGTGGGATGTTATCAATTGGCTCTCGATATTGGCACACATATTTTCCCCTCAGACCTCATAGTATTGAACTCACAAGGATTGGATATAATTTTGGGAATGGATTGGATGACCAACCATGAAGGACAGATAAACTGTGCACAGAGATCCATTACACTCACTACACCCGAAGGGAAGACGATCATATATAAGTCAACACTAGCGTTTAACTCCACTAAGTTGAATTCTCTTAAGGGGGTTAGTTTGAATGATGTTCCCATAGCACGGGAGTACCTGATGTGTTCCCGAATAAACTACCAGGAATGCCACCTGATAGGGACATCGAGTTTGTGATAGATTTAATGCCGGGAACAGGACCAATAGCCAAACGTCCTTACAAGATGGACAAGGATGAACTAAAGGAGCTGAAGAAACAGCTTAAGGAACAGTTAGACCTTGGTTTTATTCAGAGAAGCTCGTCGTCATGGGGAGCACCAGTGTTGTTTGTTGAGAAAAAGGATAAAACACAACGTCTAGTTATGGATTATCGTTCTCTCAATGAGGTGACGATTAAGAACAAATACCCGTTATCGAATATCAATGAGTTATTTGATCAGTTGAAAGGAGTAGTGTATTTTCTAAGATCGATTTACGATCAGGGTATCATCAGTTAAAAATTAAGAAGGAAGATATACCAAGACCGCCTTTACAACAAGGTATGGACTATATGAGTATACTGTCATGTCCTTTGGGTTAACTAATGCGCCCGCATATTTTATGAGCATGATGAACAGCGTATTCATGGAATTCTTGGACAAGTTTGTTGTAGTGTTCATCGATGATATACTAGTGTATTCCAAGGATGACAAGGAACATGAGGTACACTTGCGTCTAATATTAGAGAAGCTTAGAGAGCATAAGCTATATGCTAAGTTTGAGAAGTGCGAGTTTTGGTTGAACACAGTGGGGTTTCTAGGGCACATAGTATCAGGTGAAGGGATAGCCGTCGATCCATCCAAGGTTTCAGCGGTGACTGAGTGGGAATCACCACATAATGCGAAGGAGATCGGAGTTTCTTGGGACTCGCAGGTTATTATCGAAGGTTCATTGAGAATTTCTCCAAAATTGCTAAACCGATGACAGAACTATTGAAGAAGGAGAACAAGTTTAAATGGACTGATGATTGTGAAACTAGTTTCCAAGAGTTGAAAAAGAGACTCGTGTCAGCACCAGTTCTGTGTTTACCGGATCTTGAGAAGGATTTCCAAGTGTATTGCGACGCATCTCATCGAGGTCTTGGTAGTGTACTGATGCAGGATGGAAGAGTGGTAGCTTACGCTTCGAGACAACTCAAGAATCACGAGAGGAATTACCCCACTCATGATTTAGAGCTAGCATCGGTTGTTCATGCATTGAGGACATGGAGACATTATATTATGGGAAAGAAATGTGATATCTTCACTAATCATAAGAGTTTGAAATATATCTTCACTCAGAAGGAATTGAATATGAGGCAGCGAAGATGGTTGGAATTGATCAAAGACTACAATCTGAATCTTCAGTACCATCCAGGTAAGGCTAATGTAGTTGCAGATGCGCTAAGTCGCAAGGGCTATGTGAATGGACTCACAGCAGGTGAGATACCAGCAGATTTGTGTGAGCAATTCAAGTCGCTCAGGTTAGAATTGGTAACAGGAAGCTACTTAGCATCCATGGAGGTTGTATCCACACTGAAGGACAAAATCAAGGAAGCGCAGAAGAAGGATAAGGAGATGATTGAGATACGAGAGAAAATGAGCGAAGGAAGATGGTAGAGTTTCATGAGGATGAAGACGGTACGCTATGGTTTGGTAAGCGCATCTGTGTACCACAAGATTCCGCCATTAGGAAGTTGATATTCCAGGAAGCTCATGACTCACCATACTCAATTCATCCGGGAAACACCAAGATGTATATGGATTTGAAGGAAAGGTTTTGGTGGACAAACATGAAAAGAGACATAGCAGAGTACATTGCACGTTGTGATGTGTCCAGAGTTAAAGCAGAGCATCAGAAACCAGCAGGTTTGCTACAACCGTTACCGATACCTGAATGGAAGTGGGACACCATCGGTATGGATTTCATCACAGGTTTACCAAGGACTAAATCAGGATTTGATTCTATTTGGGTAGTTGTCGATCATTTGACCAAAGTGGCTCGTTTCATACCAGTGAAGACCACCTATACTATGCAAGGTTAGCGAAATTGTATATGAGCAAGATTGTGTGTTCACATGGAGTACCCAAGAGCATCGTGTCTGACAGAGGGACACAGTTCACGTCACATTTCTGGCGTCAACTACATGAACGATTGGGTACCAGACTTGAATTTAGTACGCGTTTCACCCGCAGACTGATGGTCAGACAGAGAGGGTGAATCAGATACTGGAAGACATGTTGAGAGCTTGTGCTCTTGATTATGGTTCGAGTTGGGATGAGAACCTACCGTATGCGGAATTCTCGTACAACAACAGCTACCAGACTAGCATAGAGATGGCACCATTTGAAGCTCTGTATGGCAAGAAGTGCAGGACACCACTGTTGTGGGATGGTGTTGGAGAGCGAAGTTAATTTGGACCAGACGTGATAAAGGAAGCAGAAGAGAAAGTGAGACTTATTCGTGATAGATTGAAGGTTGCTCAGTCAAGGCAGAAAAGCTACGCCGATTCCAAGCGAAGGGAGGTGATCTACGAAGTTGGTGATAGAGCTTATCTTAGAGTATCGCCACTACGTGGAGTTAAGCGTTTTGGGATCAAGGGAAAGTTAGCACCGCGATTTATTGGACCGTATAAGGTCTTGGCACGTAAAGGAGAAGTAGCTTATCAGCTGGAAATGCCAGAAGGGTTGTCCAACGTTCACGACGTGTTTCACGTATCACAATTGAAGAAGTGCCACCCAGAGATGGCAGACACACCGCTGAGAGATACTATACCACTGGAACAGGTTCAGTTGGAGAGTGACCTCACATACGAGGAGAAACCAGTTAAGATTCTGGATACCGCGGAGAGGATGACACGTACGCAGACGATCAATTTTGCAAGGTTCAATGGAATCATCATACCGAAGAGGAGGCAACATGGGAACGAGAAGAAGATCTTCGAGAAGACCACCCACGCCTATTTGCTAGCCTTTCCGAGTCTCGAGGGCGAGACTCATCTTAAGGGGGTTAGTCCTGTAACATCCCAATTTTTGATTTGGATGTTTTGCATTAGAGCATTTGCATTGCATCATATAGTGTTGCATTTCTTGGCATTGCATTTGAAATTTAAGAATAAACCCGACTCTTCAAAGAATTAAATCTATTTTAAAAAAAAAATGTTATATGTGTGCAATATAAACACAAAAACTTTCCTATTTTCATACATGACCCAAATAGAATTTGTGGTACAAATTCGAATTTATATTTATAGAATTTTCTGAAAATTATTTTGAGTCAATTTGAAGTTGTTTGGACACTTAAAAATAGTCAAGACAGTAAACAAGTAATAGAAGAAGAAAAAAATAAAAAAAATAAAGAGGAGCAGCCGTACGTGGTCAGGGAAAAACCACCGAACCACCCATGCTCACGTTACTCCCCCCCCCACGTTCTATTTATTTTCTTTCTTTTTCTTTATCTTTTTTTTTTCTGGCGAAGGGACCCACGGAGCAATGCCATCGCTGCCTGCTTTGCAAACAGAATCCAGTACGAACTCACGTTCGTCTCTGTAACCAACTGCTTGCAAATAATCTCTAGGATTCGTTCGTTTTAGCTTTTCCTTGCCACACAAAATCTGCCTATAAAAGAGCACCGCACGTCCTCGTCCACTTTTCCGAAAACCCCATAACCCTAGCCGCCAGTTTGAGCTCGAATCCATCTCGCCGCCGGAGCCGCCATTGTCGACCTTCGGAGGTTCATGTCGCTGCAAACCGGACCACGGGACCATCTCTCCGTGTCTACTTTATTCTCCTTATTTTTGTGCACCATCTAAAGCTATTTCCCACGCAATCAGAGCACCGGAGCGAGCAGCTCGTACCGCCGGAGTTGGAGCTTCGGGAGTACGTCGTCCGTCGTGTGAACCTTCGTGAGGCGCCATCAAGACCACTCTGGATCTCGCCGGAAGGAGCTGCATCACCTAGTATTTCTCCTCGAGCTGCACGACGACCAGAGTGACCCCAATCCCCATTGTCAAGCTCTCAGCCATTGCCTTCATCCACGTACAGGTAAAGAGATTGCTTCTCATTGGAGAAGACGTACAGTAGCCGTTCGATCCGTTTTCTATGGCTTAGATTAGAAATAGAACTGAAGAGGTATCCGCGAATAGGAATACGCCATGTGGCAAGTGACCCAGTCAGCGCCACACCAGCGCCTGGTCAGCGCGCCCAGCGAACCAGATGCAGCCATGTGGCGACCTAGCTGTAAAATCGCAGAAAATGCTGAAAAACTGCTAAACTTGCGAAATTCATAGAAAATAAAGTATAAGTCCAAAAATTACGTTCTTTATACCGTTGAGCTCAAAAAAATGTGTAGAACCTGATTCTGTAATAAAATCTCATGTTTACAGAACTTTAAAAAATAATTATTTGAAACACTATTTTGAGTATTTTGACCATATCTTTAATTCTGTAAATCGAAATGGGATGAATCCAATTGTCCCTGGAAGATAATTTAATTGTCTATGTAGAGGTTTCGTCCATAAAAATTTATGACATAAATTTTGGACAGAAAAATAGCAACCTTAGGTAACCCTCATAAAAACGTGTTTAACCGAATATAATTTTTAAATGTCATATTGCATTTAGTTTTGCATGCATCTTATGGTAGTTAATAATCAGAGAACTATTATTACCTATTGGTTGCAATATTAAAACATCATGCATCCATGTTTTGTGTTGTTGCATATTATGATTGTCTGTTATTTATTGTGTACTGCTTACTACGTGTAGATTCCGACGCCGGGGATTACTGCACTTGTGAAGAGTGTGTGTTTCCGAACTGCTATCAAGGCAAGTGGATTTTGGTCATGAACCCATTATTTTACTACTGCATCTTAGAGATTTTAATCATAGTATGCATGATAGGATTGTTTGAAGAAATAGCTAAGCTAGAACCGTTTCACTAACACCCAAGTGAAATAGTTCCTATGTGTCCGTTAGACAACTCAACATAGACACCACCGTTGGTAGTATTGCTTAGCCATGCAAATTATTCGTGGTTGGGAATTATCATATATTGTTATTTATATCTTATTTTAATTGTCTATAAAAAAAACAACCTGATAATTCAATCAACCACTGGGTGGAACTTGGTCGGTCGGATTATGTTGAGTGGCACCGTGGGTCATATTTATGCTCACCCGCGCGTCGTACACTTGTGGATGGCCACCCAGTATTTTGAGAATGATGTTTGGTTTCGTGTCAAGTAGCTATACCGTGCAACAAGGCGTCACATTGGTATGGGCCGTGACGGAGTTGGATTGTGTGATTGCTCTACCCGCCGTGACCAGCTGATGTAGTGGAAGTAGGAGTAAGGGTCCGGATCCGGGGCTGACGCGATCGCACGTGATGGCTCTGGCTTGAATCCATTTTCTCACTACAAACATGGTGATACATGGTAGATGAGAGTGGATCGGGCTGGGTAAAGTGCACTAGCCTCCGGAGTGTTAAGAACTAAGATCTTAGCCGTGTTTCATTGGTTAGAAACAAATTAGCACTAGACTGGGGAATCATTACATTGTTCTTGTTCATTCTAATTCTTAATTAAAATTTGAGGGTTCAACAATTAACGGATTAGACACGTGCGTTGACCACGGTGTTCTATTTCCAATGGGTAGGAGCACATGCCCGAGGGCAGAGTGTCCAAAGTTATACTTATGAAAACTATGTTTTATCAAAGAATGGGGAAACTATTGCTTTACGCAAATCAGCCTTGAAACATCCACCAGCCAAATAAGCATGTAGTATGTTAGGCTCTCCTATATTTCTTTTGATCCACTTGCCAGGCAATTACACGATTGTTCTGACCTCCTCGTGGGGCTGCAAATTCCAACTTGCAGGTTGTTCAGACTCGGAGTGAGTTTATTACGTAGGTTTCGAGACACCGGTCAACCTTTGTTCGCCTGTGGCTGACAAACAAGAAGATTGGAGGTCTACCATCGCTATTATTATATCCGCTGCTGTTATTTGATATTTGTTACATTGAGAACCTTTGTGTCAGCTCTTGCTGTGCAACTTGTAATAATTTTACTCTGGATGATACGTTATACGAGATGCATTTGTTATATCTGTTTACCTATCTCGTTGTGTGTGCTGGTGAACGGTCCAGGGGCCAGTACTACACGCAACGTTACAGTCTTTTATGGGCTGTAACACTACAGATGGTATCAGAGCAATGCGTTGCCTGTAGAATCGAAACCTAGGAATGGATTAGGAAAAGACATAGGAACAACTTAATTATTTTACTTCCAGTCTTTTAATTCTTGCCTTTTCGACTTATACTCTTTTCCCTGCTAATGTTTACTTATCTCTACTTATAGATGGACGGTTACCCCCGCACCGCGTATGTTGGAGTGGACACTCCGTACCTTTTTGGGGAGCAGTTGTTCAAAGTGGTGCAGCAGCTGGGACTACCTCCACCGTACTTCAGAGGGAGGCCGACGAACTCCAACCTACCAGAAGACACACGCTGGGAGGTACGCACCATCATGTGGGTGGATGTGGACTTCACCGACACCTACCCTAGCTGGAAGGAAGGAGTTGATACTGCATGCTGCTCTTGATGTCACGGCTGTGCTACGACCACTTAGGAGATTTTCCACCACAATCAGATTTCCGACGCTTCGGTAATCGCGATGCGGAAGGTAATGCTATGGTGACCCCGGGAGATCGGAAGGACATGCCTATGATTCTGAAGCAACTACAAGATCTTGAAGCCTATAATGTCACCATGGAGAGGAGGATCTACATGGAGTCCACGGAGAATGCTAACCTCAAGGCACTCAACCATGCACGCGCAGAGGAGCTTCAGGCCTCGGATGAGCTCATTGGACACCTAGAGGAGCTTGTCGAGGACTTGCAGACCGAGAGGACGTTGCTACAGGAACAGGTAGAGGCTCTTCAGGCACAACTTCATCCGTCACCGCCACCGTCGCCGCCTCCTTCGCCGCCGCCGCCACCACCACCACCGTCACCGCCACCACCACCACCAGCTTATGATGATGATGATGATGATGAAGGAGGGGATGATGATGCTGAAGTAGAAGTGGTACAAGCGCATGAGGCTGAGGAAGAAGAGGACCCAGAAGAAGTTCTTATCTACATCTCAAGTGATGATGGTACGCCTGCGAGGAACACTCGATCTAGCAAGCGCAGGCGCATGACCGCTCGACAGTATGTCGGTCTGTTCAACCAGGCGTAATTAGTTTGTCCTCCAATTAGAGCTTGATAGGATATCGATACTCGTGATAGGTTGATCATACCAAAACTATGTGGTATAGCATAATACCCGTGCGTTGCTACGGACTTTATATAAAATGATGGCATTGTATTTACCATTTGGCCTTCGTAGCTCGAATTGTCCATCACATGAATTAATAGACCTTCTAGGAGCCTTTATGTAAGCCACTGGTGTGGCCCGTGGGCGAGATCGGGGACAACACAACCCTAGCTGCTAGCGCCACCTTCACCCCTTCCCACCATGCTGTCGTCATAGGTAGTCGCCCACAATGACCTGACCTTCCCACTACTGCCCTCTCCTTTCATGATTTTGGACTTTGCACTCTCCTCGAAACCCCTGCATTATGTATCCTTCTCTTGTCGTCATATCTTGCTATCCAGGTGGCCTATCATTTCGTTTACCAACTCCTGCTGATGTGTGGGTGCGCCGACATGCTCTCCTTTGCGGGGCAGAGCTATGACATGCATTGCTTAGTGTTTGGGGCTAGCGCACACTTCTCTGTCTTTCTCGCGCCCCTTCGTCTTGGTAAAATTCATTCCGACATCATATATGCCCGATTTAAAATATGTAATTCTATTTTCGAAAAAAAATAAAGTACATGGACTGACCGAAGTGGAAGAGAGAGGAGTGAAATTCGAGTTGATTTTCTTAATTCTTATGGTCGTAAGTAATGGAAGAAATATTTGGGAAGAAAATCGCAGCGGTTGTGCCTGTCCATGCTAGTATCATTACCCAAAAAAGTGACCGAAGTTGGAAACATTGTTTGCCTAATTTACAGTTCTATATTAAAATGGGCACACACAAAAATATAGGAGATAATTTGTTGACCAATTAGTGACATCATTATTCGTGCCATATTCGTGCCATTTACTTAACGTCATGATTTGTGTCATTGGATGCATGCAGTCTATCGGACTGCTACAATTCAGCATATGTGGCTTTTCAATCCATCGGACAGGTCCGGATTAGCATATGTACAGTTGCCCCTTTCCCAGTGAAACACGTATGGATATTTAGCCTCGTGGACTTTCTCATGCTGTACGTGCCCATATGGATCTGGACTCTACTGCTTTATGGTGCCACACGGATTTGAAAAGGTCCATCAAACGTGACATCGGGTATAGTGACCGATCGGGGTTTTATTTGCTTCCGATTTTTTTAGCGCTGGTTTTTTTAGTACCGAACGGTTTTTAGGACGTACGCACGGTCGTTAGCCCATATTATATAGTAGAGATGACTATTAGATCGAAGGTTTTGAACTATTTTGTTTTCTATGAACTATTTAGGAAATTCGCAGGAATTTTTATCCTATTTTTCAAAAGTAATTTAAAGAGTTGTGCTTGCTTGTTTATTGCTTGAAAAGTATTGTTTGTTCATGTATAGTATGGGTAGTTATTTCTCCTTAGTTCTATCTGTCTAAACTCAACTGTGCTATACTATAGATGCCTCCACGCCCACACAACAATGGGGAAAATGATGACAATGGAGGGAACAATAACCAAATGCAGCAGATGATGGCAGCACAGACTCAGTTGATGCAGATGATGACCCAGTTCTTAGCCAACAACAACAACAACAACAACAACAACAATCCGCCGCCGCCACCACCACCACCCCAGGTGGATATGCTTACCCGCTTCATGAGGTTGAGGCCAGCGACGTTCACAAGTGCGCCAGAACCCATGATAGCTCTTGACTGGTTGCGCTCAATAAACAAATCCTTGGTGACAGTTGGCTGTAATGATGAAGAGAAGGTGAGATTTGCTGCTCATCTACTCGAAGGGCAAGCCGCTTCGTGGTGGGACAACTTCCAGATTACCCATCCTATTGCCGAAGTAACATGGGAGATGTTCGAGGAAGGATTCAAGAATGCTCACATCTCTGCTGGCGTGATGAGTCTGAAGAAGAGGGAGTTCCGCAACCTGCGCCAGTACCAGCGCAGTGTCACTGAGTATATTGATGAGTTCAACAATTTAGCTCGTTATGCACCTGAGGATGTGGATACCGATGCCAAACGGAGGGAGGTTCTTGGATGGACTAAATGATGATTTGGCTATTCAGTTGTCAGTAGTTCACATTACCAACTATCAGTCTCTCATAGACAAGGCCGTTATTCTGGAAGGGAAGTACAAGCAGGCTGAGAAGCGCAAGAGGAAGCAAAACTTTGGCAGCCATAGCTCAGGATCGCATCAGAAAATCCGCACTCACCATGATAGTGCTGGAAACTCTGGACAACCTAGGAATGTGAGTAGTGGACACAACCACCAGCGAGGAGGAACTCAGCACTTAGGAGGAAATGGCCACCACCACAATGGCCATAAAGTAACAACAATAGCCACTCTGGAGGAAATGGACACCATCGCCATGGTCACCAGACCATTAGGAAGGACCTCAGTCAGGTGCAATGCTTCAAGTGTAAGAAGATGGGACATTTTGCAGATACTTGTACTGAGAAGAAGGTTGATGATGGGCTCAAGATGAATCCATTCCAGAAGGCTACCGTCAACCACGTGGACGTGGAAGAGGTGCAGGATCAACCCGATCTCGTGCTTGGTAAGTTCTTGATTAATTCATGCTTGGCACTCGTATTATTTGACACCGGTGCATCGCATTCATTCATATCAAGGGCATTTGTGGATAGACACAACATACAAACACGCACACTCACGGGAATTATTAGAGTTAGCTCCCCTGGAGGGGAAATGGTAGCAACTGTGGGATGTTATCAATTGGCTCTCGATATTGGCACACATATTTTCCCCTCAGACCTCATAGTATTGAACTCACAAGGATTGGATATAATTTTGGGAATGGATTGGATGACCAACCATGAAGGACAGATAAACTGTGCACAGAGATCCATTACACTCACTACACCCGAAGGGAAGACGATCATATATAAGTCAACACTAGCGTTTAACTCCACTAAGTTGAATTCTCTTAAGGGGGTTAGTTTGAATGATGTTCCCATAGCACGGGAGTACCCTGATGTGTTCCCGAATAAACTACCAGGAATGCCACCTGATAGGGACATCGAGTTTGTGATAGATTTAATGCCGGGAACAGGACCAATAGCCAAACGTCCTTACAAGATGGACAAGGATGAACTAAAGGAGCTGAAGAAACAGCTTAAGGAACAGTTAGACCTTGGTTTTATTCAGAGAAGCTCGTCGTCATGGGGAGCACCAGTGTTGTTTGTTGAGAAAAAGGATAAAACACAACGTCTAGTTATGGATTATCGTTCTCTCAATGAGGTGACGATTAAGAACAAATACCCGTTATCGAATATCAATGAGTTATTTGATCAGTTGAAAGGAGCTAGTGTATTTTCTAAGATCGATTTACGATCAGGGTATCATCAGTTAAAAATTAAGAAGGAAGATATACCCAAGACCGCCTTTACAACAAGGTATGGACTATATGAGTATACTGTCATGTCCTTTGGGTTAACTAATGCGCCCGCATATTTTATGAGCATGATGAACAGCGTATTCATGGAATTCTTGGACAAGTTTGTTGTAGTGTTCATCGATGATATACTAGTGTATTCCAAGGATGACAAGGAACATGAGGTACACTTGCGTCTAATATTAGAGAAGCTTAGAGAGCATAAGCTATATGCTAAGTTTGAGAAGTGCGAGTTTTGGTTGAACACAGTGGGGTTTCTAGGGCACATAGTATCAGGTGAAGGGATAGCCGTCGATCCATCCAAGGTTTCAGCGGTGACTGAGTGGGAATCACCACATAATGCGAAGGAGATCCGGAGTTTCTTGGGACTCGCAGGTTATTATCGAAGGTTCATTGAGAATTTCTCCAAAATTGCTAAACCGATGACAGAACTATTGAAGAAGGAGAACAAGTTTAAATGGACTGATGATTGTGAAACTAGTTTCCAAGAGTTGAAAAAGAGACTCGTGTCAGCACCAGTTCTGTGTTTACCGGATCTTGAGAAGGATTTCCAAGTGTATTGCGACGCATCTCATCGAGGTCTTGGTAGTGTACTGATGCAGGATGGAAGAGTGGTAGCTTACGCTTCGAGACAACTCAAGAATCACGAGAGGAATTACCCCACTCATGATTTAGAGCTAGCATCGGTTGTTCATGCATTGAGGACATGGAGACATTATATTATGGGAAAGAAATGTGATATCTTCACTAATCATAAGAGTTTGAAATATATCTTCACTCAGAAGGAATTGAATATGAGGCAGCGAAGATGGTTGGAATTGATCAAAGACTACAATCTGAATCTTCAGTACCATCCAGGTAAGGCTAATGTAGTTGCAGATGCGCTAAGTCGCAAGGGCTATGTGAATGGACTCACAGCAGGTGAGATACCAGCAGATTTGTGTGAGCAATTCAAGTCGCTCAGGTTAGAATTGGTAACAGGAAGCTACTTAGCATCCATGGAGGTTGTATCCACACTGAAGGACAAAATCAAGGAAGCGCAGAAGAAGGATAAGGAGATGATTGAGATACGAGAGAAAATGAGCGAAGGGAAGATGGTAGAGTTTCATGAGGATGAAGACGGTACGCTATGGTTTGGTAAGCGCATCTGTGTACCACAAGATTCCGCCATTAGGAAGTTGATATTCCAGGAAGCTCATGACTCACCATACTCAATTCATCCGGGAAACACCAAGATGTATATGGATTTGAAGGAAAGGTTTTGGTGGACAAACATGAAAAGAGACATAGCAGAGTACATTGCACGTTGTGATGTCTGTAGCAGAGTTAAAGCAGAGCATCAGAAACCAGCAGGTTTGCTACAACCGTTACCGATACCTGAATGGAAGTGGGACACCATCGGTATGGATTTCATCACAGGTTTACCAAGGACTAAATCAGGATTTGATTCTATTTGGGTAGTTGTCGATCATTTGACCAAAGTGGCTCGTTTCATACCAGTGAAGACCACCTATACTAGTGCAAGGTTAGCGAAATTGTATATGAGCAAGATTGTGTGTTCACATGGAGTACCCAAGAGCATCGTGTCTGACAGAGGGACACAGTTCACGTCACATTTCTGGCGTCAACTACATGAACGATTGGGTACCAGACTTGAATTTAGTACCGCGTTTCACCCGCAGACTGATGGTCAGACAGAGAGGGTGAATCAGATACTGGAAGACATGTTGAGAGCTTGTGCTCTTGATTATGGTTCGAGTTGGGATGAGAACCTACCGTATGCGGAATTCTCGTACAACAACAGCTACCAGACTAGCATAGAGATGGCACCATTTGAAGCTCTGTATGGCAAGAAGTGCAGGACACCACTGTTGTGGGATGGTGTTGGAGAGCGAAGTTAATTTGGACCAGACGTGATAAAGGAAGCAGAAGAGAAAGTGAGACTTATTCGTGATAGATTGAAGGTTGCTCAGTCAAGGCAGAAAAGCTACGCCGATTCCAAGCGAAGGGAGGTGATCTACGAAGTTGGTGATAGAGCTTATCTTAGAGTATCGCCACTACGTGGAGTTAAGCGTTTTGGGATCAAGGGAAAGTTAGCACCGCGATTTATTGGACCGTATAAGGTCTTGGCACGTAAAGGAGAAGTAGCTTATCAGCTGGAAATGCCAGAAGGGTTGTCCAACGTTCACGACGTGTTTCACGTATCACAATTGAAGAAGTGCCACCCAGAGATGGCAGACACACCGCTGAGAGATACTATACCACTGGAACAGGTTCAGTTGGAGAGTGACCTCACATACGAGGAGAAACCAGTTAAGATTCTGGATACCGCGGAGAGGATGACACGTACGCAGACGATCAAATTTTGCAAGGTTCAATGGAATCATCATACCGAAGAGGAGGCAACATGGGAACGAGAAGAAGATCTTCGAGAAGACCACCCACGCCTATTTGCTAGCCTTTCCGAGTCTCGAGGGCGAGACTCATCTTAAGGGGGTTTGTCGTGGTGGAGTCACGGCAGATGCCATGGGATGGCTAAAGATGTGGGGACGATGGACGCTGGAGGTGTCCGGGGAGGGATCACGCGACGAGTAGCCGCGTGAGGTAAGATCCACACAACACAAACAACACGATATACCCAGGTTCAGGGCCCTCGTGAGGAGGTAAAAACCCCTACTCCTGCCTTTCTCTATGTATTACGGTGTCTCTCCGAGTAGCCACAGTACAAATGATATCGCTACCGAGTAGCCCCTTGCTCCTCTCCGAGTAGAGCTAGGGCAAGAACTTAGGGTTTCTAGGGTTTCTAGTGAGCCACTATGGGAGCATCTGTGTCCGTCTGTGTGTATGCCTCGCGCAGGAGGCGGCTGGGCACCTTATATACATGGTGCCCTAGCCGGATACGTCCAAATCTGGACAAGTGTCGACATAGTGTCCACACTGTCCTTTCTCCGAGTACCCGCTGACAGCTTTGGTCGTTGGTCTTGGCTGCTTCTGTAAAGTCGTTGGGCAAAACTAGGGGACAGACTGGTATCACTGTACCTAGTCACAGAGTAGGCCCCCCTTATCCTGCCACCGACTGCTTCCATGCTGTCACTGTCAGGCAGGCCGTCCCCACGTGAACAGTAGTTCGAATGCTGCCAAGTACGGACCCAGGATACGCGGGATCCTGTGTCAGAACGGCTCCTTTGACTTCCTGCCCGAGTAGTTTCCCGCCAAACGTTCCCGCCAATTGTACTCGGGCCAAACCTTCTACTCGACATGGTAGAAACTGATTGATATCTCCTTCTGGTCATCTTGGGGTGAGACCGGGTAGCAGTCGACCGGGTAGCGAGTACCCGGTAGTCGGCTACTCGACCAAACCTCTCTTCTGTAAGCGGCCTTTACCACCTGTCTTTACCCTACTCGGGGGTAACCCCCCGACAGCAGTCCCCGAAGCTGGTTGAGTCTTGCGAACTTGTTCACTAGGCTCTGCCAGCTTAAAACCAGCCTTTGCATCCCAGCCATCGAACCTCAAGATGCCGAGTAGGTCCTCCGAGTAGCTATCCGGAAAGTATCCTGAGTCTCCTCTTTCCGAGTAGCACTTGCTTTCTACTCTGTATCCGAGTAAAAAGACTTAGCGAAATTTCGCAAACTGAGCCTCTGCAGCGCAGAGCAACATCCAGCCCTTCACGCAGGCACTGCCTACGTGTCAAGCATCCACGACCTTGTCGTTTGGTTGCCCAGGACACGACGCCACGTGTCCAGTTCTCACGCTGTGGGCCCACTGGCCGTCATGTCCCATCACGCGCAATTACTGGCCACGATCTGAAGGTGGGATCAAATGCGGCCGTTACGCGCGCAGCCCGCGCTTGCGTGCGTTTCTATTCGGCCACAGGACCCACCACACGCCACAGTCGATCCCACTACCGTGGTGGTAACGGTAATCCCGCGAGGGAGGTATAAATACCCCTGCGGTAATTTCCTTTTCTTCTTCCCTGCTCTTTTCCCCTTCTGCCTCCTGTTCTTCTTCTCCACCGAGCCCTCCGCCGCCGCGCAAGCTTCCGCGCCGCCGCGGACTCACTCCACCGAGCAACTCTACTCGAAAATCTTCCACTCCTCCCACTCGCAAGGATGGCCAAGGCTAGCTGGGCGGGTTCCTCCGTCACCCAGGCCAATCTTGCCTGGCTCGTGTCCAGCAGGAGAGTTCCCCCCGGCGTGGAGTGCCGGGCACCCGACGACGAGGTCGTGCCAACTCCGCGAGACGGCGAGCGGGTGGTCTTCATGTCGCACTTCGAGCGCGGCTTCGGACTGCCCGCCTCGGACTTCTTGCGCAAGTTCCTCGACCACTTTGGGCTGCAGATGCATCATCTGCCGCCCAACGCGGTCGTCTTCCTCGCCTACCACGTCGTCGTCTGTGAAGCTTTTCTCGGCATCAGGCCCACGACTGATACGTGGCTCAGGTATTTCAATCTCCGCCAACAATCAGTCGGGAAGAAAGAAGGTGCAGGTATCGGCCGCGCCACCGACACGGGCTGTGCCATGATGGTGCAGCGGACGGGTACAAACCATCCCCGCATCCAGGGGCTGGATTCCTGCCGAATGTGGCAGCAGACATTCTTCTATGTCAAGAATGTCCCCGCCACGGAAGGAGGTGTGGTTGATGACCGAATCAACCTGCCCGCTTGGAGGAACCGTGCTCCACTCGGGTCGAACTGGAAGGAGAAGCCCAACATCGACGAAATCGCCGTCGAGATAGAAGATAGGCTCGGCGAGTTGAAGAAGCTGGGCCTCAAGAATGACGACCCGGTGATATGCTGGATCAAGCGCCGAGTACTCCCACTGCAGGAGCGCTGCCATCTCATGTGTTACATGGGAGGCCCGCGCGACTGCACCAGGACCACCACCATCGAAATCGACGACATGGATGTTGCCTATCATGCCAGGAACATGCTGAAGACAAGCCTCACCGAGAGGTGGCGGTATGGCTTCGCTCCGTACAGCCGCACGCTACCGATTGCCCGGGTACGTTCTTCCTTCTCTGTTTTCGCCTCTGCTTTCCGAGTAGACAACTTCCCTTTCCGTCCCGACTAGCAATCGTCTGTTGCACGAGTAGAACACTTAGTCTACTCGAGCTTAGGCTTAGCATGCTTTGTGTTTGCACGCCTATCCGGGTAGAACACTTGGAAAACTGCATAGGCTTAGTGTGCTTTGTGCCTGCACGCCTGTCCGAGTAGTATACTTTAGAAAACTGCATAGGCTTAGTGTGCTTTGTGTTTGCACGCCTGCCCGAGTAGAGTTCCATCCTGCTACTCGGTTAACTTACGATCCTTCTCTGTCTTTCAGACTCTTACTAGGCAGTTGATTGAGAGTCGCGAGGTTTTTGAGGAGAACTGGTTCGCCGATCGCGAGGAGGATGACATGTTGCCCTCTGATGACGCGGGACAGAGCAGCCCCGCTCCTGACAAGCGCGATGCTCTCCGCACTTGGTCAGATGAAGGCTCTCACGGTATTGTTATTTTTCCTCTCGTTTGCTTCCGAGAAACACCAGCCCCTTGCATTGCTGTTTCTGATTCTTCCTTCTTCTCTTTTGAATTTCTCAGATGAGGCCGCTGCGGAGAAGGAGGACGAGGATGAGGGCGAGAACGAGGGCGATGCGCCCCTCGTCGTCCAACCTCTGTCTACTGCCCCTCCCGAGACTCGCAAGCGAACCGGCAGCGAAGCGCAGGCACCTCCTGTCAAGAAAAGGAAACCCGCCGAGAAGGAGGAGGCCGCCGAGAAGAAGAGGAAGGTTACTGTCAAGAAACCCCGACGACAGCTTAAATCCACCACTGCGTGAGTTCTCTTCTCGTTTGCCCTCCTTCTCGCGTAATACTTTTTCCCTCCAAACCTTCTTCCAATCCTTAATTCCTTTCTTCTCTGCAGTCCTGCCATGGATGCGAACGCAGCCCTCGCATCCGACCCAGCCCAGAAGAAACCAGTACCTCTGGTCAATCTGGACGACGATGATGAGGACCGCGATGCCAATGCTGCTGCTGCCAATCCAGCACAAGGAGCAGCGTCAGAACCAGCAGCACAAGAAAGCGCTGTTCATGAAGAGAGACCCCCTTCTCCTCCGGCTCGCAACGCCGAGGAGAACCAAGAACAAGAAAAGCAAGATGCCGCCGCCCTTGAGCGGCCAGAAGTAGAGCAGCCCACCAGCGAGGCTGCTGCACAAGATAACATCATTGCCGAGCAGCCGATGACGGACGACACCGCTGCAGATGCTACCGTAGCAGATGTCTACCCACTGCCAGGCAGTGCACCGAGTAGTGTTCTGCCAGAAGCTGCAGCGGCGCCACCAACTGCGCAGGGCCCTACGCCACCAACTGCGCAAGGCCCTACACCACCAACCTCTTCCTCGTCTCCACAGAGCAAGGACACATCCAGCTCTCCTGGGCGAGCAGCCAAGCAACAGGCCCTTGATGCTCTGAGGGATTACTGCTCCAAGAAGGGTCTATCTGAGAAGGAGACTGCCGATAAGGTGGCTGCTGAGGAGGCCAAGGCCAAGGAGGAAGCCGCCGAGAAGGCCAAAGCCGAGAAAGAAACTGCTGAGAGAGCCAAGGCCGAGCAGAAGAAGGCCAGGGCTGAACAGAAGAAGGCCGAGAAGCGAGCTGCCGAGGAAGCAGTTGCCGAGAAGGCAAAGGCCAAGACTGAGGGGAAGAAACCCGAGGATCTCGAGAAGCAGAAAGTCGAGAAGGAGCAGACGAAGAAAAGGGCCAGAGAGCAAAGCGCATCCGCAGGCGGAGCACTCGTGGTCCGCGACTCCGGCCCGATTCCTGCTGCGCTCTCGGCTGATGCTCGCGCTGCTGGTCAACCCTGCTACCCGGAATATATGATTGAGGTTAGCCACCAACATACCATCGGCTTCCCTCCCCAAGATAGAGCTGTAGCTATTCAGAAGGGGAGGAAAGCTGTAGCCAGGAATACTCCTCCCTTCGATCCAGCCCAGAATAAACCCGTCAATATTGCTTCTCGGGGACCCCAAGACAAGCCAATAACCTCCAAGGGTCTTGAGCAGGTACTGGATACTGTCGGCTACATCAGCGCCAAGTGGGACAGCGGGGTTCTCGGAGAAGAGAAGTGGCACGGCTTGACCCTTGGCTCCGTCGACCACTACCGCGTGGAGTGGAACAAGATCGACCTGGGACACCAGCCCATGTCTGTCTCCACCGATACCGCAACCCTCGCAGCCAAGATGTTCTTGCACCGCAAGAACGCCGAAGATATCGAACAGAGCTACGCAGTAAGTCTTTTTGCCTTTTCCGAGTTGAATTTTCTTCTCTTCTACTCGCCTTTCTTCTTTCTCACCATCACTCCCAGTCCCCGAGATTTGGGTCGAGTAGGCGGATACTCTCCGAGCAGCCTCCTACTCGGGCCGAATCTTCTCTGCTTTGCCTAACTCATTTTCTTCTCGGTTTTCAGGATAGCGTTCTTAAGCGGACCAACTTGTACCGCATCCTTCTTTGGAATCACTCCATCGCCAGGAGGCGTATTGCTGCGCTGGAGAAGGAGAAGTTAGCTGCTGAGGCCGCGAGCAAAAAAGCAAACGACAGCACCCAACAGCTGGCCGAAGTGCAAGGTACGCCTTTAGCCACGCGGTTCCTGCGTTTTATGGTTACGCCCGCTTCTGCTTTTTCACGCATTAACCTTTCCTTCTCTGCAGAGAAACTGAAAGCCTTGGCCGACGAGCATGAAAAATGCCGTAGCTTCATGGAGAACGCCGAGGCCACGATAAAGAAACTTGAAGGTGAGTTTGCTGTTTACTCGGTGTGACTTTGAGTTTGGTTCTTCTCTGCCCGTTTACTGACCTCATCTTATCTTTTCGCAGAAGATTATAAGTCATTTGCTGAGGCGCACCAAGATTGCGTCCAGCCAGCAGAGGTGGAGAAACAGCTGTCCGACCAGGCCATTACTCTGATTAAGGACCACACCACCGAGATGGAGAAGCTGCAGGTCCAGCTTCAGAACGCGCTCCAAGACGCCGTGAAGATTGGCGCCGAGAGGGACGCGGCCATCGCCGAGAAAGCCAAGGCCGAGACTACTTTCAAGGCCAAGGAGAGGGCCCTCGAGCTGAGTGCGAGACTCTGAAGAAGACCAATGCTGATCTTTTCGCTCAGATGGACACCCTGCGCCAGGTTCAATCAAAGCAGATTAACAACGAGGAATCCTGGAGAAGCAAGCTGCAGCAGCTGCGCCGCCAACTGATTGGTAAGTTCTTTTCTTCATTGCATCTTTTCTTCTCGGTCCTATTCCTTCTCGGCTTCCTTTTTTCTTTCTCGGTTTTCGATCTTGCCACTTGCTATTTCAGAAATCTGGCCTCGTCTTGAGTCTACCTCTGCGCCCACGATAGCCAAGGCCCGAGCAGTTCGCCTCTCGCTGGGTGAGCCGATTGACACCAGGGCTGATATCGAGGACAGCTTGGTGGTGCTCAAAGGTTACTTCGAACAGCTGGCCGGCTGCGGGACTGATTTAATGCACGCGGGCCTTGAGCTCCACCGGCTGTTCTGGCCCCATGATCCTGAGCCAAAAAGCATGCGGGCGCTCGCCCTCAAGCTGGAAGGCGTGAAGGCCGAGTTGAAGAAGTGGCGAGCCTCCGGAGCCCGTGCTGGTGCGGACGTGATGCTTCTCTGCATTGCGTCCTGGTATGAAAACTTGGATATGCAGCTCATCCGCGGGAAGCGCAATGACTCCAAGTGGGAGACTGACGCCGATAGCGTGGCCTTGCGCAAGCAGATTGCGTATGACGTCGCAGAGTGCGCCGAGACGGAGGTCTACATCGATGGCGTCCCCGAACCCGACACCGAGTACGAGGACGACGAAGATGACGATGAGGAAGAACTTGG
Organism: Alopecurus myosuroides; assembly: GCA_028641055.1. NCBI lineage: Eukaryota > Viridiplantae > Streptophyta > Magnoliopsida > Poales > Poaceae > Alopecurus > Alopecurus myosuroides. The sequence goes on from CM054057.1 coordinate 626,211,644, forward strand.
GGACTTCTTCGAATCTCCCAAGGGCAAGGCCGGGAAGGGAAAAGCCACCGTCGTCGCGAGTAGCGATGAAGACGAAGAGGCGCACATCGACTCCGAGCCACTCGACTTCGGCACTTCCTCAGGTGCTGCTCTCGACGACACGGTGCCTCCTCCTGGCCATGCTTCAGGCTCCTCCTCGACTCCAGGACCCGTCTCGGTGGCCACGGCCACTTCCGAGCAGGCGGTCACCCAGGAAGACGCCGAGATGGAGGAATCCGCCGTGCAGACGGGGGCGGATGCCACTCAAGCCGGCACCGAAGAAGCAGCTACCGCCAGCGCCACTGAAGAAACTGCTGCCAAGGCCGCCGCCGAGGAAACATCAGCCAAGGCCAGCGCCGAGAACATCTCCTCTTCAACTTGAAGCAACCTGCAATCTTTTCTTTCACTTGAACATTTTATCAGATCCCCGGGATGCCGGGAGCAGATGTAACAGACTACCTTTATCTTGCTTGCTACTCAGTTTTTATGCCCACTCGGTTTATGTTGACATTAATCAATTGGAGCGACACTGGCTTAATGCCGAGTTGTGTTTCCATGCGAGTCCCCGAGTAGCTTTTCTCATTCACCCTGTCTTTTCATCTCTGCTCTACCTGCGACTTGTCGCTTGTTTGGTATTCGAGTCACAAGCATCAAAGAACAAGGCTGCAAATACTTAGCCGCTAGAAAACAATCATGATAACGCAGCCCACCACCTAGCCGAGAAGACGAAAACAGGGAACAAAAAGTAACCGACAATCTACTCGGTTCCTGCACTCTTTCTTCCTTAGTGATTTTCGTGTGCTCATTGACCTTTTGCTTGTTCTCTTGCTTGCCATGAAGCCGGGTTTCGGACAGCAGCAGAGTCGAAGAGTTGGCATATAGGTTTAAACACAGTACTTAATGCACCTTTGAGTTCTGAAGTGGAGCAACCGAATAGACAAAGGAACAAGCCGAGTAAAAACACTTAGAGCAATTTTGGGCGAGGGCAGTCCCCGAGAACAATTTTAGATTGCAGAATAGAATTTCAACTCGGATGAAAGGGTACATACACATCTTTGCTTACGAATGAAAACGACGAAGTAGAGCTACATTCCAGGGGCGCCTGGTTTCCTCTCCAGCTTTATCTGCCCTGTTCGCCTGCGACGGGCGCACATCTACAAGATAGTACGCGTCATTGTGCAGCGCTTTGCTCACAATGAAGGGCCCTTCCCATGGGGAGACAACTTGTGCATCCCGGCTGTGCGCTGCACAAGCCTAAGGACCATGTCTCCTTCTCGGAAAACCCTTGGGTTCACCTTTCGGCTATGATAGCGCCGCAGGTTTTTCTGGTAGACAGCCGAACGTGACAGAGTCAGCTCTCTTGCTTCTTCAAGCAGGTCAACGTCGTCTTCTCGAGCTTCTCTCGCCTCCACCTCAGTGTAGAGGGCTACTCGGGGGGAGTCATGCTCTAAGTCTATTGGCAACACGGCCTCAGCCCCGTATACCAAGAAGAATGGCGTGTAGCCGGTTGACCGGTTAGGGGTAGTCCTTAGACTCCACAACACCGCTGGCAACTCTTCTAGCCAACACCCAGGTGTTTTCAGCAGTGGCTCAATCAGCCTTGGCTTGATGCCTGCCAGTACCATCCCATTTGCTCTCTCAACTTGCCCATTGGAGGCAGGGTGCGCGACTGACGCAACGTCTAGTCGGATATGCTTATCTCTGCAGAATCGCACCATTGCCCCCTCTGCAAAGTTGGTGCCGTTGTCGGTGATGATACTGTGCGGGTAGCCATATCTCATGATCACATCTTTCACAAACTTCACAGCTGTGACTCCATCGCACTTCCGAATAGGCTTCACCTCGATCCACTTGGTGAACTTGTCCACCATGACCAAGACGGTGGGCGCCAACTGTCGTGGTGGAGTCACGGCAGATGCCATGGGATGGCTAAAGATGTGGGGACGATGGACGCTGGAGGTGTCCGGGGAGGGATCACGCGACGAGTAGCCGCGTGAGGTAAGATCCACACAACACAAACAACACGATATACCCAGGTTCAGGGCCCTCGTGAGGAGGTAAAAACCCCTACTCCTGCCTTTCTCTATGTATTACGGTGTCTCTCCGAGTAGCCACAGTACAAATGATATCGCTACCGAGTAGCCCCTTGCTCCTCTCCGAGTAGAGCTAGGGCAAGAACTTAGGGTTTCTAGGGTTTCTAGTGAGCCACTATGGGAGCATCTGTGTCCGTCTGTGTGTATGCCTCGCGCAGGAGGCGGCTGGGCACCTTATATACATGGTGCCCTAGCCGGATACGTCCAAATCTGGACAAGTGTCGACATAGTGTCCACACTGTCCTTTCTCCGAGTACCCGCTGACAGCTTTGGTCGTTGGTCTTGGCTGCTTCTGTAAAGTCGTTGGGCAAAACTAGGGGACAGACTGGTATCACTGTACCTAGTCACATAGTAGGCCCCCCTTATCCTGCCACCGACTGCTTCCATGCTGTCACTGTCAGGCAGGCCGTCCCCACGTGAACAGTAGTTCGAATGCTGCCAAGTACGGACCCAGGATACGCGGGATCCTGTGTCAGAACGGCTCCTTTGACTTCCTGCCCGAGTAGTTTCCCGCCAAACGTTCCCGCCAATTGTACTCGGGCCAAACCTTCTACTCGACATGGTAGAAACTGATTGATATCTCCTTCTGGTCATCTTGGGGTGAGACCGGGTAGCAGTCGACCGGGTAGCGAGTACCCGGTAGTCGGCTACTCGACCAAACCTCTCTTCTGTAAGCGGCCTTTACCACCTGTCTTTACCCTACTCGGGGGTAACCCCCCGACAGGGTTAGTCCTGTAACATCCCAATTTTTGATTTGGATGTTTTGCATTAGAGCATTTGCATTGCATCATATAGTGTTGCATTTCTTGGCATTGCATTTGAAATTTAAGAATAAACCCGACTCTTCAAAGAATTAAATCTATTTTAAAAAAAAAATGTTATATGTGTGCAATATAAACACAAAACTATTTCCTATTTTCATACATGACCAAATAGAATTTGTGGTACAAATTCGAATTTATATTTATAGAATTTTCTGAAAATTATTTTGAGTCAATTTGAAGTTGTTTGGACACTTAAAATAGTCAAGACAGTAAACAAGTAATAGAAGAAGAAAAAAAAAAAAAAATAAAGAGGAGCAGCCGTACGTGGTCAGGGAAAAACCACCGAACCACCCATGCTCACGTTACTCCCCCCCCCCACGTTCTATTTATTTCTTTCTTTCTTTATCTTTTTTTTTTTTGGCGAAGGGACCCACGGAGCAATGCCATCGCTGCCTGCTTTGCAAACAGAATCCAGTACGAACTCACGTTCGTCTCTGTAACCAACTGCTTGCAAAATAATCTCTAGGATTCGTTCGTTTAGCTTTTCCTTGCCACACAAAATCTGCCTATAAAAGAGCACCGCACGTCCTCGTCCACTTTTCCGAAAAACCCCATAACCCTAGCCGCCAGTTTGAGCTCGAATCCATCTCGCCGCCGGAGCCGCCATTGTCGACCTTCGGAGGTTCATGTCGCTGCAAACCGGACCACCCGGGACCATCTCTCCGTGTCTACTTTATTCTCCTTTTTTGTGCACCATCTAAAGCTATTTCCCACGCAATCAGAGCACCGGAGCGAGCAGCTCGTACCGCCGGAGTTGGAGCTTCGGGAGTACGTCGTCGCCGTCGTGTGAACCTTCGTGAGGCGCCATCAAGACCACTCTGGATCTCGCCGGAAGGAGCTGCATCACCTAGTATTTCTCCTCGAGCTGCACGACGACCAGAGTGACCCCAATCCCCATTGTCAAGCTCTCAGCCATTGCCTTCATCCACGTACAGGTAAAGAGATTGCTTCTCATTGGAGAAGACGTACAGTAGCCGTTCGATCCGTTTTCTATGGCTTAGATTAGAAATAGAACTGAAGAGGTATCCGCGAATAGGAATACGCCATGTGGCAAGTGACCCAGTCAGCGCCACACCAGCGCCTGGTCAGCGCGCCCAGCGAACCAGATGCAGCCATGTGGCGACCTAGCTGTAAAATCGCAGAAAAATGCTGAAAAACTGCTAAAAACTTGCGAAATTCATAGAAAATAAAGTATAAGTCCAAAAATTACGTTCTTTATACCGTTGAGCTCAAAAAAATGTGTAGAACCTGATTCTGTAATAAAATCTCATGTTTACAGAACTTTAAAAATAATTATTTGAAACACTATTTTGAGTATTTTGACCATATCTTTAATTCTGTAAATCGAAATGGGATGAATCCAATTGTCCCTGGAAGATAATTTAATTGTCTATGTAGAGGTTTCGTCCATAAAAATTTATGACATAAATTTTGGACAGAAAAATAGCAGAACCTTAGGTAACCCTCATAAAAACGTGTTTAACCGAATATAATTTTTAAATGTCATATTGCATTTAGTTTTGCATGCATCTTATGGTAGTTAATAATCAGAGAACTATTACCTATTGGTTGCAATATTAAAACATCATGCATCCATGTTTTGTGTTGTTGCATATTATGATTGTCTGTTATTTATTGTGTACTGCTTACTACGTGTAGATTCCGACGCCGGGGATTACTGCACTTGTGAAGAGTGTGTGTTTCCGAACTGCTATCAAGGCAAGTGGATTTTGGTCATGAACCCATTATTTTACTACTGCATCTTAGAGATTTTAATCATAGTATGCATGATAGGATTGTTTGAAGAAATAGCTAAGCTAGAACCGTTTCACTAACACCCAAGTGAAATAGTTCCTATGTGTCCGTTAGACAACTCAACATAGACACCACCGTTGGTAGTATTGCTTAGCCATGCAAATTATTCGTGGTTGGGAATTATCATATATTGTTATTTATATCTTATTTTAATTGTCTATAAAAAAAACAACCTGATAATTCAATCAACCACTGGGTGGAACTTGGTCGGTCGATTATGTTGAGTGGCACCGTGGGTCATATTTATGCTCACCCGCGTCGTACACTTGTGGATGGCCACCCAGTATTTGAGAATGATGTTTGGTTTCGTGTCAAGTAGCTATACCGTGCAACAAGGCGTCACATTGGTATGGGCCGTGACGGAGTTGGATTGTGTGATTGCTCTACCCGCCGTGACCAGCTGATGTAGTGGAAGTAGGAGTAAGGGTCCGGATCCGGGGCTGACGCGATCGCACGTGATGGCTCTGGCTTGAATCCATTTTCTCACTACAAACATGGTGACATGGTAGATGAGATGGATCGGCAGCTGGGTAAAGTGCACTAGCCTCCGGAGTGTTAAGAACTAAGATCTTAGCCGTGTTTCATTGGTTAGAAACAAATTAGCACTAGACTGGGGAATCATTACATTGTTCTTGTTCATTCTAATTTCTTAATTAAAATTTGAGGGTTCAACAATTAACGGATTAGACACGTGCGTTGACCACGGTGTTCTATTTCCAATGGGTAGGAGCACATGCCCGAGGGCAGAGTGTCCAAAGTTATACTTATGAAAACTATGTTTTATCAAAGAATGGGGAAACTATTGCTTTACGCAAATCAGCCTTGAAACATCCACCAGCCAAATAAGCATGTAGTATGTTAGGCTCTCCTATATTTCTTTTGATCCACTTGCCAGGCAATTACACGATTGTTCTGACCTCCTCGTGGGGCTGCAAATTCCAACTTGCAGTTCAGACTCGGAGTGAGTTTATTACGTAGGTTTCGAGACACCGGTCAACCTTTGTTCGCCTGTGGCTGACAAACAAGAAGATTGGAGGTCTACCATCGCTATTATTATATCCGCTGCTGTTATTTGATATTTGTTACATTGAGAACCTTTGTGTCAGCTCTTGCTGTGCAACTTGTAATAATTTTACTCTGGATGATACGTTATACGAGATGCATTTGTTATATCTGTTTACCTATCTCGTTGTGTGTGCTGGTGAACGGTCCAGGGGCCAGTACTACACGCAACGTTACAGTCTTTTATGGGCTGTAACACTACACCAACCGGGGCAAAAGGCTCCCGCCTATATAACCCCAGGCGGAGCAATCGCCCGGGGCAACACAGACAGTTTCGCAGATTTCTCCAAGTCCCCGGCACCGAAATTCAGAGCGACACCGTGAGGCTGCCCGATTTCGACGCCGGGGTGATCCTCGCCGCCGCCGCTCCACTACGTCGCGCCGCGCCCGCCTCCGACGCGCCGCGCCCGTCCGCCGTCGCCCCTCGCCTCGCCCGTCCGCCGTCGCCCCTCGCCCCGCCCGTCGCCGTCGCCCCTTGCCGCGCCCATGGACGATCGAGCTCGTCGTGCCGCGCCACTCGCCGTCGCCCCGTCGACGTCGCCCCTCGCCCCGAGAAGTAAGATTAACAGAGATTTTTTTATTTAGTGGTTTTCTTTTACAATTTTGTTTACTGTAAAAATTTAGTTAGAAATTTAGGTATAGAATTTAGTGTTAGAAAATTTTTAGTTAGAATTTTAGTTAGAATTTATTTAGAAATTTTAGTATTAGAAAAATTAGAAATTTTAGTGTTAGAAATTTTTAGTGTTAGAATTTTTTAGTGTTAGAAATTTGTAGTGTTAGAGAATTTTTAGTGTTAGGAAAATTTCACTAAGTTAGAAAATTTCAGTAACTTAGATTTTTTTTTACTTTGTGTTAGAAATTTGGAAGTGTTATTGCAGTTTTACTTGTGATGTTCGTTCGATCTTTTGAATAAATGCCGATGGTTGAAAGAGTTGGTTCACACTCAGATGACCTTGGTGGTTCGGTGCGCCTTGTGATTTTCACAAAGTTAGGATCTCGTGCATCCCACTTGGCGCGCCGGGTTCACCAAGCCTGCTTGTATGTGTCCACCCTAAATATGAGGCACACAGACCGATGACCATCTTATTCCTGTTAAGAGGTACTACATGCGGTGGTGATCCGGGAAAAGAACGAATGCGAGGGTTTCTGGATTTCTTTCAAACTAAATAATGTCACATATGTAATATGGTTCGTGAGATCCGGATGAAGCTGAACCCTTTAGTGCACATTCGTAATGGTGACATTCCTCAGAAATCCCTTTCGGGGTTATGAAGAATGTCCCCATTATGTATGTGTACAAAAGGGTCTAGTTTGTTCCGGATTTCACTATTACATATATGATTTTGTTCAGTTTTAAAGATGTCCAGAAACCCTTCCTTCCCCCGCATCGCCATCACGTGTACTTACCTCGTAACAAGCACAAAATGTGAAGGTCCAACTTCACATGAAGCCCCGATGACCATCTTGTTCCTGTTAAGAGGTACTACAGGCGGTGGTGATCCGGGGAAAAGATGAAGATGAGGGTTTCTGGATTTCTTTCGAACTAAATAATGTCACATATGTAATATGGTTCGTGAGATCCGGATGAAGCTGAATCCTTTAGTGCACATTCGTAATGGTGATATTCCTCAGAAATCCCTTCCGGGGTTATGAAGAATATCCCCATTACGTATGTGTACAAAAGGATCTAGTTTTTTCCGGATTTCACTATTACATATATGATTTTGTTTAGTTTCAGAGAACTCCAGAAACCCTTCCTTCCCCAGCATCGCCATCACGTGTACTTACCTCGTAGCAAGCACAAAATGTGAAGGTCTAGGCAGGAGTATGACTAGCAGATCAGATCCACTCTTTCCTAATAAACTTGCGACTCGAACGGGGCATAACATCATTTCAGATTATCCAGTCATGTGTGAAAACGTTGCAGATCACTTCCTGCAACGTTTTCAGACATGATATGGATAATCTGGAATGCTACAACTATTATGTCCCGTTCGAATCGCAACTTTATTCGGCAAGACTCGATCAGATCTGCTAGTCATACTCCTTACTAAAGTTCAGAAACCCTTGTTCCTGTTAAGAGGTACTATAGGCGGTGATGATCCGGGGAAAGAATGAAGATGATGGTTTCGGTTCGAACTAAGGAACGTCGCATTTGTAATATTAGTGTTAGTGAAATCAGAAGAACTGGGTTGCACCGTTTGGTGCATATACGTAATTGTGATATTTTTCATAGCCCCGGACGGGGCTATGAAGAATATCACCGTTATGTATGTGGACGAAATGGTCCAACTTTGTTTGGATCTCACAAACACTTACGTATGTGATTTTGTTTAGTTTCAACGAAGTTCAGAAACCCTTGTCTTCATCCTTCCCCGCATTTTCATCATGTATACTACCTCGTAACAAGCACAAGATATGAGAAGGGCCAATTTGATCCTTTGTGTTAAACTTTCATCTTATTTATGTCATATTTCTCCATTTACTATTTTTTACTAAGTTAGAAACACTAAGTTATTTTACTTAATTAGGAATATTTACTTAGTCCGGGTCTGTTTTTAGCTTATGTCTCTGTTGGACCCGCCGGGCGATGTCCGGGACTGGGCCCCGCCGGGCTGGCACTGGGAGGTCCTTACTACCGGGACATGCGGCTTGGTGAGAAATCCGGGTGACGTGGTCGACCCGGATATTCTTTGGTGGCCATCGCATGGGCCACGATCGGTGCGGAGAGAGCCGGCCCCTGAGGAGGTGGTACAACAACGTATCAGGGAGGAGGACGAGCACGTACGTCGCTACATGTACTTGCTCGATAGGGAGTATTGCAGCAGTTGGTCGATTATTCGGAGGGTTCCTTACCACGTGAGCTATGACCCTGTGAGGATTGCTTACCTATGGGCCCGTAGCACCTGCGACTCAGCACCCCGCGGCTTAGGACCCTAAGTGATATTATTACAACGTGATGTATTAGGGTTAATTAGTTTGAGAGATGTTTCATGAATATGCATGTATACGTGGTATTATTACATCGTGATGTATTAGGGTTAAATAAAATGAACCCGAGATATGTAACTATTGGTGTGTATTCATACGTTTAAATATTTCATCAATGTTGCATTTATACTTGAAATGAGGATCTGGAACATATGGTTACTCTTTTTTCGGACTTGTTTAGCTATTAGTACCATTAGCTATTATCTATAAGCAATTTTGATAAAATGGATGCTATTAGCTATATTTTTATTAGATTATATGCAATTGTTGCGAACTGATGAAATTGATGCTATTTGCTATTTTTAGCATGGCGAGACGTCCCCGTGGTTCGCGTGTAACCGGCGGTGGGCGCGGCGTCGTCCCCGTCGAAGAAACCCCTGTACGTGGTGGACGTCGATCTGGACGTCCACGTGGATCGCGTGCATCGAATGCACGTGGTGGTGGCGCCATAGTCATCAAGGAGAACACGACGCCTCCTACTCGCGGACGTGGACGTGGACGCGGAGCACGGGGGGCATCAAGCGCTGCAAAGGGGGCAAAGCGCGGTGCAAAGGGGTCAACACGGCGTAAAAGGCGTGGCGCTGTTGCTGCGGCGGCGGCGGAGGAGGAGGAGGAGGAGGAGGAGGACGGTCTCCGGCTATCGGAGTTCTACGTCTACCTGATCCACCCAGAGGAGAACAAGCTCCGTCATCAAGAGAAGATATCGGCGATCCTCCTCGGGCGCAAAGGCGGGCCTTATAGTTTCACCCTCCGGTTGGAGGGTTGTAACAACGGGCCCGTGCACGTTGTCCTGCAGCGACGTGGCGATGACCTCTACCTACGCTATGGGTGGGGGCAGTTCGCACACATGCAGAAGCTAAATATGGGCTACATGCTCACATTCAGGTACTTCAAGGACGAGGAGGCCCACATGCTGGAGGTGAAGATCTTCGACGGCACCTTAGTCCGCCCCCTTTGCTGCCAGGATAGCTCGTCTGAGAGCAGCTCCAACTCCGAGTCTGACTCCGGCGAGTCTAGCCCGAGCAAGGCTGCCTCCGACGCCGATGCGTAGTATATATGTTTCTGTCAATGTATACTTACGTACTTATGTCGCTCTATACTGTCGTACTATGTCTAGCTATGTCGACCTATGTTTAATTATGTCATTGTGTCGAACAATATTTGTATTCGTGGCAGACTATATATTTATGTTATTATTCGTTTTCATCTTTGTTTTTGTGCGATAACTTTTCTTCTTTCTTAATATAAATGTTTAGTACAGAGAACAGGAAAACAAAAAAGAATATAGAATTTATAATCTAGCGCAGAGGACACGAAAACAGCTATAAAAAAAACCTTTTGCCCCGGTTGGTAAAATGGGGCCGGCCTGCTTGCGGTGCAGAGCCCACGTGGGGCGCGCCTTTTACCCCGGTTGGTAACCCCAGCGGGGCATAAGGGGGGCCTTTAGCCCGGGTTTACGGAACCCGGTTGACTAGCCGAGACATTAGGCCCTTACCAACCGGGGCAAATGCCCTCTACCTACGCTATGGGTGGGGGCAGTTCGCGCGCATGCAGAAGCTAAATATGGGCTACATGTTCACATTCAGGTACTTCAAGGACGAGGAGGCCCACATGCTGGAGGTGAAGATCTTCGACGGCACCTTAGTCCGCCCCCTTTGCTGCCAGGATAGCTCGTCTGAGAGCAGCTCCAACTCCGAGTCTGACTCCGGCGAGTCTAGCCCGAGCAAGGCTGCCTCCGACGCCGATGCGTAGTATATATGTTTCTGTCAATGTATACTTACGTACTTATGTCGCTCTATACTGTCGTACTATGTCTAGCTATGTCGATCTATGTTTAATTATGTCATTGTGTCGAACAATATTTGTATTCGTGGCAGACTATATATTTATGTTATTATTCGTTTTCATCTTTGTTTGTGTGCGATAACTTTTCTTCTTTCTTAATATAAATTTTTAGTACAGAGAACAGAAAAACAAAAAAGAATATTACCCCGGTTGGTAACCCCAGCGGGGCATAATGGGGGCCTTTAGCCCGGGTTTACGGAACCCGGTTGACTAGCCGAGACATTAGGCCCTTACCAACCGGGACAAATGGCCTGTTCTGCACTAGTGTTTGCCAAAGTGCCACTAAATGTCTCCAGTGGCACTTTGCCATGCAAATAGGTACATAATTTTTTTAAGAAAAATCTTTTTTTCCTATAGAATTTTTTCTGTGTTTGTGGATAAGCAAACTTCTGGCCCATTAACAGTTTTCACGCTGGCTTAGGGGCCCATAGTGCCCATTAACTTCCTGACGCAGGCGCAACACACTGGGTGCTCGTCACTTCGGTCTAAGGTTGTGTGGCGGCCCATTAGGCAGTGTCCTCCATCGAGCGATAACAGGTCGCAACTTGTTGGGCCGGCCAAGATTCGTCTAGTATTATAGCTCTGACATCCATGCGCTTGGCCTTAGACGACGGTGGCCCATTTATTCGGTGGCTCTGGATGCATTCATTGTAGTTCAACCTGCTCGTACACAACGTCTCCTGGTTGGCTATTTAAACAGGTCGACGAGTTAGTCGCTAGTCGATGTGGGACTAAAAACGAGATGAGAGTTGTGCTGCGTCTGTGCGTGCGGCCGTTGGGCCAAAAGTCAGTTAGCAAAGCTAATTGCACCTGCGGCCGTGGGCGGGAAGTCAGGACGTATTTCTCAAAAAAAAAAACTTGAGCCCAGCTAACTTAGCTAGCACACTAATAAGAATAGCGGACTGGTACTAGCTACAGAAAGCGTTCGAGAGTACAAATATGATTCTTCGACCTGCTAACATAGCTAAGTTTATTTCTTTACTAAGCTTAGCTAGCTAGGTAACTTGCTAAGTTAGAGTAATTATAACTCTCTAGATTACCCGCCTAGGATTAAAAACATATGGAATTTTGAACTAATTAACATTCAGTAAAAGAAAAGAATTGTTAATATGGTTGAGCATGAAGAAGATGTAGAACAAAAAAAATTAGCGTCAAACAAAAAATTGCACAAGTGAAACAAATCATTTGATTAATTGCAAAAACAAGGGCAAGAGAAACAAATTATTATCGTCGAACAAACTACGCCACAAAGATGAACACCACGTCGAACCAAAAGTTTAGGCTCGATATAACAAACCATGTCACAAAGATAAATAACCTTTTAAACCGAGCGGGAAAAATTGAATACACGAGAAACAAACAATTCGCAACAAATTTATGGAATAAGGCGATAACGAGAGATCCTAAACTCTCATTTCGCCCGTAACAAATCATGACTACTCTTGGAACAAAACTTTAGACTATCGAAACAAACAAATCAAAAATTTGCGATAGAACAAAAAAAAAATGGTACATGGGGAGCAAAAATGGATCGTGGGAACAAAATTCGAACACATGAGGAACAAACCACGAGTACTTCGGAACCAAAAATTTAGCATCCGCGGAACAAATCATGACTTAAAGTGGAAAATAAATTAGCGTTCGCGAAACAAATCGTGACAAACCGGGAACAAATTTTAGCGTCTGTGAAACAATGCACGGCTATAAGTGGGACAAAATTTTAGTGTTCGCGGAACAATTCATGACTTAAAGTGGGAAAAAATTGATGTTCGCGAAACAAATCAAGCCTATACATGGAAAAAATGCTAGCATCCGCGGAACAAATCGTGACATAACGGGAACAAATTTTCACTTACCACTAGCGCTTACCACTTACCACTAGCGCTTCATTCCTTGGCAACGACGCCAGAAAATAGTCTTGATGACCCACAACTATAGGGGTGTATCGTAGTACTATCGATAAATAAGAGTGTCGAACCCACCGAGGAGCAAAAGGTGTTGACAAGAAGGTTGGATATAGAATTCACTTTCAACACTAGCAAACAGGTTTTTGGTGGTTTTAGAAATAGCAGATAAATAAAGTGCGAGTAAATAAATAACAGTAATAATAATTGCAGCGAGTGGCCCAATCCTTTTGAAGCAAAAGGACAAGCTGATTGTTTTACTTATGGTGACTAAACGTTCTCGAGGACACACGGGAATCTCGTCAAGTGATTTCGATTCATATAGTTGATTAATCTTTATTGTTTTGATATGTGTTGTGTGAGTGAACCTATGCTAATGCACCTCCAAACTAGGACTAATACATACTTGTGATTAAACCCTCTGCAAGCATCCGCAAATACAAGAAGTAATTAAGATAAATCTAACCATAGTCTTAAACCCTGTGATCCTACACTCTCTCGTGTATCGGTTTCCTAACAAGGGTTTAGATTTCTATCACTCCTGCAACCCCACAATTAGTAGCCAAATACACAATGCATCCTCCTAGACCCATAAAGGTGAAGTATCATGTAGTCGACGTTCACATGACACGACTAGAAGAATAACACCACAACTTAAATATCAAATCACTAAATATTACTTCAACATAATTCCACTACTAACATCTTGACTTCTCACATATCCTGAAGAACTAAATGAACTACTCACAAGACATTATATGGATCATAATCAGAAGTGATATAATGATGAATACCAATCTGGTCATAAAGTGCAAACACCGATAAATCTCGTAGGCATCAACTACTAACAACTAATCCACGTCGGGAGAGAGATCTTGTGGAAAACAACGATAAAGACCCCTAATTGTTACAGCGGGATGAAGGTTGACGGTGAGGGTGAGGGTGATGGTGCTGGTGGCGAGGATGATGACGATGATGATCTTGATGAAGTCCGGAGTAATGACAGTGACGATGGAGACGATTTCCCCTCTCTGGGGAGGAATTTCCCCCGCAGATTTCTCCCCGTCGGAGAGATTTTCTCTCTCTGCTATTTTCCGCAACAGGTGGCGGCGGAATATTTCTTCGATGATGTTCTAGAGATTAGGGTTCCCTGGGGTCAAGTACGCGAAAGGGGGCGACCAGAGGCGCGCCGCCCCATGGTGTGTGCCCCTGGTGGCCCCCCCTATGGCTGCCCTTCTGGCTAGCTTTTTCCTCGGGACTTCTAAGAACTCTACGGTATCCCCCTCTTCTTCAGATTTTCTGAAATAGGGTATCTCGACAGTGCTTATTCTTCAGATTACTGGTCCTGGTGTTTTTATTCTCTAAAAATTAGTAAACATGCAAAATAAGATGAAATAACATAAGTAATGCGTCATAACATGAAATATATCGATGCATAACAAAAAATAACGATATAAAATAGTGATGCAAAATGGACGTATTAGACCATGTCAAGGCTACTCCTATGATTTGTATCTAGCATCGTATAAAGATTAATCGGGTTTCCTATTCTTTCCCCTTGGGATCCAGTTAGGGATTTTAGAATCTTCCTCAATTAATCCTTGAGGTTCTATTGGCGTGGTGGACTGGTCACGAGCGTGAAGCGGTTTCCGAAAAGGTGAGTTTGGTTGGATCGATCGTCTCATCGTTGCGGCTTAGTTGACGGGAGATTGGCCGTTGCGGCTTCGTTTCCCCTCGATTTCCCTTCGTGTTCTTCGTGTTCTTCGTTCGTTCTTCGTGTTCTTGGTCGATTTGTAAGATCGGGCCACCCAAAGGTTAACCCTTCCATCATGTGTATATATCCATAATTATAAGCGGTTACTAGCTACAGTGTGACAGGGGCATTGACTAATTTAGGGGCGATGCCACATGAGCAGAAGGAAAATTTGACACCGATACCATGTGTTTTGTACAAACAAGGGAATTGGAAGGAACACCGTCATTTCAACAGTACTAGCCAATAGTTCAAAAGAAAATAATCTACCCGTTGTGGAGCCGGCAGTAAACACCTCTGATCCCTATAGTTTGGGAATGAATTGGCCGGTCCATGCTTATTCCTAAATTGGCCAGAATTTTTTGTATAATCTGGTCGGTGGTTAACTTAAGTTCATGTTTATTTGTGAATAAAATTGACTGATTTCTCGAATCAATGTGGTCGCAGACCGCATCAACGTAATCAAACGACCTGATTTCTTATTCAGCGAGTGTTCGTTAGAAATCGCCATGACATGACATAACATGCATATATCATATATTTCCAGCTACTGTGCTAGTTAGGTATTCCCGTTTGCATCCGTTGATCCATATGTCCAAGTGGTGTTTTGTTTAGATGCTGATAAGATTTTTTGTCAATTTGCTTTCTTGTAATTATAATTGACGTTTCGGCCAACAAATGCAAATTGCATCTAGCGAGAGAGTCTTTAGTCAATGTCCAGATTGAACGACAATGAGGCCAGGCTACAGCCAAAGAGATACTCGCTAATTAATCCCGAGAAACAACCTAATATGCGAGAAACAACGACTAGTCACTAGTGGAAACAGGGCCTTTTGTCCCGGGTCGTAAGGGCCATTTGTCCCGGTTGCGCAACCGGGATGGGCTAGCCGGGACAAATGGCCCTCCCCATTGGTCCCGGTTGTGCCAGCACCCGGGATGGTAAGGCTGGCCCACGTGGCGACTCTGGGCCAGGGACCGCGAGGGAGTTCGTCCCGGTTCGTTTTAGGGACCGGGATGGATGCCTTCTTAAAAAAAGAATAAAGTCCGCCCATTTTCTCTGCCGCGGCAGGTTTTTTTTGTTCGTTTTTTTTTTTCTCCTGCCTCGCAATCGCCAACCGGCCTCCCCTTCCCCAACCGCTCCAGGCCCACGTCTTTAATTAAGCCCACTGACACATTTTTTAGTCAAAAAGGCCCACTGGCCGCGTCTTTTATTTATGGACAGTCAACGGTTCGAAGGGCCACTGGCCCGCGTCTGTTATTATGGCCAGTCAACAGGGGCCACTGGCCAGCGGCCTGGTGGCTGGTTCGCCTGGTCCATTAAAACTAAGACCGAAGGACGGTCAAAGGGCCGCTGTCCGCCTCGTCTTCCCGCCCCGCCTCGTCTTCCCGCCCCGCTCGGCTTCCCACGCCCCACTCCCCACGCGCCACGCCTCGGCTCCCGCATTCATGCCGCCTGCAACCGCCGCCACGTTCAGGCGCCGGTTGGCATGCCAGCCCACCCCGGGTCCTTTTTAAAGGACCCCCGCCGCCCGTACAACCCACCCACCCCG
Organism: Alopecurus myosuroides; assembly: GCA_028641055.1. Lineage (NCBI taxonomy): Eukaryota > Viridiplantae > Streptophyta > Magnoliopsida > Poales > Poaceae > Alopecurus > Alopecurus myosuroides. The sequence continues at coordinate 626,227,499 of CM054057.1, forward strand.
GACGCTTCCCTGGCAAAGCAACCCTAGCCGCCACCATGTCCGCTGGTTCTCGAACTCCGGCAAGCGCCCAAGGAACGACGACGGAGGCTCGTCGAGCGGCGCCGGCCGCATCCCGCCCCACGGCGGAGGCCTTCGGCTACGGCCCTGGAGGTGTCGCCTCGGCGGGTGCCGCGCGTCCCCGCGCCACCACCGGCTGCACGCCGCCGCCCCCGCGCCGCCCCCGGGCAAGCGGTTCCGCAGGTACGTCCGGGTGGACGAGGCGGAGTGGCAACTGGAACAATGCCACTCCGGTCTTCTACAACGACGTGCACCTCCCGGACGGTTGGCACCTGAATCCCCAGCGGATCCCAGTGCCGCCGGCCCCCCGCGGCGCGGCGTGCACGAGGAGATCGAGCGCCGCCGCGAGCTCCTGCCGGCCCCCGTCCGCAGGAGCGGATCTACGCGCGCAGCTCCCCCTACTGGGCCGCCTGGCATCGAGCAGGAGCACGAGCAGCGCCGCCGCTCCTTCATCCCCGCCCCCCTCGAGGCCAACGTGGACGACTACCCCGCCAGCGCCGGCCGGGAGAGGGAGCTCTGGCTCCTCGTGGACGAGCCGGAGGACTTCTCCGGGGAGCCGGACCCCGAGCTCCGGGCCAAACTGGAGGAGGCCTGCGAGCGCTCCCGCCGCTCCCTCGTCGACGACGAGATCAAGAGGTGGCATCGTGTCGTGGCCGCCGCCGCCGCCGACGCCGCTGCCATGCCACCGCCGCCGCCACCCCCTAACGAGCCTGCCATCCCCTGGTGGCAGGCCATGAACGCCGAGCTGGAGGCGTCCGAGGACATGCCGGAGCCGCAGCCGCTCCCACCAGGCCTGGAGTATGGCATGACCTGGGCCTGGACCGGCGGCGTTTGGGCGCCGGGGTCGCCGGAGCAGGAGGAGGAGCTGCCCCCGCCGCCGCCGCTGCCACAGGAGGTACTGCCCCCGCCGCCGCCGTACGCGCCCCCGATGGCCCCCCCGGCGAGCCCGGCCCAGCCGCCTGCCCACCTGTGGCAGGCACCCGCGTACGTACACCTCTCCGACGACGAGGACGACTAGGTCGCCGCCGCCCCCTATTCTCTATAGATCGCCCCTAGCTAGCTACCCCCCCAAGAAACGGCCGGCCCGCCTGGCCGCGCCGCCGCCCCTAATGCAAGTACGGCCGGCCGCCTGTGGCCGCGCCGCCCCTATGTAAGCAAGGCCCCTGGCCCTATTTTAATATAAGTTGTGTTCCTCTATTCTACTGTGCCCCTAATCCATCCCCGCCGGCGTTCCGCCGGCGAATCTGTCCACTCGTTCCCGCCGCCGGCAGGGCTTCGCCCAGCCATATCCACTCGTGCCCGCCCCTGGGGTGTCCGCTCGGCCTGGAGAGAGGGCCGCGCTTTTTTATACACTTGGGTCTTTAGTCCCGGCCCGTGCCACCAACCGGGACTAGAGCCCTTTGGTCCCGGTTGGTACCACGGCCCGGGACCAAAAACTAATTTCGAATTTCGGTGGCACCTCTGCGCGCCAAAATTTTTTAGCGCCAAAATTTGAAAAGTGTTAAGTTTGCACATTAACAACTTTTATATACTTTCAAATTTGACAAAAATTCCAACATGAAAAATGCTAGAATTTGCAAAACTAATTTAAATCTATTTTTCGTTTAACTAAATAATTATTCTAACTATTGAAACTATTAATTATTTTTTCATTTGTATATAATGAATATAAATTTATGGAAATTTATATTCAAATTATAAAGCGACTCTGTGTCATACAAATTTCTGGAAATTTCCACCCATACACTTTTTTGAGCTAGGGCCTCATTTTCATAGTAGAAGTAGGGTGGCTTGTTCATCCTCTAGAGTCGATGTCAGTCCTCGCTGCTTGTCCATCCTCTACAGTCTGCTCTGCTCTGCTCTACTGCTCCTTGCGGCTCAGGTTGGTAACGGTCCATGTTTGCGTATGCTTTGTGAACTTATGGTTTGATTTGAGAATTTCAAAACTTTGATTTGATAATCTTTTGGCCGGAAGCACCTAGCAATATCTTTTAAACCTTGTTTCTCTCCCTATGATATTTGTACTTCTCATCGGCTCTAATGTTTCTCTACCTGATTCTACTTCTCCTCTGCCTAGTTTACAGATGTTTGCTCTTTTCTGTAGATGTTTCTAAACTGTAAAATGGGCATGTCCCAGTAGTGGTGATCAGCGCCTTGTCTGCATGTTTCGCAGGACATGTCCATTTTACAGTGTAGAAACATCTACAGAAAAGAGCAAACATCTGTAAACTAGGCAGAGGAGAAGTAGAATCAGGTAGAGAAACATTACAGCCGATGAGAAGTACAAATAGCATATGGAGAGAAACAAGGTTTAAAAGATATTGCTAGGTGCTTCCGGCCAAAAGATTATCAAATCAAAGTTTTGAAATTCTCAAATCAAACCATAAGTTCACAAAGCATACGCAAACATGGACCGTTACCAACCTGAGCCGCAACGAGCAGTAGAGCAGAGCAGAGCAGACTCTAGAGGATGAACAAGCAGCCAGGACTGACGTTGACAGATATATATCCGAGCGGTGGACAGTCCCTGGCCAAGCAGAAGCAACTGCATCCCCTATCGATGTAAAGCAGTCAGTCAAAACTTTTTTGGGTTGTTTTTGGTGATTAACTCCAATGAATAACAATAGAGGCCTGCCAGAATCACTTGTTCTATACCGTGTGTCAACACATACTACATCTCGAAAGTAGTTATAATCCTGCAATATCTGTCTCGGCAATCTCAATTAAAGTGCCAGTTTGTGTCTGATCCCACCAACCCCTCAAAATCCTCCTATTAACTTCACCTATCTCAACTGAAATCACTGTCTTCATGTGGATGCCAAGCCTGTGCAAAGCTATCTCTCCTCCTCCAATACCGGAGAATAAGGACACCACATTAACACCATTGGGAAACATGTTCTTCAACACCGACAAGTGGCAACCCACAGTATCAATTTGGAATGAATTGCATTCCGTGTACGCTATCATTAGTGAGAGACTTCACGTCGGCAATCTCAATTAAAGTGCCAGTTTGTGTCTGATCCCACCAACCCCTCAAAATCCTCCTATTAACTTCACCTATCTCAACTGAAATCACTGTCTTCATGTGGATGCCAAGCCTGTGCAAAGCTATCTCTCCTCCTCCAATACCGGAGAATAAGGACACCACATTAACACCATTGGGAAACATGTTCTTCAACACCGACAAGTGGCAACCCACAGTATCAATTTGGAATGAATTGCATTCCGTGTACGCTATCATTAGTGAGAGACTTCACGTCGGCAATCTCAATTAAAGTGCCAGTTTGTGTCTGATCCCACCAACCCCTCAAAATCCTCCTATTAACTTCACCTATCTCAACTGAAATCACTGTCTTCATGTGGATGCCAAGCCTGTGCAAAGCTATCTCTCCTCCTCCAATACCGGAGAATAAGGACACCACATTAACACCATTGGGAAACATGTTCTTCAACACCGACAAGTGGCAACCCACAGTATCAATTTGGAATGAATTGCATTCCGTGTACGCTATCATTAGTGAGAGACTTCACGTCGGCAATCTCAATTAAAGTGCCAGTTTGTGTCTGATCCCACCAACCCCTCAAAATCCTCCTATTAACTTCACCTATCTCAACTGAAATCACTGTCTTCATGTGGATGCCAAGCCTGTGCAAAGCTATCTCTCCTCCTCCAATACCGGAGAATAAGGACACCACATTAACACCATTGGGAAACATGTTCTTCAACACCGATCAATACAAATTATTGGTCAAACTTGCACCTACTCCATTCATAATCACATAATATGTATAAATATCATTTTGGTTAACAAAATCTCGTTCATACTACGTTATAAGAACTATGATCATGTATTCCACGTTTATTATTACACATCACCAACAACATCCCTATCTAGTCTTCTGAATTTTCTTCGTGTCCCTTGCTTATGATCGCTTCGGCCGTAACCATGGAGCATCTTCATTATTTAACGGGATGGTAGGGTCAGATTTCACTGTGAAGGGTGGAATTTCAACAAACTTATTATAATCTTCTGACATGTCTGTCGTGTCCTCGATTCCCACAATGTTTCTTTTCCCTGAGAGAACTATGTGACGCTTCGGCTCATCGTATGATGAAATTGTTCCCTTATTTTTTCTTTTCTTCGGTCTGGAAGACATGTCCTTCACATAGAAGACCTGAGCCACATCATTGGCTAGAACGAATGGTTCGTCATTGTAACCAATACAGTTGAGATCCACTGTTGTCATTCCATAAAGCGGGTCTACCTTTACCCCTTCTCCATTCAGGTTGACCCATTTGCACTTGAACAAAGGGACCTTAAAAGAAGGTCCATAGTCAAGTTCCCATATCTCCTCTATGTAACCATAGTATGTGTCAGTTTTTCCATTCTCGTTTGTTGTATCAAAGCGGACACCACTGTTTTGGTTGGTGCTCTTCTTATCTTGGGAGCTCGTGTAAAATGTATTTCCATTTATCTCGTACCCTTGAAAACTCCCAATAGTCGAAGATGGTGACCCTGCCAACATGTATAGCTGATCTTCAACAGTGGTGTCATTTATAAGACGTGTTTGCAACCAACTTCCGAAAGTCTCCATGTGTTCGCGTTTAATCCATGAGTCATCCTTCCCCGGGTTTGCAGACCGTACAATATTCTTGTGTTCCTCGACATACGTAGCCATGAACATAGAATTTTGTAGAACTGTGTAGTGTGCTTTGGTCAAAGAATGCCCGTCCCTAGGTATCATTGTTTTCTTTCCCAGCGTTCCTTTTCCCCTCAGTCTCCCCTCATGCCGCGATTCAGGAACACCAATTGTCTTAAGGTCAGGAATAAAGTCAACACAGAACCCAATGACCTCCTCTGTTCCATAGCCCTTCGAGATGCTTCCTTCTGGCCTAGCACGGTTATGAACATATTTCTTCAAGACTCCCATGAACCTCTCAAAGGGGAACATATTGTGTAGAAATACCGGACCAAGAATATGAATCTCTTCACATAGGTGAACCAGGAGATGAGTCATAATGTTGAAGAAGGATGGTGGGAACACCAACTCAAAACTAACAAGACACTGGACCACATCCCTCTGTAATCTTGTCAGACTTTCTGGATCGATTACCTTCTGAGATATTGCGTTCATGAATGCACATAGCTTCACAATGGGTACTCGAACATTTTCCGGTAGAAGCCCCCTCAATGCAATCGGAAGCAATTGCGTCATAATCACGTGGCAGTCATGAGACTTCAGGTTTTGGAATTTTTTCTCTGCCATGTTTATTATCCCCTTTATATTCGACGAGAAGCCAGACGGAACCTTGATACTGTAAAGGACTTCAAAGAATATTTCCTTCTCTGCTTTAGTAAGAGCGTAGCTGCTTAAGGAATGGCGCCCTGTATCTGTGTGCTTGTTGCTTGGGTCTTTCATACGTTGCTGGTCCTCCCGTGCTTCAGGCGTATCTTTTGACTTCCCATACACGCCCAGGAAGCATAGCAGATTGACACATAGATTCTTTGTCACGTGCATCACGTCGATCGAAGACCGGACATCTAAAACTTTCCAATAGGGTAGCTCCCAAAATATAGATTTCTTCTTCCACATGGGTGCCCGCTTATCAGGGCCGTACGGAACTGGTTGGCTGCCAGCAGCCTTACCAAAGATTACTTCTAGGTCCTTGACCATATCGAATATATCATTACCACTACGGAGCTCAGGCTTCTTTCGGTTATCTGCCTCACCTCTGAAATGCTTCCCTCCTTTTTTCCTTAAGGGATGCTTGATCGGAAGAAATCTACGATGCCCCAGGTATACAACCTTTTTACATTTATCCAAAAAAACACTGTCAGTCTTATCTAAACAGTGTGTGCATGCATTGTATCCCTTGTTTGTATGACCGGAAATGTTACTAAGAGCTGGCCAATCATTGATGGTCACGAAAAGCAACGCCCGTAGGTCAAATGGCTTTTGTTCGTTCTCATCCCACACACACGTACACCTGGTTTGCCCCACAGTTCTAAGAGTTCTTCCACTAATGGCCTTAGATACACATCAATGTCGTTGCCAGGTTGCCTCGGGCCTTGGATGAGAACTGGCATCATAATGAACTTGCGCTTCATGCACAACCAAGGAGGAAGGTTGTACATACATAGAGTTACAGGCCAAGTGCTATGACTGGAGCTCTGCTCCCCAAAAGGATTAAAGCCATCTGTACTTAGACCAAACCATAAGTTTCTCGCCTCTCCTGCAAAGTCTGGAAAGTCTCTCTCGATCTTTCTCCACTGCGATCCATCGGCGGGGTGCCTCAACTTTCCATCTTTCTTACGGTCTTCTTTGTGCCATCGCAACAACCTAGCATGCTCTTTGTTTCTAAACAGACGTTTCAGCCGTGGTATTATAGGAGCATACCACATCACCTTAGCAGGAACCCTCTTACGGGGAGGCTCGCCGTCAACATCACCAGGATCATCTGCTCTGATCTTATACCGCAGTGCAGTGCATATCGGACATTCATCCAAATTCTCGTACTTCTCACCGCGGAAGAGAATGCAGTCATTAATGCATGCATGTATCTTCTGCACATCTAATCCTAGAGGGCAGAGAGCTTTCTTTGCTTCGTACGTACTCTCAGGCAATTCGTTATCCTTTGGAAGTTTTGGCTTCATTAGTTGAAGTAAAGTCTCAAATGCCTTGTCAGTCACACCGTTTTGTGCCTTCCATTTCAGCAACTCCAGTGTGGTACCGAGCTTTGTGCTACCAGCTTCGCAATTTGGGTATAACAATTTTTTGTGATCCTGTAACATGTTGTCCAGTTTCAACCTCTCCAATCTATTTTCACAGTCTTCCCTTGCATCAGCAATAACTCGGCCAAGATCATCATCGGGCTCTTCTGATGCCTGTTCTTGATCACCTCCTTCTTCTGCATTCTCTTCCATTGCAGTATCGTCGTATTCAGGGAACAAAGGATCTTCTTCTTCTTCTTCATCGTCTTCCATCACAACCCCTCTTTCTCCATGCTTGGTCCAGCAATTATAGCTGGGCATGAAACCTCTCCGAAATAGATGGCCATGAAGGATTCTTTCGGAAGAATGTTCTCTGACGTTCCGACAATCAACACATGGGCAACACATGAAGCCATTATCTTTGTTCGCCTGAGCTACAGCAAGAAATGCATTCAGGCCTGCCATATACTCGGAGGTGCGTCGGTCACCGTACATCCATCGCTGCCGTGCATCCATCTGCATCATATAATTAAGTTTAAAATACATATTAATACAGAGGTAACCACAGTACATCGACAAATAATACTTTTTTATGTATCAGTTACAGATGAAAAAGATAATTTGTTAACCTCGGTCGAAGAAACCATTTTCAGTGAGCTTGTGTGCGTCTCGGGAATTTCGTCGAACACCTCGTGTGCATAGTAAAAAAAAACAGCAACACCACACTCTCTCACACCTCCAAGCAAAAAAAAAGATGGAAGGAGGGGGGGGGCTGGGGCAGTATATATAGGGGAAGGGGGCATTGGTCCCGGTTCGTGGACTGAACCGGGACAACAGGTCATGCGCGTGCCACGTGGCCTGTGGCTAGGCATTGGTCCCGGTCCGTGGCACGAGCCGGGACGGATATGCCCCCACGAACCGGGACCAATGCGCCCAGGCGATTCCTGTTGCCCCGGGCGCACGAACCGGGACCAATGCAGGGCATTTGTCCCGGATTTGGTTGCAACCGGGACAGCTGCCCCCCGGCCCCCTGGACGAGAGGGGTTGTTTCCACTAGTGAGTAGCTAACGCAAATTAACGACGACTTGATACGTGGTCGTCGCGCAGGCTCCACAGGATAAAGGTTGAACATGGGACTGCCTCATACAAATAACGACCAACTTTTTTGGGATTTTGGTCATTGATGGCCTGAATTCTAGTATTGCTCCATGGTTTCGCCTTCCCGGACAAGTTAGATAACAGAAACCTTGCCGGTCACAATCTGGGCAGCACATCACGAAAAACATAACTATATATATAGGCATGTCATTTAGTGGTAGTTCGGCAAAGTGCCACTATACGTTATGTCATTTAGTGACACTTTGGCAAAGTGCCACTATAGGTATGTCATTTAGTGACACTTTAATAAAGTGTCACTATACGTTATGTCATTTAGTGGCACTTTGTCAAAGTGCCACTATAGACATGTCATTTAGTGGCACTTTAGCAAAATGCCACTATAGGTTATGTCATTTAGTGGCACTTTGGCAAAGTGCGACTATATGCATGTCATTTAGTGGCACTTTGCCAAAGTGCCACTATATATATGTCACGTCTATAGTGGCACTTTGGCAAAGTGCCACTATAGGTCATGCCTATAGTGGCACTTTGGCAAAGTGCCACAATAGGTCATGACTATAGTGGCACTTTGAAAGTGCCCTTATCAAAATGCCCCAAAATGTATATCGCGGTGTAGTGCAATGCACCTTTGTTCAAACCTGGCCTACGGGAAGGACATGATCGATTGTGGATTTTGCTATCCATCATTTTCCATACTAATGAAAATGCTCTTGGCTCGACATAGTCTGTTCTATTCGTCCCGAGCAAAATTTGCGCTGGGTTGTTTGTTTTAAAGTAAATAGTACACGATGGAGCTCGAGAGGATAAAATTGATTTTTTATCAAGGGAAAGAATCTAGGGTTAGTGAAAACTAATAAATTAGTCCAACTTTGTCAGTCTATCCTTAATATAGAAGTAGAAAGGTTAAAATAATAATGGATTGTGCTTAATTTTTGTCTACCTGGGACTCGGTTAGTTTATCGTTTTGTAAAATGGATCATGTGCACTGCCACCGAATCAAACCCGTCTCGTCTTTTTCTCAATGAGAAATCTGGACATAGTTCTATCACTTCCCCTTCAACATCCTCTTCTGTTCTCATCCACCACATGTCAAGCACAACTTTATCTGCTATACCTATGTCGAGCGCAATCGTGGACAAGGCTTCATCTCCTTGTTCGACTTGGCTTCATCTTCCATGCGACTGATCGATCCCAACATCCTTCTCCTCTTCTCCTTGATTGGTTTGAGAACGAATCACGTTTCTTCTTATTCATATTCCTTGTTCATTTCTTCTTATTCATATCCTTGTTCATTTCTTCTCTTCTCCTTGATTAGTTTCCAACATATTTTTTGTACGATTCATGTTCCGTGGGGACTTGAATCCAGGTGCTCGAGCCAGGGCGAACTGAGTTTACTCCTCATCGTTAGTGGGATAAAGAGAAGTGGGCGTGTGATTGATCACAATTGTATTGCTGTTAAATGGAGAGTTAAACTGTTAATCGTGTGTTCAGTGACAAGTAACTAAACTGCCCATTAAATAATCATGCCTTAATTTTCAATCAGAATCTGCGGTCATGATTATCACTCACAAAAACATCTCTTCTTAACCCAACTTGTTAAAATTAGCTGCTACAGACGTACACGGGTGAGAATCCTGTCGATCAACCTAGTTGTACTTAACCATATGCCGAAATCTTCTACACGATCAGTCAGGCAGTTACATACTTACATAGATTTGATACATACGCTGATGGATGGAGAGAAAAAAAAGATCATCGTTAGTGCTTCTGAAAGATGACCATGCAGATGAAGGCTATACATCGGAACACTATCCCGTTCAGTACGAGGACGACTAAACACAGTGTCTTATTGTCAATGTTGTACCCGGTCTTCATCAGCGAACCGCATCGCGTGATCATCCAAACGCCAGAATACCTACGTTGCATGCATATATATATATATGTCATCTGGTATAATGTTTTGGCTGCCATGCGTTGACCGAGCTGCGCTAAAGAGCATATATAACAACATGGACAATGACCAACGAATATGGTGTGCGTTTACCTCTCCACATTTGCGACCACGAATGCTTCCAGGGCCCACTTTGTGTAGCATAATTTAGCAAAAATGGTGCCCTTTTGCTCGGTTGAAACCAAAGTTAAGACAACCGGAAGCAATGCTGACCACTGCAACATAGAAACCATGAATTTCTTCACCATAATTAAGCATGCTAAACTGGAGTTGCTACGATGTGACACAAATCATATATACCAGCTGCGCCGAACCGGGCTGGAAGAAGATGGCGAAAGTGTAGCCGATCCCCGTCACGCAGTAGACCACCGCAACAAGAATAACGTAGTTTTCCCAGATGGACGACCTTGGGTTGTTGAAGAAATAGAACATGGAGAGGTACACGATCGGCTTCACGATCGTGTTGAAGTGATCGATCGTGTCTTTCGCCAAGAAGTATGCGAGTGAGCTCATGCCCGACGCTCTCTCCCTCCAGTAGTGTATCTTCTCTAGGGAGAATGACCGAAGGGCTCCGATCATGCACAGAAGAGCTGCAGCCCTTCTAATTGTCAAATTTATAAACAACTAAGCTCTAGCTATCTATGCATTCTGAGTCCTAGTTACAGCAAGAGTTGAGTTTCAAGGGACCCGATCGAAAGGCAGGAAACAAAGACAGATTAACTTACAAACGGCGATGACGGTGTATGTGTAGCCGAGTGCTCCAAATGACTCGTCGCTCACTTTAGCTAGTGTCCCTAGACAAATGCCAGCAAGACCAAGAATGAGAAAGTCGACTCCTTGTATTCTAGCTTCACGAAGCCTCTGCTTGCCACACCTGGAAAAAAAAAAGAATCGAATATATACCACAAAATAAAATCTCTACTTACCTACAAAAGGGAAAAAGTTAGGAACTAATTTACGTACCTTCCGAGGTAGTACTTATACTGTCTAAGGATGCCAGGAGTTTTCCGGTTAGATAAATCTTCAGAAGATTTATTGTAATCATACTCCTCCTTTTTCCGTCCAAGTATGTCGCGGAGATTAGCCCATAATTCACCCGTTATAGGTTTCCCAGAGTGATCAGCTCGAGGAGCGTGAGCCCCAGCTCCTTCCCTAAATGACGATCCAGAGTCCGAAGTGCTCTGCAACATGTCTCGTGGAACCTCGTAACCGTTATGAAGCATCCATCGTAGAGGGAGGTCTTTGATATTAACTGCTGTGGTTGCTGCAGCATCCGTGTTTGGCTTCACGATCCCCTCCAAGATGTCGATGTAGTAGTCGGGTGGGTTCACGCGGTCCGGGACGACAATCCCTAGACCTTGAAAATACTCCTCCACTTTCTTCACGGGCCCATGGTAGACGGTCATGCCTCCTTTCGCGAGAAGTATCAAATCATCAAACATGTTGTACAATGTATAGCTGCATTTTACAATGTATATATAGCTCATGAGTAGGTAATTAGCTTCGTCTCTATGTATCATGCATGTACGTAAGAGTACCTACGTACCTGGGTTGATGAACCACCATAGAGATGTTGACACCTTCGAGAGCTTCCCGACGTAGAGCTCGAAGCAGAAGCAGAGATGAAGCACTGTCCAGACCAGAGGTTGGCTCGTCTAGAATCAGCACAGAGGGTTCCATGACCATCTCGAGCCCGACATTCACCCGCTTACGCTGGCCACCAGAGATGCCACGCTGTTCCACGGTTCCAACCAAAGAATCACGAACCGGTTGTAATCCCAGGGACTCGATAACTCTTTCCACAACAAGAACTTTTTCGGCTTGCGACATCTTATTAGAGAGCCTGCATCTCGCATTAAACCAGAAGTTTTCTTGAACCGTCAAGTTCCCATGGACAATGTCATCCTGCGGGACAAAGCCGATGATTTTCTTGTATGCGCGGATGGGCTCTATCTTGTCGTTTATGAGTATCATGCCGGTGGTGGCGCATCCGGTCGCCTTGCCGGCGATCGCGCTCAAGAATGTGGTCTTCCCGGCACCGGAGGGGCCCATCACGGCAGCTACCCGGCCGGGCATGAGCTTCCCGGTGACCGACCTTAATAGCTTCTTCTTACTCCCTTTCAAGGTTAGAGTGAGGTCTTTGAAAGCGATCTCGATCCTAGGTCTTGTCCTTATGTCTTCATCGGTGGCCATGGATATCACTCCCGAAAAGGTAAGGTTACTATTGTTACTCTGCTGATGTTGTTCTAGTTCCAGCTCCATTGCCTTTTCCTTTTCGATTTCCCCGTATGCGTACTTGAAGATCTGGCTCTGCGTGTGCGCGTGCTTCCCTTTGCTCTTCTTTTTTTCTCCTGCTGCTGCTGCTTCCACATTATTATTGGCTTGGTTTCTTTCTCCCGATTCTTTCGATGGATTCGCATGAGCAGCTTCGGTTGGATGCAGGCCGCTGAAGCCACCACCTTTCGATGATTCGTGCGTCCCGAGACTCTTCTTGCGCGAGAATGTGCGTGAGAGAGAATTTTGCAGGCTACCGGCGTGCTTCTTCGCGACGTCTTTAGCCGACTTCCACCTTTCACGGGCCTGCACGGTCTCTCGCGCGTGTCGTACGGCGGCCTCCCTAGATTTGGCTTGCCTTTTCTCTCGTTTGGTGAGAAGTTGGTCAGAGAAGTTGTAGAAGATCAACAACAATAAACTCAGGCAACCCTACAATTTTTAAGTTAGCAGCTAGGTTAGAGGGCTGCAAAATTATGCCGGGCATGAAATATATTCAATGTATTATATATGTATGTTACCCCTAGCATTGCACCGAATATTGTAATGTCCTGGGTCGCAGAGTTTGGTTTGCAACTACCCTTGGATAAGCATTCTACATGCATATATAGAGGGAAAAGTGAGTAGGATCACAAGTAGATAATAAGCGAACTCGGGAGGCAACTTACTTGTTTGGGAGGTGGAACCTTTTCTGCAATAGTACCTGCAGTGAAAAAATTGGTTTTCGATTACTTCAAGGTAGCCAGCTAGTTTGCCAGCTAGGAGAATAATAAACAGGTAGATAGATAGATAGATAGATAGATAAATAGATAGATAGAATTACCCACTACTGCAATCGATCTTGGTAATGCTGCTTGGGCAGTAGTAGCCGGGTGGACAGAAGACCGCGTCGGTACTCATGACATCTGACCATCTGTCAGCGCCACCGCACGTATGATTCGGCCTCCCGGGAGGAGGCTGGTAGTTGTATCTGCATACATATACATAGGTATATATATTTTTGGTTGGGTTTGTACTTTGTAGAGGAGGAGAGTGGAGAAGAAAATTACGGATCGCAGACTCCGGTGGTCTTGTTCAGGGTGGACTGTGGGCAGTAGGCTCCGAGGGGGCATGGTATCATGCAGGTGAGGCCGTGCGGGCAGAAGAAGCCCGGGCAGCAGCCCCTGCAGTCCGTGGTCCTGGCCGGGAAGTTGGCTGCGTCGTTGAAGTTGATGCTGCCCGGGTCGTCGGCGGAGCAGCCCCAGCCGGGCTCGCAACCGTCCACCCAGGCGGTGAGGTTGCAGTTCTTGTTGGGCCTCACGTAGTTCTTCTTGCCGCTGGTGAGGCTGTCGAAGTAGAACTTGAGCTCAGCGGCGGTGCAGAGCCGCAGCGGCAGGTCCCCTTCCTGGAGGCAGTCGACGATGAACATGGTGTTCCCCGAGAAGTTGAAGGTGTTGTTCCACTCCTTCTCCCTGCACCGCATAATTAATGCAACAAATTAAGATTGAGAGATCTCCGGCGGCGGAGAGCACAACAAGTACGGGGAGACGTACGGGTTGTCAATGCAGAAGCCGAGTTCCCCGCGCACCCGGGGCTCGAAGACCTTGGTGACTTTCTTGAAGCGGTCGTTGAAGGCGTCCGCGATGCTCGCCGACGCGGCGCCGGCGAGGCCGGCGAACATGAGGGCCACGACGAGCAGAAGGGACGACGACGACGCCATGGCCATGGCAATGATTGGGCCCTTCACCAATGGGGTGGCGATGTCGATGGAGAGATGGCGATGGATGCGGTGGAGACACACACAAACGATGGGGGGAGGGAGGGAGCTAGCTAGGAGGTAGTACGTACGTGGTGGTCCTGAGTCTGTGACTAGCGATGGATCCATCCTATACTAAGAATAGATGTCACATTTCCTTCCTTACTTCCATAAACCATGAGTGTAGTACGTACTAAGAATAGACGCCACCAGAATTTAATATTTTTTTCTTGTTTGTTTCTTTTGTTGCAAGATTATTAATTACAGGTACAAACACTCCAACATCGACGGTGGCCGGCGTATAATTTATTTCTTATATATAAATTACAGGTACTCCACAATAAGCCGAGACTTTGCAATTTATTTCTTATAAATATATTTCAAGGTATAATTACAGGTAGTACAAAGTAGTACCTTTACAAATTAAGATGCCAACATTTCGGGTGACCGGCCAACAATTTGTATACTCTACAATAAGTAAGTACACGATCACATCCAAAAACAACTCGAGCACAATGAGTGTTGATAGTCAATTTTGGCTTGCAAGGGTATGGCATCAAGATGATCTCAAAAAAAAAAAAATGCGAACTAAAGTTGTTCGTTTCGACGGGTCGCCCAAAATTTGCAGGCCGAAATATCCAACCCCGCGCGAAATTTCCGGATCGTCGAGATTCGGATTCGATTCAAACAGTTTTTGGTGCGGGCAAGATTAAGACCTCTAGATGGATTCGGATGAAACAACTTATTAAATGCAAGTTCTTCGGTTTTTTTTGAGACGAACAATTTTGTCTTCTACGCCATTTCAATTTGGGGTTGTTTACTTCCTCGAAATCAACCTGCAAGGTTTAGTTAGTTTTTAGACCGAACAATTTTGTAAAGTTCGGGTCAAACCATCCGAATTGGACCCAAACTAGGGTTTTGAACGTGGATCCAAGCCATATCGTTGCACGGAAAGTCCATCCTTCTCTTATATACGTGAGGGACGACGGCCGATTGAAAAACAACAACCGAACAAACACAAAACCTAATTTATCGTGCTCATATATCTCTCTCCCTTATATCTTGCTTCTCGTTTTTCGTTGTTCTTCAGGTTGGAGGCTACGATCCACGAGGCTCCAGTGGCGTTAAGGACAAATTGGAGCATCCAATCATCGCCGGGTTCTCCGACGGGTCCCTCCCGAGGAATCGGGACGTTTGGTGTCAAAAGTTCCCGCTGGATTGTCCTGCGGTGCCACGCTTTCGGCATGCCTCCCACGGTGCGAGTTGCGGAGCATATCCCTCGGCTCCGCGGGTACATGAGGACGTGTTCGTGTGACACGTTCGTGCGTCAACACACTTTTTTGACAACTCCGCCGGAGACGAAGCATGGAACAGTCTTCAGCCCGTTCTTGCTACAAAGAGAGCGTCATCAAGAGCTGTAATTTACAACGGTATCATGAATTCTAAAACTCCATATGCAAATTGCTCTGAGGCTAATATTTCTAGATCTTTTGATATGAGTATGGTATCGGCTAGCCCTAGTTCTCACTATGTGCAAGAGCCGATGCAAAATAATCTCTATGCTTCAAATCAATATAACTTTAGCAACGTGCAGCATGCATACTCGAATTCTCATGCATCGGCAGCCCCAGAAATTCTTATGCCGATGAACAACATGGTGAGTTCGGTTAATCACTATAAAACATCCAATGTTAGAAATTTCAATTTCATACAAGATAATGTTTCACCTTTATATGCATCGGCAAGTAAAATGCAATATGTTAATTCATCTTTAAATATATCGACGGATAGGGAAATTGGGCATGCTAAAAATCGTTATTTGGCCAATTATCTGCAACCATCGTATGCTACCCCTTATGTTACTAATGTTTCCTCTTCATGTGCGACTGGTGAGATTCATAATTCAGTTCCGCACTTTCAGAGTGGCCATGGCCGAATAAATTGAAATTTAACAAGAGCTCATGTGCCTTCATCTACTACCATCGCATATGGATTGGATGATGTCAAGGAAAAACTTGTAGCTCATTCAAAAAAGGCCAGCGCTATTTACCTGAAATTAGCAGAAAATCCCCATGATCCCGCTGCAATACAAGCTTACTAGGCGTATAAAAAGAGGCGTGAAGAGGAGCGTGAACAATTTAAGATCAAATATTTTTCTTCACAGCCACAAAGTTTTGGTAGCGCATTGTCGAAAGAAGCTAAAAGTTTCGGGGGACAATCTCCCCATACAAACCATAACACTAGAAAATTCACCAAGCCAACTTGGGAGGAATTGAGCAACGTCAAGGCTATGAAGTGTTTAAGAAGAAGCATCGTGGGGAACTTGAAGCTCTTATGAAGAAAGATGTGGACAAGTGTGACGAGAATTGTATGCTAGAGGTTCTTGCAAGATTGAAGAAATCTACTCCTTCATGTGACAACCAAGTTGAATCCTCTGAAACGTCTACACAAGAAGAAGACGCTTTGCGAACTGATAGGATCCATGAATAAAATAAGAATGGTTCTAAGAGTATGGTTACTTTGGTTAGTGGAAAAGACGAATCAAATATTACATGTGAAAAATCTATTGAATCAAAAGAAGCAAGCTTCACTAATGAAGAGCATGGAAATCTTAGAAAAACAACCATGCTTAATTTTTCTGAAACTAAGGGAGCTTGCATGTTTCCCTATGAGTTTCGTGCCACGCGTTTGAAAATCATCTAGAGACGGGGCAAGATATTGCTTAGTTCATGCACCCATCACGCTCTCCCAACGTCTTCGAAAAGGTATATCCATAAACAAAATTACTTTCAACGTCTTCGAAAAGGTATATCCAGAAACTCCAGCCCTTGCGCAAGGCCGGGAGACTCCGGGAACTCTCCGCACACATTCCGGAGTGATGCCAGTGGGTGACACGACTTGGTTTCTTCTCTGGAAAATCTTGACCCTAGAGACTCCGGTGTGGGACACCGGAGACTCGGGTCTGAAAATTTAATCCAGCACCTCCAGCTCTTGTAGTTCTCTTTTATCCTTTTGGAGAACACACCACCATTAATAAAATTATCATTTTACCCTGAACATCAACACATGTTAAAATAATACCAGTGTTATTAACAAATACACAAAACAAGACTTAGACGGATTTGTGCTTTCAGAGGTGTCCATGAAAAATTCATTGGCGGCCCAAAAGAAGGATATGAACCTGCGTCATTGAACTTGTCTTTTCTCCAATAAGGGTTGTTGTACTAGCGCCTTGGGGGTGATATTTATGCTTTTGCACTACTTGACCGATTAGCACTTTTTGCTTCACTCACCTTTTGATATTTTTCCATTCAACATGAGAACTTTGGAAAGTTTTCACAAAAGTGACCTCATCCTTGGACTAAAAGAAATTTTTTCCTTTGCCAAAGATCGTGTTTGTAGGGCTTGTGTTGAAGGATAGATGCATGCTGCCTCCCATAAAAGCAAGACCATTATCTCATCAAAGAGGATCTTGGAGCTTCTCCATGTTGATCTTTTTGGTGCCGTGCCCGAGGCAAGTCTTGGAGGCAAGAAGTATTGTTTTGTTATTGTTGATGATTATTCAAGATATATTTGGGTTTATTTCTCAAGTTGAAGAGTGAGACCCAACAAACCATCATCGACTTCTCCAACCAAGTGCAACATCAACACAATGTTACCATCATGGCTATTAGGAGTGACAATGGCTTCGAATTCAGGAACTACACCCTAAATTAATTTCTTAGTGAAGAGGGTATTCATCATCAATATTCTGCTGCATATATCCCTCAACAAAATGGTGCAACCGAAAGGAAGAATCAGACTCTCTTGGATATGGCTAGGACCATGGTGGTGGAGTATTCTTCTCCCCAATATCTATGGGCCTAAGCCATCTCTACGGCATGCCACTCCTCTACCCAGTTCTACATCCGCAATGGCTTAATGAAGACTCTATATGAAATTCTCACCGACAACAAATCAAATATCTCCTACTTTCGTGTCTTCAGTTGTAAGTGTTTCTAATTGATAAAATGTGTTTGGTTTTCTAAATTCCAATCTAAATCTATTGAGGGTATATTTGTTGGTTATGGTGCCAAATCCCACACTTATAGAGTCTTTGACAAGACATCAAGGATTGTCATAGAATCTTGTAGTGTGGTTTTCGAGGAAAATGATAGCTCCCAAGTGGCGCAGTTCCATGTTTCTAATGTAGATGCTGAAATTCATCAAGAAGCCATAGAAAGAATGGGTGTGGGATTTTTTCGCCCCATTGAGGGACACCCTAGTGGAACCCTCGTCTACAATAGAAGAACATGGCAAGGGAGAAAGAACTATTCTCTACTCTAGTGTAGCCCTCGTCTACAATAGAAGAACATGGCAAGGGAGCAAGTGTTGCACCTAACCAAGAACAAGCTCAAGACCCTTCTCTTGTTGACCAAGTTGCTACGCAAGAACCAATCACTCGTATCATTCAAGCTAGCCAAGGTCAACGCAAAGATCAACCTTCTTGATCCCAAGTTGAAGAAAGTCATGATGATGATGATGATCAAGGCCAGCATTCCGGTCACGATGGGGACCCAAATGATCAAGATGATCAAGTGATTTCTCCTTGCAATAATGAAGAATTCAAAGCCCGTCGTGCTAGAAGGATTGCAAAAGACTCGAAGCGTATTGACGCATCCAATGATGTGTTGAGTGATGAGCAAAACAAGAGATACACAAGAGCACAATTAGCAAGCTTTAGTGAGCATCAAGCTCACATATCCATGGTGGAACCAAATAAAGTGTTTGAAGCTCTTGAGGATTCGGATTGGAACCAAATGGATGATGAGCTCAATAACTTTGAGCGCAATAAAGTTTGGAAGATAGTTGAGAAGCCAAAAGATTGCCACAATGTTATTGGCACTAGTCGCCGCAACTATCTAGTTCACAACGGAGGACATCATGTTTGGCACATGTAGTAGGGGTCCACTATCGCGACGCCCGATGTCTTATCTTTGATGATCTACATCGCCGTACTGAGCAAGTATAGTTGGACCATGGAGTGGTGAAGCGGATTTAGATGGAACATATCAAAGATGTAAGAAACCGCAGGATTATCGTATCCGTGCGGGATGACTCGAAGAAGCCCAAGTCCTTTGGCACATTGGCAATGAAAATCGGGTATGACGGATCCTTGGCTTCAATAAGGCGCCATTCGGGATATAGAATTCTGTCATGCAAACTCCGCATATCCCCACTTGTGGCCTTGAGCATGGTGTTGATTAGCATCAGCTGACCCATCACATGCACGCACGGTGTATCCTTGGATTTAGGTGGCCTGTCCAAAACACGGAGCAACATCTAAGCCAGATGGCTCACGGATTTTGCACCCTTGGATCTAGGTCCTCTTTTCCGCGGCTTCGGCGCCTTCAGTGGACATTCCTTCACAATCTGTTCAACGACCGCCTTACGGATTGTGCCGGGGATGAAGATAACTCCTCCCTTCGCGGTTTTCTGAGTGTCGGTGAAGGGGTGTACATATGGAGGTGTGTCGTCCTGGGAACCGAACATGAGCTTGCAACTGGATTTATCCGCGGGAGTAGCTTCACCGCGAGCCTTCGTGCTATGGTAGGGTTCTTGTTCCGGGGGAGGAGGAATGTAGTGTCCATCACCAAAGTCATCGGAGATGTAATCATCAAGAGTGTCTTCCGCCGGGTTCTGTTCCATATGGATGTCATGATCACCAACCAATTTGGGGGTAGGCTACGACGCTGCGACAATCTTCCCATGGCTCCACGCCTGCCCTTCTAGAGGTGTTGTCTGCGAGGTGGTGCCTAGCGCCGACAATTCTAGAGGTGATGTATGCGGGGTGGCGCCCCTCTTGCCCAGGCGAATCTGGCTCTTTGGCCTTTGCAAGTTCGAAGGGAGGCACTGGATCAACAACATGATCTCGGGGTCGTCTTCTTCCTGTAGGGTTGAATGGGAGGTGCGGGTTGCCGGCTGAACAATCATACCCACGACCACATCCTTCAACACGCCCTCCACATAGTGTAGGAGAGTGCATGGAACGTCAGTGTTCTGCGGAAAAATTGTAGGGCATCACATATGCCAGTCAAAGGCAAAGGAAGATGGATCTGATCGAGGCTCCAACGCTTAACTATTTACCTTGCTGGCGATGGCATCGAGTTCTTCTAGTGGCAAGGGGCCAACGATAGCGGGCGTGCCAATGATGACTAGATGGTTGCTCGCTAGTGCACGCTCTTCTATTGGCGAGGGAAAGCCAGCGGTGGGCGTGCAACGGATGACTAGGCCGTTGTTCGTTGGTGCACACTCTTCATTTGGCGAGGGACCACCGATGGTGGGAGCGCAATTGATGACGAGGCGCTATCAGGGAGCGGAGTCACCATTGCTTCTAGAGCCGTGTTGTAGGCGGGCGGAGTCACCAGTGGGTCCGCCAACGTGGCGTTGGCCGGCGAGACTCTGGACGCGAGTTGCTGCCCTGTAGTCTAGGCACCGGACACGGCCCCTATTGACCTGCAAGATCCCATTGAGTAACCACCGAAAAGGGGAAGGCATACCATTGCTCATGTGTTCTGCCAAATCTTCATTGCCAATATTCGGAATATCGTCCACTTTGGCCTTGCGATCTGCAAGCTCGCGATCGCGGGCTTTGTCATATTGGAAGTTTTTGAGGGCCTTCCTTCTCTCCCTTTTCGCCTCCTTGGGATCCTTTTAGTACTCTCCCAGTTTCTTCGTCAACCCATGCCGCTAAATCTGCCACCCGATGGACTTTTGTGATTATCCTTCCCCTTCGTCGTGTTCACCGCCCTGTTAAAATCGTCGTCCCACAGACTGAGCAGCGACAGCGCCCTAGATGAGGAGATTCCACCACTAGGGATTTCTAAGTTCTGCACAAGTACCGTGAACCGTTTAGAATTTCCCCAGTACTATGATGCAATCGACTTGATCATCGGGAGCAAATTAATTAGGGTGATGTATTTACTTACCAATTTACGATACAACTCCTTCACCTTCTCATCATCGGTAGTATATTCATTAACTACCGGGTCATATGTAAACCAGGCATTGATAAAGTTTTTGGTATGCGCCGAGTACTTTGCGAGGGGGGTCAGGGATGACCCGTGCTGCACGGTTGGCTTCCTCCCCCCAATTGGGAACTGCTGCTTTGTAACCGCTGCATTCCATTCTGTGGGTACCTATGTTCAACCTCCGTAGCTTCTTCCCCCAATAACTATGAGCCTATCCGCCTTTGCTATCGAAAATTAGCTTGAAGTCCCAGAGTTCTGCTTCAGTGATGTTCGACTCATTCTCTGAAACATCCTCAAAGGTATTTTTGGTATAGCGTTCCCACATTTAAATAATGCAAGAACATCTGGTTTACTATGCTAGTCACTGGATCAATTGTTGGAAACATAGTACAAGATGAAATATCATGCAAATGCATCAGATTATATTACATTTCATGATCCAGTATTTACAACATATATAAATTACAACTTGCATAACCTCAGAAGACTAGCATGAACCAAGATTTCAACTTGCATAGTCTTAGAAGACTAGTAGGAAACATAGTATTATAGCAGAAACCATAGTACATCATTGAGCCTCATCTTCTTCATGTGCCACAGGCAAAACATGTTGGTGGTAGACTCGAGATCCTATACGAAATCCTCAATTGTCATCAAATCCACCAGAAGGATGGAATATGCAGCCACAAGGGGCCAGTACAATTAAATGTACTGGCAAGTAACACTATGGAGGATATAAGTGGAAACACTATAACTACAATAATATTTGGCTGAGTGGAGTTTTCGGCTAAGTTTGCATAAAGCAAGTTTTCTCCTATATTTTCATATTTTTTTTATCATAAAGAGGCACCACTGGATAGAGATCAGTGAACCATTTTGAAACAATACGGTACCATAGATAAAAACCAAGGAGCCATGTGTCATCTATAGAAATGGCGACATATTCATAGGTACAACCATGTGAATGGTCCCTACCATGCCATAGATAAGAGCATATGCATTGGTTCAACCACAAGAGTGCCCCCTACCATGCTAGATATATGTGCATTTTCATAGGTACAACCACCTAAGTGATCCCCTACCATGCTAAAGAATAAATCATTTTCATAGGTACAACCACCAAAGTAATCCCCCACCATGCTGAAGAATAAAGCATTTTCATAGGTACAACCACCAAAGTGATCCCCTACCATGCAACATATATGAGACTAGAGCATATTCATAAGTTCAACCACTAATGTGGTCCCCTACCATGCTATTCATGTGAATATTTTCGTAGGTTGAACCATGTAAATGGTCCCCTACCATGCCACACTTACTTGTAAGTATGTACTACTCCACCAAAAATATTTCATAAACCTCTTAGGGTATTCAATCAAAACATAGTTATATTTTCCAATCACATCAGCTTCTTCTACAAGCATAGCTAAGCAATCAACTACCAAAATTAAAGGCTGCTACACTATCATGGCAATAAGGATTGCTCCACACTACTTGGGATAATAGCATAGCATAATATTTTATCAAAGATTTTCCTATCATGCAAGATACTCAAAAGTTCTAATGCATATAGGAAATAATAGGTAATTTATGATGTGTCACTTAGTTTTTGAAGTTGGTGTTGATTCACCTACTTGCTTCACAAATGAACCTCCGTACAATCTCAACATTGAAAACACAACAACAGAATAAACAAGCATGCTAACAAACATACAAACAACTGAAGAAAACATACAAAGCAAAGTAAAACATGTGAAAACATTTAGTTTCAATTCACTAAATAAACTAAGTTATTGCAGTCAGATTTTGTCATTTCTGACTAATGGTTGGCATTGATAAAAAAGATCATACAAAAGTATTGGTCTAATCCATGTCTGTCTTCAAGTTCTTGAGTTGAAGGTGGCTTCTTATTGAAGTTGTTCTTATTGATGAAAAGCTTCTTGTTAGAGTTCTAGTAAAAAAATCTCATCTCACGTGAGAATCTAATAGTCTTAGACAACTTGCAAACAAATTCTAAGTCTTGAAAATCAAATTCTAAGCTCCAAGTCTTCACATTGGTTGGTCTGATTAAGGATAATCTTTAGGCTCCTTTATATCTCTCTCCTTGGTGTGGTGACTTCATTGAACACTCAAACACTTGATGATTTATTAAAAAACTAAGTTTGATCTTGATCTAACTTAGCCATCACAAAGTATAAGGAGAGAAGAGAAAGGGAGAAGGTTTAGAGAAAACAGGGCATGGTCTAAAAGAGTATCTAACACATACCTATACCAAGTAGTAATACCAACATAAAAATTCCTCAGGAGTATCAAGGTAGAATATTTTTTTGTACACCTATTATGAGCATCGTTTATTCTATACAAGCATCTTTTAAACTCTCTCCCCTGTTGCCTAAAAGAATGAACCTCAACTTCAGGAATAGTCATTCTAGCAAAATAAAAACAAGCAAATAAATAACAACTATAAAGTAAACTATTTTTTTTGTGTGTTTTTGATATAAAGAAGCAAGACAAGACAAAAAATAAAAACAAGAAAATAAACAAAATAAAGAGGTTGAGAGTGAGAGACTCCCCTTGCCAGAAGGCTTCTTCCTCCCCGGCAACGGCGCCATAAATTCTTTGCTACGCCTTGATGGTGCCTTGACGGGGAGACTTCTTGATGATGATGAATTTTAAGTCCCCAGCAACGGCGCCAGAAATTCTTGTTGCTATGGATGGCATGTTGGGAACCCCAAGAGGAGGGAGTGATGAGTACAGCGGTAAGAATTTCTCTCACTTAAGAACCAATGTTATCAATCCAGTAGGAGAAAGAGGATCTTTGGAAGGTTGATGGCACTGACGGTGGTGATGGCGCCTCACCGGTGTCAGCAACAACGCGGAACCTGCACACAACACAACCAAAGTACTTTGTCCCAATGGTATAGTGAGGTTGTCAACCTCACCGGCCTTGCTGAAAACAAAGATTAGACATATAGTGTGGAAAATGGTGTATGCTTGCAGTAAGTAAACAAAGCAGGGAATTGTAGTGGTTTGTTTAACAGTGTAGGAAAATGGACTGGGGTTCATAGGTTCACTAGTGGTGTCTCTCCATAAAAGATAGCATGCTGGGTGAAAAAGGTACAGCTGTGCAATTGAAAAATAGAGGTTGCACCGTAGTGCACATTCATGACATGATGACTACTATGATATTTAGTGCGGGCATTACAACAATATACATAGACCGTAATCCGACTGCATCTATGACTAATAATCCACCCTCAGGTTATCATCCGAACCCCCTTAGGTATTAAGTTGCAAGCAACCGATAATCGCATTAAGCGATGTGTGTAATGTAAGCAATGATTGTGCATGCAGGCACTCACACCGCTTTTTTCTCCGTAGTGGCAATATCACATCCTCCCCCGTCACGTTTCTGTCACTCGAGCACAGCGAAAAGGAGGCATGGACCCAACTATCGAGCATAAATACTCCCTATTGGAATCACTAGCAACTATTTGGCCAGAGCAACCACTAGCAACGGAAAGCATGCAAGATCACAAATAACATATGCAATAGAGACTATAGTCAACTTGACATAAGTTCAACATTCATCGGATCCCAGCAAACACATCACATACAATTACATAAGAACAATCTCGTTCATGTTAGGCATCTCACGAGATCTAAACATTGAGGCATAGGAGGAGAAGACAACCATCTAGCTACTGCTATGGACCCGTAGTCCAAGGATGAACTACTCACGCATCACTCCGGAGGCATGCATGGTGATAAAGAGGCCTCCGGTGATGATCTCCTCTCCGGCAGGGTGCCGAGAGAGAGCTTCAGAACCCCCTGATCTAGGGTTGACGACGACGGCGGCTGCGGAACTTTTCGGGGATTTTTGATCAGGTACCTAGGGTTTTCCTTCGGAGGGGAATAAATAGGCGAAAGGGCGACGTTGGTGGGCCACCAGGGTGGCCTCACCACCCCCAGTCGCGGCCAAGGGGGGCTAGCGCCTGGCTATGGTGAGGCCCCCTGGTGCCCGTCTTCGACTCCTCTTCGGACTTCTGGATGCTTCCGGGGAAAATAGGAACTTCGGGATTTGTGGGGTCCAATTATGAGAATATTTTCAGAACAACTTTTGCGAAATCAAAAACAGCAGAAAAAAGGGAACTGGCACTTGACATCTTGTTAATAGGTTAGTCCCAGAAAACGTGTAAACATGCTATAAAGAAGGGAGAAAACATGTATCAATTGGCATAATATCAACATGGAACATCAGAAATTATAGATACGTTGGAGACGTATCAGTTCACAAATTATTTTGGGACAGATGATATGAAATTACACATCCTAAGGGTTCCAGGGATATTTTATTTGCACTTTTTAGATTTGTAGAATTTAAACTATGCCAAAAATCATCAAGCAATCATATTTAAAATTGAACCAATTTAAGTTTATCAAATTTAAATTTGAATAGTGCTAAAAGATTCAACATGTTCAGGGATTTTCAAAAAGTCCAAGTTTGATTAATTAGGATCTGTGGTTGAAAAGTTATGATGATTCTAAGATGGAGGGTTGTTTTTGCAAAAAGTTACCATGTTAATTCTATTTTCGAAACATTATCGAGAAAGCACGGCCACGTGGCATTTTCTGACTGGCTGCGCTGGCTGCAGCGATGTGGCAAGCTGCGATTGGTTGGCTCGTAGATGGGCTCGGCTTGAGTCTGGCTTGAGTCGCGGTTTAAGACGAGATCAGCTCGGCTTGGCTTCGATCTAATCTGGCTGTCCGATTGCAGATCCAATGGACAGGGGTAGGAGAGGCTTACCACGGTGGCACGCATTAATGGTGACAAGGACGACGGTTGTGCTGCTCCCGGTTGACAACGATGGCGGTGATACCGACATGCTCGGGGTCGCGGAGGATATGGGGAGATGCGGCGCGACACAGGGGCTCCGATGGTGGGCTCTGCGAAGCTTCATGACATTCCCAGTGATGGCGGCATCCAATTTGGATGCGACATTGACGGAAACGGCTCCGACGAGCTCTCACTCGTTCGATTCCGGCTGAAGAAAAAGGAAAAGAACAGGAGGGGGAGCACGGACCATGCAAAAAGGAGGATAGCAAATATAAAACGGCGGAGGACATGACGAACTCCGGTGAGCAATCACATGCTACTGGCACCGCGATTTGGAGAGGGGGCTAAGGGGAAACAGAGAGGAGAGGTCGGGCTTTATATAGAGGGTCTCGGTACTAGGGTTGGCGACTTCCATCGCACGAAATCGACGCAGATTGATTCCATCCCGAGACGGAGTCCCTGTCATGCACGGAGGAAGAAGGGAAGGACCTCATCATGACATTTTTTTTCTTTTCTTATCTGTTTTTTCCTTTATAAATAAATATCTCCTGTTTAGTTATCCAATGTACCTCAAATAAAATTCTAAATTTTTGTAAAAACATAATCTTTCAATGGGAAACATTTATATGTTGTTTCCAACACATCTGAAAATATCAATTATGAAAATATGAAATAAGACTAATAGTACATTATTCAATTTTAATTGGAAAATGCAAATAAATAAAGATTATGGTTTTATAAAAAAATACAGAAACATTCTATAAGTCAAATTTTAATTTTCCAAAAGTCATTTCACTTATTATTTTTCATATTTTTATACTTCAAAATATGAGTAAACACAAATTGCAACTTAATTTCATTTTCAAAATAGAAAATAATTGATTGAATATATGGTAAATAAAACTTGAGAGACATATAATTTTTGAATATTATTTATCACTTGCCCATTTTTATACAAGAAGGATTTTGTTAAAAACTTTTTATTACTTAATACTTGATATAGTTATTGAAAAATGTTATAGTTAATTTTGGTTTTGAAAATATTTTTATTCACCAAATAACTGAAGGATGAATTATTATCGATCGATAGAAGTAAAAAACAATCTGGAAACAACTTGTTTATGGAAAAACATTTTATATTCTTAAGATTTGCAATTAGGGAAAACAATTTCTTTGCATAATTATTTATTTTGAGGATTTAGGGTTTTAGAAAACATAGGCATTTGGATTATCATTGTAGCATCCCACTTTTTAAATAGAAGTGGAATACTTGTGTTATGTGCTATTCCCTAGATCAATGTTAGCACCACAATACAAAACTTACGAGTATCATTGCAGAAATGTTAAAATTATTACATCGGAATCAAGAGTAGCCAAGTATATCTTATTACAAGATGCATAGCCATATAGGCTAGCTAAAACTCAAGAGTTTAAAGCAATGAGAACAAATAACAGAGAGCCTCCATCTTCAAGCATGCGCCACAGGCACACATGTTGCATGTAGACTTGAGTCTAGAATTCAACATCACTCCTCATCAGAATAACCTGCACGTTGGAATATGCAGCCCCCGAAGGAGGTCAGTACAATTTTATGTACTGGCAAATGACACCTTTGGTGGATATAAAATGGCAAGTATAGTACTACATGCATATTATGTCTAGGTGGAGTTTTGGGCTATTTGCACAATGCAAATTTTCTCCTATCTCTTTTGTAAATCCATTTTTCTTTTCGAAGGGGGTGGCAGCATTGGATTAATATCCAAGAACCACTACTAAAGTTTAACTGGTCAAGTTTTACTTACTGAAAATGGTGATGTGATCCTTCCATCCATCCTTGTCCAGCTGCTCGAGCTTGTCCATTACCGGGGACACGACTATGGTCATAGTTTCTAACTCTGCAGAGGTTGTGCACTTTCACCCTTGTACTCTTTTCACCCAAACATCATATACATGCTGAATGTATTAAGGAAATGAGATAATTGAGTCAAAGTCTTTCAGAAGCATGGAAACTACCAACTGGCAAGACCCGTTTCACCAATAATTCTGCTACATCTGCTTGTCAAGCCGCAGGCCAAGTCCACACAAGTTATTCAACTAAGCCAGAGGCCATATGAACAAAAGGCTGCATTGGAAGCAATCTAAACTTGGGGGACATAGAAATCACTTTGTTCCTGGGTGGCAATCCTCAAGTGAACACCCCAGGAGATTAAAGACCCCGAGGGACACTCAACTATTAACAACCTTGCACTAATGAATCCACCCAGTTGTTTCATTGAGGTTATATTAAGTTTTTCATCAAACACTTAGTAAAACACAAAATGAAAGAGCATGGCTAAGCATAAAATTAAGCTTGATGGCTACCAAAATAAAATAGCAAGGTTGTCCACATACTACTAGGACATAGCATATCATATACTTGATAAAAGGTCCTATCATGCACACTACTCAAATCCACTAATGCATAGTGAAAAATATAAGTATTTGATGGGGTGTCACTTGCCTTGGCAACAAGCTGATCAGGAGTAGCAACCACAAGAGTAGTCTTGCTCCTCTTCCTCACAGTCTATACAAACAAAATGACAAGACATATAAAAAAATATAATAGAAAACATCACATAGATATGTATGCATGAATGCAATGATGAAGAATGGCCAACACCACAAGTATTGTTTGGAAGAGACAAATTGTTGTTCTCTGGTTTCTTAATATGCAAAATAACTTGATAACAAATTTTAGCAGAGAAAACATTTAAAATAAATTAGGATTGATTTATAAAGGACTATAAACCAAAAATAAAAGTTTCTATTATAAAATTGGTCTATGAATATTTCTTTGGCCTCTACTAGATGTGGTGAAGCAATACAAAACCATAGCAATTGATTTCACTCGAAAATATTATATAGATCAAAAGTTATTTGTAAAATAAGCAAAACAAGGAAACAGAAATAAAAATTTATGCACGTATCAAAAGTACAATTTTAGGTAGAAATGTGTTCTCCTTATTTTTCTGATTTCAGAAAGTACAAAATTGTTGCATTTGGGTTTAGAGAATTAAAGTTATTTAATTTACAAGATTAAATGTAAATCTGTTTAACAACAGAAAAGGGTCGATCCGAGACACTCGGAATGGAGCGTTCTGATTGGTCGGCACCGTTTTGCACGGATCGCGCACATGGACCGTCAGATCTAAGCTACGCGGAACGGCCCAGATCTAAAGATATTCCTTCTCCTAAAGGGATCTAATCTGATCCGTCAGATCAGATCCAACGGTCAGTGTCCAAAAGGACAGAGGCGGGCGGCGCTACTCGCCGGGGCATCGTGGGAAATGCGGGCGCGCGCCTCTGCCGGCACGTCGCGGTGCTTCTACGGGTACAGGGGGATCAGAAGACTTACCACGGTGATCAGCACGACGAGGAGAAGTTGATAGCAAAGTCAATGCCTCCCTCGCGTCCTGGTTCTCCTCGAGTAGCTCACCGGGGTCATGCGGGGCGGCCGGTAGTTGCAGACGCGGGCGGCATCGTTGTTCTGCAGGGAAAATTGGCGCAAAAAGATATCAGGAAGATGCGTCGTGAGGAGGGAGGACATATAGGGATGGAGATAGGGGCATAGGTGGACGGTGCTTACCAGAATCGGTCGGAACTAGCGGCGGAATGGCGATATACTGAGCGCGCTTGCTCATGGCCTGGCGGCGGAGTGGTTAGGGTTTTGGGTGCAGCGGAGAAAGGAGTCTCGGGGGAATTATATAGGACTAGACGCGGGGCGCAATCCCACTCATTTCGGCGAGTAATGGCCGCGGCATTACGGGTGTTCGTCACGAGATTTCTTCCGTGCGGAGGAAGAAGGGGTGACATAAGGATGGCATCACTGGCGGGTCCCACTTGTCAGAGAGAGAGAGGGGAGGGAGCCGGGCTGCGTGCACGGGCTCTCTGGTGGGCTGCTGCTGCGCGCGTGCGAGGGAACAAATAGGCCGTCTTGGCCCACGGGGAGGGGGGGTGCGGTAGTTTAGGTTCTCCTTTTTTGTTTCTATTTTCCTTTTTCTGTTTTGATTCAAATGGTTACCAAAATAATTTAAAAACCCACCAAATCTTAACAGAAAAATTTATAAAAATATGTTTTGAAAAACTTAAGGTGTACAGAGTATTTTGGTACCATTCTTTTCCAAGGATAAAATAAAGTTTTGTGGGGGAACTTGGTGATAGCAAAAGGCCATTTTTTCCTATTATGGATAGTTGGGTTTAAATGAATTTTGAAAACGTGGGATGTTACAATCATTTCCAATAACATTGAGAAAACATATAATATTTCCTTTGTGTTGGAGTTTTATTGTTTTTGGTGGCTTGCTTTAGTGGAAAACAAAAAGTTTTAAATTTTTGTGATTTTTGAATGTCTCCAAAAATCAGGGATGTTACAGACTACCACTCTGAAAAGAAATCTCATCACGAGTTTGGGAAGGCTAGAAAGAAAAAGAGGTTTGGGTTACTCGGGATCTGTTGCAACTGGGTGGCTACCACCCCTAAAAGAAATTTTTGTGGGTATACCAATATCATGGCATGTTGTGTAGTTTGTCTCCAGATGGCTTGAATAGAACTTTCCTTTGCAGTAGGGCTGCAGAGTAAGTACTGCTTCTTGAACTTCATTTGACACTGAGGGGTCACTCTTTGGGTCAATCAAAAGTCCTCGGGTCACGCTCAACTTGGTCTTTGATGTCTTTGGCCATCTTCCATCTTGTTGTTGTCTTCTCATGGTTGTTGGTATTCTGGCTAGGTATCTGGTTTTGTTTAGAATAGATGAGTCGAGATTTAGAAAGATCTAAGGAAGGTTAATACCTCAATACATCAGATCAAGGAAACTCATCTTACAAACAGTAACTAACAAGCTTTCTTCACACCAAACAACAAGGTTTTAGGAAGCAACTAATATTGTCATGCCACACTTATTTGTATGATAAATATACTAATACGATAACATTGTTCTAATAAGTCAACTAGATTTGTGGTGTCGTATATATGTTCTAGAGTCTTCAAGCGCTTCTTTCAATACTTTGAGGTGTTTCTGATCGTTGTGAAGTCTGGGTATATCTCCAAGTTCTTCAAATGTTGAGTGTAGATCTTCATGTTGAATCCAATAGGAAAACTATTCCTTTAACCTCTTGGCATGATTATCACCAATCATGTCTTGATGGAGAACAATAGGTAGGTCATATATAATGAGAAAAGAAGATTTTGAAGGGGAATAATAGATGGGACGATATGAGAAAGATTATGATGAGATGTTTTGATTCTATTAGTTTGAACAAAGTAGGTTTCCAATCCTATGGTCTTTTCCAAACTTAAGGTCTCAAATCCTACAGGACACACAAGGCTCTGATACCATTTTGTAGCATTCCTACTTTAATTAATGCTAGAACATCCGTGTTACTGTGCTAGTGGCTGGATCAATTGCTATCACCACAGTACAATATGAAATATCATGCAAATGCGCCACATTCTATTACAACATAAATAAATTACAACTTGCATAGCCTTAAAAAACTATCATGAACCAAGATTTCAACTTGCATAGTATTAGAAGACTAGCAGGAAACATCGTATTACAACGGAAAAAATAGTACATCATTGAGCCTCATCTTCTTCATGTGCCACGCGAAAAACATGTGAGAGGTAGACTCGAGATCCTATGCCAAATCCTCACTCGTCATCAAATCCACCTGCCGGATGGAATATGCAGCCACAAGGGGTCAGTACATTAAATGTACTGGCAAGTAACACTATGGTGGATATAAGTGGAAAGACTATAACTATATGAATTTTGGCTGAGTGGAGTTTTTGGCTAAGTTTGCATAAAGCAAGTTTTCTCCTATATTTTCATAAAACATTTTTGATCATAAAGAGGTACCACTGGATAGAGATGAGTGAACTATTTTGAAACAATATGGTACCATAGATAAAAACCAAGGAACCATCTGTCATCTTTAGAAATGTTGACATATTCATAGGTTCAACCATCTGAATGGTCCCCTACCATGCCATAGATAAGAGAATATGCATAGGTTCAACCACAAGTGTGCCCCCGTACCATGCTAGATATATGTGCATTTTCATAGGTACAACCACCTAAGTGATCCCCTAACATGCTGAGCATTTTCATAGGTACAACCACCAAAGTGATCAACCCATCAAAAAGCTTAACGGTGTGACTGCCAGAATTTTTTTCATAGATATAGTCATGAGATACGGCGTACCACACATCATAATTATGGACAACGGAACAAACTTCTCTATTGGAGATCTGGCAAAATATTGCAAGGAAACTGGAATTCGCCTTGATCTAGCATTAGTGGCACATCCATAGTCCAATGGACAAGTCGAACATATGAATAGTTCTATTCTACAAGGGATACATCCAAGACTTGAATCAACTCTTTATAGAGAAACATGAGCATGGGTAGAAGAATTACCTTCCGTGCTTTGGAACATGCACACAACACCAAATAGATCAACATGGCATACGCCTTTTTTCCTGGTTTACTAAGCAAAAGGAGTGCTTCCTACGGACATGATCTATGATAGCCCTAGACTGGAAGCATATGTTGAGGCGAATGCCGAAATTGTACGGCAGGATGCCGTTGATCTTCTGGAAGAAGAACAAGAACATGTGTTACAAAGATCCGCCATTTATCAGCAGGGTTTAAGGCAATATCGTAGCGAGAAAATCAAGCATTGTTCTTTCAAAAAAGGTGACTTAGTGCTAAGAAGGGTGCAGGAATGAAAAAGCAAGTTAGCATCGGTAAGAGAGGAACCTTTCGTCATTATCAAAGCTATGAAAAATGGGTCATACTACCTTGTAAATATTCGGGATGATGAAGAAGACCCGAAAACGGCCTTGGAGCATCCAGCAATTACGTCCTTTCTATACCTAGTCCAATTCTATGTAAACATTATTGTGATCGTGAAATAAACTTTGTAGGAAATCCATGCAAATTACTTATCTGTATTTTACAATTTAAGCATGTTCCGTCTTTTATATTTCCCAATGATGTTTCAATTTTCTTCAATGTTAACCCGAATTTTACCTGCGTGCTCGGAGTTATGAAAACTGAATGCTTTTAGCCTAAAACAAGGCTTGCAGAACACCAGACTTTGCCTGCGTGCCTGGAGTTCATACTTTCTAAAGCTCCTTAATTCCTTAAGTATTATATGATTATTTGTGTGCTAGGTCACTAGATTAGTAAGCTAAAGCGCCAAAGCATATTACTCATCATTCCAAGGTTAGATCAGAATTCCCAGCTTCGCAGAGCTGCTCTCTCCACAGTCCACATCAAGGTGTGGAATCTGGATCTACCGTGTGTTCTACCCTACTTCAATAAGGGCTTATGCACTCCACTCGTAAACCAGCGTTAGAGCTTTTTGAGCGAGCGAAGCCTTCCTGGAGCTTCCCCCTTCCCTCACTCGAGAATTGCATTTCCGCTTCAGCTTTCCCGGTTTAGTTGGTTAATTGATTGGATACTTTTTAACCCAGTTGCTCGGCATGAAGATTTCATACTTCCGGAATCGCTAAAACGCTAAGAAAAGTTAAAGCATACAAATCAAAGAACATAAAAGAATAGGTGACAAATTAACTTGCAAGAATATTTTAAACTGCGAAAGCATAAATTGTTTATACAAAACAAGCACTTGGAATAAATATTAGATTGATAAAACAGTAATGCATTCTTCTGCCTTCTGGTAGGTGCAGGGCTATGATCTACTCGGCATCATCATACTCATCATCATCGTCATAATCCCCCGGATCCTCCGGAGTTGAATGGATTTCTTCCTCCAGTTAGAAAGTGGTGGTGGAGACCATCTGAGCAATCTTGGAAGCATACCCCTTGACAGACTCGAAGATATCCGTCCTTAGAGCCTCAGTGTAGTCTTGGGGGATGCCGGTTGCGATGCGCCAGGTTTTGGCGGTGGGGTAGTCCATTTGCATAAGCCCAAGGGCCATGCGCACTCCACCGCGAGCGGCACACTTCATCTAGGATTCCCGTTGGTAAATAACTTATTGGAATGCAGGCGGGAGTTGCCCAATGTCGGAATACTGATCTTTTTTATCGGGAAGACACTTGCTCACAAGTTTCCTCCCGGATTTCTTCATATTCTCGACGAAACCGCCAAAAGCCCGGATGCATACTATCAGAGAAGAGGAGTCTCCTTGTGCTATAGAGTACAGAAAAGCAGATGTTAGTATAACTAAGAAGAAAACAATAATTTTGAAACTGAAAGGGCAAACGGTAAAGCTGAAAAGCATACCAAAAATATTTTGCCGATTGCTGCGAACTCCTCTAGGTGGTCATGAAGAGCAGCCTCCAAATCCCGGATTTTGGAGCTGTATTTTTATCTCTCAGCTTGAAGCTGAGCCTCAGAGTTATCCAGGGCCTTCCGTCTTTTAGCCAGCTCTTTCTGGAGCTTCACATTTTCCTTTTGAAGTTCCGCATTTTTGTTGCAAAGCTCCCGAGTGTTGCCGACATCCGCAATAATTTGTTTCGCTTCAGCAAGTAAGGCTGAAAAGATGGTAAATATGATTAAACGAGAAGGAATTTAAAACTCGTAGGACAAAGGCCAACATGGAAAAAAGGAAAATTATGCTTACACGCATTCTCCTTAACTTTCTTCCGAAGCTCCACAATCCCGAATTCTTTGTCTTCTGTGATTTGGAGGAGCGAGCACACATATTTATTCTTCACGGAAAGCTTACTAAGTATTTCCATATTGATGTGCTCGGGCGTTTTCAAAAGAAATACGGAAAGGGAAAGTTGGTAAACCCAAAAGAAGAAGATAGTAACCTAAAAAGTATTAATGCGAAAAGTATGCTTCCGTATTAATGCTTGGGGGCTGGAAGTATGCCTGGCTCATATTCTGGAGGCCCGAAAGCATTTCGGAGAACTCCTTGTTGTATTCACTAAAGGATATCTCCAGGTGACAAAGGCCGTCTTGTATGACCTTCCAAGGGGAGAAGGTGTAGTTATTCCGGATAATGAAACCACCTTGTGGCCAAGGATGAATAAGGGGGGCTTTGACGAATTGGTTTTTTTGCCCATTCGTGCATGTTACCATACCCGTCAAAGCATGCTTCCTGTTTTACCTTGAAGCGATCTTTGAAAGGCGGAACATCTTCGTCGAGATTGAAGAAAGATGACTCTCCTTCTTCTAGCTGCACCGATGTTTCCTACACATCTAGAATGGATGTATCAGGCTGGCTGGATGACTGAAAGGGGAAAGATATTCGTCCGGTTGAGGGGCAGGATGCACTCCCAAAACATCCGCCCTTGGTGTATCAGGGGAGACAACTGGAGAAGGTTGTGGCTCTTGGTGGTAGATCACTTTCCGCCTTTTAAGTTTTTTCCCTTCAAATCTACATGGGAAAGCCTGAAAGAAAAAATCACGGAACAAAGGTCAAAATTTAGAAAAAACTTCTTGGAGGAAGTAAAAAGCATGCAAATGAGAAATTAAATACCCGGAGGTCGCAACAGCAGCACGTCCAGATCGATGACTTCTGGGGTAGGGTCATTCTTATTACATTTCCTCCCTCCAGATGCTGCAAGCCGGGTTTTGACGCCACGAATTTGTTATCAGACGCAAGCTGGTCCTCACCGAGAGTTTGAAGCTGCAAACAAGGACAAAGCATTCACTATGCATTTTATGTGTGCAAAGTATACCTTTTCTAAAAGAAGCACATACCGTAGGAGGAGGATTGTCGGCAGTATACAAAGGATAACTTTCTATGTACTACGTTCGGGTGGAAACAAAGTGGTTCACACTCTTTCTGAACGACCTTTCTGACATTGCTGATGAACTAGCCCGCATGGTGTTGGGTCCGGAGTACGTGCAGAGAAAGCAGCGAAAGCGATGAGAGAGAGGCTGGATCCGCCGGACAAGCCAGCACAAGACGATATCCATTCCCATGAAAGCCGGGGTGGAAGCCACTATCTTGGCGATCTGCCTTTTGATCCTCAGAAGGTCGACGGGAAGTTCCCGAACGACGTCCAGCGCCGAATTTCCTTTTGGAGTGGCGGAGGAATTGTTAAAAGCAGGAATCCCCATATCCTTTCCAGGATACAGGACGTCCTCACAATAAAAGAAATAACTCATCCAATTTTTGACGGATTTACTAGTCTTGATTTTGGGGAAACATTCTTCACCGTGGCGGTGCAGGTTAAAGGTAATGGTCCCACAGGCGGGAGGCAACCCGTCTGAGGTGTTGCACTTCATGTGGAAGCAATACTGAAGGAAATCTAGTCTTGGTTCTATTCCTAAATACCCCTCTAAAAGGGCCTGGAAGCCAGATATATATAGGATGGAATTAGGAGTGAGATTGTGGGGCCGGACGCCATAATGGTTTAGAACCTGGAGGAAGAAGGCAGAAGGTGGAAATCCCAAACCTCTCAGGATGTGGGAGGAAAGCATCACCCGTTCGCCGTCTTTCGGCTTCGGCTCCTCGTCTTCTTCCTCGAGACGCCATTTGCCCTCCCGAACAAATCCGTCTTTTTGAAGCTGGTTGAGGAGATCCGAGGCAATGGAACATAGAATCCAATTGCTGGCCTCCTCTCCATCTTCTTCGGATCCGATGGCCCCCTCGCCTTCCGCATCCCCGCCGGTGCGAGGCATGTTCTCTCCGCCCCAGATTCCGGGACGAAAGAAGTGTTGGGGGGGGGGAGTGGAGGTGTAGATCTGGTGCCAGCGGTGTTACGGTTATTCCCTGTCGCCGCGCTCAAAGAATCCTCTCACGTAGCTCTAGAGAAAATCTGTGCCGTAGGAGGCAGCAGAGAGCCCGCTACAGAGGGCGGCGCTCCCGTAGCCGTGCGTGAGGTTGGGGAAGCCGATGGAGCGCCCATGGAGGGTATGGCCGCGTTTGGGTCGTCAGAGAAGGTGGCCATGTGAGGATCTCCGGCGGAGATCATGCTGGCAGAGTATTGAGTTGGCGTTGAGCCTCTCCCGCCGATGGTCGCCAGAGTAGGAGCTTGGTGGAAGGAAGGTCTCTCGTTCGTGCTTAGCTTGCTCGTCTCGAGTGGGTCTCTGCGTGTGTGAATGGAGGAAGGTGAAACGGGAGGTGATTTTATGGTATTTATAGACATTTGTGCCAGGATTAGTCCCACTAAAAATTTCAGGATTGCTTGATGTGGAGCATTGCGCTCTATCTCCTCATTTCCCGCGCTGGAAAATCTGTAACAGCCCAATTTTTGGAAGACAGGAAAAACATGTTTTCAATAACCCAAAAATCAGGGCCAACAAAAACTTTTTAACATGTTTGGCTAATGCTTGTGTTTATTTTCTATTTGCTTGTTGATTGTGTTTTTGTTTGAGATTGTTAACAACTACCATTAAAACCTATGATCATAACTTTATTAAAACACAACCTTGGTGATCAAGTCATGACAAGAAATCATATCATCTCCATCCATCACACTCCTTTGGCAAAAACATTTTTGTAAATGTTTTTATTTTAGAAGAAACCCAAAGGCCAAGTTTTGAGAAAACAAAAGATAATTTCCAAAACTATTTGAAGAGTAATTTGGAGCTAATCATCTCCAACTTATTTTCAACCAATATGTTTTTGCAAGTACTTCAAAAACTCTTTATCACTTCCTTCTTTTGCAAAAACAATAAGAGGGGATTATGTTACCCCTGTGTTTTACCTCAATTATTTTCTTTTGGAAATAACAACTTTTGAGCTGAACCTCTTTATAAATCCTCTTGTCAAGGTATGTCTTGATCACTACCTCTATTTAACACTTGAGAGAAACACCTGGATATTAAATTGAAGAATTTAGTTGTTTGAGTGATCTTGTGTGACTTGTTATGTTATCTGCTTGTTGTGTAATCTTATCTTGTGTTTGCTTTAGGTATTTTATTTATGTTTGTTGATTAATGTGTGTTGTTTTAATAAAATAAAACCTATTAATAAAAAGATCAAACATCAATATCATATTCCATCACATGTCCATATTATCCTCTGCTTTCCAAAAATCTCCAACTTTGGGGACAGACTTCTATGACAAATCTTGAGCTAATCATCATACATCTCATTGTCTATATCTATGCTATCCATGCAATTTGTTGTTTTTGTTATTCAAACTCTTTTGTATCATCTATTAAAGTCCTTTGGAAGGCATCCCCAAAATAATGACCATATCTCCCTCATTATGAAGCAATTTGCCCTTGTTACTCGAAACCACTCCTCTTTGTTTTCGGGACCAATGAACCTAACCTTGTCCTCTCAATGACCTATACATCAACTTCATATGGTCCATTTATTCTCCAAAGACCATTTGATTATTTATCTCTCATGGTTTTTAAACTATTAAATAAACTCCAGTTTTCACCATTTTTCCACTTGGTGTCTCAAATATTTTCAAAGGAGTTGTTTATTAAAAATCACTTTTGACACCTATATTATGTACTCTATCATCCCAACTCAAAAATATTTGTTTTAAAAGCATTTTACTATTTATTATTTTCCATTTTCCAAAAGGCCAGAAATGGACATTAAAATATTTTGTGAAGAAAAGTATTTCCTAAAATCTTGGAAAAATTACCCAACATGTCTATGGTCATGTGGGACTTATTTATAGAAAAACATTTGCAATCTGTTTTGAAAATTTTGGAGAAAACTTTTAAAAACAGTTTCTGCCTATTTTGAATTCCCAAAATTTTGTGAAAGAAAAGTTTTTAGAAAAACTTGAGACCACCACCCCTAGGATCCATTTTTGATTCTCTATCCAATGGACATGATTTTTCACTTGTGTTCTGTTCAAGAAATTAGAGAAAACCATCAAAAACCCTCTCTGGTCTTCCTGGACACTGTTGAGAGAATGCTTGTTCTGGCCCCCCCTCTCTCTCTCCCTTACTCTCTCCTACACCTGGGCATTGGATTTTAGTCCCTCAACCTCCTAGACATGGTCTACCCTCCCCATACATTCTCTCTCTGTATCTAACTCAACCCAAACGCAAATGGACAAGGGTGGTGAGCACCCTCCTCTTCTCTGTCCACGTCCACAATGCTTTCCCGAAGAAAAACCTCGCGCCAGCACACTCCTCCATACCCCCGTGACTCCCTGGCAAGCGCTCTCCCTTTCCCCTTGTCTCCTTCCTCCTACCCGTGCGCTGGCCATGGTGCCCTGGACGCGCGCGCCACGTCGATCGCGTTCCGCCACTTGGAACGCATGCCCAAGCTCTAAACCACGTCAACCTGCTCCACGAGCTCTCCTGGAGTGTACCCGTGCCATCCATTTGTCTCCTCTCGCTCTCCCTCTCCCTCGAGATGCTGTCGAACACCTGCGGGTGAGGGGTGGGAGCTCCGTTCTCTACTCGCCTCGGACCTCCCCCTCCTTTTCCCTCTCGACAGGAGGAGACCCTCTCTGTGGCATATCCTCCGCGCAGGTTCCTTCAAGCTTATCTCGGTGTGGACAGTGCTCCTCCCGATCCGCCATGGATGCAGCTCACCGAGCTCGTCGCCAGATCGGTACAGAGGTCCTCCGCCTCTCCTAGTTTCCTCTCGGCGTTGTTCTTGCTACCAATCGAAATCCTACCTCACTAATTTTTCTTTTCATCAGCCACAGGGACGTCGCCATCTTCAAACTCGCTCGGCCGCCGCAGGCCCCAAGGAACCCCGTCGCAGAGTCTTTCCCCTCGTGAGCCCCTAGGGGAATCGGCTTCACGGCGTCGTCCGGGTCCTTCTGGTGCTAGCCTCGCTTCCGGGGAAGGCCCGTAGCCACCTACGGCGAGTCTTCAGCGACTGCTCCGC
Source organism: Alopecurus myosuroides (assembly GCA_028641055.1). Taxonomy (NCBI): domain Eukaryota; kingdom Viridiplantae; phylum Streptophyta; class Magnoliopsida; order Poales; family Poaceae; genus Alopecurus; species Alopecurus myosuroides. The sequence continues at coordinate 626,266,975 of CM054057.1, forward strand.
CGTTTTCTCTGTTTCCACCACCATTTGCTGGTCGTCGCCGGCCTCGACCAATGTGGAACAATCTCGGCCGTCAGATCTAAATCCAACAGCCGGATACCTCTTCGCGTCGCTCCTGTCCCCAATGGGTTGGCCCAGCCGCGGCCCAACCACGAGTTTCAATCCTTCCTGCGCGGACGAGCGCCTAGCAGGCCGGCCCATGCTGCAGATCTGGCCTGTTTCTTCTCCGGAGGTTGTTCTTTTTCTTTTTCCTTGCAGATCCAGATCTGATGCTTTGGTTTAATTCAATATGAAAATACAAATGAGCAAAACTTGCCAAACCAAAAATCACAGATGTAGATCTACTAATTCCTAACCATCTCCAAGTTGCAGATCTGCATTTTGTGGTATATTTTAGGAGAAATAAAATAAATGGCAGAGGTACTCTGTTTCACTATTTAATCCATAACTTGAGTTTTATGTATCCAAAACGTGCAAACTAAACTGTTCTGAGTAGCTCTTGTTAATATCTATCTGAGGAACTTGACCTTGTGTTGACTTGATTTGTTATGTGGAAATGGCATGCAGGTTAGTTTTTAGGCCAGAGAGCACTTCTGTGAATTGTTTGATTTTATTGGTGATGAATTTTGATGTTAATCCAATTGTGTTGGTTTTCTAGTGACTAGGATCACCTCATACTAGATTTTCATGTTGTTAGGAGTTACAGAATAGGATTAGTTCAACTTTTGGTAAATAGTCCTTTTTTGTCTATTTTTGACATGACTTGTTAAATTGTTGTGTTATCATGTTCTTGTTATAAAATTGATTCCTAGCATGTGTTAGGTATTAATACATGATTGAGATGTGTTTTGAGTGATTCATTAGCATGATAGGATTTGTGTGTGAAAGCCATGTTTGTTATAGTTTTATTCTCATATGGGTGTTTTTCCTAGTAATAATAGGTTAATTGTTGTTATTCTTCATATTGGTATGAGGAATTGAATAAGTGATTTAGGATTGTTTTCCATAGCATAGCTACTGTTATTCTACCATATTCTACTTGCTTGCATGCTTGAGTGAGCTCTAGATAATTTTGGCATGCCATGCTAGTTTTAGGTGATTTCTGCCATAATAGTTATTTGCATGCTTAGTTTTTGATAAATTGTTTAGGTTGTTATTTTGATATTACTAGCATGTCTAGGTGTTGCTTTCTCTGTTATGTGTATGTAATATTGAATATCTATCATGATAGAATAAATCATGTTTAATGATCTCTTATGGTTATGCATGTCTGCTTGTCTAAATAGCCCTTTTTCATGTCTAGTTTTAATAGTTGTTTTGCTCCATGATTATTTTCATGCATTGAGTGAGGCCATGGTATTTTTGGTACTGTTTTGTCTCTGTTATTAGGTTGCTTAGGTACTTGTTATATTGTTTCTCCATTTTTAGAAAGGCATGTGATACTATGGGCTTGTAGTATTGCTTGATAATATTTTCCTATGCATGTGTATGTGTTCCTAGGTTGTTTTGTTGTTATTTTTCTCATCCTCATGAATGACCAGAGAGTAATTTAACCTTATTTGAGCATGATATGAGAGTGGAACACCCACTGAACTCATGCCATTTTGGTTGAGGATCCATAGCACCTATTCTAGTGCTATTCATGTGTGTTGTCTGTGCATGTTTTGCTTGTTGGTGTGCACCCTAGTAATTTGGTTTGTGAGTGTACTTGTTTGATGAAATGATTGCTGTATGTTTACATTTTATCAAGTGCTTGCCTTTGTTTGGTTCTGATTGGGTGTTTTCCTTTTAGTGATTACGACGTTAGATAACGAAGACGGTATTATTTCCCGGAGAGGTTTTTATTGCAACTCTTGTTTATTTCAAGAGCAAGACCAAGACCAGTGCCAAGGCAAGACATTCTAAATGCTTGCTGTTGTTTTACTTATCGTTATCTATCATGCATGTTCTACTTCTGAAGTTTTACAAAAGTTTGATTCAAAAACTATTCTTTTAGTGGAATATACCACTATCTATTTTATGTATCTAATATGCTATATCCACTATATAATCTTGGTGTTACCAAGCCCTTTAGACATTTTTTTATCATCACTTGATCAACTTAAGTCCCCTAGTGGACATTTTAACTTGATGTTTTTGAAAAAGCAAAAGCTTGGAAAAACCCCGAGGAAAGGTGGGACCTTGTCCGAGGGAGGTTTGTGAAGAAGGAAATGTTTTCGTCTTGTTTTCCAAAAATGACACATAACCTAGTCTTCGCCGGACAACCAAGCCGTGCTGCCACATTACCCCAATATAGGAACGGGGTCTAGCTAATTGCTTGTCGGTGTTAGCCCGTGTCTACCTCAAAGTGCTATAGGGGTTAGAGTCCCCCGAACCGAATTGTCTCCATGAGGGAGAATGGGACATTCACAATGTGGGATTAAGTTCACTACCGGTTGCAGCAATTGGGTCTCCTGCCATGGCGGCGTGTTGTCAGGGGAAACCGGATCGATACGGCTGACTCACTCGATGCCGGGGAGAACAAACCCAATTGAAGAGGTAGTCATTTACTAGCACTGACATAGTGGATGGTTAGGACCAGTTATCCGATGTTTGCATACTGTCTCGGATAGTCCGTGGTTGTTCGCGGCGGATGTACTGGATCTTGTGGATTGTGTACACCTCTGCAGAGTAAAACTATTCAGAATAGCCGCGTCCTCGGATATGGACAGTTGAATGGCCATGTAGCTAGCATTGTGTCAATGTTTTCGAAAAGCTGGAAAAGTGTTTTGGAACTTGTACCTGGGAGGTACGTTGAAGGGGAATGATTGTACCTTTGAGGTACCGGATAAATGAGGATCTTAAAGATGTGTTTTTCCAAGAAGTTTTGCAAAGAGAAATGTTTTCTTTATCTAGAATGTTTTATCAAAACCTTGTGGACATGCTTTATCTACAAGAGAAATGAAATATCTTTTGAAGTATCTTCTTCAAGAAAGGAGAATAAAACTTTTGCAACTATGATGAGTCTTAAATTCATCATGGCTAGTTGAACCTTAATTACAGCCTTCCTACCACCTATATATATGTATACTTGCATGTTTAGCTTTCATTTGGGGTGTCTTGCAAGAGTACATTCAAACGTACTCATATTGGTTTCGTCCCTGGCTATTTTCTTAGCCAGACTTTGAGCAGAAAACCGGAGAACCTGAAGAAGATGGTGTCGCTGACGGCTATGCGAACTAGGAACGTCTCCGAGTCAGTAGCCTGTTGGTAGTCAAGCCGTGACTTGGGTTTACCACGAGTGTGTTTTGCAGTCTTACGCTGTTTTTAATGTCTGTTCCTGCCCTGCGTGGCAGTTGTTTTTCAACTGAGTCAAGTGACCAGTTGTGTAAGCCGTGTATTCGTGTATTGGATGTTGTAATCTGCAATGCCAACTCGAGTATGTTGTTCACGACTAACTGATCATGGGATCGTGAATGTATGCATCCTGGAGATCTCGGACTGCTAGTCTGGGGTCCCCACAGAGTTGGTATCAGAGCCATCCTGACTTTAGGAGACCTTAGTTTAGCATGGACGTCAGGTAGGAAACAAAACTATTTTGGTAAAAACTACATTACTGCCTAAAATATTTTATCTAAGGAACCCTAAGCATGGTTTCCATTTTTCTCATATTTTCGAAAATAATGTTGCCTTGTTTGTAAAACTGAAGTTTTAAAGAAAAACAGAGAAAATAGAAACCTACCTTTTTGTCCTTTGTTTCCATGGCTCAAAATGTTTTGTAAATAAATAAACATGAGTTTATAAATTTTTGTTTTCATTTAAAAGTATATAAAAAGGTTTTTCTTCTGTTACCTTTCTATTAAAAATCACCTACTTGGCGTTGTCCCGAGAAGACCTTAGTAGTTAGCAAACCGAAGAAAAAGAAGCTTACTTCTGAAGACCTTAACATTAAGATGAGATAAAGAAATCCTCGAGATCAGAAGACTCTGCCAAGTATCAAGCTCAGCAACGACAATCTACAACGGTGTTAATAGTATGAAGGCTTCAACCACTTTGGTTGACTTAGACCCATAGGATTTATCAGGTTTTGCTCAGTTGTTTTGATTGAGCTACCCGTTCTTCATCGATTCTAGACGTTTGCTTGTGCTTAAAATACCTGGTTTGCCTTTGACTATGTGCTGTTTGTTAAATGAATTGTGTTTGTTGGATTGTCTTGCTTTGTTCTGATTGAGTAGTTTTTCACAACTCTGTTTATCAGCATGAAAAACTTTCCTTTTTACCTTTTTGGCACCAGTGTTTCAACATGTTAACAAGTTAGTGCACCCATATCCCTCTGTTTTTCCACAACACCCAGAAGCAGAAGAAGAATCATTTCAGAGCTACAATTTTCTCTGGAACTTCAAAGGGATACATGACTCGAGGGATAACATTGCACGATACTAATGAAAGTTTCAGAAAGTAAGATACAAGTCTGTTTCCAAACGCAGACCACTACACCCACTCTGGTGTAGACACTAACATTGCCTAGCCCTCGCTGGCTGGAACCTGGTCTGACGGTGAGCTAGTCTCACCTGACGCTGAACACCGAGTCAGGCGACGGTGAAGCCCCTCTAGTCTTCCTGGCCTTGTGCCGCCAGCTTGGAACTCCACAACCGCAGCCACCGGCGCCACTGCTCGTCCTTCTTCCATCGCGGTATCACTCCTGGCGCCAGACCACCAGTCATGGATGTCCCAGGCTGCAAAGATCATGGCTAACAGGATCACCGTGACTGATCCCACTAGGCAAACACTGAAGAGTAGCACGATAAGTACGTGCTCCAAGAAATTTGCTCGCTCCAGCAGGGAGACATACTCCCTGAAGAAGTCATTGATTAACTAGGAAATGAAGCTCATCGTGTGGTGCGATTTAGAGAACCTCGGCTACCTTTTTTATAGCAGCAAGAGCAGAGCCCTCTCCTTCATCAAGCACTACGCGGGAAAAGCCGAAGAATCCAGCTGCAGTACTCGCAAATGGCGCGAAATCATCAGCACGCCCCTCCACCAAGTGGTCAAAGAATCGACATGTCTCACTCACAACAGTCTCATGGCGAGGTGTCAGCCCACCCTGAGCTCAAAGTGGGCGGGACGCCCTGATGCCAAGGGTGTGTGCACCAGGAGAGAAGGCCAGGCAAGAAGAAGAAGAGGAAGAGAGAAGGGCATCGACTGCCAGGTGGGCCTGGTCCCACACGTCAGTGTATGACTTCAGAGAACTCCGGGTGTACCAAGCTTCTAACCCTCTTTCAAATCGTGGGAAAAATCTTGACAAGATCACTAGTTGTTTGTAGCCTCTACCCTACACAACTAGGTCTCTGTGACCCCCTTTGTGAGTATCCAGTCTTATCTTCAGGATTGGAGCAAATTTTGGTTTTCTTAAAACCTGAGAAAAATTAAAAATTGTGTTAAAAATAAGATTTTGTTTTTGTTGTTTGCTAAGAAAACCCTCTTCCTTGTTTTCCCTTACGAATCTCGAGGACGAGATTCATTTTAAGGGGGGAAGAGCTGTAACAGCCCAATTTTTGGAAGACAGGAAAAACATGTTTTCAATAACCCAAAAATCAGGGCCAACAAAAACTTTTTAACATGTTTGGCTAATGCTTGTGTTTATTTTCTATTTGCTTGTTGATTGTGTTTTTGTTTGAGATTGTTAACAACTACCATTAAAACCTATGATCATAACTTTATTAAAACAGAACCTTGGTGATCAAGTCATGACAAGAAATCATATCATCTCCATCCATCACACTCCTTTGGCAAAAACATTTTTGTAAATGTTTTGATTTTAGAAGAAACCCAAAGGCCAAGTTTTTAGAAAACAAAAGATAATTTCCAAAACTATTTGAAGAGTAATTTGGAGCTAATCATCTCCAACTTATTTTCAACCAATATGTTTTTGCAAGTACTTCAAAAACTCTTTATCACTTCCTTCTTTTGCAAAAACAATAAGAGGGGATTATGTTACCCCTGTGTTTTACCTCAATTAATTTCTTTTGGAAATAACAACTTTTGAGATGAACCTATTTATAAATCCTCTTGTCAGGGTATGTCTTGATCACTACCTCTATTTAACACTTTAGAGAAACACCTGGAAATTAAATTGAAGAATTTAGTTGTTTGAGTGATCTTGTGTGACTTGTTATGTTATCTGCTTGTTGTGTAATCTTATCTTGTGTTTGCTTTAGGTATTTTATTTATGTTTGTTGATTAATGTGTGTTGTTTTCATAAAATAAAACCTATTAATAAAAATATCAAACATCAATATCATATTCCATCACATATCCATATTATCCTCTGCTTTCCAAAAATCTCCAACTTTGGGGACAGACTTCTATGACAAATCTTGAGCTAATCATCATACATCTCATTGTATATATCTATGCTATCCATGCAAGTTGTTGTTTTTGTTATTCAAACTCTTTTGTATCATCTATTAAAGTCCTTTGGAAGGCATCCCCAAAATAATGAGCATATCTCCCTCATTATGAAGCAATTTGCCCTTGTTACTCGAAACCACTCCTCTTTGTTTTCGGGACCAATGAACCTAACCTTGTCCTCTCAATGACCTATACACCAACTTCATATGGTCCATTTATTCTCCAAAGACCATTTGATTATTTATCTCTCATGGTTTTTAAACTATTAAATAAACTCCAGTTTTCACCATTTTTCCACTTGGTATCTCAAATATTTTCAAAGGAGTTGTTTATTAAAAATCACTTTTGAGACCTATATTATGTACTCTATCATACCAACTCAAAAATATTTGTTTTAAAAGCATTTTACTATTTATTATTTTCCATTTTCCAAAAGGCCAGAATGGACATTAAAATATTTTGTGAAGAAAAGTATTTCCTAAAATCTTGGAAAAATTACCCAACATGCCTATGGTCATGTGGGACTTATTTATAGACAAACATTTGCAAGTTGTTTTGAAAATTTTGGAGAAAAATTTTAAAAACAGTTTCTGCCATTTTTGAATTCCCAAAATTTTGTGAAAGAAAAGTTTTTAGAAAAACTTGAGACCACCACCCCTAGACTCCATTTTTGATTCTGTATCAAATGGACATGATTTTTCACTTGTGTTCTGTTCAAGAAATTAGAGAAAACCATCAAAAACCCTCTCTGGTCTTCCTGGACACTGTTGAGAGCATGCTTGTTCTGGTCCTCCCTCTCTCTCTCCCTTACTGTCTCCTACACCTGGGCATTGGATTTTAGTCCCTCAACCTCCTAGACATGGTCTACCCTCCCCATACCTTCTCTCTCTCTCTCTCTCTCTATCTAACTCAACCCAAATGCAAATGGACAAGGGTGGTGAGCACCCTCCTCTTCTCTGTCCACGTCCACAATGCTTTCCCGAAGAAAAACCTCGCGCTAGCACACTCCTCCATACCCCCGTGACTCCCTGGCAAGCGCTCTCCCTTTCCCCTTGTCTCCTTCCTCCTACCCGTGCGCTGGCCATGGCGCCCTGGACGCACGCGCCACGTCGATCGCGTTCCGCCACTTGGAACGCATGCCCCAGCTCTAAACCACGTCAACCTGCTCCACGAGCTCTCCTGGAGTGTACCCGTGCCATCCATTTGTCTCCTCTCGCTCTCCCTCTCCCTCGAGATGCTGTCGAACACCTGCGGGTGAGGGATGGGAGCTCCGTTCTCTACTCGCCTTGGACCTCCCCCTCCTTTTCCCTCTCGACAGGAGGAGACCCTCTCTGTGGCATATCCTCCGCGCAGGTTCCTTCAAGCTTATCTCGGTGTGGACAGTGCTCCTCCCGATCCGCCATGGATGCAGCTCACCGAGCTCGTCGCCAGATCGGTACAGAGGTCCTCCGCCTCTCCTAGTTTCCTCTCGGCGTTGTTCTTGCTACCAATCGAAATCCTACCTCACTAATTTTTCTTCTCATCAGCCACAGGGACGTCGCCATCTTCAAACTCGCTCGGCCGCCGCAGGCCCCAAGGAACCCCGTCGCAGAGTCTTTCCCCTCGTGAGCTCCTAGGGGAATCGGCTTCACAGCATCGTCCGGGTCCTTCTGGTGCTAGCCTCGCTTCCGGGGAAGGCCCGTAGCCACCTACGGCGAGTCTCCGGCGACTGCTCCGCCGTTTTCTCTGTTTCCACCACCATTTGCTGGTCGTCGCCGGCCTCGACCAACGTGGAACAATCCCGGCCGTCAGATCTAAATCCAACAGCCGGATACCTCTTCGCGTCGCTCCTGTCCCCAATGGGTTGGCCCAGCCGCGGCCCAACCCCGAGTTTGAATCCTTCCCGCGCGGACGAGCGCCTAGCAGGCCGGAGCATCCTGCAGATCTGGCCTGTTTCTTCTCTGGAGGTTGTTCTTTTTCTTTTTCCTTGCAGATCCAGATCTGATGCTTTGGTTTAATTCAATATGAAAATACAAATGAGCAAAAATTGCAAAACCAAAAATCACAGTTGTAGATCTACTAATTCCTAACCATCTCCAAGTTGCATATCTGCATTTTGTGGTATATTTTAGGAGAAATAAAATAAATGGCAGAGGTACTCTGTTTCACTATTTAATCCATAACTTGAGTTTTATGTATCCAAAACTTGCAAACTAAACTTTTCTGAGTAGCTCTTGTTAATATCTATCTGAGGAACTTGACCTTGTGTTCACTTGAGTTGTTATGTGGAAATGGCATGCAGGTTAGTTTTTAGGCCAGAGAGCACTTCTGTGAATTGTTTGATTTTATTGGTGATGAATTTTGATGTGAATCCAATTGTTTTGGTTTGCTAGTGACTAGGATCACCTCATACTAGATTTTCATGTTGTTAGGAGTTACATAATAGCATTAGTGCAACTTTTGGTATATAGTCCTTTTCTGTCTATTTTTGACATGACTTGTTAAATTGTTGTGTTATCATGTTCTTGTTATAAAATTGATTCCTAGCATGTGTTAGGTATTAATACATGATTGAGATGTGTTTTGAGTGATTCATTAGCATGATAGGATTTGTGTGTGAAAGCCATGTTTGTTATAGTTTTATTCTCATATGGGTGTTTTTCCTAGTAATAATAGGTTAATTGTTGTTATTCTTCATATTGGTATGAGGAATTGAATAAGTGATTTAGGATTGTTTTCCATAGCATAGCTACTGTTATTCTACCATATTCTACTTGCTTGCATGCTTGAGTGAGCTCTAGATAATTTTGGCATGCCATGCTAGTTTTAGGTGATTTCTGCCATAATAGTTATTTGCATGCTTAGTTTTTGATAAATTGTTTAGGTTGTTATTTTGATATTACTAGCATGTCTAGGTGTTGTTTTCTCTGTTATGTGGATGTAATATTGAATATCTATCATGATAGAATAAATCATGTTTAATGATCTCTTATGGTTATGCATGTCTGCTTGTCTAAATAGCCCTTTTTCATGTCTAGTTTTAATAGTTGTTTTGCTCCATGATTATTTTCATGCATTGAGTGAGGCCATGGTATTTTTGGTACTGTTTTGTCTCTGTTATTAAGTTGCTTAGGTACTTGTTATATTGTTTCTCCATTTTTAGAAAGGCATGTGATACTATGGGCTTGTAGTATTGCTTGATAATATTTTCCTATGCATGTGTATGTGTTCCTAGGTTGTTTTGTTGTTATTTTTCTCATCCTCATGAATGACCAGAGAGTCATTTAACCTTATTTGAGCATGATATGAGAGTGGCACACCCACTGAACTCATGCCATTTTGGTTGAGGATCCATAGCACCTATTCTAGTGCTATTCATGTGTGTTGTCTGTGCATGTTTTGCTTGTTGGTGTGCACCCTAGTAATTTGGTTTGTGAGTGTACTTGTTTGATGAAATGATTGCTGTATGTTTACATTTTATCAAGTGCTTGCCTTTGTTTGGTTCTGATTGGGTGTTTTCCTTTTAGTGATTACGATGTTAGATAACGAAGACGGTATTATTTCCCGGAGAGGTTTTTATTGCAACTCTTGTTTATTTCAAGAGCAAGACCAAGACCAGTGCCAAGGAAAGACATTATAAATGCTTGCTGTTGTTTTACGTATCATTATCTATCATGCATGTTCTACTTCTGAAGTTTTACAAAAGTTTGATTCAAAAACTATTCTTTTAGTGGAATATACCACTATCTATTTTATGTATCTAATATGCTATATCCACTATATAATCTTGGTGTTACCAAGCCCTTTAGACATTTTTTTATCATCACTTGATCAACTTAAGTCCCCTAGTGGACATTTTAACTTGATGTTTTTGAAAAAGCAAAAGCTTGGAAAAACCCCGAGGAAAGGTGGGACCTTGTCCGAGGGAGGTTTGTGAAGAAGGAAATGTTTTCGTCTTGTTTTCCAAAAATGACACATAACATAGTCTTCGCCGGACAACCAAGCCGTGCTGCCACATTACCCCAATATAGGAACGGGGTCTAGCTAATTGCTTGTCGGTGTTAGCCCGTGTCTACCTCAAAGTGCTATAGGGGTTACAGTCCCCCAAACCGAATTGTCGCCATGAGGGAGAATGGGACATTCACAGTGTGGGATTAAGTTCACTACCGGTTGCAGCAATTGGGTCTCCTGCCATGGCGGTGTGTTGTCAGGGGAAACTGGATCGATACGGCTGACTCACTCGGTGCTGGGGAGAACAAACCCAATTGAAGAGGTAGTCATTTACTAGCACTGACATAGTGGATGGTTAAGACCAGTTATCCGATGTTTGCATACTGTCTCGGACAGTCCGTGGTTGTTCACGGCGGATGTACTGGATCTTGTGGATTGTGTACACCTCTGCAGAGTAAAACTATTCAGAATAGCCGCGTCCTCAGATATGGACAGTTGAATGGCCATGTAGCTAGCATTGTGTCAATGTTTTCGAAAAGCTGGAAAAGTGTTTTGGAACTTGTACCTGGGAGGTACGTTGAAAGGGAATGATTGTACCTTTGAGGTACCGGATAAATGAGGATCTTAAAGATGTGTTTTTCCAAGAAGTTTTGCAAAGAGAAATGTTTTCTTTATCTAGAATGTTTTATCAAAACCTTGTGGACATGCTTTATCTACAAGAGAAATGAAATATCTTTTGAAGTATCTTCTTCAAGAAAGGAGAATAAAACTTTTGCAACTATGATGAGTCTTAAATTCATCATGGCTAGTTGAACCTTAATTACAGCCTTCCTACCACCTATATATATGTATACTTGCATGTTTAGCTTTCATTTGGGGTGTCTTGCAAGAGTACATTTCAAACGTACTCATATTGGTTTCGTCCCTGGCTATTGTCTTAGCCAGACTTTGAGCAGAAAACTGGAGAACCTGAAGAAGATGGTGTCGCTGACGGCTATGCGAACTAGGAACGTCTCCGAGTCAGTAGCCTGTTGGTAGTCAAGGCGTGACTTGGGTTTACCACGAGTGTGTTTTGCAGTCTTCCGCTGTTTTTAATGTGTGTTCCTGCCCTGCGTGGCAGTTGTTTTTCAACTGAGTCAAGTGACCAGTTGTGTAAGCCGTGTATTCGTGTAGTGGATGTTGTAATCTGCAATGCCAACTCGAGTATGTTGTTCACGACTAACTGATCATGGGATCGTGAATGTATGCATACTGGAGGTCTCGGACTGCTAGTCTGGGGTCCCCACAAAATCTCTTTAGGATTCGCTTTTCAGTTTTGATCGAGCTTAAACGGCGGCGACGTAAGCAGGAATTCTGCGCTTACGTCACAGTTAATATGTTGCTTCTAAGTGAAGATTGCGAGAGAAATGCCGGTTCCAGAAAGCCGGATTTGGCATGAATTTTTTTTTGAAAAGAAGATTCAAGACTGAAGGACGACTTTTCCAAATGCATAACTTTCAGAAAAAGATAAAGAATGGAGGTCTTAGTTCTCCTTGGGGCTACTATCGGATATATTCCAAATGGGTGTATATCCAACATTGGCCACGTTCAGGTCGTCAGAGAAGGTGGCCGCGTGAGGATCTCCGTCGGAGCTCATCCTTGCAGAGTATTGAGCTGGCGTTGAGCCTCTCCCGCCGATGGTTGCCGGAGTAGGAGTTTGGTGGAATGAGGGTCTCTCGTTCGTGCTTAGCTCGCTCGTCTCAAGTGGGTCGCTGCGTGTGGGAATGGAGAAATGTAAAATGGGAGGTGACCTCGTGGTATTTATAGAAATTTGTGCCAGGATTAGTCCTACTAAAAATCCGGGATTGCGTGATGTGGAGAATTGACACTCTATCTCCTCGTTTCCCGCGCTAGAAAATCTCTCCAGGATCTGCTTTTCAGTTTTGACCGAGCTTAAACGGCAGCGACGTAAGCAGGAATTCTGCACTTACGTCACGGTTAATAGGTTGCTTCTAAGTGAAGATTGCGAGAGAAATGCCGGTTCCAGAAAGCTGGATTTGGCATGAAAATTGTTTTGAAAAGAAGATTCAAGAATGAAGGCCGACTTTTCCAAATGCATAACTTTTAGGAAAAGATGAAGAATGGAGGTCTTAATTCTCCTTGGATGCTACTATCGGATATATGCCAAATGGGGGTATATCCGGCATTGGCCGAAGGCCGGATTACCCGGGTGGCCCATAGGAAATGGAGAAAACTCCATTGGGCGGCCCAGTAAGCCAACACACAGGAAGACGGATTCTAGAAGAACCCGGATTACGGCCCAATACGTAGTCCGTCTTGGAGAAGAGGCCGGATGTCTTGCTTACCAATAATAGGAATACTTTTCGTAGACTTAAAGCTTTCCTTCCTATAAGCCTAGTCCGTCTATCTATATAAACCCGGACGGGAGCAGCCTAAGGGCATAAGTTAACAGATCACCACCTCGCCGAGATAGCGAAACTCTCGACTCACATTGTACTTCGTATACTTAAGACTTTAGCCCTGATTTACTGAGCTTTCAGGACTAGGGCGCCGTCTTTATTGCGATGTACTGAACCTAGATAAAACTGTGTCCTCAGCTCCAGCAACTCCCCTATGTTTCCACCCACGCTCTACCATCAGCCTTATGACACCCCCTGCCGCCATGAACCTTACTAAGAACACTCGACAGTGTAACCGCACCTTCTTTCTCTCTAGCTTACGAAACGTAAAATGCAGATCGGCTGGCGTGGAAGGTGACCGAGCATCGACAAAGCTATCTGTATCTGCAGAAGCTTGGAGTCGACTCGACCTCTGGATCGAAGGCGAAACCGCCACTATACTGTTCATTTGGTCCGTAGAGGGTCGACGCAGAGCCCGCCGGAAGCGGCGGCGCGACCCCTTCCCGTCATCCGTCGAGGCCCGCAGCTGCATCAACCGTAGCATCGTCCATGTACCCATCTCGCCGATTCTTCGCAGATCTTCGACACATGAGTGTTTTATTAATTGCGTGCCATCATCCGCCAATCAACAACACTACGACCATCTCTTTGTCGTTCAGGAAGAACCCTAGTGACCATATCTTTAGACGTTTGATTGATACTGAATCAACTTTTTTTTAATGTTTTTTACCTGTGAAATCAATTGCTTGCTGTGTTGAAATCGAAATTCAAAGCAGTAGCATCCACGCAGGGTTCAACATTTCTGGTTATAGTAGAGCAGCACACAAGGAGTGCTGATTTTTACAGGTCCACTTTGTTAAATGACATTTTGTTGGACATTTTTTAAACTTCTAATAGTCTGAGTGTATAGATTAGGTATCATGAGGACTTCTGGATTTATTTATTTTTCAATACAATCTGCACTTCATTTTGAGCATATGCACCTCCAGTCCGAAGTATCTTGAAAATCTCTGCTTTGCTTCCCGTCACAAAAACAGTTTCCTTTAATAGTCATCAACCAATCATTTACGACAACATTCAAATTTAACAAGAGGCTATTCCTTTTTCTAACTACTAGTATACGTGCACGTGCACACACATAATATAATTATTGCAATGACATTGTTTTGTTAGCAGAGTAATATAAATCACATCTACAAAATATAAATATTACAATTCAACACCAGTTTAAAACGATAGCTGAAAAATAAGTCATAAGTAACATTATGCACTATTAGCAACTTAGAAGGTCCATCTCTTTATGCAATCAATAATTTATCGTTCCAAGTCAGGAATATTGTTGATCGCTTCATTGTTTTGATACTCCCAACTGGAAATCACCCTACATATGAATTAAGAATTATACAACATTTTTTCATGTAAACTTCATGTTCAAAGTGTAGCAAATGAGCATCGATGAGAATATTCTCCGTGGATGACCGCCTCATCGTACCATGAGTGTATTAAATTAAAAAACCAAATAATCAGAAAAAGCAGTGCGTAAATATCAAATACCCCCTCCGTCTGAAATTAAATGTCACAAAGTTTGACAAAAGGGGATGTATCTAGATATAATTTAGTGTTAGATACATCCACTGTTGTCAAACTTTGTGACACTTAATTCCGGACGGAGGGAGTATAACATTAGCGTTTTACCAATCACCTAAGGTTATATTAAGTGCACTGCTTCATACCCGTGTGAGTTTGTCGGAACAATAGGGAATTTGCGCCCCTATTTGGAGATATCGTCGTTTCATTTGGGGTTTGCCAACTGATGTGCAAGGTTTACATTATTGCCCTTTTCCGTTTTTTAAAATATGTGTATCTCCCATATTGGTCTCGAAAGCGGGTCCAATATATATATAAACTTCTTTTTTTGATCCAACATGACTAATATGAATAGGCCAAGAATATTATAAGGCAAGAAAATCTATAATGAAAGTATTAGAAATAATCAATCACATTGATAGAAAATAAATCACTAATATGACCGAAGGAATAAACTCTCACCTTGTCACATTCTGATATACGATACTCTCTGCCATTAGACCAGCTATGAAACAATTGTGTTAACTGATCAAAATCAAGCCTTCCGAGACATGGTCTAAAATAATACCAATATTAGTAATATGAGAAAAGTATGATAAGTAATTATAGTAACTTACACAAAAGTTTAGATCCATAGAATGAACTAGAATGTCACGGAAAAAGTGTATTTCGTGGCATGCTAGTATGCGCACAACCATGTTGAAGAAATCTAGATCCATGTATGCATCCATCTTCAGTATGTTTTTTTAACCTGATTTAGATTTATACTAATAGGATTGATCTTTGAGCTTTTCACCCATTTGCTCTTGTGAAAGAGAGAAATTCTAACTACCATAAAGAAACGGACACCATCTAAAAAAAAGGAAAAAGAGAAGAAAAAAAGGGACACGACACGCCCACTACCCACACTCTGCTCTCGCTCTCTCACTCTGTCACTCAATCCTCTCCACCGTCCAGCTCCCCAAAGACATGTGCCTCTCCATGTCTCGCCGTCAATGCACCCCCCATTCCTCATTAGCTCGCTGCTCCCCTTCACATCCTCTCACTGCCCATCTCCCCAAAGACCTACTTCTCCACCGCCCCCGCGAGGTGCTGTGCCCCTCCCCGCAGCTCCCCGTTTAGATGGTCGCCCACTATCTCTCTCCACCGCCAACAGGCCGCCCCTTCCCTTCATCCCCACCGCCGGCGTGAGGTTCGGATGCCTCTTATCTTCCCCGCCCCTTTCTCAAATAAAGTCATTGAAGTGCCGGAGGAGGTGCTTGGGTTTGGCATGCTTGCGGGCAGCCAAGCGCTAGGCGCCGTCGTAGGTGGACGCGAAGGCGCGGAACTTCCACGACCCTGCTCTTCCTCGTCCCTTCTTCGAATCCGGTCTCCAAAGTGGCCCGAGGAGGCTGGTCATGCTCGGCATGCTCACAGACGACCCAACGCATGGCGCCATCTGAGGCGGACGCAGAGGCGTGTGTCTCGTCTCCATTGGATCGGTGGCCGCGGCCGCGACCATCGCACGTCGGACGGCTACACATCGCTGGACACAAAAAATAAAAGGTAATCATTTTCCGTTTTGGTAGGAACAAGCTAGAAGCCATTTCCAATTCTCTTTCCGAGATGCCATTCCGTTTATATCAGAGTGATATTTTCCTAGGTTGATATGGGAATGGACTTAGCTGGTTATAGTGATCTGGTTCTTCTCCAGCCCTGATGTCAAAATTAATGGGTACTTCAGCCAACCCTTTAACAAAATGCTGGATTAGTGGGTACGACAAAATGATTGGAGCAATTTATGTGACAGAAATATCCTACATAAGCCAACCTGTTGACAAATTCTGAATCATGAATAAGAGTTTGGATGTGTACTAATATAATTGTGCACAAATTTCGGCAAACATACTTGTGTACACCTCGGCAAACAGAAAAGCTTTGCCAGTCCCCTTCATCAACTGTTTTTAACTTTTTATCGGTGCTTTATCAGTGACAATGTGTATGAGTATTGGATGATTTGCTAAACTATGATTGAAATTTGGTATAGATAAATTTTACTTGAATTGCTACAGCGCAAGTATGGTTATTTAATATAGATGTCAATCCTCTGTCGGTAGATAGAAAAATAGACTGACTAATTGTCAGGTAATGTTTCTGCACATCTATGTCATTGTAATGTTGCTTTGTACTGAAGCAGAATTGACAGGTCACGCTTCAACGATCTAGCAAAGGTAGAGCGAGAACCATCTTGTCAATCTATACCGGAAATTGAATTCTAATTCTAGGGCCGTACACTGGTAGAAAAGAGGCCTTCCATACGCCCCCATTAGTCCCCAAAATAATCGATCCGCGACCATAGGGGCCTTTAGTCGCGGTTCGGGACGAGACCCGCGACCAATAGTCTGGGCCCAGCGCGCTCGGTCCACAGCTGGCGGACTGGAGGGGCTTTAGTCCCGGTTGGCCAGGGCAACTGGGACTAATAGGTCCTCAGGCTGGCCCCAAGGCCATTAGCCGCGGTTGTTCAGGTGAACCGGGACTAAAGGCCCATCCCTATATATAGGGCTCAGCTGGCTGCACTTAGCCACATTTGGTGTCACTTCTACTCACAATATTCACAAGGGGTGGTGGGTTTGCTTTTTGTTCCTCCTATGCACACAAGGTGTTTGATGAAATGTCCGAGAGCATGAAACACACATGATATGAAGTGTCCGAGCCGCACTTGAGCGTTTTCATTTATTTTACCTCTGCGATCGCGGTTAGCAACTTGAACCTTTCATGATTTGTATTATTTCCAGCTAGTTAGTTTAACAAATGCATGATGGTTAATTATATACTTTATATAATAATAATGCAGATGAATCGGCAATGGATGTACGGTAACCGACTCTCCGGCGAGTTCACTATGGGTTTGAAAGATTTCCTCGTAGTGGCAAATGCGAACAAGAAGCGAGGTTTTATTATCTGTCCATGTGCTGAATGTAAGAATGAGAAGGGTCACTCCTCCTCAAAAGTCGTTCATGCACCTGCTTCGGCACGGTTTCATGCCAAGCTATAATTGTTGGACCAAGCATGGAGAAAAAGGGGTTAGAATGGAAAAAGATGAAGAAGAGGATGATATTGATTTCAACTATCATGACGCTTTCGGTGATACTTTCATGGAGGATGATGCTGAAGGTGGGGAAGGGTTTGGTGAAGGTGAAGAAGAGGCACATGATGAGCCGCTGATGATCTTGGTCGGACCATTGCTGATGCACGGAGACGCTGCGAAACTGACAAGGAGAGGGAGAATTTGGATCGCATGTTAGAGGATCACACGAAGTCGCTGTACCCAGGATGCGACAATAGTCTAAAAAAGCTGGTCTGCACACTGGATTTGCTGAAATGGAAGGCACGGGAAGGTGTAGCTGACTCATCATTTGAAAATTTGCTGAAAATGTTGAAGAATATGTTTCCGAAGAATAACGAGTTGCCCGCCAGTACGTACGAAGCAAAGAAGGTTGTCTACCCTCTAGGTTTAGAGGTTCTGAAGATACATGCATGCATTAACGACTGCATCCTCTACCGCGGTGCATACGAGAATTTGAATGAATGCCCTATATGCACTGCATTGCGTTATAAGATCAGAGACGATGACCCTGGTGACGATGTTGAGGGCGAGAAACCCAGGAAGAGGGTTCCCGCCAAGGTGATGTGGTATGCTCCTATAATACCTCGGTTGAAACGCCTGTTCAGGAACAAAGAGTTTGCCAAGTTGTTGCGATGGCACAAAGAGGACCGTAAGTCCGACGGGGAGTTGAGACACCCCGCTGATGGAACGCAATGGAGAAGGATCGACAGAGAGTTCAAAGATTTTGCAGCTGACGCAAGGAACATAAGATTTGGTCTAAGTACTGATGGCATGAATCCTTTTGGCGAGCAGAGCTCCAGCCATAGCACCTGGCCCGTGACTCTATGCATCTACAACCTTCCTCCTTGGTTGTGCATGAAGCGGAAGTTCATTATGATGCCAGTGCTCATCCAAGGTCCGAAGCAACCCGACATCGATGTGTACCTAAGGCCATTAGTTGATGAACTTTTACAGTTGTGGGGCAGACCTGGTGTACCTATATGGGATGAGCACAAAGAAGAGGAATTTGACCTACGAGCGTTGCTTTTTGTAACCATCAACGATTGGCCTGCTCTCAGTAACCTTTCGGGACGGTCAAATAAGGGATACAAAGCATGCACGCACTGCTTACATGAGACTGAAAGTGTATTTTTGGAATTGTAGGAAGAACGTGTACCTGGGTCATCGTCGATTTCTTCCCCGAAATCATAACGTAAGAAAGAAAGGCAAGCATTTCAACGGCAAGGCAGATCACCGGCCGAAGCCTGTGGATTGTACTGGAGCTGAGATATTTGATATGGTCAAGGATTTGAAAGTCATCTTTGGAAAGGGTCCTGGCGGACAATCAGTTCCGCAGGGAGTTGACGGGCACGTACCCATGTGGAAAAAGAAATCGATATTTTGGGAGCTACAGTATTGGAAAGTCCTAGATGTCCGCTCTGCAATCAACGTGATGCATGTTACGAAGAATATTTGTGTGAACCTGCTAAGCTTCTTGGGCGTGTATGGGAAGACAAATGATACAAAGGAAGCACGGCAGGACCAGCAACTTTTGAAAGACCCAGATGACCGGCATCCGGAATGGTTTCAAGGTCGTGCCAGCTACGCTCTTACCAAAGAAGAGAAGGTCATTTTTTTTGAATGCCTGAGCAGTATGAAGGTCCCGTCTGGCTTCTCGTCAAATATAAAGAGAATAATAAACATGACGGACAAAAAGTTCCAAAACCTGAAGTCTCACGACTGCCACGTGATTATGACGCAATTGCTTCCGATTGCTTTGAGGGGGCTCCTACCGGAAAATGTTCGAGTAGCCATTGTGAAGCTATGTGCATTCCTCAATGCAATCTCTCAGAAGGTAATCAGTCCAGAAGATCTACCACGGTTACAGAACGATGTGGTCAATTGTCTTGTCAGTTTCGAGTTGGTGTTTCCACCATCCTTCTTCAATATCATGACGCACCTCCTGGTCCACCTAGTCGAAGAGATTTCCATTCTCGGTCCTGTATTTCTACACAATATGTTCCCCTTCGAGAGGTTTATGGGAGTATTAAAGAAATATGTTCGGAACCGTGCTAGGCCAAAAGGAAGCATCGTAAAGGGCTATGGAAATGAGGAGGTAATTGAGTTCTGCATTGACTATGTTCCTGACCTTAAGCCGATTGGTATTCCTCAATCGCGGCACGAGGGGAGACTAAGTGGAAAAGGCACGATCCGAAGGAAATCAACGATATGTATGGACGGTCATTCTATGACTGAAGCACACCACATAGTTCTGCAAAATTCGAGCTTGGTGGCTCCATACTCCGAGCAACACAAGAATATTTTACGCTCGGACAACCCGGGGAAGCCTGAATCATGGATTAGAAAGGCCCACATGGAGACTTTCGGCAGTTGGTTGCGAAAACATTTAATGAATGACAATGATGTTGGAGATCAGCTGTACATGTTGGCCAAGACACCATCTTCGACTATAACGACTTTCCAAGGGTACGAGATTAATGGGAATACATTTTACACGATCTCCCAAGATAAAAAGAGCACCGACCAAAAACAGTTGTGTCCTTTGATGCAGCAACCGAGATTGGGCAAAAGGTCACATATTATGGTTACATAGAGGAGATATGGGAACTTGACTATGGACCCTCCTTTAAGGTCCCTTTGTTCCGGTGCAAATGGTTCAAGCTAACAGGAGGTGGGGTAAAGGTGGACAAGCAATACGGAATGACAATGGTGGATTTCGACAATCTTGGTTACCTTGACGAACCATTCATCCTAGTCAAAGATGTCGCTCAGGTTCTCTATTTGAAGGACATGAGTAGCAAACCGAGGAAACGGAAAGATAAGAAAACGATCAGTACATCATGCGATGATCCAAAGCGCCACATTGTTCTTTCAGGGAAAAGAAACATCGTGGGAGTGGAGGACAAGAAAGACATGTCAGAAGATTATAATATGTTTGGTGAAATTCCGCCCTTCAAAGTCAACACTGACTCAAGCATTAAGTTAAATGATGAGGATGCTCCATGGATACGGCCAAATCGTAAGAAAGCGGGGACACAAGGGAAGAATTTATGTGTAATAATTTATTGTACCAAACTTTTTTGAATGGATCATGTGAATTATATTATCTCTGATGTGTTTAAGACTAACTCCTTTGCAAAATATTTGAGAAAACGAGTGGAAAACATGGAAAACAGAAGGTTACTTAAATGTCTCAAAACCTTGTGAGATAAAATATCTGATTTCATAACTTTTATTAAAAACAGAAAACAGATGCGCTAGCGCGCCGCAGTGTCGCTGGAATACAAATTCTTTTATTAAAAAGAGAGAACAGACGAACACTACTCCTCGTCGTCGTCTTCGGGGAACTCGTCGGTGACCTCCTCCGGGTCATCGTCATCGGCGAACTCGTCGGTGACCTCCTCGTCGTCGTCGGAGGTGCATGATGGTATGTCCGAGATAGGCCCCCACCTCGGATCGTCGGAGGCCCAGACTTCGCAGGCGCGGTCGGCCCGACGAAGCTCTTGCAGCGGCTTCGTCCTCGCCTCCCGAGCGGCATATAACGCGAGGTGGCGTTTGAGGCGGCGCTCCGCCCGCTCAGCCGCGTGGGTCTGCCAGAGCTCCTCGTTGGCGCTCTCCTCCCCCGTGTTGTTCCGGTAATACTCGCGGACGACGCGTTCTTCCCTGGCGTCGACTAGGCCCTGAAACGCGCGGTGACAGAGGTGGAGGTGGTCGGCGGCAGTGACGATCTGCGGCTTCAGCACCCTGGCCTCCGCTTCCCAGACGGTGTGGCAGTCGTTGAAGTTCATCAGCGACCGCGGGCGGTTGAGGCGCCAGGCCGCCGCGTCCCAGGCGCGGGCGGCCTCCGCCGCCGTCGCAAAGGAGCCGAGGGGGATGCGGTCGTCCCCCCAGCGGATATCTGCGCTGAACATTCTGTTCTGCCATGCTCGGACGCCGTGGAAGCCGGTGGTGCTGTTCCTCCTCGGAGGCATGGTGGAAGCGCGACGGTGCGTGGAGAGGAGTGGGCGCGTGGAGAGGAGAAGACGCGCTCGAGGCGCGACAGTTTATACCGCGCCCTCCTGGCCACGCATCACAACTCCCGCGCCACGCATCACAACTCCCGCGCCACGCGCCACCCTAACACAACCAAGAAAATAGTTGCACATTACTACCCGAGCTCAAAGTGAACACTGAACCAAGCATTGATGGATGTGTTAAAGGGGAGGGGGGGGGTGTAGAACAAGACAATCGGTATCACCATCATACAGCCCTACCGTGGCTACTCGGTGCAATATGCATACCAAATGCACGGTAGGACGTATGATGGCGAATCCAGATGTTTTGTATTTGCTCGATAAACTGAATATATGATGTATCAAACCTTAAAGGGGGATGTAGAACAAAACAATCGGTATCGCCATCATACAGCCCCACCGTGGCTACTGGGTGCAATATGCATACCAAATGCACGGCAGGACGTATGATGGCGAATCTGGATGTTTTGTATTTGCTCGATGAACTGACCGGTGTATGAAGGTGGGCTATATATAGGGTCCTCTGGCTCACAAAGTGTTGTGCTAGGGTTTTGATCCAACGGTTAAGAAACCACCTCATCCAACGGCTCACAACAGCTTGAAAGAAACACACCGTAGCCCTGATTGAACGGCTCACAACAGCTCGAAAGAAACACACCGTAGCTCTGATCAAACGGCTCACAACAGCTCAAAAGAAACACACCCCGGATCCAACGACTCACAAGCGCTTTAAAGAAACACACGATCCGTGTGATTCTATCTGATTGGTCACCCATTTAGTCCCGGTTGGTGTCCCCAACCGGGACTAAAGGGATGTTTTCTTCTCGCTATATATATGTATGCATTGCCACACCATTGGCATAAACACATACAAACTCACCACTCTCTCATGTCTTCTACCGTACCCACTCTAACATTCATCCAGGCGGAGGCACTTTCCGCCTCGAACTACCCCTGCCCGTGCGGCTACAACGTTCCCGCCGGTTGGATGCTGAGCGCCGGAGGAGTGCCGGTCCCTCCTCTTCCTCAATGTGTGGCGCGTCGGGCGGCCATCACGAACCACTACTATCACGAGCTCACGCCGGAGCAGCTTAGGAATCCCAGTTGGCATCCCGATAACCAGCATACTTGGGATGCCTTCTTCATTAATCGGCGTGAGAGGGCGCTCGCCAGGTATGAGGAGGACGGCCTGCCTCCTGGGAACATTCACGAGGCCGGTCGTCGGCTATGGTGGTCCGGCCGGACTCTACAGAGCGTCATGGACTACATCAGGGCCGGCGATATCCCCCGCCTGCGCTACCCTCAGGCCCAGTCCTGGAGTCGTGATCCTCCGAGGGAGTGCAGAGCACCGTCAGACGATAGTGACGACGACGGCGGAGACTACGACGACTACGAGTCAGAGTACTATAGGCCTAGGCAGAAGTAAGACTAGCAGATATCAGATCATGCATCTATGCTCTCCGTTTAGGTTTAGATCCATTCTAGCCATTATGTACCGCCTTTTTTATCTATATATATATTTAAGATGTGTGTGAATCTTTCTGATTGGATGGAACAAAACCATAACCATTTCGTCTCGGTTGGTAAAACATGCCGGGACTAAAGGGGTTTTATTTTTCTGAATTTTCTGATATATTATTTGTATTTTTCAGATTTTAAAAAGAATTAGTTTTATTTTTCTAAATTTTCTGATATATTATTTGTATTTTTAAGATTTTAAAAAGAATTAGTTTTATTTTTCTGAATTTTCTGATATATTATTTGTATTTTTAAGATTTTAAAAAGAATTAGTTTTATTTTTCTGAATTTTCTGATATATTATTTGTATTTTTAAGATTTTAAAAAGAATTAGTTTTATTTTTCTGAATTTTCTTATATATTATTTGTATTTCTAGGATTGGAAAAAGAATTAGTTCTTTTTTCTGATTTTTTGATATATTATTTGTATTTTTAAGATTTTAAAAAGAATTAGTTTTATTTTTCTGAATTTTCTGATATATTATTTGTATTTTTAGGATTGGAAAAAGAATTAGTTCTTTTTTCTGAATTTTTTGATATATTATTTTTACTTTTAAGATTTTAAAAAGAATTAGTTTTATTTTTCTGAATTTTCTGATATATTATTTGTATTTTTAAAAAGGAAAAGTATTTGAGTAACCACCTTTAGTCGCGGTTCGTGTCATGAACCGGGACTAAAGGCTCGTTCTGCGCGGGAACGAAAACGCCGCGAAAAATTTCACCTTTAGTCCTGGTTCGTGACACCAACCGGGACTAAAGGCCCGCGGAGGGTACCCCGGGGGACCTTTAGTCCCGGTTGGTGACACCAACCGGGACTAAAGGCTGGACCTATATATGCGCAATGTCTTCCTGCCCCAAAATTTGCTAAGTCCAAACCCTCATCTTCCTCGCGCCGGCGCCCGCTCGTCTTCTGCCCCGTCGCCGTCGCCGTCGCCGTCGCCCGCTCGTATTCTACCCCGTCGCCGTCGCCCGCGAGAGGACCGCGCCGTCGCCGTCGCCGCGCCCTTCTCTCCACCGCCTCCACCCTGCTCTGCCCCCGCCCCGTCGCCGTCCGGTAGGTTCCCCGCGGGCCTCGCGCCGCTCTCGAACCAACGCCCTCGAACGCGCCGCCCTCGAACCAACCCCCGCGGGCCAGATTCGCCGCCGGCGAGACCACAGTGGCAGTGGCCGTGTGACGCCAGGGGTGACGTCATCATGACGTCACCTGGCCACGTGTTGGCGAGATTTTTTTGATGACGTCATCGTGACACGTGGGGCCCACTGTATATGGAATTACAGAACATAATTAAATCTTCTAAATTAAATAACTCTTAATTTATAATTCCAAAAATTATGGAAAAATATGCAAAATGTTCACAAAAATGTAAGATATCTGTTTATATCATTTTAAATCATGGTTGACAAAGTTCTAAATGAGACCATATTTGAATTTGAATTAAGTTCATTAAAATAATGAAAATAAGTTTTAATTCAATAAATTCAGAATATTAAGTGTAATATACCAAAATGACCAGGAAAGCAAATGCAACCTAGCTATGGGGTTCTCCAAGTCATTTGAGCAACTAATCTTGAACACACCTCTAAAGTATGGTTTTCCCCCTCCGGTGGTCATCGTTCTTCCACCCAAAACCCTAGCAATCTGTTTTCCCTCCTTCTACGACAATATTTGCTAAGTCTCCTATATACTTAATTAATTTTTACTACATGCATGTCTGCAGGAGTGACATATGGCGGACAATAGAGCCTTGCCGTTTACGGATCAGGAGGCTGAAGGTTTTATATTAGGCATGATAGCCGAAGAACATGATATAGTCTCTTCTTATCTGAACCTTGATGATCAAGAACGTGAAGGAACGGACATTGTCGATGATCAAGGAGGTGAAGGAACGGACATTGTGGATGATCAAGGAGGTGAAGGAATGGACATTGATGACGGAGGTCAACCGTCGACAAACGACGATCTCCAATTGCAAAGAACAACCACCTCCGGCGAGGTATATATATATATATATATATATATATATATAGAAACTCTATTGTACATCCTGGGTGCAGAATTAATTATTCTATACCCGGGTCGATCTACCGAGCCGAACCATCTGCTTCTCCACCAAACCTGGTGTGTTGCGGCCCAACCCACGTAATTTTCTTACATGGACGGTTGCTTTTCTTTTGTTTCCTGGTTCGTGGGTAGGAGCCTCCAGTACGCGGCTAGGCCTGCTGTTATTTTTCGCATTGGTCAACGTGAGGACGATTTTGCGAGCGGGATAAATGAGAACGGATCTGGCCGGCGCAGCTGCCCTCCGGCGATCCCCAGCGTCTATGTACCCGGTGGTCCCAAAGGAGAAGCGGTGGCGGTTACCGGTCAAGGTGTCTTGCGTCGGCCGCAACGGCAGGGGCTTCGGCTACGAGGCGCCGCCACGGAAGGCGATGGAGGCGGTGGTGAGGGACCTTACAAAGCTCAGGGCCATTTGCCTCGTCGCCGGTGACGCGGGCAAGTTGAAGATCCTCTCGGTGAGCCCTCTCTCTAACTCATCACCAATCGATTTTGTGGTTCTGTTCCCCGCTTATGCTTCTGTCATGCCAAAGCTACTGTCGGACTGACAGCTTCCGATTAATTTCGAGCGTGGTGTGCAGCCGGTGGTTTGGAATACCTACGGCTTGAGGCGAACGACGAGAAACACTTGAATCAACCGCAGCTTGTAGCCTCGGCATCGCGTGTCCTG
This sequence comes from Alopecurus myosuroides, assembly GCA_028641055.1. NCBI lineage: Eukaryota > Viridiplantae > Streptophyta > Magnoliopsida > Poales > Poaceae > Alopecurus > Alopecurus myosuroides. The sequence goes on from CM054057.1 coordinate 626,292,641, forward strand.
ACTGGTGGTCTCATCGGCAGACGGTAATAGGTGGCGGCGGCAGGTGGAAGCTGCACAGGACACAGCGGTACGCCTTGGCTTCACGGTGTGGATCCAGTTGTTGAGCTCCTCAGGAGCAGCCTTGGCCGTTGTATGGTAGCATCTATCTAGCCCAGGTCCATCCTACGTCAACCGGCATGCCTGACCACTTTTCCTCTTCCTCCATGATGATTAACCTATGACCAAATGTCGCGACCAATCCATCCGAGTTGTGGGCAGTGGTGGACGGTGGCTGATCTTTGCGGGCTTGCGTCAGCCGGGGTCGGCACGCGGCATGGTGAGCTAGCTGCAGCTGCGCCGTCTCAATCTCTCTCGAAGTCTCCTCATAGACAGACAGCACGCTGCGCAAGCGGTGAGCAATAGATGGCTAGCAGTAGCAGGCAGTAGCTGCATCTCGGTATGTCTGAGCGTCTCTTGCAATTCAGCTGCAAACTACTCTGCTTTGCTCTAGTAATTTATTTTCTCATATTTCCTAATTCTTCCTATCGCAGTCCCACTATGATACTACCTGGTCAATAGAGAAATAAGTTTATGCTAGTAGGTTTTTTCCTTGAGGATTTAATTTATGTTTTATATGAGAAATTATTGGCCGCTTCAATTTGCTTGCCCCATTTAACTCATTTAGTCAAGATCATAAGATTCTCCATTAATTTAAATCTGAAATTCACGTGTACATGTGCTAAAGATTGGAATAGCTTGTTGTTTTAATGCCTGTGAGGGAGCTGACATATTTCAGGGTGCATGACTTGTTTGCTCTCCCCTAGCCCACTTGTTATATAGTGTATGTTGTGAAAAAATTTACTTGAACCGATTGGTGGCCCGTGCTTTTTTCTTGCAGGAAATTTGTGTCTTGTTCTTGGGGAGATGATACATGCTAGTTGGTAATTTTGACTTGTTCTTGGACACGACATAGAGTACAGAACCATGGTAAAGTTAGCCAAAAAAAAAAAGAATATAGAAACTCTTTAATTATTCTGTCTAGAAACGATTTATAAAAACTACCTGCAATTGAGTATTGAACTTTTTTTTAATTTCTGGGTACGCAATTTGCAATGTCTCGCTACGTCGAAGTTTCCAAATTGTTTAATAAAAAAGAAATAATACTACTTCTTCTATTACGTATAATGTCGCATACTTAGATATGAGTTGAGCTGATCTAGTTTTTATGGCATAGTTGCATTCTGGAGCGTGTTCTTGCTGATCAGTCTAATGCTGGTACTTGATTTGAGTTGATCTAGTTTTCAACTGATCCATCTTTTATGGAGTATTTTGCAATTGTTGCCCAGCGTTTAGCTTATGAAGTAGGGCTCCTTAAATACTGATGGTTGTCTTTTTCAGTCACAAATATACACATTGTGTGGATAAGCACTGCCCCATATTCTCTATTGCTGACTTTAATCCTCCAGATAGTCGAGGGAGGTTGCTTGAAAATGTAGTACTCCCTCCGGTCCGGAAAAATTGGCGGAGGGTGTGCATGCGACTTGAACTGCCCAGGCTATTTTTCAGTGACAGTTTTTACGGGCTGGAGGTAGTAATTTACTTAGTTGTTGTTATGTAGCTCCTTGTTGTTTGCTTCTTTACCGATATAAAGGTTGTCCGCAACCAGGGTACGACAGTAGCTGCTTCTTTCATTGCCCCTAGTACTCTTCGGTACCACTCCATCTCTCCAATTTGGACGAGTCAGTGATGATTTCATTGCCCCTAGTAGCTCCTTGTTGTTTGCTTCTTTACCGATACAAGGCCTTCATACTGGACATCAGCTCCCCGACTGATTAGTTGGCTAATCACGAAGAGTTGGAAAAAAATTCCAGTGTAACCCAGAAGATAGAAATCTTGGTAAAAACTATATGATTCTAGTGGGAGCCTCAGAGGGAGGAAGGAGCTAGGATGGAAGAGATTGACACGATTGTGTTGGGCAGGTGTGTTCTTTCCCGCAGTAGCTAAGCTATATATGGGAGTAATTACTGGCCATTGATTGGAAGTAAATTAAGTTGTAATTAGTGGCTCCAAAGCCCTCATTTTGAAGGCTGTAATTTTTGGCACCCGGGTGAAAATTATTGTGTTTGTTGCAGAATTATTATATTCTATAGACATCCGATTCAGTTCAGTTAGTATTGAATTATCTAGTGAACAATAGAAGAAGATATGTTTGCCCAAATAAGATTGTACCTTTTCTGAACAACTAAGTGAATAGCTCGGCGATACGAGTTTGCATTGCATTGCGTTACCAAATTTTACGTCAGATTTAACTCAAAAGCATGTCTCATGGTGTAAATGTATATTTCACATGCAAGAACTTATCGGCACATGCAAAAAAAAAAAGCATGCTGTAAAAATACCTTACATGCAGGTGCGTGGGATAAATTTTGTGGGATGGTCGTAAAACTACCTCACATGCAAGCGCGTGGGATGGATTTTGTGGCTTAAAATTACGTTGGCTGGGCCTAAAATTACCTCACATGCAAGTCGGGGGATGGATTTTGTGGGTTGGTCGTAAAATTACAATGCAGGCTCACGTGGGATGGATTTTGTGGCTTGGTCGTAAAATTATGCCACGTGCAGGCTCTTAACCGCTGGCTGGGCCTAAAATTACCTCACATGCAAGCCGGCGGATGAATTTTGTGGGTTGGTCGTAAAATTACGTCACATGCAGGCTCCAAACCGCTGCCGGGATGGATTTGTGCGCTGGTTCGGATGCTTGCGCGCGGATGGGCTGGGTGCAGAATAATATTCTGCACCCAGGGTGCCAAATAGCGCGACCCTATATATATATATATATATATATATATACATTGAGCCTCTCGTGATACAAACTTACTGAAATGTGAATACATATGCACTAACGCGCGCGACTCTCTTTCTTATTTTAGCCCTCGGCCGGATCGAGTACGACAAAGCGTGACAAATCCAAGGCGATGAAAGAAGGAGAAACATATACCATCGAATCATTCGGTGAAATCGGCAAGCCCCTACAGCACACCACAAAGTTTATCAACCAATGCGGAGTCATTGTTAGAGACACCATCCCGATCACCGTCCAGGAATGGAAGGATCCAAACAAAGCACGTCTTGGTTTCAGTTATGTCCACAAGAGAACGAAAAAGGAGATGTTCAGAAAGCTTATGGTACATTTCATTCTACCTCCAAAATACAACAAAAAAGATGAATTCGGTGACGAGGTTCCGGGTGGACGTCAGAGGAGGAGGCTATTCAAAGAGTTCGCTCTTCAGAAGATGGCCGAAGCATTCCGGAACTTCAAGAAAAAATTGTTCCGTGAATATGTCAACAAGGGCAAGACTCCGATTTTCACTAGACAAAAAAATAAGATTAATGCGGATAAGAAACAGTACCATCATGTTATGGGGCCAGGAGGATACCGCGTTTCGGCGCCTAAGTGGCAGGCGATGGAGGACGGCCTAAGGGCAAGAGGAATCCCTCTAGGTACAGAGGGATGGGACGAAAGAGCCAAAATGTGGTGGTACGGGCATGGGGGATCGCTAGACCCGGAGACAGGGGCGTGTGTTCATCGGCAGAAAACGTTTGCTCCCACAAAAAACCTTGTTGACGCAATGACCAGAGCTCAACAGGGCTGGATCACGTTCAACAGAGAGAGAGAGACCAATTGACCCATGCCCTTGGTAATCCTGAACACGGAGGACATATACGAGGCAAAGGCAGATTGCCGTGGAAAGTAGGGTTTTCCCAGGAGGGTGACCCGTACTGTTACAGAAGCCATAAGAGAAATACGGACAGGGCTGCAGATCTTCTGTCGAAGCTTGCAACGGAAGTTAGTGAGTTGAAGCAGACCGTGGCGGGAATACTTGAGAAAGAAACAGCGGCGGCTGCAGGGCCGGATGAAGAACATGCAGGGGATCTGGGAAGCCAGCATCAGCGGAGAAGCAGCGTGGCTTCCACGGAGGCCCCGCCTGCAGGTGCTAATGCACCGATGATCGAGAGTCGTGCACCGGAGCCTCACTACCCCGTGGATGATGTAAAGGAGATGAAAGAATGTGATCTGCATTATCCCGTGGGGAACATTTCCACGAAGGTAGCTACCGACAGTGCTTTACCCTGTACACCTGGAGCACTCCATCACAACAACCCCATTCCATATGGCTATGCCCGTGTCACGGTGGAAGACATAGTCCAAGTGTTTGAGGACCTGGAGATTGACATAGCTACACCCGAAGGGGAGAGAAGACTTGGAGATGTCAAGCGCCAGTTCATTCTATGGAAAAATAAGTACATAGTGTTTCCAGGCGAGACGCCAAGGCTAACAAGTCCACCCCCCTCCGATGGTGCAGGTGGTGGTGGTGGTGGTGCTGCTGGTTCACCTACGCCTCCTTCACACCATTCGACGCCGTCCCCCGATCCACAATCTCCGGCGGGTAAGCAGGCGTCGCCCACCAATCCTCCTCTGGCGGGTAAGCAGCCGTCGCCCCCCATTCCTCCTCCGGCGGATAAGCAGCAGCCGTCGCCCCCCATTCCTCCTCCGGCGGATAAGCAGCAGCCGTCGCCCCCCATTCCTCCTCCGGCGGATAATCAGCCGTCGCCCCCCATTGCTCCTCCGGCGAAGAAACAGAAACAGGCGGACAGCAAGGAAACCTGCTCTTGGACTATTAACCCAGAGCCTTATGTACCTAAGACCACACGGGTACCGGAGCCATCACGGAAGCCTATCCCCCAAGGCCTTGGGAACTTAATGATGCTGAAACCAAATTGGCCGCGAAGGTTGACTATGAGAAATGGAAGGCCGATAAGAAGGCGCTAAGGGAGCCTAAGCCCAAGGAAGTATACCCTCCGGAGGTAGACAAGTGGGCTACGGGTTTTTAGTCGACACCGTCCCAAGCCGAGAAGAATTTGCCTAAAGAGGGCATGGAGGAACTCATATATTTATACACTCTTCCCTTGGCCATGTTTTACGAACCATGCACCATCAACATGCATAGGTGATGCAACCTAGGTGACTGTATATAAATGATATTATGCATTTTTTTTCTTACTTTGCAAGGTTCTGTGATTACAATGCGAGTTGCATGCCAGGTCTGATTCAATGTTTTGTGTAGCGTAGATGAGTTTACTGAGTACGCCATTCACCGATAACGATGCCATTTTTGAAACTGCAATACATGTGGGTATGTGAAGAGATGTTATCAACAAGATCGCAGCGACCAGGTTCAGTTCTAGAACCAATTCTGATGAGGACACTGACATGACCTCGCCTTTTATACTAACGATGTGCTACTAACCAGGACTTTGGATCACATCAATTAGTGAGAGCCTTGCCTCAGTGTGAGCACATTTTTCCCATTTGACGATCCTGCAATTTAATTATGAGATGTACATGTGGATCATTCATTCGGGCAGAAAAATACCTCACCGGATGTACTATGAATTCATGATTCAGTTTTGTTGGATGGATGTTGGATGGCGTTGTCAGCTCCCCGGCGTGGATGGCGTTGTCAGCTTCCCGGCGTGGATGACGTTGTTTGCTCCCTGGATCTCAGCGTGCCGAGATGTCTCCGATACGGCGCGGCAACCAGGGCGACCCTGGATCGCAGCGTGCCGAGATGTCCCTGATACGGCATGGCAACCAGGGCAAGGATAGTGTGGACATCACACCGGAGCGCAACCGAGCGAGATGAGTAGGGCAGAAAGGCGGCCGAGAGCAGAGTCTGATGTTCGGCTGAGCCAGATTGTGGATTTTTTTTAGGGATCGTGGGGTCCTGTTTTCGATCGGTTAAGGTAGCGATTTATTCTCGTGAATTGTCTCTGCTATGTGCGTGCGGCAGTCTGCGGGGCAGAACATTTAATCACATCCATTCATCTCATAGTTAGACCATTGGAGGAACATGGGACGTACGATGAGGGTTAGTTTATTTGCTAGAAGTACCCGGGGGTGTGGTGTGTTCATTTTCGTGTGTGGCTGTAGCCAAACTGATGTTCGCTGTTTTATTAGTAGTGGAGAAGAATCCGACCCCACAGTAAAAGGAAATTCATTTAGCACCACACCAAACTAGTCCAGATTTATCCTACACTAGTTCATCTCCATCGTCACGAACTACTTCGTAAGAACAATTATTGGCATTGCAAGCCTGAGTCGCTCTCCGTTTAGGACCGTCATTGCATCTGCTGCAAGCAGCAGCTAGCTTGCATTACAACAACAACACAACTTGCACCAACATCAGTCAGAAATAATTGATTCAGAAAACCATAAATGATACGAGATGGTAGGTGATGGCAAAGGATCATCCAAAACACTTGATTCGGCTCTCTAAGATATCCTACGGATCCCTTCTAGTTGCGTGATCTTAGATTTACGACTGGCGTTGGTCGACGTGTTCTTGAGAAGAAACTCTTGAACATGAGGGTCCCGCACGGCTGAAGTTAGCTGAGTGTTCATGTCCTCGTCTTCTACATGTTGTTGATCACCATGACTCCCTTGTTCTTCATAGTCGTCTCCGTCGGCAGCCTCTTCGTCCTCTCCATTGCCATGTTCAGACTCTTCCTGATCATCTTTACATGTCGCCGCCCAATTGGTCTTGACGTGATCATCGTCTTCATCATCATCCATCCACTTAGTGTGGCCCTCCATGAAACTATACCTGAGCAGGTGGTTCTCCACATTATCACAATCTGGTTTGAACAAGGACCCTAACTTGCATTTTCGACACGGACACTCTATCTCGGTGCGGTTGTTTCGATGCATCTCGGCCGTCGCGCGTTGCACGTATCTATGCACCACGCTTGTCCCCATCGCAATGACCATTGCTACAAAAGGCAAGAGAGGTTTCATTAACTAGATCCGGATTTCACGGAAAATTTCGGCATGACCTTGCTATAAAAGGTGTAACCCGGACCGCCAGAAATTTGCCGAAAAGGAAATGAATCAACATTTCGGCAAAACATTGGCAACTCATCCTCATGGCAACACAATAAAATGTAAAAGAGATCGAGTTCTCCTCCACCAACCAATCTCATGCACCTATTAAGATGACACACAATGCAAAATATATAGACGCCATGACGACGTCGAAGATCACCGGAGAGACGACCGATAAGAGAGTGATAGATCTAGAAGTAGCTAGTGGTGCATTTGTGGTGAGATCTAGTGTACGGTTAGTAGGTCTAGTGGAGAGATTTGGAAGAGGGCAAGTGGGGTAGCGTACTATCTAAAATATATCAAACATGATTGGTTAAATTAGCTAAAAATGGTGGAGGGGTGTGGGGGATTGAGCTTGGAGCACTAATGGGTCGAATTTGGAGTATGGAGTGAGCGAGTGAGGTGGATAGGGGTGGTGGTGGGTGGCTGTCCGCACTTATTGAGGCCACAGTTTACCCCAGGCGAATAACGCCGCATATGCGCCTGCGCTAGGGGGTGCTACCCCAGGCCACAAGTTACCACAGGCGCGTTTGGCCTTATTCGCCTGGGGTAGGGAGTAATAACGCAGGTGAACAAGCCATTATTCGTCTGCGGTATAGGCACAGTGCCAGGGGGTTGTGGTGGGGTGCCCTTCCACATTTTACCCCAGGCGCATCTGCTGTTGGTTCGCCTGGGGTAGAACACTTACCCCAGGCGCACGTGTTCTCTGTTCGCCTGCGCTAAGTAGCCCAGGCGCATGCCCATACCTATTCGCCTGTGGTAATGCATGCTGCTATAAGGCTTTCTCTAGTAGTGGTAGGTGATGGAAAAGGATCATCCAAAACACTTTATTCGGCTCTCTAATATATCCTACGGATCCCTTCGGGATCTCTCTCTCGTTCCTTTGAGGGTCCGCTGCTGCCCACCAGATCCGCTCGTTCCCTTCGCCGGCGCGTGCGCCGCTGGGTGTGGAACTGGAATAGGTCGCCGACCCCCTCTGTATAGCAGTAGTTTTAGGTTTCCTTTGATTTATATGCCTTCTTGCAGGTGTTTGGCGTCATGCCTTCGAGGACTTGCTGCTCTATGCGCCCAGGCCGCATCTGCCGGACGACGGCTCTCTTCTGTCCTCTGGCGGAGCTCCGATGGTCGGACTTGCATCTAGATGGGGGCTTAGCTGTGTCCTCCTTCCCTCATAAGCCTGATGGCTGCTCTCTGGTTTTGGTGGCCAATAAGAACTTCTCAGCAGCGGGTGAAAGACAAGCGATTCCTCTTCCTCTCGGAGGCCATGGTGGCGAGGGGTGGAAGGGGTGCTGCGGGTCTTCCGCTTTCTTTGCAGGGTGGTGGTTCGAGTACAAACAACAGATACGTGCGTCTCACATGGAGGCCATGGTTGGCTGCGTGATCCTTGGCCGATATGGTGGCCCGTTCTTCTCCTCCAATGCAGAGGTTTTTCGAGCCCTGTCCTGGAGCTCGGGGCAGCCAACACTACAACAGGAACCCCCCTTCAGCAACGCATCAATGCGTTGTCGAATGTCCATATAAGCGTTGGTAACATCTACACCAACAGAGTTAGTATGTGTTGCCGTTGGTGGCGTTGCAAGGGTCTATAACAACACATATACATTCGTTGGTAATCGACATGAATAAGCGTTGTAAAATAACAACGAATATAGTTAGATCCTAACAACACTTTATATGCGTTGGTGGTTAAACTACATGAATGTATTTTGAAATGGTCTTAATAGATCATTTCAAAACCTTAGAAGATTTTCCAAAGAGCTGAACAATTAATTTATATATGCTTGCAACAATTATTTGTTCAATGATGAGAGTGCCGCAATATAGTTATCAGAAAGACCTCATATATAAATTCAACTCCACATTTTACAAAGAGTATGATCCAATGGATACAAGATATTAAGTTTTGAAGATGACATTCTAAAATACAATGTATAACTATCTAGTAGTAACACTATTCTTGAACTTGCTCTCAGCATCTTGGCCATACATCATCCATTTATTTTGGAATCTACATCAATAACAAAAATTGAGATAAGTAACATACCATTAGTGGAACAAAAAAGAAGTTAATAAAATATTACAATTTTGAATAGTGGCATACAAAGGTTGAAAAATGTGAGATAATTAATCTTCCTGCATGCCCACCTTCTGCGAAAATGGAAGAAAGTTAAGTTACATTTTCTGTTTATTGCGACACATTATTGCAAGCGGACTTCTTTCCGGATCCTAATAATCTTCCAAGGCTGCCAAACTCATTGAGGAGATCTTACTAGGGGTATGCAATCTATCCTTTTTTGACGCAAAATATGCAATCTTACTTACATGAAGTAGCTTAATGTCTTTGTGTTCTTTTGACTAATATAGCGGATAGAGTAAAGATGTAGCGTAGCAATTGCCTAAGCATTTCCATGATACACTGATACAATATACATAAATCTCTAGAAAAAACAATTTTTATTCTAGAGTCGTGGAAGTTAAACAAACAAAATGCACAAAAAATTAAATTGAAATATATCTTCACACTTCAGCATGTATGTGCGTACATGTGAGATGGTACACTGATATATTCGAGATTATAACAACCTCCGTACCAAATATTTACGTCATACTCTGCTTAGTTTATGAACCCTTTTTCTGTACAATCACGGCTTTATATTTCGCATAGTTGCTGCGCACAAATATTGAAAATTTACCTCCCATCTAAATGCATAAGCACAAGCATGCTGTCAAAAGAAGCCAAAATATATTTCAGAACAAGCGTGTTTAGCTCCATGTAAAGGATACTTGACAAACACACAGTACCGCCACTGTATTAAAAGTTAGCCCAGTTTCCCCTAGTTCTGCAACCGACCAATAACCAAACCGAAAAGTTGCATATCATTGACATCCATAAAAAATAATCGGAGGCAAGAGAGTATTTTGATCTAATAAATCATTTTATTAGCAAATGTAAACCAACATGAATAAGCTGAAGCTGGTATGTAAGGTAATTCTTCTATTGCATATATGAGAGAACGCAACAGTGGCATGCGCAGATAAAATCAAAGTATTGCGAGGCAGTAGGCCCGTCGTAAGCACAATAAGACTAATATTTATGGGTCATTTGGTAGCTGCACTTGCACCTGGTTAATGGAGACGGAGATTCATAAGGCAAAGGGCGGCTGTTGCCAGCTGCACTTGTAGGTAGGGAACGTCGTACAGATCGGCTGCTGTTGACGGCCGGGAACACCACCCGTAGCACAGAACCTAATAAAATAATAAATAAAACAGATCAAGCTAACCACGTACAGCAGAATATTGAATGGAATGGGATGAGACAGAAACTAAGAGATTACAGAGCTTAATAGGATTTCGAGCCGTACCCCTAGCCGTGTCGCTGCACACAGTGGTCTTTGTCAATGGCTACGTTCGGCCCGCCGGCTAACCGACCCAAAAAATTGACGAAACCTCGGGTATCAGAATCCCACAATACGAGCGCGGAGAACAAAGCAAAACCAACAGAAACCAGAGACGGCGGCAGTGATAGATCAGTGCACAGGCTTGTGAAGGAGGGCATGTGGATTGCGGCCGCATGCGCGTATAGCGCGAAGAGAGGATCTTGATGGAGGGGAATATTGAGGGGGATCACATCTTATCTCTCCGTCGTGATCGAGGGGAATATTTAGGAAGGTGCAGTTACGGATCGCATCTTATCTCCCCACTAACACAGGAAGTGGGGCAGTATTTTTCTTGGTTAAATGAAAGTTGGCCCGAGTTGTTTCCTAGAAACGCATGGACATACCGTTGCAAGATATTCGTAGCTATACGTGGGTTCGTGGTGTAGTGCAAGTGGTCCGTCCCCAGCTTCTTCGTGCGTGCCGATGACGGCGGTTCATCGCCCGAAGAGAGCTACCAAGCTTCCTCCTCTCGAACCTCGGCATCTGCGCAATCTAGCCAAATCAATTCCAAAAGAGAGAAACAAGACAGTGATGATTCTTTTCGCTCAACCAACACAAGAACGTAATTGTCTTCCTCCTACTCCTGGTAAAAGCTTCATCGCTCGCTCCTCTCCAAATCAGAGATCCTCCAATGGTGGTGCGCCGCCGGACCAGCAGTAGGTTCCCTTGTCCCAAATCGGAGAGCTGTTTAGAACGGCCCACAAGTCTTTCTGGAACTCTTCCTGGCTGAGTGGGACTCCTCCGAGGACGGTGGCGCCGCTCATCTTTGCGGCGTCGAAGCACAAGAAGCGTTGTGTCCATGATGCCCTCAACGCTCAGGGTTGGGTGGCCGACATCTCTGTCCAACACTTCTCGGAAAACCATTTGGTGCAGTTCATTGGCCTTTGGGCGCTGCTGCAGGGGGTGACCTTGCAGCCTGACGTGGCGGACTCCATCTCGTGGACTCTCACGGCTAATGGAAGGTATTCGGCAGGCTCGGCTTACAAGGCACAGTTCTTCGGGTCCACTGCATGCTCTTTCGGGAACATTGTATGGAAGGTTTGGGCTCCGCCAAAATGCCGTTTCTTCGCCTGGCTGGCTGTCCAGAACAGGCTGTGGACTTCCGACCGTCTTGCCATCCGCGGATGGCCTAACACCGCTCAGTGCCAGCTGTGCAGATCACAGCCCGAGACTGCACGTCACATCCTCTTTGAGTGCCGCTATTCCAGGCGCATCTGGTACTCTGCTGCCTCTTGGCTCTCCTGTCCGGACTTGTTGCTCAGCCTTGGTTCGGACAGGCCCACTGTGCTACACTACTGGCAACTCGTGGCCAGGACGCCTACTGCCCAGCCAAAGGGCTTGAAGTCGGTCATCATTTTGATTGCATGGGAGATTTGGAAAGAGCGAAACGCCAGGGTTTTCAACAGCAAGTTCTTGCAGCCCTCGGCGCTTTTCCAAAAAATCAAGGACGAAAGCAGGAATTGGATACTTGCAGGGGCTAAAGATTTGGCAGCGATCTTAGAGTAATCAGTTGTTTTTGGGCCTGCATGGCCTTTTATTTTTTTCCGGCCTAGGCCGCCCCATGTTTACTCCTTCTATATCAATATAATAGGCAAAGCTTTTGCCCTTTGTTCAAAAATAGAACGGCCCACAACCAGTATGGGTATATGAGTGATTATCTGTCATGGGGGCCTGACCAAAAGGTGGATATGTGTCAGACTGCATGCTGGAGTTCCCCACCTATCACACAAAACTATTGACATTTAAATTATTCAAGTAGTTGGGCTAGAGGCTTAAACAGACCCGGATAAAATTAAAAAATAAAATTCTGGGCATAAACTTAAGAAATTATGGCTGTATTTGAGAGGGACATGATTACAATCAACCCACCTATCTATTATAACCACAAAATAAAAGATTTGTTATAACCTTCCAAAAAATAAGATCCGGATTTAGAGGCCAAACATTTGAATAAACACATGGCACATGGGAAAAATATTTAACACAGCTTCATGTCCTCAGTTTATGTATTCCCCAATGCTGGCTTGAACCACAAACATTTGCCTCGCTGGCAAGCCTTGTGCTCGAGATGATGATGGTTTCTCCATCATCACTAGCTGCAAGTTCCAGCTCGGTGGCAATTTTTTTTATCAACGCCACAAACTGTTTGACAAAAGAAAAGGAAACACACACTAGTAGAAACAAAGCCAAAGGATTTTACCTTTAGTACCGGTTCAATTACGAATGGGTACTAAAGGTAGAATTAGTACCGGTTCCAGAGCACAGGGCGCCGGAAACCTTCAGCACCGGTTCGTTCGGGTTTTTTAGTACCGGTTCGGCTGCGGATGTGGGGTCGGCGCTGCATCTTTAGTACCGGTTCGTATCAGGAACCGGTTCTAGACAGTTTACAGCCTATTTCTCAACACGAGCACACCCGAGAGCACATCTAGCTCTCCAATTTTTTTTATTCCAACACATTTTCAAAAAATTTCTCTCCTCCCACACTCCAACAAATCTTCATTTTCTCCACCATTTTGTTAAGATTGACAGCAACCATCTATACAAGGGTTAGCAACATTATCCTTTCTTCCGACATTCCTAATTTAGCTCATTTCCTATAGTTTAACTCATTTCAAATTTTTAGTGCTAGCAAGGTGTTTGATGAAATGTCTAAGTTAGGGATTTCATTCGTTTTATATGCAATTTGAGCTTAAATTAAAATATGTTTTGTTGGTTTGAGTATCTTCCCCGTCCTCACCACCATCGATCGCCAGCGTCGTCCCTAGCCGGTTTCACCTCGGTGAGCCTACTTGTATTTATGTTTTATAAAAAAACTTAGTTTTATGTGATAGATGCATATATATTACTTTATAATTTTCTTACCTGTATGATTGTTTTTTTATGTATAGTGCCATGGTTTTTATATCCGTAACCCTCGGCCCTCGTCCGGTCTATGATTCGGATGTGGTATACTTTTATAACTATTGGTTTCGTTTCTTTTTATGACAATTATACCGACCAACTTGACATAGATATTTTATCTAGGAGGTAGATGAACCAGAAATTCCAACCGACCCTCTGGTCGAGATGCTAAATTTATTTGAGAAAGAAAATAATGATTTGAAAGAAAAATTGAAAATAAGTGAAGATCTTCGTCTGCAATGCCTAGAAGAGAAGATGAAATTGGACTTGAAGCTTGCCGACGTCGTCGATCATCACCATATAAAGATGGATGCAATGCGCTTGAAGATTAAAAAGATTAGAAAATATGCCATTAATCAAGAGGCTTGGTATCATTATGCTGTAGGTTCAGTAGTAACCTTAGTTGCGATTTTCATCGCATTTTTCGTTGGTTTTAATTTTTTAGATAGTTGTATGTTAGTTTGAGTATATGTTTTATGAGAACTATGTATTACATTTTGTCAGTACTCCACCTTACTTTTAATCTGATGGACCTGTATACTAATTAATTTTGTTCACTCATCTATGATGTAGTAGTGTAATGTATGATTCTTTATATACTTATATAATGCAGATGAACCGATAGTGGATGTACGGTGACCGACATTCTCCCGAGTTTCTTAATGACATGCATAATTTTCTCCACGCGGCTGAGGCGAGCAAGCGGTCGAATGGTTTCATGTGTTGTCCATGTAGTGTCTGTAAGAATTTCCACCTGTTTGAGAACGGTTTCAGGACCGGCTATAATTGTTGGACGAAGCACGTAGCAAGAAGAGTTATAATGGAAGACAACGAAGAAGAAGAGGATAATGAAAACTATGCTATGTACACTGAACACGGTGATACGACAATGGGGGGAGACAAAGATTAAGAAGAGCTCATTTTTTATGAGCCCGATGACGATTTACGTCGGGCCATTCGTGATGCGAAGATTAACCGCGGAAGTGAAAACGAGAAGTTGAAGTTGAAGAGAATGTTAGAGGATCACAACAAATTGTTGTACCCAAATTGCGAAGATGGCCAGAAAAAGCAGGGTGCCACACTAGAATTGCTGCAATGGAAGGCAGAGAATGGTACTCCTGACAAGGGTTTTGAAAAGTTCCTGAAAATAATAAAGAAGATGCTACTAGGGGAGAATGTATTGTCCTCTAGTACTTATGAAGCAAAGAAGGTTGTCTGCCCTCTAGGATTAGAGGTGCAGAAGATACATGCATGCATAAATGACTGCATCCTCTACCGCAGCGAGAAGTACAAGAATTTGAATGCATGCCCGGTATGCGGTGCATTGCGGTATAAGATTAGGCGACATGACCTTGGTGATGTTGAGGGCGAGCCGCGGCCCAGGAAGAGAGTTCCTGCCAAGGTGATGTGGTATGCTCCTATAATACCACGGTTGAAACTTTTGTTTCAAAACAAAGAGCATGCCAAATTGTTGCGATGGCACAAAGAAGACCGTAAGAAAGACGTGATGCTGAGACACCCCGCTGACGGGTCGCAGTGGAGAAAAATCGACCGAGACTTCAAGACATTTGCACATGACGCGAGGAACTTAAGATTTGGTCTAAGTACAGATGGCTTTAATCCTTTCAGGGAGGAGAGCTCCAGTCATATATAGCACCTGGCTGGTGACTCTATGTATCTACAACCTCCCTCCTTGGTTGTGCATGAAACGGAAGTTCATTATGATGCTAGTGCTCATAGAAGGCCCGAGGCAACCCGACAACGACATTGATGTGTACCTGCGGCCATTGGCTGAAGAACTTTTACAGTTGTGGCGTGAAGAAGGTGTACCTGTGTGGGATGAGAACGAACAAAAGGCATTTAACCTACGAGGGTTATTGTTCGTAACCATCAATGATTGTCCTTCTCTCAGTAACATTTCAGGACAATCAAACAAGGGATACAATCCATGCACACACTGTTTAGGTGATACTGACAGTATTTATTTGGGAAACAAGAATGTGTACCTGGGGCATCATCGATTTCTTTCACAACAACATCCTGTAAGAAAGAGAGGAGGCAAGCATTTCAGAGGTGAGGCAGATAACCTGGCAAAACCTACCTGCCCTACTGGGGATGTTATAATTGATATGATCAAGGATTTAAAAGTGATCTTTGGAAAGGGTCCTGGCGGACAATCTGTTCCGAATGAAGACACGTACCCATGTGGAAGAAGATGTCTATATTTTGGGAGCTACCCTATTGGAAAATCCTAGAGGTTCACTCTTCAATCGACGTGATGCACGTGACGAAAAATCTTTGCGTGAACCTGCTAAACTTCTTGGGCGTGTATGAGAAGACAAAAGATACACCAGATGCACGACATGACCAGCAACGTATGCACGGACGAGACAACCTGAATCCAGAGAAGTATCAAGGTCCTGCCAGCTACGCTCTTACGAAAGAAGAGAAGGAGATATTTTTTCAAGTCCTGAGCAGTATGAAGGTCCCGTCTGGCTTCTCGTCGAATATAAAGGGAATAATAAACATGACAGAGAAAAAGTTTCAAAACCTAAAGTCTCAAGACTGCCACATCGTTATGACACAATTAATTCCGGTTGCATTGCGGGGGCGGGGCTTCTGCCAGAAAATGTTCGAGTACCCATTGTGAAGCTATGTGCATTCCTCAGTGCAATTTCTCAGAAGGTGATCAATCCACTAACTCTATCAAATTTACAGAAGGATGTGGTGCAATGTCTTGTGAGCTTCGAGTTTGTGTTTCCACCATCGTTCTTCAATATTATGACGCACCTCATATTTCACCTAGTCGAAGAGATTCATGTTCTCGGTCCTGTATTTGTACACTACATGTTCCCCTTTGAGAGATTCATGGGAGTCTTGAAGAAATACGTTCATAAACGTGCTAGGCCAGAAGGAAGCATCTCCAAGGGCTATGGAATAGAGGAGCTCACTGAGTTTTGTGTTGACTTTATTCCTGACCTTAAGACGATCGGTGTTCGTGAATCTCGCTACGAGGGGAGACTGCGTGGAAAAGGCACGTTAGAAAGAGAGGAAAAATAAGTATGGACGAACATTCTTTCACTAAAGCACACTACATTGTCCTACATAATTCTAGCTTGGTGGATCCGTATATAGTGGAACACAAGAATATTTTGATGCGCAAAATACCCGGAGCAAGGTGAAGATTGGATTGATGGAGAACACCAGAAGACTTTCGGCGGTTGGTTGCAAACACATCTCATTAATGACACCACTGTTGAAGAACAACTATACTTGTTGGCCAAGCAACCATATTTTCGTATATCGACTTTTCAAGGGTACAAGATAAATGGGAATACATTTTACACGATCGCCCAAGATCAAAAGAGCACCAACCAAAAAGTGGTGTCCGCTTTGATGCAGCAGACGACAATGAGAAGAAGGTCACATATTATGGGTACATAGAGGAGATATGGGACTTGACTATGGACCTACTTTCAAGATCCCTTTGTTCCGGTGCAAATGGTTAAACTTGAAAGACGGGGTACAGGTAGACCCACAATACGGAATGACTGCAGTGGACCTGAAGAATATAGGATACGAGACCGAACCATTCATGCTAGCCAGTGAAGTGGCTCAGGTTTTCTATGTGAAGGACATGTCTACCAAATCAAAAAAAAGAAAGGCAAGAGGATACATCATATGATGAGCCAAAGCGCCACATAGTTTTTTCAGGAAAAAGAAACATCGTGGGAGTGGAGGACAAGATAGACATGTCAGAAGATTTTAATAAGTTTGAGTACATTGCAACCTTCAAGGTTAAAAATGACTCAAACATCGATCGTGTTAAATAACAAAGAGTGTCCATGGTTGCTTTGCAATCAGAAGAAAGGGAAACACACGAAGAAAACTCAGAAGACTAGATAGGGATGATGTTCTTGGTGATGTGTAATAATAAACTTGGAATACGACAGTTGTGTTGAAAACGTGTTCACAAAAAGAAGTTGTATCTAAACTTTTATGCCGGAGATAGAACAAAACAATCAGTATCGCCAGCATACAGCCCGACCGTGGCTCGTGAGTGCATATATGCATATCAAATGCACGGTCGGACGTATGCTCGCGAATCCGGATGATTTGTATTCACAGTCGATGAGCTGAACGATGTATCACACCTTTTGCCAAATCTTTTATACCGGAGTTAGAACAAAACAATCGGTATCGCCAGAATACAACCCCATCGTGGCTCCTAAGTGCATATATGCATATCAAATGCACGTTAGGACGTATGTTGGCGAATTCATATGATTTGTATTTGGTCGATGAACTGAATGATGTATGCAAGGAATCCGAGGGGTGGGCTATATAAAGGGTCCTCTGGCCCACAAAGTGTTGTGCTAGGATTTCGATCGATCCAACGGTTAAAGCACTCAAAAGAAGCACACCCCTGATCCAACGACTCACAAGAGGTACAAAGAAACACACGATCCATGTGATTCTTCCTGATTGGTCCGATCAGACGCTCGAGAACTACCACTGATCCAACGGCTCACAAGAGCTACAAAGAAACACACCCCCTGATCCAACGACTCACAAGAGCTAGAAAGAAACACACGATCCGTGTGATTCTTCCTGATTGGTTGACAAAGTGTCATTTGTATTTGGTTGATAACGCGAGACCTTCGCCCGGTGTCATTACATATGTCCTAGTCTCCAAAAAAAACTAGTAAACTTGGAATACGACAATTCTGTTGAAAAGTGTTAACAAAGAAGAGCTATCTCCTCCTAACATTCTAGGGTTTCGGTTGAAATGACGGTTGTTATGGCCAAATACATGGCATAATTTGTTATAATGAGCCCATATTGCACACAAACATGCATCTTGGAAGCACGGACAAAGTTGACGAAGGAATTTTTTTAACTTAATAAAAAACCCATTTTCCATTTTCGGAGTGTTAGAAATTGTTTTTTTGAAGGACCTACCATAAACATGTTGCAAACTTGGGGGCTTAATATTTTGAACATGCTAGGACATATGATATACGCAAATGTAAGAAAAGATTTCCATCCACCTCTTTTGAAAATCTGATTTCAGAAAGTACAAAATTATTGCATTTGGGTTTACAGAATGAAAGTTATTTAATTTACGAGATTAAATGTAAATCTGTTTAAAAACAGAAAAGGGTCGATCCGAGACAACCGGAATGGAGCGTTCTCATTGGTTGGCACCGTTTCGCACGGATCGCGCACATGGTTCGTCAGATCTAAGCTATGGGGAACGGCCCATATCTAAAGATACTGCTTAGCCTAAGGGATCTTATCTGATCCGTCAGATCAGATCCAACGGTCAGTGTTCAAAAGGACAGAGGCGGGCGGTGCTACTCGCCAGGGCATCATCGGAAATGCGGGCGTGCGCCTCTTCCGGCACATCGCGGTGCTTCTACGGGTCCGGGGGATCATGAGACTAACCGCGGTGATCAGCACGACGAGGAGAAGTTGATGGCAAAGTCAATTCCTCCCTCGCGTCTAGGTTCTCGTTGAGCAGCTCACCGGAGTCGTGCGGGGAGGCCGGTGGTTGCATACGCGGATGGCAGCGAAGTTCTGCAGGGAAAATTGGCGCAAAAAGATATCAGGAAGATGCGTCATGAGGAGGGAGGAAATATAGGGGTGGAGATAGGGGCATAGGTGGACGGTGCTTACCGGAATCGGCCGGAACAGCCGGCGGAATGGCGATATACTAAGCGCTCTTGCTCATGGCCTGGCGGCGGAGTGGTTAGGGTTTTGGGTGCAGTGGAGAAAGGATTCTCGGGGGAATTATATAGGACTAGACGTGGGGCGCAATCCCACTCATTTAGGCGAGTAATGGCCGCGGCATTACGGGTGTTCGTCACGGGATTTCTTCCGTGCGGAGGAATAAGGGGTGATGCAAGGCTGGCATCACTGGAGGGTCCCACTAGACGGGGAGAGAGAGGAGAGGGAGGCGGGCTGTATGCACATGCTCTGGTGGGCTGCTGAGCGCGTGCGAGGGAACAAATAGGTCGGCTTGGCCCACGGGGGGAGGGGGTAGCGGTAGTTTAGGTTTTCTTTTTTGGTTTCTATTTTCCTTTTTCTGTTTTGATTCAAATGGTTACAAAAATAATTTAAAAACCCACCAAATCTTAACAGAAAAATTTATAAAAATATGCTTTGAAAAGTTTAAGGTGTACAGAGTATTTTGGTACCATTCTTTTCCTAGGGTAAAATAAAGTTTTGTGGGGGAACTTGGTGATAGCAAAAGGCCATTTTTTCCTATTATGGATAGTTGGGTTTAAATGAATTTTGAAAACTTGGGGTGTTACAATCATTTCCAATAACATTGGAAAAACATATAATATTTCCTTTGTGTTGGAGTTTTATTTGTTTTTGGTGGCTTGCTTTAGTGGAAAACAAAAAGTTTTAAATTTTTGTGATTTTTTAATGTCTCCAAAAATCAGGGATGTTACAGACTACCACCCTTAAAAAAATCTCATCACGAGATTTGGGAAGGCTAGAAAGGAAGAGAGGTTTGGGTTACTTGGGCTGTGTTGCAACCGGGTGGCTAGCACCCTTAAAAGAATTTTTTATGGGTATACTAATATCATGGCTTGATGTGTAGTTTATCTCTAGATGGCTTGAATAGAAGTTTCCTTTGCAGTAGGGCTGCAGAGTAAGTAGTGCTTCTTGAACTTCATTTGACACTGATGGATCACTCTTTGGGTCAATCAAAAGTCCTTAGGTCACACTCAACTTGGTCTTTGATGTCTTTGGCCATCTTCCATCTTGTTGTTGTATTCTCATGGTTGTTGGTATTCTGGCTAGGTATCTGGTTTGGTTTATAATAGATGAGTAGAGATTTGGAAAGATCTAAGGAAGGCTAATACCTCAACACATCAGATCAAGGAAACTCATCTTACAAAAATTAACTAACAAGCATTCTTCACACGAAACAACAAGGTTTTAGGAAACAACTAATAGTGTCGTACCACACTTATCTGTATGATCAATATACTAATACGATAACATTGTTCTAATAAGTCAACTAGATTGGTGGTGTTGTATATATGTTCTATAGTCTTCAAGCCCTTCTTTCAATACTTTGAGGTGTTTCTGATCGTTGTGAAGTCTAGATATATCTCCAAGTTCTTCAACCGTTGAGTGTAGATCTTCATGTTGAAACCAAAAGGAAAACTATTCCTTGCACCTCCTGGCATGATAATCACCAATCATGTCTTGATGGAGAAAAATAGGTAGGTCATCTATAATAAGAAAGAAGATTTTGAAGGGGAATAATAGATGGGACGATATGAGAAAGATTATGATGAGATGTTTTGTTTCTATAAGTTTGAACAAGGTAGGTTTCCAATCCTATGGTCTTTTGCAAACTTAAGGTCTCAAATCCTATAGGACACACAATGCTCTCATACCATTTTGTAGCATTCCCACATTTAAATAATGCAAGAACATCCGTGTTACTGTGCTAGTGGCTAGATCAATTGCTATCACCACAGTACAATATGAAATATCATGCAAATGCGTCAAATTCTATTACAACATAAATAAATTACAACTTGCATAGCCTTAGAAAACTAGCATGAACCAAGTTTTCAACTTGCATAGTATTAGAAAACTAGCAGGAAACATCGTATTACAGCGGAAAACATAGTACATCATTGAGCCCCATCTTCTTCATGTGCCACGCGAAAAACATGTGGGAGGTAGACTAGAGATCCTATACCAAATCCTCACTCGTCATCAAATCCACCTGCAGGATGGAATATGTAGCCACAAGGAGTCGGTACAATTAAATGTACTAGCAAGTAACACTATCGTGGATATAAGTGGAAAGACTATAACTACATGAATATTTGGCTGAGTGGAGTTTTTGGCTAAGTTTGCATAAAGCAAGTTTTCTCCTATTTTTTCATAAAACATTTTGATCTTAAAGAGGTACCACTTGATAGAGATGAGTGAACTATTTAGAAACAAGATGGTACCATAGATAAAAACCAAGGAACCATTTGTCATCTTTAGAAATATTGATATATTCATAGGTTCAACCATCTGAATGGTCCCCTACCATGCCATAGACAAGAGAATATGAATAGGTTCAACCACAAGAGTGCCCCCGTACCATGCTAGATATATGTGCATTTTCATAGGTACAACCACCTAAGTGATCCCCTACCATGCTGAAGAATAAAGCATTTTCATAGGTACAACCACCAAAGTGATCAACCCATCAAAAAGCTTGACGGTGTGACTGCCAGAATTGTTTTTCATAGATATAGTCATGATATACGACGTACCACACATCATAATTATGGACAATAGAACAAACTTCTCTATTGGAGAGCTGGCAAAATATTGCAAGGAAACTGGAATTCGCCTTGATCTAGCATCGGTGGCAAATCCATAGTCCAATGGACAAATCGAACGTATGAATAGTTCTATTCTACAAGGGATACGTCAAAGACTTGAATCAACTTTTCACAAAGCAACATGAGCATGGGTAGAAGAGTTAACTTCCGAGCTTTGGAGCATACGCACAACACCGAATAGATCAACACGGCAGACGCCTTTTTTCCTGGTTTACGAAGCAGAAGGAGTGCTTCCTACGGACATGATCCATGATAGCCCTAGACTGGAAGCATATGTTGAGGGGAATGCCGAAATTGCACGGCAGGATGCCGTTGATCTTCTTGAAGAAGAACGAGAACATGCGTTACAATGATCCGCTATTCGGGATGATGAAGAAGACCCGAAAACGGCCTTGGAGCATCCAGCAGTTACGCCCTTTCTTTACCTAGTCCAATTCTATGTAAACATTATTGTGATCGTGAAATAAAGTTTGTCGGAAATCAAAAATCATTTTTAGGTACTCGACTACCTATTTCAATAGAGATCCACAATGAGTTGCTGAAGATACAACCCCTAGCTAAGAATGGTCATGCCCGCCGTCTTGACATTCTCCTAAAACGGGCTAAGATAATTCCAGAGAATTCAAAAAACCCAAAATAATGCGAGACCTTCGCCTGGTGTCATTACATATGTCCTAGTATCCACCAAAAATAGTAAACTTGGAATACGACGGTTCTGTTGAAAAGGTCTTCACAAAAAAGAGCTATCTCCTTCTAACATTCTATGGTTTCGGCTGAAATGACGGGTGTTATGGCCAAATACATGGCATAGTTTGTTATAATGAGCCCATATTGCACACAAACATGCATCTTGGAAGTACGGACAATGTTGACAAAGGAATTTTTTTAATTGAATAAAAAAACCATTTTCCATTTTCGAGTGTCAGAAATTGTTTTTGTTGTGAAGGACCTACCACAAACATGTTGCAAACCGTGGGGCCTTAATTTTTTGAACATGCAAGGATATGTTATATACCCAAATAAAAAAATTATTTTCTAAGAAAAGATTTCCATCCACCTCTTTTGAAAATCACAAGTTTCTGCCGATTCAGTTGGAAACGGGATAAATTTGAACTACATGTGCGTCGTAATTTGCTCATAAATTTTGGCAGAAATCATTTTTAGGTACTCAACTACCTATTTCAATAGAGATCTACAACGATTTGCTTAATATACAAACCCTAGCTAAGAACGGTCATGCCCGCCGTCTTGACTTTCTCCTAAAACCGGCTGAGAACATTCTAGGGAATTAAAAAAACCCTAAATAACTTGAGACCTTCGCGTGGTGTCATTACATATGTCCTAGTATCCACCAAAAATAGTAAACTTGGAATACGATTGTTCTGTAGAAAAAGTTTTCACAAAAAAGAGCTATCTCCTCCTAACATTCTAGGGTTCCGGTTGAAATGACGGGTGTTATGGCCAAATACATGGCATAGTTTGTTATAATGATGCCATATTGCACACAAAAATGCATCTTGTAAGCACAGACAATGTTGACGAAGGAATATTTTGAACTGAAAAAAAACCAATTTTCCTTTATGGAGTGTCAGAAATGGTATTTTTTTTGTGAAGGACCTACCACAAACATGTTGCAAAACTTGGGGCCTTAATTTTTTGAACATGCTAGGACATGTGATATACCCAAATAAACAATTTGTTTTCTAAGAAAAGATTTCCATCCACCTCTTTTGAAAATCACAAGTTTCTGCCGATTTAGTTGGAAACGGGGCAATTTTGAACTACAGGTGCCTCGTAATTTGCTCATACATTTGGCAAAAATCATTTCTAGGTACTCAACTACCTATTTCAATAGAGATCCACAATGAGTTGGTGAATATACAACCCCTAGCTAAAAACAGTCATGCCCACCGTATTGACTTTCTCCTAAAACGGGCTGAGAAAATTCTAGAGAATTCAAAAAAACTCTAAATAACGCAAGACATTCGCTTGGTGTCATTACATATGTCCTAGTATCCACCAAAAATAGTAAACTTGGAATACGATAGTTCTGTTGAAAAAGTGTTCACAAAAAAGAGCTATCCCCTCCTAACATTTTAGGGTTTCGGTTTAAATAACGGGTGTTATGGCCAAATACATGGAATAGTTTGTTATGCCCATGAAAGTTCCCCTGGACCTCCAAACAGTGTGCTATAGCTCACGAAAACTGCGAGATATGACCAAATCGACGAGTTTTGATGAATGCTAGAAATGCCCATGAAATTGTCCCTGGACCTCCAAACAGTGTGTATAGCTCACGAAAACTGTCGGATATAGGACTAAATCGATGAGTTTTGGTGAATGCAAGAAATTCCCATGAAATTGTCCTCGGAGGCCCAAACAGTGGGCTATAGCTCACGAAAACTACGAGAAAGAACCAAATCAACAAGTTTTATTGAATGCCAGAAATGCCCATGAAATTTTAGACGGACCCCCAAACAGTGTGCTATAGCTCACGAGACTGCGAGATTTGACTAAATCGACGATTTTTTATGAAAGCAAGGAATGCCCATGAAACAGTGTGCTATAGCTCACGAAAAGTGCGAGAGAGGACCAAATCGGCGAGTTTCATGAATGTTTGAAATGACCATCAAATTGTCCCTGGACCTCCAAACAATGCTATAGCTCACGAAATCTGTGGGATAGGACTAAATCGACGAGTTTTGGTGAATGCCAGAAATTCCCATAAATTGTCCTCGGACCTCCAAACAGTGGGCTATAGCTCACGAAAACTGCGAGAAAGAACCAAATCGGCGTGTTTTGGGGAATGCCAGAAATGCCCATGAAATTATTCCTGGTTCCCAAACAGTCTCCTATAGCTCACGAAAACTTCGAGATATGACTAAATCGTCGAGTTTTGATGATCGCAAGGAATGCCCATGAAATTGTCCCCATACCCCCAAACTGTGAGCTATAGCTCATCAAAACTGCGAGATAGGATAGAATCAACAAGTTTTAATGAATGTCAGAAATGCCCATGAAATATTCCACGGACCCCCACACAGTGTGCTATAGCTCATGCAAACTGGGTGTTAGGACCAAATCGACGAGTTTTGATGAATGATAGAAATGCCCATGAAATTGTCATGGATCCCAAATAGTGGACTATCGCTCACGAAATCTGCAAGATAGGACCAAATCGACAAGTTTTGGTCAATGTCAGAAATGCCCATGAAATTGTCCTCGAACCCCCAAACAGCGCGCTATAGCTCACGAAAACTGCGAGATAGGACCAAATGAACGAGCTTTATTGAAGGCCAGAAATGCCCATGAAATTTTCCATGGACCCAAAAACAGTGTGCTATAGCTTATGAAAACCGCGAGTTAGTACCAAATCGACGAGTTTTGATGAATGCCAGAAATGCCAATGAAATTGTCCTTGCACCCCCAAACAGTGGGCTATCCCTCACGAAAACTGCAAGATAGAACCAAATCGATGAGTTTTGGTGAATGCCATAAATTCCCATGAATTTGTCCTCGAACCCCCAAATAATGCGCTATATCTCACCAAAACTGCGAGATACGACCAAATCAACAAGTTTTATTGAATGCCAGAAATGCCCATGAAATTTTCCACGGACCCCAAAACAGTGTGCTATAGCTCATGAAAACTGCGAGATAGGACCAAATCAACAAGTTTTATTGAATGCCAGAAATGCCCATGAAATTGTCCTCGAACCCCCAAATAGTGCGTTGTAGCTCACGAAAACTGCGAGATAGGACCAAATCGACAGGTTTTGATGAATGCCATAAATGCCCTTGAAATATTCCACGGACCCCAAAACAGTGTGCGAAAGCTCATGAAAACTGTGTGTTAGGACCAAATCGACAAGTTTTGATGAATGTCAGAAATGCCCATGAAATTGTCCCTGCACCCCCGAACAGTGGGCTATAGATCACGAAAACTCCGAGATAGGACAAAATCAACGAGTTTTAATGAATGTCAGAAATGCCCATGAAATATTCCACGGAACCCCAAATAGTGTGCAATAGCTCATGAAAACAACGTGTTGGGACCAAATCGAATTGTTTTGATGAATGAAATAAATGCCCATGAAATTGTCTTGGACCCCAAATAGTGGGCTATCGCTCATGAAAACTGCGAGATAGGACCAAATCGACGAGTTTTGGTGAATGCCATAAATGGCCATGAAATTATCCTCGGACCCCCAAACAGCGCGCTATAGCTCATCAAAACTGCGACAAAGGACCAAATCGGGGAGTTTTGATGAAAGCTAGAAATGCCCATGAAATTGTCCCTGGACCTCCAAACAGTGTGCTATAGCTCACGAAAACTACCGGATAGGACTAAATCGACGAGTTTTGGTGAATGCAAGAAATTCCCATTAAAGTGTCCTCGGACCCCCAAACAGTAGGCTATAGCTCACAAAAACTGCGTGAAAGAACCAAATCGGCGGGCTTTGGGGAATGCCAGACTTGCCCATGAAATTAAGCCTGGTTCCCAAACAGCCTGCTATAGCTCACGAAAAATTCGAGATATGACTAAATCGACGAGTTTTGACGAACGCAAGGAATGCCCATGAAATTGTCCCAGACCCCCAAACAGTGTGCTATTGCTCATGAAACCTGCGAGATAGGACAAAATCAACGAGTTTTAATCAACGTCAGAAATGCCCATGAAATATTCCACGGACCCCCATATAGTATGTTATAGCTCATGAAAACTGCGTGTTAGGACCAAATCGACGAGTTATGATGAATGACAGAAATGCCCAGGAAATTATCATGGATCCCAAATAGTGGGCTATCGCTCATCAAAAACTGCGAGATAGGACCAAATCGATGAGTTTTGGTCAATGTCAGAAATGCCCATGAAATTGTCCTCGAACCCCCAAACATCGTGCTATAGCTCATGAAAACTGCGAGATAGGACCAACTGAACGAGCTTTATTGAAGGCCAGAAATACCCATTAAATTTTCCACGGACCCGTAAATAGTGTTCTATAGCTTATGAAAACCGCGAGTTAGTACCATATCGACGAGTTTTGATGAGTGCCAGAAATTCCCATGAAATTGTCCTTGCACCCCCGAAGAGTGGGCTATCTCTCACGAAAACTGCAAGATAGGAGCAAATCGACGAGTTTCGGTGAATGCGAGAAATGCCCATGAAATTGTCCTCGAACCCCCAGATAGTGCGCTATAGCTCACGGAAACTGCGAGATAGGACCAAATCAACAAGTTTTATTGAATGCCAGAAATGCCCACGAAATTTTCCACGAACCCCAAAACAGTGTGCTATAGCTCACAAAAACTGCGAGATAGGACCAAATCAACAAGTTTTATTGAATGCCAGAAATGCCCATGAAATTGTCCTCGAACCACCAAATAGTGCGTTATAGCTCACGAAAACTGCGAGATAGGACCAAATCGACAAGTTTTGATGAATGCCATAAATGCCCGTGAAATATTCCATGACCCCAAAACAGTGTGCAATAGCTCATGAAAACTGCGTGTTAGGACCAAATCGACGAGTTTTGATGAATGTCAGAAATGCACATGAAATTGTCCCTACACCCCCGAACAGTGGGCTATAGATCACGAAAACTCCGAGATAGGACAAAATCAACGAGTTTTAATGAATGTCAGAAATGCCCAGGAAATATTCCACGGAACCCCAAATAGTGTGCAATAGCTCATGAAAATTGCTTGTTAGGACCAAATCGACTTGTTTTGATGAATGAAATAAATGCCCATGAAATTATCCTGGACCCCAAATAGTGGGCTATCGCTCATGAAAACTGCTAGATAGGACCAAATCGACGAGTTTTGGTGAATGTCAGAAATGCCCATGAAATTGTCCTCGGACCCCCAAACTGTGCGCTATTCATGAAAACTGCGAGAAAGGACCAAATCGAGGAATTTTGATGAATGCTAGAAATGCCCGTGAAATTATCCCTGGACCTCCAAACAGTGTGCTATAGCTCACGAAAACTACCAGATAGGACTAAATCGACGAGTTTTGGTGAATGCAAGAAATTCCCATGAAATTGTCCTCGGACCCCCAAAAACTGGGCTATAGCTCACGAAAACTACGAGAAAGAACCAAATGAACAAGTTTTATAGAATGCCAGACATGCCCATGAAATTTTCCACGGACCCCAAACAGTGTGCTATAGCTCATGAGACTGCGAAATATGACTAAATCGACGAGTTTTGATGAAGGCAAGGAATTCCCATGAAATTGTCCCCAGACCCACAAATATTGTGCTATAGCTCACGAAAAGTGCGAGAAAGGACCAAATCCGCGAGTTTTGATGAACGTTCGAAATGACCATGAAATTGTCCCTGGACCTCCAAATGGTGTGCTATAGCTCATGAAATCCGTGGGATAGGACTAAAACGACGAGTTTTGGTGAATTCTAGAAATTCCCATAAATTGTCCTCGGACCCCCAAACAGTGGGCTATAGCTCACGAAAACTGTGAGAAGGAACCAAATCGGCGTGTTTTGGGGAATGCAAGAAATGCCCATGAAATTATCCCTGGTTCCCAAACAATCTGCTATAGCTCAGGAAAACTTCGAGATATGACTAAATCGACGAGTTTTGATCATCGGAAGGAATGCCCATGAAATTATCCCAGACCCCCAAACTGTGTGCTATAGCTCATCAAAACCGCGAGATAGGACATAATCAACGAGTTTTAATCAATGTCAGAAATGCCCATGAAATATTCCGCGGACCCCCACACAGTGTGCTATAGCTCATGCAAACTACGTGTTAGGACCAAATCGATGAGTTTTGATGAATGAAAGAAATGCCCATGAAATTGTCGTGGATCCCAAATAGTGGACTCTCGCTCACGAAATCTGCAGGATAGGACCAAATCGACAAGTTTTGGTCCATGTCAGAAATGCCCGTGAAATTGTCCTCGAACCCCCAAACAGCACGCTATAGCTCACGAAAACTGAGAGATAGGACCAAATGATCGAGCTTTATTGAAGGCCAGAAATGCCGATGAAATTTTCCAGGACCCAAAAACAGTGTGCTATAGCTTATGAAAACCACGAGTTAGTACCAAATCTACGAGTTTTGATGAATGCCAGAAATGCCCATGAAATTGTCCTTGCACCCCCGAACAGTGGGCTATCGCTCACGAAAACTGCAAGATAGGACCAAATCGACGAGTTTCGGTGAATGCCAGAAATGCCCATGAAATTGTCCCCGAACCACCAAATAGTGCGCTATAGCTCACGGAAACTTCGAGATAGGACCAAATGAACAAGTTTTATTGAATGCTAGAAATGCCCATGAAATTTTCCACGAACCCCAAAATAGTGTGCTATAGCTCACGAAAACTGCGAGATAGGACCAAATCAACAAGTTTTATTGAATGCCAGAAATGCCCATGAAATTGTCCTCGAACCCCCAAATAGTGCGCTATAGCTCACGAAAACTGCGAGATAGGACAAAATCGACGAGTTTCGATGAATGCCATAAATGCCCGTGAAATATTCCACAGACCCCAAAACAGTGTGCAATAGGTCATGAAAACTGCGTGTTAGGACCAAATCGACGAGTTTTGATGAATGTCCGAAATGTTTATGAAATTGTCCCTGCACCCCCGAACAGTGGGCTATAGATCACGAAAACTCCGACATAGGAAAAAATCAACGAGTTTTAATGAATGTCAGAAATGCCCATGAAGTATTCCACGGAACCCCAAATAGTGTGCAATAGCTCATGAAAACTGCTTGTTAGGACCAAATCGACTTGTTTTCATGAATGAAATAAATGCCCATGAAATTGTCCTGGACCCCAAATAGTGGGCTATCGCTCATGAAAACTGCGAGATGGGACCAAATCGACGAGTTTTGGTGAATGCCAGAAATGCCCATGAAATTGTCCTCGGACCCCCAAACTATGCGCTATAGCTCATGAAAACTGCGAGAAAGGACCAAATCGGGGAGTTTTGATGAATGCTAGAAATGCCCATCAAATTGTTCCTGGACCTCCAAACAGTCACTACCAAATTCCACGCGATCAGGGACGTTTCAATAACGTTGCGGATGGGCTCCAAACCGTCGCTAAGGGCAATCCGCGACGGTTTACGCGACAGAATGAAAACGTATCAGATCGACTGTCACAGACGATTCCGCGATGTTTATATGAACACTAAACCGTTAAGGCTATCCGCAACGTAAAGCAAATCGTCGCCACCAGTTGTGCCGTCCGGACTAGGCCAAATAAGCATTAACGTTTTTATTTCGTCGCTATGAGGCGACACGTGGCAAACGAGTTTCTAACGGCCGTTATCGTAATCAGTTGACGTGGCTAAACTTTTAGTCACCATAAGCAAACGTGGGAACGTGTTTTTACGTCACCAGTCTTGACCAATGAGGCGAAACCATGTGGACCAATCGAAATACGCCACATGGAAAAAAATGGTGCCAGGTTGCCTTCTTCTGGGACGAAATCTGTTCGTCCCGGGCTACCTAGTGACGTTTTTTTTTTCGTCGCGAGTCTCGACCAATCAGGCGAAAGCATGTGGACCAATCAAAATACGCCACATGGAAACAAAATAGCGCCACATCGCCTTCTTCTGGGACGAAATCTGCTCGTCGCGGGCTACCTAGCGACTTTTTTTTTCGTTGCTAAAATCGTGGCACGTGCACCAACCAAATGGTTCCACGCAACGTCTTTTCCATGACGTTTTTCCGTCCCGGATTTGGGTGATGTCATCACCGTGCCGGGGACGTTATTTTTACGTCATCTAATCGCCCACTCATAGTAGGCCACGTGGGCTGGGCATACATCTCCACGTGTGGGTATTTGCCTTGACGAATTTTTACGTTACGTTACTATGATGTCGGTTTTGGTGCTATTTGGGTGGTTACATCATCGTTATAATTGCCAATTGCACACAGGCAGAAAAAACCACATAACAGGCATCAAATACTTAGTTTTTCTCACAAAATATCAAACCAACATACATAACCAAAGTTTCAAGGACCACGCATCTGCTCAGCCAGCATATCAAGTAGGGCAACTACTTCTAGTTGAGATTTCTTTAGCGCAACTTGTTGCTTCCGAATGTCTTCCATATCAACTACGAACTTCAGCCTAGGTTGCTAGGATTCTGCTTTCGCCGTCCTCATATCAGCAATTGTTTTGCGCACATTCACATCAAGCTATGGTTCAGGCTCAGACTCTAAAAGACATGATTCCACACAGACCTTCTTTGAGAAAGTGTGCTTTCCACTCTTCGGCATGACAAGTTCACTATCATCCTCGTCCTCAACCTCTGAAGCAGATCGAGACATAACCCTTTTCTTTGCTTGCCTATCCAGCATGCAAAGAAAATAGATGAAAATAACATATGACAAGAATGTACGGAACATAGATGAAACTAGAAGATGACAAGCATGTACAAAAAATTGATGCAAATAAGCAGATTATAGTCAAACAACGGTGTGTGTCATGAACTAGCTGATGAGAAGCATAGATGAAACAGCAGTTGTCAAGCATGTGAGGAAGATAGATGAAAATAGCAGATGACAAGCATGTACAAAAAATTGATGAAAACTAGCAGATTAAAGTCAAACAACGGTGTGTGTCATGAAATAGCTGATGAGAAGCATAGATGAAATAGCAGGTGTCAAGCATGTGAGGAAGATAGATGAAAATAGCAGATGACAAGAATATACAAAAAATTGATGAAAACTAGCATATTATAATCAACCAACTGTGTGTAATGAACTAGCAGATGAGATGCATAGATGGAATAGAAGGTGTCAAGAATGTGAGGAAGATATATTGAAACCATGTTGAAATGACAACAATAGCCTTAATTACTATAAGTGGGTTTCACGGCCTGAATTATCTTGCCAAAACTTCTTATAGTATGCAATAGAGGAAGTAGCACAAAATATATGGCGCCACATTGATCAAACAGTTCAACACAGAATTAGAAAGTTGCACCCTAGTTGTTGTGATATCATGAAAGAATGTTGATCTACCGGGTTAGTGAATAACCTGCAGCTCATTGTCCACGCTGGATTATGATTGATCTGACACGACTCCATCAGTGGCATCTGATTCCTCTTCAACATCATACACAGACACGTACTGAGATCTAGAGTCTTGCTTCTTGGTCTTTGTTGGGGGGGAGGGGGGGTACACTAGAACATGAAAGAAAACTTGCTGGCTTTACGCCCAGTTCATGCATCTTTGCATTGTTTGCCATGATAGTTCTGGCACGCTCTTCTTCAATGGGGTGTAGTGGCGATCCTAACATGAATAAAGAACTAAAAGTAAAGTACAAATATAACGCTTCATAAGAACCTAATACAACATAAATAATTAAGCCACTCATCTTGTAAGAACAGTCCAGTGCAAGTAATATAAATTCTGATCCTAACTAAAACTGATAGGATCACAAGCAAAGTGAAATTAAACCTAATACATAGTATACAATCTAGATTGCTGCAAATGAGCAAAGTTTTACCAAGCAAGAAGGCCCCCCTTCCTATTTCCGTTACAAGAAACTGTTTAGAGAGATTTATTGCATCAAACATTAGCAATATAATTAGGATAATAATGAAGCATCGAACATACGATTAAACAGACAACCAATTTAGAAAGATTAACTGCATCGAACATAAGCAGGATAATAAGGAAGCATCAAACATACAATTAAATAGACAAAAGAAATTTAGAGAGAATAGTTGCCTACATCTTTAGAGTCTTCTGTCTTGCTGCGTTTCTCGCCTTCAATCTTCACTCGTTTCAGCATTCTTGCAGACATTGACGGTGATGTTGCAGTGAGGTTGGAGACGAGGTGGCAGATCTGGATGTACGGCGAGTTCAGTGGCGAGGTGGTTGACCGGTGAACACGGCGTCGAGGTGGCTAACCGGCGAGCACGGCGCGAGGTGGAAGATAACGTACGGCGAGGTTGGAGACGATGTGGCAGACAGGCGAGCACACCGGCGAGGTGGCGGATCTGGACGGAGAAAAGGCCGGTGATGTGGCAGATCTGGATGGTGATCTCGACGGTGACGAGGGAGTTCTGGAAAGCAAGCTATACGGAAAGGTGTGAGACCGGGGGAATAGAGGATCTGTTTTGGGAGGACAACGGGGAGTGGATATTTTGAAATAGTGGATTTCCCTTTCGGCGAGAGGGCCGATCGAGGGGATAAGGCGGGGTTTTGGAACGATTACAGAAATGCCCTCCAGGCTAAAGGTTGCCAGTTGTGTGCGGGAGGGCTGAGAAGTAAATTATCCTTGCACGAAAAAATTTGGGCGGGCTATCCTGGCGCGAATTTTTCAGAGCGACGCAATATTTTGGTGGAACTGCACGAAACTTTGCTAGCTGTCCGATGCTGATGGGTGGCTTACAAAAATTGAGCATTTATGCAATTATTTAGTACTAAAGACTGTGAAAAAATCCCGAAAGTATTTTACCTAAAATCATGGAAAGGGTCAATTACGTGGAATACTAGTACATGTTGATTGGTGGCTTGAACCTTTCTAGCCGTTGGATGCTAGTCAACTTTTTTGTCTACATCTATCACCGGTGTCGGAAGGGGGTAGACCACTGTTATATTTTGCTTGGTTTTGTTAAGTTAGGCCATAGTTACATGGATAACCCAAATCTAGATCTACTTGTAATAAGATTCCCTCTAGTTCGCCTGAAGAAACCATAGCCATGATGGGGGAAAAGACGGAACTGCCGTTCTGGACCCTCTACATGAGTCGGAAGGGGGTTGAAAATTGGAACCAATTTCTTGGTTTTGTCAGGTTAGGCACAAGGAACACCCAAGACAATGGTAGCGGCCACATCTTGGCAGGATTTCCCCAGTTCCGTCAGATCCGAGACTTTCGGGCTCTAAGTAGTCCTCGCACATGTTGGGAGAATCCGACGCCGGTGAAGTGCGCCCTAACACAGAGAGGGAGGGAATCTTGAACATCAAAGAACCATGACACACTCTAACACACATGGTATGTCATACGCTGGGATTTGGTGGCATTCAGATGATCCGGAGCCCCCTCTCCGGAGAAACCATATCCCCGCTGTGAAAAAAGACGAAATTGCCGTTCTGGCCCCTCTACGTTAGCCGGAAGGGGATAGAAAAGTGGAACCAATGGCTTGGTTTTGTTAGGTTAGGCCCAATGAACACCCAAGACAATTGTAGGTCCTACCTCTTGGAAAGATTCCCCCAGTTCTGTCAGATCTGGGAGTTTCGGGCTCTAAGTAGTCCTCGAACTCGCTAGAGAGAATCTGGCGCCGGTGAATCCCTAACACTGGGAGCGAGGGAATCTTGGGCATCCAAGACCCATGCCACACTATAAGACACGTGGTATGACATACCATGGGATTTGGTGGCATTCAAACGATCTTGAGCTCCCTCTCCGGAGAAACCATAGCCCCGATGAGGAAAAAGACGGAACTATTGTTCTGGCCCCTCTACGTGAGCCGGAAGGGGGTAGCAAAGTGGAACCAATTGCTTGGTTGT
The DNA here is from genome assembly GCA_028641055.1 of Alopecurus myosuroides. Classification (NCBI taxonomy): domain Eukaryota; kingdom Viridiplantae; phylum Streptophyta; class Magnoliopsida; order Poales; family Poaceae; genus Alopecurus; species Alopecurus myosuroides. The sequence goes on from CM054057.1 coordinate 626,326,789, forward strand.
GTTAGGTTAGGCCCAATGAACACCATAGAGAATGGTTTGGCCCACTGTTTGGCAAGATTCCCCCAGTTCTGTTACTTCCGGGAGTTTCGGGCTAATCCTGGAACCGGCAGAGAGAATATGACGCCGGTGATCCCTAACATAGAGCGTGAGGGAATGTTGGCCATCCAAGACCTATGAAACACTCTAATACACATGTTATGGCATAATATCGGATTTGGTGGAATTCCGACGATCCGGAGCCCCCTCTCCGGAGAAACCATAGACACGATGTGCAAAAAGATGGAACTGCCGTTCTGGCCACTCTACATGAGCCAGGAAGGGGTAGAAAAGTGGAACCAATTGCTTTTTTGTGTTAGGTTAGGCCAAGGAACATTAAAGACAATGTTGGGCCCACCTGTTGGCAAGATTCCCTGAGTACCGTCGGTTTCGGGAGTTTCCGGCTCTAAGTAGTCCTTGAGCACACCAGAGAGAATCCTACGCCGGTGAAGCACTAACAGAGAGAGAGAGGGAATCTTGGGAATCCAATACCCATGACACACTATAACACACATGGTATGGCGTACCTTGGGATTTGGTGGCATTCAGACGATCTAGAGGCCCCTCTCCGGAGAAACCATGGCCCCACTGTTGAAAATACGGAACTGTTGTTCTAGCCCCTCTACGTAAGGCGGAAGGGGGTAGCAAAGTGGAACCAACTGCTTGGTTGTATTAGGTTAGTCCCAAGGAACACCAAAGAAAAGGTTAGGGACCACCTCCTGGCAAGATTCCCGCCATTCCGTGAGATCTGGGAGTTTCGGGCTCTGAGTAGTCCTGGAACCTGTGAAAGAGAATGCGGCGCCGGTGAAGCCACAACACAAAGAGTGACGGAATCTTGGGCATCCAAGAACCATGCCACAATCGAACACATAAGTTTTAGCATAGCATAGGATTGGGTGGGAATTCAGACGCGCTGGAGCCCCTCCCCGGAGAAACCTTAGGTCTGCTGGAGAAAAAGAAGAAACTGCTGGTCTGTCCCCTCTATGTGAGCCGGAAAGGGTAGAAAAGTGGAACTAATTGCTTGGTTGTGTTATTTTAGTCCCAAGTAACACCAAATAAAATGTTCCGACCCACCTCTTGGCAAGATTCCTCCTGTTTCGTCAGATTCGGGAGTTTCGGGCTCTAAATAGTTTTGGAACCCGCTAGAGAGAATTTGACGCCGGCGAAGGCCTAACACACAAAGATAGGGAATCTTGGGCATCCAAGACCCATGACACACTATAACACACATGGTATGGCATACCATGGGATTTGGTTTTATTCAGACGATCTAGATCCCCTCTCCGGAGAAACCCTAGCCCCGCTGAGAAAACTGACGGAACTGCCGTTCTGGCCCCTCTATGTGAGCCAAAAGGGGGTAGCAAAGTGAAACCAATTTCTTGGTTGTGTTAGTTTAGGCCCAATGAACACCCAATAAAATGGTAGGGCTCACCTCATGGAAGGATTCCCCCTGTTTCGTCACATCCGGGAGTTTCGGGCTCTGAGTAGTCCTTGAACCCGCTAGAGAGAATCCGACGCCGGTGAACATAACACACCGAGTGAGGAAATGTTGGGAATACAAGACCCATGAAACACTCGAACAGAGATGGTATGTCATACCATGGGATTTGGTGGCATTCAGACGATCCGGAGGCCCCTCTCCAGAGAAACCATAGCCCCGCTAGGGACAAAGACAGAACTGCCGTTCTGGACCCTCTATGTGAGCCGGAAGGGGGTAGCAAAGTGGAACCAACTGCTTGGTTGTGTTATTTTAGGCCCAATGAACACCCAAGACAATGGTAGGGCCCACCTCTTTGAAAGATTCCCCGAGTTCCGTCAGTTCCGGGAGTTTCGGGCTCTAAGTAGTCCTGGAACCCGCTAGAGAGAATCCGACGCCGGTGAAACCCTAACACAGAGAGAGAGGGAATCTTGGGCATCCAAGAGACAAAACACACTATAAAATTCATGGTATGGAATACCCTGAGATTTGGTGGCATTTAGATGATCTGGAGGCCCCTCTCCGGAGAAACCATGCATAGCCCCGCTGGGAAAAAAGACGGAACTGCCATTCTGGCCCCTTTACGTTAGGCGGAAGGGGTAGCAAAGTGGAACCAACTTTTTAGTTGTATTAGGTTAGGCCCAAGGAACACCCAACAAAATGGTAGGGCCCACCTCTTTGCAAGATTCCCCTAGTTCCGTCGGATCCGGGAGTTTCAGGCTCTAAGTAATCTTGGACCCCGCCAGAGAGAATCTGACGCCGGTGAAGCCCTAACACAGTGAGAGTGATTGAATCTTGGGAATACAAGACCCATGCCACTCTCTAACGCACATTTAATTCCATACCATGGGATTTGGTGGCATTCAGACGATCCGGAGCTAGCCCCCTCTCTAGAGAAACCATAGCCCCGCTGGGAAAAACACGGAACTGCCGTTTTGGCCCCTCTACTTGAGCCGGAAAGGAGTAGAAAAGTGGAACCAACTGCCTGTTTGTGTTAGGTTAAGCCCAAGGAACACCCAGGAAAATGGTTGATCCCACCTGTTGGCAAGATTCCCCGAGTTCCATCAGTTCAGGGAGTTTCGGGCTCTAAGTAGTCCTGGAACCCGCCAGGGAGAATCTGACGCGCCGGTGAAGCCATAACAGAGAGAGAGAGGGAATCTTGGGCATCCAAGACCCATGACAAACTATATACACACACATGTTATGGCATAACATGGTGTATTTGGTGGCATTCAGACGATGTGGAGGCCACTATCCAGAGAAACCATAGCCCCGTCGCGAAAAAGACGGAACTGCTGTTTTGGCCCCTCTACGTGAGCCGGAAAGGGGTAACAAAGTGGAACCAATTACTTTGTTGTGTTAGTTTATGCCCAAGTAACACCCAATAAAATGGTAGGTCCCACATCTTGGCAAGATTCCCCCCGTTCCGTGAGATCCAGGAGTTTCGGCTCTAAGTAGAACCCGCGAAAGAGAATCTGACGCCACTGAAGCCATAACAGAGGGAGTAAGGGAATCTTGGGATTTACACAACCCATGACACACTCTAACACACAAGTTATGTCATACCGTGGGATTTGGTGGCATTCAGACGGTCCGGAGGCCCCTCTCCAGAGAAACCATAGCCCCGCTGGGAAAAAGGCGGAACTGTCGTTATGGCCCGTCTACGTGAGCCGGAATGGGGTAACAAAGCGGAACAAATTTCTTGGTTGTGTTAGGTTAGGCCCAAGTAACACCAAAGACAATGGTAGGTCCCACCTCTTGGAAATATTCCCCCCATTCGGTGAGATCTGGGAGTTTCGGGCTCTTAGTAGTCCTAGAACCTGTGAAAGAGAATGCGGCGCCAGTGAAGCCATAACACAAAGAGTGAGGGAATATTGGGCATCAAATACCCATGCCACAATATAACACACATGGTTTGGCATACCCTAGGATTTGGTGGGAATTCAGATGCTCCGGAGCCCCCTCCCGGAGAAACCCTAGGCATGCTGGAGAAAAAGAAGAAATTGCCGGTCTGGACCCTCTACGTGAGCCGGAAAGGGGTAGAAAAGTGAGACTAATTTGTTGGTTGTGTTATTTTAGGCCCAAGTAACACCAAATAAAATGGTAGGAACCACCTCTTGGCAAGATTCCCCCTGTTCCGCCAGATCCGGGAGTTTCGGGCTCTAAATACTTTTGGAACCTCCTAGAGAGAATCCGACGCCGGCGAAGGCCTAACACACAAAGAGAGGGAATCTTGGTCATCCAAGACCCATGACACACTATAACACACATAGTATTCCATACCATGGTATTTGGTGGTATTCAGACGATCCAGACTCCAGAGCCCCTCTCCGGAGAAACCCTATCCCCGCTGGGAAAAGAGACGGAACTGTCGTTCTGTCCCCTCTACGTGAGTCAGAAGGGGTTGCAAAGTGGAACCAACTGCTTGGTTGTGTTAGTTTAGGCCCAATGAACACCCAAGACAATGTTAGGGCCCACCTCTTGGCAGGATTCCCCCTTTTTTGTCACATCCGGGAGTTTCGGGCTCTGAGTAGTCCTTGAACCCGCTAGAGAGATTCCGACGCCGGTGAAGCCATACCACACCGAGTGAGGAAATGTTGGGAATGCAAGACCCATGAAACACTCTAACACACATGTTATGTCATACCATGGGATTGGGTGGCATTCAGACCATCCGGAGGCCCCTCTCCGAAGAAACCATAGCCCCGCTAGGCAAAAAGACGGAAATGTTGTTTTTGCCCCTCTACGTGAGCCGGAAGGGGGTAGCAAAGTGGAACCAACTACTTTGTTGAGTTAGTTTAGTCCCAATGAACACCCAAGACAATGGTAGGGCCCACCTCTTGACAAGATTCCCCGAGTTCCGTCAGTTCTAGGAGTTTCGGGCTCTAAGTAGTCTTGGAACCCGCCGGAGAGAATCCGACGCCGGTGAAGCCCTAACACAAAGAGAGACGGAATCTTGGGCATACAAGACCCAAGAAACACTATAACACGCATGGTATGGAATACCATGGGATTTGGTGGCATTCACACGATCTAGAGGCCCCTCTCCGGAGAAACCATGCATAGCCCCGCTGGGAAAAAGACGAAACTACCGTTCTCGACACGCTACGTTAGGCGGAAGGGGGTAGCAAGGTGGAACCAACTGCTTGGTTGTATTAGGTTAGGCCCAAGGAACAACCAACAAAATGGTAGGACCACCTCTTGGCAAGATTCCCCCAGTTCCGTCAGATCCGGGAGTTTCAGGTTCTAAGTAATCCTGGAACCAGGGAGAGAGAATCCGACACCGGTGATGCCCTAACATAGAGAGAGAGTGAATCTTGGGAACACAAGACCCATGCCACACTCTAACACAAATGGTATGCCATACCACGGGATTTGGTGGCATTCAGACGATCCGGAGCCCCCTCTCCAGAGAAACCATAGCCTCGCTGGGAAAAAAACGGTACTGCCGTTTCGGCCCCTCTACATGAGCCGGAAAGGGGGTAGAAAAGTGGAACCAATTTCTTCTTTGTGTTAGGTTAGGCCCAACGAACACTAAAGAAAATAGTTGGGCCCACCTGTTGGCAAGATTCCCCGAGTTCCATCAGTTTAGGGAGTTTCGGGCTCTAAGTAGTCCTGGAACCCGCCAGAGAGAATCCGCGCGCCGGTGAAGCCATAACAGAAAGAGAGAGGGAATCTTGGGCATCTAAGACCCATAAAACACTATACGCACACATGGTATGGCATACCATGGTGTATTTGGTGGCATTCAGACGATCTGGAGGCCCTTCTCCAAAGAAACACTAGCCCCACTGTGAAAAAGACGGACCTACCGTTTTGGGCCCAACTACGTGAGCCGGAAAGGGTTAGAAAAGTGGAATCAATAACTTGATTGTGTTAGGTTATTCCCAAGTAACACCCAATAAAATGGTAGGTCCCACCTCTCGGCAAGATTCCCCCTGTTCAGTGAGATGCGGGAGTTTCCGGCTCTAAGTAGAACCCGCGAAAGAGAATCTGACGCCTGTGAAGCCATAACACAGGGAATAAGGGAATCTTGGGAATAAAATACCCATGCCACACTCTAACAAACAAGGTATGGCATACCGTAGGATTTGGTGGCATTCAGACGGTTCGGAGGCCCCTCTCCAGAGAAACCCTAGCCCCGCTAGGAAAAAGACGGAACTGCCGTTTTGGCCCCTCTACGTAAGGAGGAAGGGGGTAGCAAAGTGGAACCAACTTCTTGGTTGTATTAGGTTAGTCCCAAGGAACACCAAAGAAAAGGGTAGGGCCCACCTCCTGGTAAGATTCCCGCCATTCCGTGAGATCTGGGAGTTTCGGGCTCTAAGTAGTCCTGGAACCCGTGAAAGAGAATGCGGCGCCGGTGAAACCATAACACAAAGAGTGACGGAATCTTGGGCATCCAAGACCCATGACACAATATAACACATATGGTTTGTCATACCCTAGGATTGGGTGGGAATTCAGACGCTCCGCAGCCCCTCCCCGGAGAAACCTTAGGTCTGCTTGAGAAAAAGAAGAAACTGCCGGTCTGGCCCCTCTACGTGAGCTGGAAATGGGTAGCAAAGTGGAACTAATTTCTTGGTTGTGTTATTTTAGTCCCAAGTAACACCAAATAAAATGTTAGGACCCACTTCTTGGCAAGAATCCCCCTGTTTCGTCAGATTCGGGAATTTCGGGATCTAAATAGTTTTGGAACCCGCTAGAGAGAATCCGACGCCGGCGAAGGCCTAACACACAAAGAGAGGTAATCTTGGGCATACCATGGGATTTGGTGTTATTCAGACGATCTAGAGCCCCTCTCCGGGGAAACCCTAGCCCCGCTGGGAAAACAGACGGAACTGCCGTTCTGGCCCCTTTATGTGAGCCGAAAGGGGGTAGCAAAGTGGAACCAACTGCTTGGTTGTGTTAGTTTAGGCCCAATGAACACCCAATAAAATGGTAGGGGCCACCTCTTGGAAGGATTCCCCCTGTTTCGTCACATCCGGGACTTTCGGGCTCTGAGTAGTCCTTGAACCCGCCAAAGAGAATCCGACGCCGGTGAAGCCATAACACACCGAGTGAGGAAATGTTGGGCATCCAAGACCCATTAAACACTCTAACACACATGGTATGTCATACCATGGGATTTGGTGGCATTCAGACAATCCGGAGGCCCCTCTCCAGAGAAACCATAGCCCCGCTAGGGAAAAAGACGGAACTGCCGTTCTGGCCCCTCTACGTGAGCCGGAAGGGGGTAGAAAAGTGGAACCAACAGCTTGGTTGTGTTAGTTTAGGCCCAATGAACACCCAAGACAATGGTAGGGCCTACATATTGGAAAGATTCCCCTAGTTCCGTCAGTTCCGTGAATTTCGGGCTCTAAGTAGTCTTGGAACCCGCTAGAGAGAATCTGACGCCGGTGAAGCCCTAACATAGAGAGAGAGAGAATCTTGGGAATCCAAGAGCCACGACACACTATAACACACATGGTATGGAATACCATGGACTTTTTGTGGCATTTAGATGATCTGGAGGCCCCTCTCCGGAGAAACCATGCATAGCCCTGCTGGGAAAAAAGACGGAACTGCCATTCTGGCACCTGTACGTTAGGCTGAAGGGGGTAGAAAAGTGGAACCAACTGCTTGGTTGTATTAGGTTAGGCACAAGTAACACCCAACAAAATGGTAGGGCCCACCTCTTGGCAAGATTCCTCCTGTTCCGTCAGATCTGGGAGTTTCAGGATCTAAGTAATCCTGGAACCCGCCAGAGTGAATCTGACGCCGGTGAAGCCCTAACACAGAGAGAGTGAGTGAATCTTGGGAATACAAGACCCATGCCACACTCTAACACACATGTTATGCCATACCATGGGATTTGGTGGCATTCAGACGATCCAGAGCTAGCCCCCTCTCTAGAGAAACCGTAGCCCCGCTGGAAAAAACACGGAACAACCGTTTTGGCCCCTCTACTTGAGCCGGAAAGGGGTAGAAAAGTGGAACCAATTGCCTGTTTGTGTTAGGTTAAGCCCAAGGAACACCCAAGAAAATGGTTGAGCGCACCTAATGGCAAGATTCCCCGAGTTCCATCAGTTTAGGGAGTTTCGGGCTCTATGTAGTCTTGGAACCCACCAGAGAGAATCTGACGTGCTGGTGAAGCCATAACAGAGAGAGAGGGAATCCTGGGCATCCAAGACCCATGACACACTATATTCACACACATGTTATGGCATACCATGGTGTATTTGGTGGCATTCAGACGATGTGGAGGCCCCTCTCTAGAGAAACAAAAGCCCCGCTAAAAAGACAAAACTGTCGATTTGGCCCCTCTACGTGAGCCGGAAAGGGCAGCAAAGTGGAACCAATTACATGGTTGTGTTAGGTTATGCCCAAGTAACACCCAGTAAAATGGTAGGTCCCACCTCTTGGCAAGATTCCCCCCGTTCCGTGAGATCCGGGAGTTTCGGGCTCTAAATAGAACCCGCGAAAGAGAATCTGACGCCGGTAACACAGGGAGTAAGGGAATCTTGGGATTTCCACAACCCATGCCACATTCTAACACACAAGGTATGGCATACCGTGGGATTTGGTGGCATTCAGACGGTCCGGAGGCCCCTCTCCAGAGAAACCATAGCCCCGCTGGAAAAAAGATTGAACTGCCGTTCTGGCCCGTCTATGTGAGCCGGAATAGGGTAACAAAGCGGAACCAATTCCTTGGTTGTGTTAGGTTACGCCCAAGTAACACCCAAGACAATGGTAGGTCCCACCTCTTGGCAAGATTCCCCCCATTCCGTGAGATCTGTGAGTTTTGGGCTCTGAGTAGTCTTGGAACCCGTGAAAGAGAATGCGGCGCCAGTGAAGCCATAACACAAAGAGTGAGGGAATATTGGGCATCCAAGACCCATGACATAATATAACACACATGGTTTGGAATACCCTAGGATTTGGTGGGAATTCATACGCTCCCGATCCCCTCCCCGGAGAAACCCTAGGTGTGTTGGAGAAAAAGAAGAAACTGCCGGTCTGGACCCTCTACGTGAGCCGGAAAGGGGTAAAAATGTGGAACTAATTGCTTTGTTTTGTTATTTTAGGCCCAAGTAACACCAAATAAAATGGTAGGAACCACCTCTTGGCAAGATTCCCCATGTCCTGCCAGATCCAGGAGCTTCGGGCTCTAAATAGTTTTGGAACCTGCTAGAGAGAATCCGACGCTGGCGAAGGCCTAACACACAAAGAGAGGGAATCTTGGGCATCCAAGACCCATGACACACTATAACACACATGGTATGGCATACCATGGGATTTTATGGCATTCAGACGATCCAGACTCTAGAGCCCCTCTCCGGAGAAACCCTAGCCCCGCTGGGAAAAGAGACGGAACCGTCGTTCTGGCCCCTCTACGTGAGCCGAAAGGGGGTAGCAAAGTGGAACCAACTTCTTGGTTGTGTTAGTTTAGGCCCAATGAACACCCAATACAATGTTATGGCCCACCTCTTGGCAGTATTCCCCCCTGTTTCGTCACATCCGGGAGTTTCGGGCTCTAAGTAGTCCTTGAACCCGCTAGAGAGAATCTGACACCGGTGAAGCCATAACACATCGAGTGAGGAAATGTTGGGCATCCAAGACCCATGAAACACTCTAACACATATGTTATGTCATACCATGGGATTGGGTGGCATTCAGACCATCCGGAGGCCCCTCTCCGAAGAAACAATAGCCCCGCTAGGGAAAAAGACGGAACTGCTGTTTGGCCCCTCTACGTGAGCCGGAAGGGGGTAGAGAAGTGGAACCAACTGGTTTTTTGTGTTAGTTTAGGCCCAACGAACACCCAATACAATGGTAGGGCCCACCTCTTGGCAAGATTCCCAGAGCTCCGTCGGTTCTAGGAGTTTCGGTCTCTAAGTAGTCATGGAACCCGCTGGAGAGAATCCGACGCCGGTGAAGCCCTAACAAACAGAGAGAGGGAATCTTGGGCAGCCAAGACCCACGACACACTATAACACACATGGTATGGAATACCATGGGATTTGGTGGCATTCAGACGATCTGGAGGCCCTTCTCCGGAGAAACCATGCATAGCTCCGTTGGGAAAAAGACGGAACTGCCGTTCTGGCCCCTCTACGTTAGGCCGAAGGGGGTAGCAAAGTGCAACAAACTGCTTGGTTGTATTAGGTTAGGCCAAAGTAACACCAAACAAAATGGTATGGACCACCTCTTGGCAAGATTCCCCCAGTTCCGTCAGATCCGGGAGTTTCAGGCTCTAAGTAATCCTGAAACTCGCCAGAGAGAATCTGACGCCGGTGAAGCCCTAACACAGAGAGAGCGAGTGAATCTTGTGAATAGAAGACCCATGCCAGACTCTAACGCATATGGTATGCCATACCATGGGATTTGGTGGCATTCAGACGTTCCGGAGCCCCCTCTCCAGAGAAACCATAGCCCTTGTAGGAAAAGACGGAAATGTCGTTTTGGCCCTCTACTTGAGCCAGAAAGGGGTAGCAAAGTGGAACCAATTGCTTGTTTGTGTTAGATTAGGCCCATGGAACACCCAAGAAAATGGTTGGAACCACCTGTTGGCAAGATTCCCCGAGTACCATCAGGTTAGGGAGTTTCGGGCTCTAAGTAGTCTTGGAACCCGCGAGAGAGAATCTGACGCGCCGGTGAAGCACTAACAGAGAGAGAGAGAGAGAGAGAGAGAGAGGGAATCTTGGGAATAAAATACCCATGAAACACTATACACACACATGGTATGGCATACCATGGTGCATTTGGTGGCATTCAGACGATCTGGAGGCCCCTCTCCAGAGAAACCATAGCACCGCTGGGAAAAAGACACAACTGCCGTTTTGGCCCCTCTACGTGAGCCGGAAAGGGATAGAAAAATGGAACCAATTACTTGGTTGTGTTAGGTTAGGCCCAAGTAACACCCAATAAAATGGTAGGTCCCACCTATTGGCAAGATTCCCCCCGTTCCGTGAGATCCGTGAGTTTCGGGCTCTAAGTAGAACTCGTAAAAGAGAATCTGACGGTGAAGCCATAAAACAGGGAGTAAGGAAATCTTGGGCATACAATACCCATTACACACTCTAAGACACACAAGTTATGGCATACCGTGGGATTTGGTGGCATTCAGACGATCCGGAGGCTCCTCTCAAGAGAAACCATAGCCCCGCTGGGAAAAAGACGGAACTGCCGTTCTGGCCCCACTACGCGAGCCGGAATGGGGTAGCAAAGCGGAACCAATTGCTTGTTTGTGTTAGGTTAGGCCCAATTAACACCCAAGACAATGGTAGGTCCCACCTCTTGGCAAGATTCCCTCCATTCCGTGAGATCTGGGAGTTTCAGGCTCTGAGTAGTCCTGGAACCCGCGAAAGAGAATGCGGCGCCGATGAAGCCATAACACAAAGAGTGAGGGAATCTTTGGCATCCAAGACCCATGACACAATCTAACACACATGGTTTGGCATACCCTAGGATTGGGTGGGAATTCAGACGCTCCGGAGCCCCTCGCCGGAGAAACCCTAAGTGTGCGGAAGAAATAGAAGAAACTGCTGGTCTGGCCCCTCTACGTGAGCCGTAAAGGGGTAGCAAAGTGGAAATAATTGATTTTTTGTGTTAGTTTAGGCCCAAGTAACACCAAATAAAATCGTAGGACCCACCTATTGTCAAGATTCCCCCCGTTCGATCAGATCCGGGAGTTTCGGGCTCTAAATAGTTTTGGAACCCGCTAGAGAGAATCCGACGCCGGCGAAGACCTAACACACAAAGAGAGGGAATCTTGGGTATCCAAGACCCATGAAACACTATAACACACATGGTATGTCATACCATGGGATTGGGTGGCATTAAAACGATACGGAGCCCCCTCTTCGGATAAACCATAGCCCCGCTAGGGAAAAGACGGAACTGCCATTCTAGCCCCTCTACGTGAGCCGGAAGGGGGTAGCAAAGTGGAACCAACTGCTTGGTTGTGTTAGGTTAGGCCCAACGAACACCCAAGACAATGGTAGGGCCCACCTCTTGGCAAGATTCCCCGAGCTCCGTCAGTTCCGGGAGTTTCGGGCTCTAAGTAGTCATGGAACCCGCTAGAGAGAATCCGACGCCGGTGAAGCCCTAACACAGAGAGAGAGGGAATCTTGGGCATCCAAGACCCACGAAACACTATAATACACATGGTATGGAATACCATGGGATTTGGTGGCATTCAGACGATCTGGAGGCCCTTCTCCGGAGAAACCATGCATAGCCCTGTTGGGAAAAAGACGGAACTGCCGTTCTGGCCCCTCTACGTTAGGCGAAAGGGGTAGAAAAGTGGAACCAACTTCTTTGTTGTATTAGGTTAGGCCCAAGGAACACCCAACAAAATGGTAGGGACCACCTCTTGGCAAGATTCCCCTAGTTCCGTCAGATCCGGGAGTTTCAGGCTCTAAATAATCCTGGAACCCGCCAGAGAAAATCTGACGACGGTGAAGCCCTAACACAGAGAGAGCGAGTGAATCTTGGGAATACAAGACCCATTCCACACTCTAACGCACATGGTATGCCATACCATGGGATTTGGTGGCATTCAGACGATCGGAGCCCTGTCGTGGGATAGTCACGGCAGACGTTACCGGGGGTAACTAATCTTGGGGCAAGACGACACAGGCGTTTGGGAGAGGGTTTAGCTCAGAGGAAAACATGATGGAACTCGATCTGATAGCCGGCAATCAAGTCGCCGAGTCTCCGATCTCAATATATTAACTCGATCTCTTGTATACACTGGATGCTCGATATCAGGCGGTACTACTAAGGCTCTTAGATTTCTCAACTAGACCTAGGGGTCGGATTATAAAGCACCCGTACCCCCCAGCTTGTCCTTCAACACGCACCCTGGATCCTACCCGGACACGGCATACAAACCCTAACCTTCCTTTACCGTAACCCACAATCCGGGTTACTGGGCCTACAAACTTGGGCCTTCCGGAAGTTTCTTTATCCTTAGCCGGATCCTGCACAGAGTCCTTTGGGACGAATTACGCCTTGGAGTTGGCCTACCGGGTTATTATCCCTCCATCAGTAGTCCCCAGAATAGCTTGGGCTTCACGGATTCTTCCTTGAAGTGCTTGCTATTCCCTGCAAAAATACCAAACTCACAAATATATGGAGGTCGGGTTAAGATGCTTTGATAAGTAGCTAGGCCCAACTCCACGGTGGCCATATGGTAACCCGGCTCTTCTCCAAATATCCGGCTTAGCTTTCCGGGTCTAAGCCCTAATAAAAAATGTCAAGATCCTATACTCGTTAATTGACCCTGATATCACGGGGTGGATCTCCTTCTCTTTTTCGTCCAGATACCTTGCTCAATACTTGAAGCATTTCTCGTAGGATCCGCGGATAACCATTCCCCACAATTTCCGGCTTCCGGCCGTTGAGATAAGCTCACCCTCGCCTTATAAATAGCGTTCAGGGGATGACCTAGAACCCAACGCCTCACTCCATTTCTCCTTTCCTTCTTCACTCCTTGCGCCCTCGTAACACCACCGCGGGAATTTCGCGCTCGCCGCCGGTGCAAAGCCACCGCCGGCCGCATCCGCTTTCAAGCCATCCCGCGCCGCCGCCAAACTTCACAGCTACGCGCTCGCCCCACTCGCCAAGAATCACCGAGGAGCGCTCGAGCCACGCCATCCACAGTCGTCGCACTAAACTCCAAGATCTCCCAGTAAGTTCCTTGTACTTGTTTAATTTGGCCTCGCAATTTCTCGATTCATCCCAGATTGGATCTAGGTCAACCTGTGGGCCGTTTCTTCGTCACACCGTATTTTAGACGGCTTAGATGCTTGCTAACTTCTTCAACAACCTGTTTGATGATCACACATCGCCCTCCTACCATTATTAATCACCAATCTCTTCGTAGAATCATTCGCGAGTTTTCCAATCTAGATCCGTTTCACCTCAATTTTCCGCACATAACATTGACACCCGGAAAAATCCTCCTTTTCCGGCTATTTTGCTTGCAGTAGATACATGGGCAACCATCCGTCCTCCCCAAACACCTTTCCATACGTAAGTGACCAATAATCTCCATAGTTATACTTAATACCCGGATACCTTGCAATCTCCACTTCATGGCGTGATACCCGGATAGTTCTTAGTTTTCACGCTTTCCTGATACCCCAATACTTCCGAGTCTTATTTTCTGTACCTCTTTTTCTCGTGTTTTGCAGGTCGATCCCATGGCTCCCAAAAGGCAAGGGAAGCAGCCGACTCAGGCAAAGACTACCCAGGCCATATCCGCCAATTGGGGGCGTTCCACAGTTACAAAGGCCAAGCTGGACAGGTTAGCCGAGTTAGGAATTCTCCCTTCTCAGAAGGACATTCACTGGAGAGCACCGGGCGACGAAACCCGGCGCACACCCGCCGATAATGAGGTAATCTGCTTCATAGAGCACGTGACCCGGGGATTCCGTCCTCCGGGTCACCCTTTCTTCAGGGAGGTCCTAAGCCATTATGGCCTCCGGGTATTCGACACAGGGACTAACTCTATGTTGAACATTACCCACTTCATCGTTCTATCCGAGTCATACTTGTGCGTACCGCCAAGTTTGACTCTCTTCATCGAACTATTCCAGTGTAAGCCGTGCGGGGCACTTCTTACCTGCGGTGGGGTATCCATCCAACGCCGCAAGAATTCACCAATGCCAACCCTCAATCTAAACTCCCACGTCAAACACTGGCAACTATCTTTCTTTTACTGCCACGATACCTCCCCAGACAGTGAGAAGAAACTGCTGGGCTACTCGGAGAGTCTCCTCGAGCCTTCCGAGTCTTTCAATGCTTTCGCCCCTGACTCAGACAGGGAGGCGATCCTACCCTTGTTAGCTAAGATAGCCATCCTCTCAGCCCAAGGCCTCCTTGGGCTCAATTTAGTGAAAACATGGGTTGATTTTCGAATCCAACCCAACTCCATCCGCACCAAATTAATGTGCGAGTACTCGGGGCATACCACGGACGCACTCCGATACTCCACCAAGAGCTTTGCGACCGGCGATACCAACAAAACCATTAAGGGCTTCTTGACAGAAAAGCTAGAGGTGATAAAGAACATCGCCGGGTTACCTCCATTTACTCGGGAAAACCCGGCTCCAGCGGTAAGATTCGATATAACTTATTTCCACACTTTGACTTGATACAGCTTCTAACCCTTAATTTCATCTCTTTTGTCTTAGGCTGATGATCCCTTCTGGAGAGTTGAACCCTCCCCCCCTTCCAGAGACCCGGAAGAAGAGGATGAGCCGGCCGATGATAGTGAAGGTACTTGTCCGAATCTTGTATTATCTTTACTTGCATCATTTTCCTCCCATTTAATCTTTTTCCCACGGACACACACTCGGTTCGCAGGGCTGGAGGACGAAGGTGAGAACAACGAGGATGACCCGGAGGCTACCGAATCTGATCAAGAGGCAACAATTTAGAGCCAAGAGGAAGACCAGAGGGGCAGTGTCCAAGGTTCCTTTCTCCTCTATATCTGAACCTTACTCCTTTGACGCCATGCGACGACTTAACCATCAATTATCGAACTCGTCGTTCTTGAAGGATTCTCTTCCAGCCAAGCGCAGAGTAACTCGGAGTTCTCCGGGTGAGGATCCCCTTAACCCGGGCATCTCTACCTCCCCAGTCCACCGTGCCAATGCTCCTCTGCCTCGTCCTTCCAATTCTCCTCAGCGCCACCCTTCTCCTAACCTTCCACGTGTCGGGCAATTCCGGATTCCACTGTCGGTCCCTTTGACATCTTCGTCTGCTTCCAGCAGCGAGCTCCCGCCGGATTACGCCGTAAACACCGGGTAAGTTTATGGCTATATGACACCTTTTGATACCTGACAATTTTTGAGCACCATTGCTAACCGCCCCCTTTCATCTTTCTTTTAGCGCTCAAGTCACCGTTAGTGACCCGGAGAATGTGGAGATGGATAACCGTCAGACAGAGGAGCCGACTGAAAACATAGAATCCGCGACTGGCAATGATATTGCGAACGACCAGGAACAAGGCCCCTTGGGCGACTCACTTCACCAAGCTGCCGAGTCTCCTGCCTCATCCGAACCAGTAGACGAGGAGATCGAGGTTCCGGATACGAGGATGGGTTCTCCCAACCCGGATACTCAGACTGTCCGGGTCTCGACCCCAAGGGCGGGGAGAGCTCCCCCATCAGGCGACCAGGCTGCCGGCTCTTCTGGTGTCCGACCCGAGGACCTGACGTTTGCCCAGATGCTCGAAACCCTGCGCGCTTTGAGGGCTAATGAAGAAAACATCTTGGATGCTTTAGTAGCCAAACACGAGGTAAACCCGACTAATATTGCTTGTGTCCTTATCCAGTCCCCAAGTTCCGAGTGAATTAACTCACAATTTGCTTGGAACTTTTGCGATATAAACGACTGATAACTTTCCCCTTTACCCGGCTAATCCTTCCTTGCATCCATGCAGTCCTTCGTGACTCAATCTGAGGAGAAACTGGCAAAGGCCACCAAGCTCATTGAAAAGGAGGTGGCTCTGCGTGAGGCGGCCGAGGCTGAGGCCAGGAGGAACCGGACGATAATGAAGAAGTATAGGAAGAGGGCTCACACAGCAGAAGATGATAACGAGCCTTTCTGTTCAAATTGCTGACACATATCGTGCTTTGCTTGGTACGTTTCTTCATCCGGGTTACCCTTTTGATAAATAGCCGGAATTTCCTGACTTATGTTTCCATTTCTGCAGGCCCGGATGAAGTGATGCCAGACGAGGATGACATTGCCAGGCTGAAAACTATCAAGAGCGTTATCCGGCAGCTATGCGCCGGAACCAAATGGATCCTTCAAGAAATACGGTGGCCGGGTATAGGGCATGGCGACCTGAAGAGAATGCTAGACGCTTGCTCCACTATCCCCGAATGGATTTGGCACTGGAAACGCTCGTCCTGCCGGGTTGGAGTAACCCGGGGGCTTGCCCTTGCCAAGGCTTATTTACCTAAGCTCGAGCTGGCTAAGCTTATGGGCGGTTTTCCGGAATTCAAGCTTGATGGGTCCAAGTTCTCCGTGAAGGATTTCCAAGCCGTCCAGAAAGAGGTCTGTTACCCGGCCAGCGTGATTGCTGACGGTTTAGATGTTGATTCCCTCGTTCCTGCATATGATGCTGCTGGTGAAGTTGTCAAATCGGATCTTCCCGAGTCGTATGACATGATTGCCCGATGGAAGGAGGAAGCTGCTAAGTTGAGGGAGGAGGCTGCCAGAAAGAAGGCTGAAGCCGATTCTGCACCCGCTACCTCCACACCAGTCGTTCCTCCTCCTGCGAGAGCCGGCACTGCTGATCCGGGTGCTGCTGCTACCCCAAGTGATGGCAAGGGTAAGGCGAAGATGGACACCGCGGCTTAGAATGCCGAGTGATACCTGTCCTTAATGCCACTTCTCATGCGTTAGTCGGCCGATGTGCCGTTTTTAAACAATTATTTTTGGATGGTGCGCCTGTGCACCTTTGATACTATTTACCGGAGTTTGTAATGCACTCTAAGTTCTTGATACACTTTGTGCTTCTTCTGATCGTTTAAATTTATCCACTTTGAGTCAACTTGTTCTTGATCCGGCTTTCTTTATGATTCCTTTTGTGAGACTCGGTTTCCAAGTTTCATGGGTGTTTGACGAGCGGACTTGCTTCTAAGCCCCCAAGTCCCAAGACTCGGATGTTTGGGTGTTTTTGAGCCTTAGCAACTAAACTACTTTTTCCTTTCCAAAATCCCCAATCGCCAAGACCCGAATTTCCGAGTCTGGGATATGTGGTTTTTTCGAAGAGAACGGTTTTGTTGTTTGCTAAGCTCAAACCCGGAGCCGTTTCACATAGGTAGTGAAGTTATGCTTGATAGACGTTGAGTTTCCAGCTTTTAGCCTTTATACTCTGCATAACTTGTGGTTTAGATGACCCTTTTGACAATCTTGTACTATAAGCCGGCTTCGCGTGGATATCATGTTGTTACATCTATACGAAAACAGGGTCAGGCAAGTCCCATTGGGCTTCATGGCTGATTGTAATCGTAAGCGAGCAAATCATGCCACTTTTATTGCGAGTCACATCGAGCTTAAGTAAGAAAAGTCAAGAAAGTTTGGCTCCTTTGTCCGGTTATAAGATTGCAGCCGTACTCGTTTGCGAGTAATCGGCCCTTATAACTCATAGGCATCAAGGCCGGGTCATTGAGTTTAACTGTGCTATTCAAGCAATCAGCCCCAAGACCTATACACATGCAACGTACTGAGATGAGAATAACAACTTCTTTTCTTGATATGAGAATATTGGGTCAGCAAGCCGCCTCATTAAAAACCCATCCAGTCCCTAAGGGTACCCTGGATAGGAAAAGAGTATGTCTGAAACCTGCCGCCTGTTACATCGTGCAATTCCACTTGCCAATATAGTCTTTACGAAGTATAATATGGACGTAGCTGAGCCACGTTCCTAGTCTGTCTCTTTCTTGCATAGATGAAGTGGTATGTGCGGTGTCGTTAACTGTAGCCGACTCTTCCCTTGCATCTACCAAGTAATATGATCCATTATGCAGATTCCGGCTTATGATAAATGGTCCTTCCCATGGTGGTGATAATTTGTGTTTTCCTTCGTTTGACTGTACCAGGCGCAGAACCAAGTCTCCTTCCTGGAATACCGGGTTTTCACGTGCCGGCTATGATACCTCGTAGATCTTGCTGATATATGGCTGATCTTTCCAGGGCTTGTTCTCTTGCTCTTCTAACATATCCACGGCGTCCTGCCGGGTCTTTTCGTTCTCCACTTCGACGTAAGCTGATACTCGTGGTGAATCGTGAATAATGTCACTCGGTCACTGCCTCCGCACCATAGACCATGAAGAAGGGTGTCATCTGAGTGGATCTGTTAGGTGTAGTGTTGATACCCCAAACAGAAGGAAGTTCTTCGACCATGCACCAGCTGCCCTGATACAGGGGACTCGCAATCGTGGTTTTAATCCGCGAAGCAATTCTTGGTTTGCCCTCTCCACTTGTCCATTGGCCTGCGGATGAGCCACTGATGCAACATCAAGCCGGATTCCATTGTTGCCACAGAACTTCTCCATCTCACCAAGGGACATGTTGGTTCCATTGTCGGTATTATGCTGTGGGGATACCGAACCGGTAGATAATCCTTTTCAGGAACTTGACTGCTGTAGCTGCTTCGCAATTAGTAACTGGCATAACCTCAACCCACTTGGTAAACTTATCAATAGCCACCAAAAGATGTGTCTTCTTGCATGGTGACATATGAAAGGGGCCAACCATGTCCATACCCCAGACAGCGAACGGCCAAGTTAACGGGATGGTCCGTAACTCCATAGCCGGCACATGGGTTTGGCGAGCGTACCTTTGACATCCGTCACACCTTGCTACCAATCGTTCCGCATCTGCTAGAGTCGTGAGCCAGAAAAATCCGTGTCGATAAGCTTTAGCCACAAGAGATCTTGTGGATGCATGATGTCCACAGTCGCCTTCATGGATTTCCTTGAGAATCTGGCGGCCTTCTTCTGGCGTACACAGCGCAAAAAGACTCCTGCTGCGCTTTCTGTATAATTCCCCATTGATGATAGAATATCCCTTTGCTCGCCTCAAAATTTGCCTTGCTAATACCTCCTGCTGTGGTAACTCGCCTCGTGATAGGTAGGCCAAAAAACGGTTCTGTCCACTCGGGAATAGTACGTACAGTGGCCACAAGTCCTGAATCCGGGTCTTGATTTGCCAATTCCTCCTCTGACTTGGTTTTAACTGATGGTCGCCATAATTCGTCCAGGAAAACGTTAGGTGGAACCGGCTCTCTGCGCGAGCCGGTCTGGCGAGTGCATCGGCTGCCTCATTCTTCTTCTGTCTATATGCTCCACCTCATACCCGAAAAAACATCCTGCAACCCTATCAACTTCCCTGCGGTATGCTGCCATAGTTGCGTCCTTTCTATCCCAAGTTCCTGACACCTGCTGTACACAAGGTCCGAATCTCCGAAGCATCGTATCCTCTTGATGTTCATCTCCTTGGCTGCCTTTAAGCCATGCAATAGGGCCTCATACTCGGCCACGTTGTTGGAACAGTAAAAGTGAATTTGTAGTACGTAACTTAATTTATCTCCTTCGGGTGACGTTAGCACCACTCCAGCTCCTGATCCTCGTATTGCTTAGATCCATCGAAGTGCATGATCCATGACTCGGAGTTTGGAACCGTTGTAGTCATGCTGTATGTGTCCAGTCGTTAACGAAATCAATTAAAGCTTGAGATTTGATTGCTGACCTGGGTTCGTAGTTGATGTGATAATCCCCATCTCTATCGCCCATTTGGCTATTCTTCCTGTCGCGTCCGAGTTTCTGATGATATCCAACTTTGGTATTGAACTAACCACTGTTATGGGGTGTTCTTGGAAATACGGCTTCAGTTTCCGGCTAGCCATAAACCCGAACACCAACTTTTGCCAATGCGGATAGCGCTGCTTTGCTTCTGATAATACCTCGCTGACGTAATAAACCGGTCTCTGGACCGGGTAACCTTCCCATCCTCTTTGCGCTCCACAACAACTACTGCACTGACGGCTCGGGGGCCAGCTGCTACGTATAGCAACATAGGTTCTTTAGGACCCGGGGCCGCTAGTACTGGTGCTTCAGATAACTGTTTCTTTAGTGCTCAAACGCCTCATCCGCCTCTTGATCCCATTACGAATTTATCTGATTTCCTCAAGAGCCGGTACAAGGGTATTGCTTTTTCTCCGAGCCTGGATATGAATCGGCTCAAGGCTGCTATGCAGCCCGTGAGCTTTTGAACATGCTTCAAATTTTCCGGCTTTTTCAGACTCTGGATGGCCTTGATTTTGTCCGGGTTTGCCTCAATTCCTCTCTCGGAAACGATAAAGCCGAGTAATTTCCCGGCTGGAACTCCGAACACGCACTTTGTCGAGTTAAGCTTCATCTGATACCTCCTCAAGTTTTTGAACGTCTCCTTTAGATCATCGATAAATGTCTCCGCCTTCCTGGTCTTGATAACCACATCATCCACATAGGCATGGACGTTGCGTCCAATTTGGTCCTCGAAGCACTTTTGAATACACCGTAGGTAAGTTGCGCCAGCGTTCTTCAATCCAAACGTCATGGTTTTATAACAGAAGGCCCCAAAAGGGGTTATAAATGATGTTTTCTCCCAATCCTCTGTAAGGACCCCAGACCGACAGTCTGAAACCCTACGTATGCATACATTCACGATCCCAGAAAGATCAGTCGTGAACAACATACACAGTTGGCACACAGATATACATCATCCATTACACGAATACATAAAGGTATTACAAAAATGATCACACGATCAAGTCTAGCACAGCTGCCAAAAGGGCAGGCTACTTAACAAACACAGCGGAAGACAATCAGAACACAACGTAGTTGAGCCCAAGTCACGCCTTAACCTACAGGCTGCTGACCCGGAGACGATCCTAGTTCGCAAAGCCGTCAACTCCGTACTTCTCTTCATAGATCTCCTTCGGAGACTCCTTCTCCAAATCTGATAAGTAGATACCAGGGGCGAAACCATAATGAGTACATTTGAATGTACTCAGCAAGACATCCATCATGTCACTTACCAACATGCAAATATGCTTATATGATGGAATAGGTAGGCTATAAATATGGTTCACTATCAATGGTGTTCATATATGATGACACCACAGTTGCAGTCAGGTTAATCTGTATCTTCGTTGAAGAAGATACTTCAGAAGAAATAATATAGTTTTATTTCTCTTGTATCACATGTACAAGAGTTTTTGTAAAACTTTGTTAAGGAATTTTCTCTTTGCAAAATTCTTGGAATCAGTTTCCAGAATTTTTGCTTAGAGTAGAAAGGTTTTCTTTGCAAAACATTTTGTTTTGTATAACATCATCTGGCTTTTCATCATCGACGATACCTCCACGGTATACGTTTTCATTCCTTTCCGAACTTCACAAGTTCAACACTTCCTTTCCAAAATTTCCTTTTCAAAAACATCCTCTTTTGAAAACATTGACACAATGCTAGCTACATGGCCATTGAACCGTCCATATCCGAGGACGCGGCTATCTCGAAATAGTTTTACTCTGCAGAGGTGTACACACTTCCACAGATCCAGAATCCGCCATGAAAACACCATGGACTGTCCTCAACCTATGAGAACATCAGATAACTGATCTTGACTATCTATGTACAAGCTTAACATGACTATCTCTTCAATTGGGGGGTTACCCCTCCCTGGCAAGCCGTGTCCACACCGCCCAAACAGGAGACCCAAATGCTGCATCCGGAGGGAAAATTAATCCCACACTTTTAGGTGTCCGTCTGCTCACTCCTAGCGACACTTCGGTTCGGAGGATCCAATCCTCTTAGCACTGAGATAGCTCACATACTAACCATAACAAGTTTTTAATCAAGCCCCTACCCATATTGGGTAAAGTGGCAGTACGATAAAGGTTGTCCAGCGAAGACTAGGTTATGTGTCATTTTTGAAAACACCACTTTCTCAAAAATGACCACTTCCACATTCCTCCGGAGAACAAGGATCCGCCTTTTCTCCGGGTTTTTCCGTAAAGCCTTTGTTTTGTAGAATCACAATTTTAGGGTGTCCACTTAGGGACTAGTATTTGATGGTAATAAATACCATATGGTGGCTTATGGGCTTGGTATTACCAAGTTTAACTACTGGCATGATAGTAACCTATATATAGTATAGTAGTAAATTCCACATCAAAAATAGTTTTGATAATCAAGTTTTTTGTAAAACTTCAGAGGTAAAAACATGCATGATAGATAATGGTAAGTATTGTATCAGCAAGCAATCAGGATGGCTTGCCTGGTATCTCCTTGTGTCCCTGGTTGTTGGAGTGACTGGAACTTGAACAGAGCTTCACGACACTTCCTTCTCTTCGTTTTCTAACATCGTAAAAGAGAATAAAGGACACACATTCAGAACCAAACAAGACAAACAAGGCTACAAGTAATACATACAGCAAGCAATCAAGAAGTACCACCCAAGTTCTCAATTTCCCTTAAGAAAATTGGCATAAAAACTATAGTTGAAAAGTTGCTTTTTTCCTAGTGTTTATGTGTGGCCAATTCAAATGATTTTTAGTTAAGAACCATGGACCAGTGGGTAGAGCACATGTTACTAGACAGTAGGGTGTCACATAAAACACATTTTTATGTCTAAAAACTCCCCCAACAATCTCTATGGCTAGCACATATAATTTGCTAAAATACTCAAGTGGTGAAAAAGGCTCATGACAACAAGTCAAGCCTATTTTCCACCATGATGCAAAAGTACCAGTGGGTGTTCCACTAGCAAAAATGCTCACCCAGAGGTTAATAAGCCTCTGGTCACTTTTTAAAAGTGCTCCAAACAAACAATCTAGCATCCAAAAACTCCTACATACTAGTACAAAATTTAGGAAAAATACTAGACTAGTTTAGGCTACACTAGTTAATTTTATGCACAAGTGTGCAAGCAGCAGAGGAAAAATACTCCTCTAACCAGTACCATAATGCTACTGGATTTCACAAAATAACATAAAAAGCATAGCTAGGAAACAAGGAAAAACTATGCTTAAAATGCTACACATGTGAGGAGATTAATTCCTAGTCATCCAAGTGTTATTCATGCTTTTATGCTACTTAAGAGGAAACCTATCAGAGGTGAAAACCCTAAGATAATAATGCCACAAGGACATTCCATCCTCTGGTTTCCATACCAAAGATTCATATTTTTCCCCTAGGGCAAAACAAGACAAAAAGCATACATGAATATCCTAGTATGAAATTTAGACTTTAAGCATTGCTATTTAATCTATTTCAAACACGAGCACCAAGTATCTAGAGGTTCTATAACCAAAATAACGTACCTAAATGGTACTGGTTTCATGAGAATTAATCTAGCAATAAGCCTAAAAAGCATTTAAAGATCTACTCAAAACATATATAAAGGAAACACATTAGTGTGGGGGAAATAATGTTTCCACCAAAAATGCAATGAAACCAGTGGGTGTTCCACTAGCATAACAAAGCATTAAGAGGTCACAATGCCTCTGGTCATACTTGACAAAAATTAGCAAAAACCTAAACTAGCACCTAGTGCAATAACAATACTAGCAGAAAATAACAGGGTGCTAAAATAAGCAAGGCAGTGCTACTCATGCTATTGTTTTCACACAAGTGAAAATCTAGGAGTCAAGTACTCATAACAAACTTATCAAAATGCTACTGGTCCTATGAATACAACACAAAAATATGTGTTTTTACAACCACAATTTCTTATGTCAAAAATTCCACACATGAGGGAATTTTTCCATAACATTCTCATAGTAATGATTAAGCTACTCATGCTTTTATACCAACTCAAATGCAAGCTATCATAGGTGATAACAACACAAACTAAGTACCAACATGGTACTGGATACAATCAAAAATCCAAGTGTTTGCACATAAAGTTTAACACCCAAAAATGCTATGCAAATATTAACTAGAGAATAAGTAATATGCTATTCTCAGAAAATCCTATTTCTTATCCACTCAAGTCCACACATTCTAACATGCTAAAATAGCTAAGTAACACTTAGAAAACAAGTTCACACAACTTGTACATGCTAGAAAACAATATGGAAACACAAAAATAACTCACACAAATTAATTATCTAAAAATGCCAAAATGGCAGAAACATGCAAAACAAGGATCTGTCCACCAAATTTTCTAGGATGCTCTAAAAATTAAACCCTTCTAGTTTTTGGATAGCCCTAAACATGTACAAGACCATCCAATTGAGTTTGCATCAAAAATCATTTTTAATAATTTTATAAAAATCACCAAAGTGCTCTCTGGTGTTTTACCAAATTGCATGCCATTTAAAAATACAATGAATTTGGAAACGAGGTTAAATGATCCTGTTAGGAAATTTCAAGGGCTTTCCAATGCAATTGGCCTCACTTCATTCTGAGTTGTAAAATAAAAATGGTGCTCATTTTGGTGTTTCTGGTACCTGTTGCCAAATCATTTTTAATTTCAAAAATGTTCATCCAAAAGTAGATCTGAAGTTGGAGGTGGTTTAGAATTTGTTTATCTACCACTGTGATTTTTAGTTTGGTCAAATTCATATTTTAAGGTCCCCTTTTGAGCCAAAAGTAAACACGTTCAATTTCTGTTAAGAATTAAAAGGAAAAAGACTTAACTGGGCCAGATCTACTAACTGGGCCGGACAGGATATTTCTCACCGCGGCCAGATCTAGCCCAACGACGCTGACACGCGGGCCTGGCCGCCACGGGGCTGCCACGCGAGCACAGCAGGGCCCCACTGGCCAGTTTGACTCTATTGCGCGCGGGGTCAAGGGCTGACGCGAGCACGACGTCGCGGTGGTGTCATCCGCCGGCGGAATGTCTCCGGCGAGGCCGCACCACTCGTTTCCGGCGACCATTTCGCAAAATAAAAACTTCTACGCGCCTACGACGAGGGGAACCGATTGAGTCATGTTTCGCTTCCCGGGAGGGCGCCGGAGAGCGGCGGCATCGGCAATGCGCGGCCGGAGCACACGTACGGCGCTACGACGAACTAAAGGGAGAGGGAGAGGGGAAACGCGACGGGGAGACGCGGCTGCTCACCGTGAACACGTTGCGATGCTCGGCTAGGGAGGAGAGGACGCGAGTCGGCGGCGATAGCTCGCCGGAGCTCCGTCGGGCTCGAGAACTTGGACGGCGCGGGCACTAGGAGGCGATTCGGCTCGATTCCTTCGTCACCGAGGGGCTACTCGACGAGGCGGAGATGATGGCGCTAACGGCTGCCGGCGGCGAGCTCCCGTTTTGGCCGAATCGACGGCGGCCATCTTCCCTAGGGTTTGGTATCTTGGGAAATTAGAGAGAGAGAGAGGGAGTGAGCTCTAGGGGAGAGAGAGGGGGGCAATGGGGAACACAAGCACATGGGGGGGCCTCTTTATCCTCGAGGAAACCTTCTACTCGAAGCAATGGTGTAGGCTTCTGTTTGCTACAGCATGGCTAGAGGTAGGAGATGACTGGGATTTTATTTAGGTCCCTGCGATTTACAAACAGGTCCTTCTCTTCTCTGAAAAAGGTTGTTTTCCCTAGTCAAACAGAGTTATAAATTGAAATCCTTTTGCCCAAAATTCTCATTAGTTAAGATGTACAACATATGTGAAAATTGGCTCAATTAGATAAACTTCATAATTCAAAGTTGTTCAAATTTGAATTCTGACATAAATGGTCATTGAATTTATTAACCTACTTAGGAGCTTCCAAAAATGATAATTTGGCACACATTCCTTATTTGATGTGTTCCTTATGTGGTAGAAAATTCAAGTCATTTAGAGTTATTTCATAGAAAAACTTGTTCAAATTTCAAAAAGGTGCTGTCAAGAAAACAGGGTTGGCAACTTAAATTATTCAAAAACTTGTTCCCTTTTGGTTTTCATCCTTATTTATGATATAGAGCATGTGGTATTTATTTCATGGCATTTGGAAAAAGTTTGTAGAACAAACTTGTTCAAAATCCCAAATGTTGCTGTGGAGAAAATTCATGTTTTCAGGGCTTTAATGGATTCAATTCTTGGTCTCCTCTTGTGTGTGTTCCTTATTTGATATAAGGAAGCAATGGTATTAATTTCAGATCATTTGAGGAAAGTTTCCAAAAGTAACTTGTTTCAGTTTTCTGTTTTGGAAATATTGGAATTTCTATTTAAAAGCACTTGGCTTTTCTTTAGCAATGCTTTGCCAAAAAATTTATATTACTAGAGATAGCAAGTCAATGCTCTCAAATACTTTTGTTTTTAAGATTGCAAGGTTGGAAAAACATTTGATAATATTTTGGTGAAGCATTTAAGAATGCCTCTTTTTCTGACAATCCTTTATGGAAATTTATTAAGTGTTTCATCTTTCTTAATTTGGGTCTTGGAATAATATTCAACAAGTAGTAGGTTCATAAGATAGTTTTTGGAAAAACTCTTTGATCAATATTTACTTTAGAAAATATTGCCAAAGTCATTGGAACAATATGTTGAATATTTTTATCCCTGGAACAATATGTTGAATATTTTTAGTTCACTGCTTTGCTATCCTTTTAAGTTTGCAAGTTTATATAATTAGTTTGTTTGGTTGCACTTAAACAACCACAAACAAACACAACCAAGGTTTATTAGTAAAGCAATTAGCAAAACAACTGTGTTAACAGGTATTCCAAAATTGGGATGTGACAGGTCTTCCCCCCTTAAAAAGAATCTCGTCCCCGAGATTCACAAGCGAGGACTAAGGGAGGGCCAACAAACACAATGTTAGCGTTGGAGTGCAGGTGCTTCCCCCCTTTGACTTTACTTGGGAGGCGGGGTACTCCTCTAAATTTAGCAAATTCATTCTCAAAAGAAGTACACCAGTACTTGTTTTAGGTCCAAAACTTTTTGTTTCCAAGTTTTGACGAGACCTGACCATGGTCTACTTTATAGAAACAAACAAAATTAAGGTTAGTGCAGAACTACCTGGAAATGTACCGTCACTTATTACAAGAGTTCTTAGCTATATCCCACATCTTACATAACACATATGGAGTGGTGTACCACTCTCATAATAAGGTATATAGAAGCTAAAAGTATAGCTTGTGGGTGCAAAAAGGTTAGGTTGCTAAGGTAAAACAAACAGACAGAACCAATACCCATGGCAGTGGATATTAGCATCACACAAGCAATTATCACTTAATATGTTCATGATTTTAGTTGGATGTTTTAGTTTCATAAGATACCTTAAGCACAATCATAACACAAGTATAAACTCATGCTAGATAAAACATTTAATTAAAATCCAATAAGCACGCAAACAACACCACAGATGAATAGACTATTTATTCACTAGGTTATTGTTTATTAGAGGTTTTGGAATCCATCAATCATGAACAATTAGCAAACAACCAGTAGCTAAAAACCAATGAATACAATCATAAAGATACTCTAAACACCATCTTTACACAAGGTAAAACTCCTATTACACAGGCATAAAAAAAACAGGACTGCACAAATAACACACTAGTAAAAAAAATCTACACCAGCATGCTATAAGAGATAATCATATCCTATAACCATATAACATGTAACTAAATAATTCATGGCATGATAAAAGAAGTAATAACTTCCTAAACCTGCTATATCAACACATATACCCATAAAATAAAAAGAGGGTAATACTAGAGCAAGAATCACCATTTTCTAGTGGTGAAACTAGTTTTCGCGTAGAGAAGCAAACAACGCTATTATGATGTAAACTTAAACAAGCAAGTCATGAATATAAGTGTACCTAATAACAGTACACAAAACTTACTCATGTTAGTAAGCACAACATCAAAACAATTTCCATGATACAACTATTAAACATGCAGAAATTTCTTCTAGCAATTTATGTTTTTCTTAAACAATTGCTAGCAAATAAGCAAGGTATAATTCACACAACCAGTAGCTATGCAATTAATGAAAAGTTATCTAAACCTTTTCAAAAATCCATACACTCAATTTAAAATTATTCACAAACAATCTACCAATCAAGAGGAATTTATTTTATTTGCGAACAATTTAATTTCAGCACGATAGTGAAACATTTCTTAACATGATACCCCTAAGGAATATTATGCTAACAAAAGGATCACACCTAAGCATATTAGTATTTACTAATAAGAAATAAACTTCTCACTTGCATAAGTGAAAAGAAACAACTATATTTCCATGGTGGAAAATAGAAATCAATCACATAGTGAAACATGCTATTTTCACACATGTGTATGTTGGGGATTTTCATCCTCAAGCCAAAATACAATGGACCAGTGGGCTATGGCCTACTAATACCAAGGCAAAATAGGTACTAAACCTCTGGTTACTCATGAAAAACTTTGCATACAAGATAAAAATATAAGGCTATTTAATCTAGTGAAGCAATACTAGTGCATACTGATAGCAATGCTTACACATGCTTTACTATTAAGATACATGCAAGATAACATAGGTACAAGCATCAAAATAACAGTACCTAAATGTTACTTGACTCAAAGAACACATAGCACAAAAATCCACTAAGA